>JARHVA010000881.1:682500-1882500 GCA_037957365.1 Torreya grandis
CTAGTAGAGGGAGATTCACATGGATCTTGATAACTATTCTAGTATACATGTAGGAACATTAGATAGTATTTGCTTGGGCTCCTATACTACTAGCATAAATATATAGGGAGATGTGGGGATGGAGGAAATAATGACACTTTGGTATATAAGTTACCTTTGTTCTATAGTATTGGGATTATGATCACATTAGAATAGTGCAACCACCAGGGCTACCATGGATAGGATGGCATCGATTTAAATTTAGTATTGGATTTCTATGATGGAGAGACAAATTTTCCTGTGCACATGGAGATAAGAGAGTTCATAACTTGGATAACCATAGATAGGTTTTGGAGGAGCTAGAAGAAGATGAGGTGATATGGAGGCCATACATCATATTTTAAGAATGGCCAGGGATAGAGATGGAGCTGATGATGGGGAAATAATCAAGGTGGTTTTAGGGGTGACACATAGAGAATGTGGATCTATTTTAGTTTGGGTGTGTGTAGTGATAGTTTGGGCTGCATCAAGATATACCTGAGGCACCACAAATATACAAGAGGGATGAGTTAAAGGGAGAGCTACCTGAACCATAGGTTATAGAGCTGGAGATTTTGGTTGAGGAAAAAATAGGGGGAATAATTGTGGATGATGTTAGAATTACAAAGGCATACTTATTATGGTGGGTAAACCCAAATAGAGGGGGATAGGAGAGGGTGGTGCAAAAGAGATAAGAGATGGGAGATAAAGAGATGGTGGATGTGGAGGTTATAAGAGGAGATGGGGAGGGAGATATAGACATATAGGTAGTGATAGTGGAGAGGGATATGGCCTAAACACAACTATCTAGATTTGCATTTGAGTGGGACCACCTATAGGCTAGGTTAACAAAGCTATATGGGCACTATGACACATCACAATAGAGTTATGATGAGGGATGTAGAGCATGGGGTAGGTATCATGAGTAGTGTGATAGGCTCTAAGTATTAGTAAGGGATACATAAGGAGCAATATTAGGATCCACCATAGGGGGAGGGGCACAAGGTAAGAGGATGGGGCCTCTAATTACTATGAGCATGGATAGGTATCATGACATCGTGGTAGAGCTCTGATATTATGAGTAGGTTTTTATTGATTAGTTTCTAGAAGCTCCTAGATATGCCACTCACATAGCCATGCAAAGTTAGACTCCATGATAGACACAGACTACCATAGCTAGTGTTGTGTGCGTACCACAAGGGAGACACAAGAGGGATGGGGGAGGAGATGGAAGTGATAGTGGAGGAAGTGGAGTGGATATCCATCTAAGCCAAATATAGTTCACCAAGTAGTCATATCCATTGCTGACTATATGGATTAGCTTTATACATATATTGTATACCATGACAATTTTATGATGTATATTTGATCTTATGTATGTATGTATGTATATTCATGAGTTTTATGTAATACACATTTATTACATGATCCTGTGTTATGTGATTATGGATCTTGATTATTTGGATTATGTTTAGATGGTATTTAAGTTTATTTATGTGATATACCATGGGTTATATTGATTATATGGTGTTTACATATATTATGATGTTTTAGATCATATGATTTAGATTTTAAAATTGTTATCTTGATTATGGATTTATGTGTATGTGTTTTAATGGATTTATGATGGATTGTGGATTTTAAAGCATGCACTAATTTATGATGTCTATGGCTATGGGTTTATATTACATGGATGGTGTTTATATGGCCTTTTGCTTTTGATTATACTAATTAGATTATATGGATGGGATTTTATATCATGGTTGTTTATGGATTTTTAAATTATGCTATGATTTTCATGAATTTAAATGTTTATGATCTATGAAAAATGGTTTATGTATTAACTTATCAAGGATTCATGACTTGTAATTAGCTACCCTAACCAAACCTAGGCCACTTGTTGCTTTTGCATATGTGCCCTTTTATCCAATGTTAATGAAAATTCTTAGCAATCTCATGTCAACTAAAATCATAAATCTTTGGTTTGAAAAGGGGATTTTTATGTTTGTAGAGAATGGGGGAAAAACTTAATTCTTTGGGAATACACATCTTATTTTGTGTTTTTGAGATTTTAAAACTTAAGCTAATCCATAAATATATGTAGACTGATCAATGCGATAAGTCCAATTTTATGAAAGTTGATCAATACAAGAAGATTTCATGGGATATAATTTTGATTTTATAGATTTTTAAATGATTTGCTTTTAATAGAAAATTGATCAATGCGAGAAGTTTCCTAGATCATAGGCACATATCCATCCTTCAAGGGAGTGTTCTAAATGTTTATATATATATATATATATATATATATATATATATTTCAGCAACTGTCATATATATATATATATATATATATATATATATATATACATATATCAACTGTCATATATATATATATATATATTTCAGCAACTGTCCTCTGAGGGATCATCCTACAACTTTGACTTTTTTATTGATCTTGATAATAGTTATCCTTCAAGGGATCAATCTGCCATTTTGATATTTTCTTGATCTTGTATACCAAATTAATCTTTTTACCATGGATTAGAAATAAGGACACCTAGGGTGTTTTCATAAGCCACAGAATAAGATAATGTGTTACTCCTTTAAAACAAGCTTTTAAGGTTAAGTAATTTATGAAATAATGATTTGGAACTCCACTTTATTTTGAGTGGATCTAATCCATTAGAACATGTTACGAGCAGAGTTGGGGTGTCCATATTTAAGGATAAAAAGGGTATACTACCAAAAATTCACATGATTCTCTATCATTATTGGGTATGTTTACAAATAGGGGATAAGATTTTAAGAGAACTTATGCTGACTTGAGTTTGTAATAGGATCATTAATAGTATAAAGGACATAGATACAAAGCATTAAGAGGTTCATGTTTTGATTTTCCATCAAGGGAGGCCAAACGGTATGCCCCAAATCCATATTTATGAGTAATTATATAGGGTGCAAAATAATTTAGAGCAAACTTTCCTCATTTAATTATTTCCATATTTGTGACATGTTGATTTTATTTAAGGACAAAGTCATAGATATTAAATTATTATTCCTTTAAATATTGATTATATGCACGTTTTATCTATTCTTGATATATATGAAGGTGATCAAGAGTTATGGCTCGATGCTCATTTAAATGTTCCATATTCGCTAATCATTTTTTATGATAATCCTCTTTAGAAATGAAATACTTAAGAGAGATCTGAAGGGAAGGAATTTTTACTTCTAGGGGGAGAACTGCTTTGGTACCATAGACCAAAGAAAAATGGGTAGCCCCCATAGGTGTTCGAATACTAGTTTGATAAGCCCACAAAGCAAAAGGCATGTGAAGATGCCAATCTTTTCCAACCTCATTAACCATTTGGGTTAACATATTGACAAGGGTTTTGTTTGATGCTTTAGCTTGTCCATTGGCTTGTAGATAATAAGGTGATAAGAAACTCAGCTTAATGCCAAAGGAATCACACAAATTTTAGACTTGCTTATTTTAAAAATATTTCCCATTATTTATAATTGTTTTATGGACACCAAAATCACATATAATGTGATGATTAATGAAATTAATGATCTTATCTACCTTGGTTAAAATAATAGTGAAATATTTAATAGCAGTAATGATAAATATGTCATTGGGAAGATTTATGATTAATCCACCCTATAAGGTCTAAACCACATTGGGAGAAAGGCTAAAAGTCCCTAGTTACTTATAACACATGACTAGGTATAGGGGATAAGTTGGCATATTATTGGCACTTCATGCATTTCTTGACATACTCATAACATCCTGATATAGAGAAGGCAAATAATAGCCTAATCACACAATCTTCTTGGTGATAGTTAAATCACTAAAATGGCCACCACATATTCCATCATGTGTTTATTTGATTACAAGATTTTCCTCAAAACTTTAGAGACAATAGAGGAGAATACCATCAAACCCCTACTTATAAAACACACATCCTAGTATTACCTACCTGATATTATGCTATTGAAAAACACACTTATCATTTTTGGATAAATATGAAGGAATGATACCTTTAGACAAATAATCAAATATCTATGTGTACCATAAATCTAAGTGATTTGATTATATAATATAGATAGAAGGAAGATCAAATTTGGTATAAGAATGTTGATTGACCTTGTGGATAAGGACAAATAATTTAGATTCTTGAGAGGAAGATGGGATAAAGGAGGCTAAGGAAACCATGCTATCAACAAACTTATTGGTTGATCGAGGAGTGGTCTGGATCACACAATAGTTGAGGGTTGATGATAATTATTCTTCTATCATCTTATACCTCTACCAATTATTTGATTTACTACTAGGTGGGAGTCCCCAAAATATGAAGTGACTTAATGCCTAGAGCTAAAGTTGTTTGAAGACCTATAATTAGGGAATTATATTTTTCCATATTATTAGTATAGTTAAAATCAAGCTTAAAAGATAGTGATATAGGAATGCCTTCATGTGGTTTTTAAATAATCCATACTCCCACTCCATATTTGTATTTATATCCATCAAAGAACAACGCTATATGATATTCAAGATCTCTTTGGGATGTGAAGTCTATAGATTCATCAAGAAATTCATAGTTGGATGGGGATTATCAGCAAGGGGTGCCTCAGCTAATTGATCAGCAATGATCTACCCCTTA
Source organism: Torreya grandis (assembly GCA_037957365.1). Classification (NCBI taxonomy): domain Eukaryota; kingdom Viridiplantae; phylum Streptophyta; class Pinopsida; order Cupressales; family Taxaceae; genus Torreya; species Torreya grandis. Next base: position 687,186 of record JARHVA010000881.1, read on the forward strand.
ATTGACTTTTGGTTAAGGAACTTGAGATCAAACTTGATGAGAAGCATAAGCCATCCTACCATTCGTTGATTCTGATTAGGTTTTGAATGAGTGAAATTAAGAGGATCGGTATGGGTAATCACATAAGTCTTATGATTAAGTAAATAATGGTGAAGCTTAGGAGCGACGAATATAAAGGCTAAACATAGTTTTCAATAAATGTGTAATGAGTCTCATACTTAACCAAAGTAAGACTTATATAATAAGTTGCTTGCTCTCTATGTTGCTCATATCAATGGGTGAGCATGACACCTAAAGCATGGTTCGTAGATGAGATATACAAGTAAAAAGGTTTATCCTCTCTTGGAAGAATAAGGATAGGGGAAGATAAGATATACTTCTTAAGAGTATCAATGGCTACTTGAAAATTTAAACCCTATAAAAATTGGGTGTCTTTCTGAAGAAGGTGATGGAAGGGTTGACATCGGTCGGATAATTACAAAATAAAGTGATAAATAGACTATAGTTTCCCTTGTAAACTAAGAATCTACTTGAGGTTTAAATGAGGTGGCATATCAATAATGGCATTGATTTTAGTAGGATTAACCTCAATTCTACTAAGGGAAATGATAAAACCCAAAATATTTCTTGATAAAACCCTAAAGACACATTTTTGTAGGTTAAGATGAACCTAATATTTGATCAAATCAGCAAAGATTTTTTGAAGGATAGATAGGTGATCTTTATGATACTTGGATGTACCAAGGAGATCATCCACATAATCTTCAATGATTTTGTGAATTAATTCATGGAAAATATAGGTCATGGCACATTGGTAAGTTGTTCCTGCATTCTTTAAACCAAAAGGCATGAATCTATAATAAAAAATCCCCCATAGAGTAATAAAAGAGGTTTTATGTTGATATTCTGGGGTGATATGGATCTTATTATAACCAAAAAATTAATCCATGAGTGATAAAATTTCGTGTCCTGAAGTGAGATCCATGAGTTGGTCAATATTAGGAAGGGGAAAATCATCTTTTGGATAAGCAAGGTTGAGAACATGAAAGTTGGTACAAATGTGTAGTCCCCCTATGGGATTTGTGATAGGTACTATATTAGATACCTATTGAGGATAATCAATGGGTTGGATAAAGTTATTAGATAAAAACAATTACAATTCTTCCTTAACAAGAAGCGCTATGTAAGGATGCATTCTACAAAGTTTTTTCTTTATTAGTTTAGATTCAAGAATGGTAATGATGTTATGAAGGACTATATCCAGATATATAAATAGCATATCACTATAATACTAAGAAAATAATTGGCTATGATTAGCAATGAATGTCATGAAATCTTTATGTTCCTAAAAATCTAAGGATTGGCTCACTTTAATATTTCATGGGACATCGAGCATCCCTATGTTAATATTAGTTATAACCTCATTTAAAAGACTAGGAGACTCAAATGGTATGATATTATTTAGATATGAATCTCCTACCCCTAAATAAGTTAAAATAGAGTCATCATCCTAACATTCCATTATATGGACCGAGGAGGAATCTTCATCTATTAGGTCAGGGAAAGTTAGGGGAAGGGATATGGTTTATTTGTTGATTTGATAAGTTAGTGTTTCTAGGTGAATAGTGATAATCTAAAAAAAAATAGGTGGGATGGAAATCATGTAATTGGTTGACATAGGGGAACCAATAGCAGATTGGGGTGATTTTTCATCCAAATTCATAGGGATATGGGTCATCAAAGTGATATCATTGTCAGCCTCAAGAGTTTTCTTGAAACCAAGACCTTGTTTCTCATGCACTTTTCTAAGGTCATTTATCATAACCTCATGAGGTCCTTATTCATAACTTCCTAGGCCAAAGCCTTTCCAATCACACTATTATAGATAGGTTTACATTAAGTGTGGTTTGTTCAAAAAATAAAAGTTAGACGTAACAGTTTGGTATGAATTTAACTTTCCTTGTATAAAAGGGATTGGTTGATTCCTCCATAGGTTAAGTATGTTTAGAGTTAAAGAGGTCCGAATGGGATAATGTCTCTTAGGTTGGATTGTTAACACACTTTTGGTTAGTGCATCCATATTCCTGAGGGGTTGATAAGGTGCTAAGAGTTAATAGTTGATACTCCCCTACAAAGAGTTATTGAAATACCGAGTCAAAAGGAGTTTACATTAGGAATAAAAAATGAATATATAGTGGATCTAATAGATGTTTCCCCCAAAAATAATGGAATCAAGTTACTTAGGGGGACCAAGACATCATTAGGATGATAAGTCAAGTTGTATGTCTTGAATGGATGTGGGTCTACTAGGATAACATGGATCTTACCTTCATGTTTAAATTTAAGACATTGGTCTAAAGTAGAGGGAATGCAATGCATAATGCATATCCAAGGATGTACTAATAATATCTTATATTTAAATTCCCCCTCTATCAAGTAAAATAACTCTAGGAGGGTGCATATACCTACTTGGATGGGGAGGATGATTGTACCTAACATAGGGGCAAAAATATCATTAAACACTCATAAGACGATTGGAGATTGAGCTATAATAGTTTTTGGTAAATGGAGATACATAAAAACATGAAATAATATAATATTTATAATGGATCCATTATCAATCATAACTCTTTTAATTTATATTTGTTTAACTTGCGTAGTGATAAATAATGGTGGGTCCTGATCATCGAGTTGTAATAGGGATATTTTGGAATCATGAAATGTGATAGATGATGACTTTTGTAAGGATCCAATGAAAGTTGATAGAGTCTAAGGTTCATCTAATTATACCCGGGTATCCTGAAAGGCTTCTATCATATCTTCATGATGTTTTAGATAATTTTAGATAAGTTCATATAAATATATCTTGATGGGAAGTTGTTTCAAAATCGATATCTATATCAACTTTGAGGAATTATTATTCTACAATTTCCCTGAAATAAAACTTTGAGTCTTGGGACATGCATTGTAGGATTATTTGTGGTAGAGGCAAGAGCTTTCATAATGATCAGCTTAGATTTTTTAGGATTTAGGATTTTGTGACCATATGTCTGAGATCGAGTATGTATATGTATTATATCTATTTGAAACAATGGTGGGCTTGATATGTTTATGGAATCATCCAGGTCTAGAGGTTTTTATAAGGGTTCTAATTTTCACCATAGGTTATATCTTCCCTTGAAGGTCATTTTAACCCTTTTGATAATGTCCTAGTTCTCAGAGTGATCATGACTTTAGTAGTTTGACTATGAGGATAATCATGACCAAACTATTCTAGTAAAGGAGAATCCTCTTCTAATAAATCATGTACTATAGCTTTTAGCATGTTATAACTTTTGGTATCATGCCCCACTATTTGATGGTGAGTGCATTTCTTGTTTTCCCTATACCATTCAAGTTTTTGAGTGTGGGGATTAATAGGATTTATAAGTGGTAGTGTGATAAGGGAGGTTCAAAGGAGTTGATTACGAATATTAGAATAATACCCCCATAATGGATATCAATTAGGTTATTCAACATTTTTAGGTATTGACATGAGGCTACATTCACTTTCGTGTCTTGATTTCTTGCATTGATTGTTTGAATGTTCCTAACAGAGGTTAATTTATGCTTGGAATAAGACTTTACACTGAGATTCTAAGGGTAATAAGGATTTAAGGGATTGTGTATTGGCATTATCATTTTTGTAAAATCCTTTTGTATAGGTGTATATTTATTATAAGAGGATATTATAATGGTGGCTTTTGGCCTTATAGAAGGATGAACTCCCAATATAGATGCTTTAGTTCAAATTGGTGGTAGAACCATTTTCCCTATTTGATCTTGGTCAGAAGTAGTAGGAATATCCTCTTTATGGAGCTCAATTATTATTGGTGGATTGTGTAAGGATTTACCTCATGACACTCCAAGGCATTTATTTCCATTTCTTAAAACAATTCCCCTAGTTTCCATTTTTACAGGATTTGGTTTAGCTTGAGCTATAAGAAAAGCTAGTTTTGGATTTGGTCAATGTAATGTTGGAGACATCTCAAGAGGGAGTAAGCTGGAGAGATTGGATACACTACATTAAGGTTCATTAGTGACTAAAAGAGTAACATGCATATCTTATAGGATATCTAAACAAGTATCCTCCTTGATAGCTTTCTCATCCTTTATTTTTGGTTGATTGCCTTGAATAAGATTAGGTAATGTTTCCTCAAAAGGATTCCATATAATGAGATTCAAAAAACCTGAGTGAATATTAAGAATAAATCTAGCCAGTTTAGATGGTTTGAAAATGTCTCCCATAAGGAGATATGAAATCGTTGTGGTTTTGAAAGGTGATTAGAAAGCATTACCAACTTATTTAGGCAAAATTTGATCATGGATTATGCTTATCACATGGGTCTCATGATCTAAGGTGCTTTCTAAGTTTGCTTGTACAAAATTAGATGTAGAGGGATGGTTGGGAAATAATTGTCTAAAGATATCAATAGATTTATTAGGAGGAACATTAATATTATAAAACTATAATTCCCCTTGGACGATAAGGTTTTGAACTACACCTTTGAATTACCAACACCTATTGACATCATGACTAGGTACATGATGAAAATTGCAAAAGTCATTTTCTCTGTACCAACTAGTCTTAGGGTAAAAATCATCAAGGGGTATGATCAAAAGAAGCTCGATAATAGAATATTTTAGGATCTTATCTAAAATTAAAGCATATGACTCCACTAAGGGTGTGAATTATTGAGGAAGAAACCATGTTAGGGGTTTTTGTCATTGTATTTGGGAGGTAGAAGGTTTGGATTGGTTCTTTATTTTTAGAGGTGTTAATTTTAAGACAAAATGTATATTGCCTTTAGATTTAGAATTATTAGTCCTTTTGGAGGGATTGAGTCTGAATTTATTATTACATAACTTAACCTTTCCTTCTTATTAAACTTAGATTTCTAGTTTACAGGTCATGGTAAAGGATTCGTCAAAAGTCTTAAACAATTGCACTTGTAATGTTGACGAGATATGCTTAGCATATGATCTTGCAAAAAACTTGATTAATTTAAGTTGAGGAAGGGAGAAATTAATTTTTTTAATAAGACTTCAACACCTAGATACAAAATCAATAATTGATTCATCATCAAATTATCTGATGGCATAAAGGTTAGTTGTGGTTAATTTCCTTACAATATTAATAGAGAAGTGTTCTAAAATGATTTGGGCCAATTACCCAAAAGATAAAAAGGATTGATGGGGGATAGAGTTGTACCAATCTAAGGTTGGTCCAACTAATGACATGAGAAACATCCTTAAAAGGAGAACATCATTGTGAGCTATGAGATAAAAAAACATGTCCAAATGCCCTAATATGTTGTTGAGGATCTTCATTGTTTTGAAATTCCATAAATTTTGGAAGTTCCCACTGTAAGGGATATGTCCTAATTGGGACGAATGGATTAATAGGTTCATTGTGAATTTGCTCATATGTGAGAATATTTTTCTATCTGAAGGCAAAGGCTTTTTTATTTTCCATCCTATTCATAAGGATGTTCATAAAGCCAAGCTAGGTATTATATTAAGGAATACGCCCTAAGATGTTTTATTTTGGGTCTTGATTGGTGGGGAATGGAGTAGAAAATGGTTGTTGAAAGGGATAACCAAAATAAGTGGTCATGATAAGTTGGGATGCAACCCCATACTATGGGACTTGTAAGGGTATGTTTTGTTATGGGGATGAGTGAAGGTAAGTGGATCCAAAGGTTTTAAATAGATCTAGGTATTGAGTAGTCAAGGGGATGTATTGATGAAGAGGCTAACTTAGGGTAACCTATTGTAAAGGTTGGGTTTGAGGACTCAAATCTATGCTCATTTGGATAGGTGGGAGAGTTACAAGGATTGAGATTACTAAGTTTTGGGGTAAATTAATGGGTGGTAGAGTAAGTGTAAATTGAGGTGTAGTAAAATTTTGGGTTTGGGTAATGGTCAAAGAAAGTTTACTAGATACTAATGGGGGTGGATTATTCAAGGGTTGTGACATGTTGGTATTATAACATTTTGAAAGAGGATTGTTGGAAGAGGACACCATAGTTGTAGTAAGCACTTTAGGTCTCTCTAGGGGCATGGCAGAAACAAACCCAAAATATTGGGTTTGAGGGGAAATATAAATACGTATGGCTTGAGTAATCATATAATAATTAAGTTCAATTGGATTAGCATCTAATATACTATCTAATTATGGGTATCCCTATGTATAAAATTCAAGAATTCTTTCCCCTATGGATTCAGGAGAGGTAGGATGACTTGGTGTGTTCTCCATGGATGAGGATGAGTCAAGATATTTAGTTTGTTTTAGTGACTGTTGTCATGTTATAACCATGTAGTACTAAAAAAAAACAAAAAATGAAATGTAAAGGCACATAATATTATTTTATTATCTCATTTTAGTGAAAACAAACATACACACTATGAAACACACTTAAAATATTTTTACTTTTTAAGAAACTAAATTTAGAATGTGATAGGGAGAAGGTTCAACAAGGGTATTAAGAAATGGTAGTCTAAAGATGGATTTATATTTTATTTAAGGATGCAAACATCTATATATGAAAAGGCACATCGAGGCATGATTCTATGTTGGAAAGAACTATGAGGCTTGGTATTGGGGACTACCCCCTCACTTTACACACCACAATGATAAGGGTGTCATGTGCTTAGCCTTTATAGTTCTTTGCCATGATTTTTATACTCATCCAGTACACCAAGTTGGTTTTTCCCTTGGTGATGAAATCCAAGTGGGTCCACCTAGGTAGGAAAATATTTTGATCTTTATTTTAATATTATTATGGTTTGGTCATGTGTGAGAAAGTGTGACTATCATGATGTATTAATCCACCTAGTTTTAATCTAGGTGTATTATCTAAGCAAGTAGAGGGTGAATGCAATTATTTTTAAACCTTAAAAAGGTAAGCAAGAATTTTGTATTTTCTCTCTTTTGAATGAAAACACAAAATCAATAAAATGTAACCAATGAATGATTTCACAATGAAATATAATAAGAACAATGAGACCTTAGGTTTTGTACCAGACGTGCCATAATGTTTTAGTATTTTTTTGATTCATTTTTATTTAATAATTAAAATACTAAAAATAGAAATGATACAAGGTTTTTTAAGGATTCCCTATGATGGAGGTTGTACATTGTTGATCTAGTGAAGTAAGCACTCTTTTTTGGATAATAAGGATTACCTGCAGACAAGAGACAACTTGGACATGATTGAATTAATAAGATAGATGAGTGGGCTGCCTAGTACGAGACTAGTCACAGGTAGTGGTGCACTTCCTTGCAAGGATGTTAGCCCACTATTTTATGCAATCAAGTGGATTATTTAAAGATAAAAATCATAAAACATATGATAATATGCAATACTAAAATGAAATAGATTAATCTACTGCATCGATGTTATCAAAGTGTTCATTCTAATAAGTTATGGCTATATCTTCTTGTTCTTGAATTACTTCTAGTTGCTCAGTGACTGCTTTTAGATTTAAGATAAAGATGATCGCACAAGTCCTAACTCAAAGGAGATGTCACTCTGATCAATGAATAATAGGTGAGGGACTATGGGTAAGTCATGGACTGAAACCATGTCATGTATATGCCTAACAATAACATCTATAGACATCAATGCATGATTTTAAGACTTAAAAACAATAAATTAGAATCACTTATGACTGTTAAACTAGCCTTGAGTTGTAGATAGAAATAAAAACATAGGGATCGATGTTAATTATCTCAGAATAGGTATTGATTATGTAATCGATTCTGATCATATGAGTAATAATCATCAATCTTAATAGTGGATAAAGAAAACTCATAATGGATCCTACAGTTGGTCTTTAAGAGATTCTAAATGGCTTAGGGACTGGTTATTAATTATCTAAACATATTAAAGATAATAAATAGATTGTAAAAAAATTATAAATAAATTAGAATTCACTCAAATAGACAACAAACTTACCTCTAAAAATGCTTCCTATGATGTAAAAAATTATCTCATTGATAGGGATGTGTTTAACATTTGATAAAGTGAGGATGGGCTAAGATATGGGTGGCATTCTTCCAAAGTATTCCAAGCCAATTTATCCAACATTCTAGTGTACAAATTAAGGATCCTTCAGCATGAGGATGGTCTAAGTATAAATTGACATTGACCCTAATAGGATCGATGATGATCATGGGGATAAATGTTGATCTAGTCCAAGTTTACCCAGTTTGTTCCAATAACTCTAATTCATGATACTATACTTAGTCTAGGTTTGTTTTTAATGAGGTTCAGTTAGGGAGAAGTTTTTAAGAGGTTCAAAAAACTTACTTTTAATAAACTTAGGGAGATTTTATTAGATTTATGGATGGTTAGCTAGTTACCTAGGTAATACATAATTAGTAAGACTAATTACATAATGTAAGATAGTAAAAGATAAAATTATATTAACTAGCATAAAAATGATGGGGAAGGGGTAAGACACATTTATTCATAATAAAATGGTGTCAATTTGTAGTGTCTACACAAAAATTAACCCTAGTAAAAAAACAATGGATATAATGTCACAAACAATGGATATAAATGTCACAAAAAATGGACACACAAATGCCACACACACAAGGCCAAAGGTTGAATATAAGAAATTATTAGCCTATATGAAAAGAGAAACATCATCAATGAAACATAGAACAAGTCACACTAGTCTATACTATCAATGTATGTCAATGTCACAGCCTAGTACAGTAAAATATATATGTAGCACTATATAAAGTATGAGAAATAAAGAGAAATGGTTAAGAAATAAATATAATTCAACATGGTAAATATAAATGTTATAGAAAGATATAAATTACATCAATGTAACCTAAGGAATATCATCTATGTATCCATGTAAACAATTTATGTCCTACATGTCACTCTTGTATACCATGATATGCATGTTTACATGAGAATGGATAGGTAATCTACCAAACAAGTGAAAAATAACATATTAAATAATTTAAACTATCAATCGTGTCATGATTAGTGCCCCACCCTAATTTTTTTAAATATTTAAATATTTTATAATTTTAAAATATTTGATATTTTGAGATACATTAATATAATCAAGCAAGTATAAGTAGCAAGGCTTCAAAAATAGAAGAATGAGAGGGATCCAAAAAATACATAGCATATTTTAAGGCATAATGTTCACCAAATGTGATAGCTTAGTAATGTGGAGTAAGTGAAGGAAAGCCATACACACCCATTGTATATGTAAATTACAAAAAATGTAGCTCAATAGTGTATTTGGAGAAAATAATATGCATGCTCCCAATGTTAAAAAAATAGTGTATGTGCTCATGTCATATGCATAAATATAGGTGACCATGGTAGCTTAATGCTGACTATAACAAATATAGATAGTCAATAGATAAGGGTGAGGAAGTAGTATGCCATAAAGAATGTGCACTGGGATGAAGTTGTAATAAAAGATATATCAATATAGGATAAATGTCATGGATGTCTAGATTAATATTGAAAATCAACAAGCAAGCACCAAGCGAAAATAAATCCAAAGAATAGAAGAATGATCAATACAAGACCATATGTACATATGTATATGGAGATAAAAGAAGAAAGTGAATAATCAATCAAGCAAACATCAAACAAATATTTACAATAGATTATGTTCGTATTAGCTAGTGATCCCTTCGATGGGATACTCACACATATATATTGGATATGTTAACCACCATTCATGACTATTATCTATGGATTTTTGTAATGGGTCATCTTTTGTATCATGTATCTTAGTTTCCTTATAATTATTATTCTTCTTTTGTGAAGTTAAACTTATGGGAGTTTTTAACAGGTATTTTTTGGGGGTTTTATTCAAGTAATGGCTCCATCAAATAAAGATTTTAAAATTATAAAATAAATATTTTTATAATGTAGTTGAAGGATTTCATAAGATAATTTTAATTATATTATGATTTTTTGGGTATTTTTACTAGTGTGTTTTTAAGTGATCTCAAAATGATCTCCATGAGTAGTCATTGACCTAATGACATTTATTTCCTCATATATTTTTGGCAATAATCAAAAGGCAAGGATGAATTTGTTAGTTAGGGAGAAGAATGGGAATTTAATCAAATGCATTGGGTTTATCACCCTTTAGTCTATTTCCCCATTGGTAAAGCTTTTGGTGGGTAGTTGAAGGGTATTATGAGAGAATTTTAATTATATATTATTATTCTTTTGGAATTTTCAAACTTGTGTGTGTGTAAGTCATTTCAAGATGACCTTCATGAGAAGACATTAACCTAATGACATTTATTACCTCATTTATTTTTGGTAAGATTTGTCATGTAATTATTACAAAAATTAAATGCGGTAACAAAGGTCATTAGGTTAATGACTACTCATGGAGGTCTCTTGAGATTACTTAAACACACATGAGTGAAAATTCTACAAAAATAATACTATAATTAAAACTATCTTGTAAAAACCTTCAACTACCTCTTAAAAATATGTGATTAGATTTTAATTGGATTAATCCCACATTGGTACTTGAATTATGAGACAAGGAAGAAGTTTATAAAGCATTGCACCTACCAAAAACTTTATCAATGGAGAAAGAGACTAGAGGGTGAGAAGCCCAAATAGTTTGATGAAATTCACCATTTCTCCCCTTAATAATAGATGTTCCCTTGCCTTGTGATAATTGTCAAAAATACATGAAGAAAAAAATGTCATTAGGTTAATGACTATTCATGGAAGTCATCACATTGTATAAGAAAACATCCTAAAATTACAATATAAATAAACATTTATTTTTTATATTTTACAGTCTAAAATTTGAAACCCTAAGGAATATAAATAAATACATAGGATTGTGCTACAACACAGATGCTTGGTGGAGATGCCTACAAAAAAATTTATGAGTCAAAGTATGCATGCCATTTGATTTTAACTCTTTAATCTCTTCAAGTCACTAAGGATCGAATGAATAAATTGTGGCTATGTTTTTTTAAAGTTTTCATAGTATCTAAAATAACACATGTCCTATATAATACAAAGGGTGTATGATATTTAGAGTCTAAAAATGGATTGTATTACATAGGGCAAACACATTTTAGGATTGTTAAGTAAACCTTTCAAGAATTTAGCTCATTCTTGGCTTAAAAAGGATGTGCACCCTTTTTGAAAGGGAGATCACCCTTACTAAGCCATGAACAAATTTTCCAAGAGTGGAACATTTTCTATTCCCAAATTTCATGCATACACCCATAGAAATATATGCATAAAAAATAGAGATAAAATTTAAAAGTTACAACCATATATTAATTATAATATTAACTAACAGTTGCCTCGATGGTGTAAGGAACACCAGAAAGGATGTATTTGTTGATTTTATGTGTCAATATATTGACAACATGGATGAATGGAAGCAACTATATATATATATATATATATATATATATATATATATATATATATATATATAAGTGTAAATTAATAACAAAGCATAAGGAGCACAAATAAATTGAACAGTGTGACATAGATTTATTGTGAAAAAACCTCAAAGAGGTAAAAAAACCCGCCAAAAGATGATATTCAATCAATTGAGAGACTCTGCACCCCAATACAAAGCCTTCCCTTCTTACTTCTTCACATAAGCCTTAACAAGTTTCATAAGTTGATTATGATAAAATAATTTCATATTTGAATATGATTTCACAATAGGGGTAAAACCCTCTTTATAGTGAAATACCAAGGAAAATGATTATTTTAAAATTAATGAATCCATCCATCCCAATAAAGCCAATTATTTAAGGCATTTGATAAGTATTAAATAATCATGATAATATTATTTATTTTCATGAGATTTTCACGTCATGTTAATAAATAATATATTATTATTTATTTAATTAATTACCAATGTAAGTTAAGGGTTAATAATTACCACTTAGACATTAATTTCTCTAACACTCCCCCTTAATGCTAAGTGGGGATAAATATCATAGTCACCTCAAAAATGGAATTCTGCTATGTACACAATTAAAGGATTTGAAAATCTTCATCATGACAAACATCATATTTTGAAACAAAAGGAATTATAATCTATAAATTACTTGAAAGTAAGTTTAGGCTAACATGATCATGAAACTATATCTCACAATTTCTCTTAAATAATCATCTAAGCATATTTGGAGCCTTTTATAACATAAAGACCTCCATTATAAAATATGATTTTAATGTATTGGGGTACAAAATTAAAACTTCATGAAATTTGCTCAAATCAAATTACTTCCACATGAATTTTATAATGCTTTAAAATGAGAAGAAGTATAGAGAAAGATAAAAAAAAATACATTGTCATTAGGAAGTGGCATTATCATGTATACTTCCCCTCAATGGCAACTTTGAGAGACAAAACATTACATGAAACTGAAAAAACTTGATAGCGCCAAGTGATTTTGTGAATATATCTACCACTTGTTCATATGTAGGACAAAGATACAAATCAATATCATCACTAAAGACTTTATACTGGATAAAATGCACATGAACTTCAATATACTTAAATTATTGGTGTTGTGCATCTACACAAAACTTAAACACATATTCAAAAATAGATTCATGATAGCATAATATGGTTAGCATCACAATAATGACATACATAAAAATATGACATTTTTTTTTTTTTTGGTGGTAAAACACATTTTAAAACAATCATGTCATATTTTAGGCAAATAAGTTCACTATTTTGATTACAAAGTTAGTGAAAAAACATAAATTGTTATATGCAATTCATTATTAGATGTCTCCAATATTGATAAGATGAGCATCCCTAACTATTATGTGGTGTACATACAATAATTTACTAATAATATGATACTAAGTTTAACCAAACATTAGATATCCTATTAGCAATAACTCATTTTATCATTTGAGTTTTATCAAAAAGCTTTTCAAATTTAATAGGCTTCAACAAAAGTTTGAGGTATAACCTCTCATACATAAAATATGAATAATTTAATAATGAAATGCCATCATCCAATAAAATAAATATGAGACTTAAACAAATAATTTTAGAGAAGTATGAATCAAATGTTTAGTAAAGTAAATGATGAAGATCCAATAATACAAACTCCATTTACACTTTGCATTTCATAACATATCTTATTATCAAACAAAGCATATAACGATGTTAGCATAAACAATAAAATGAGAGTATCTAAGCAATTGAAACACAAAATATCCAAGCATAATCTTCTTACTAAATGCAACAACTAAAAAATGATCATTTTGTCAAATTAAACATAATATTATGCTTATACTGTATTTCAATGCTAACTGGATTGAAAATAATCATAATATCTATATATTTTCTTTGATTTGTCATATAAGACAAATATATCTCTTTTAATATGATTGTAATATGTTATTTTCAAGAATCAATACTAAATCATTTTACTAATAAATACAATGTAGATGAGACAATATCAACATAATTAGTATCTCTAGAGTAACAACAAAATAGTTTGATCAAAATAAATAAAATGTTATTGCATACATGTTTTTTTTTATGTATAAAAATGAAAAGATTAAGTAGGGATTATATTCAAAATATACATAGTAATATTTATGGCTTTGGCTCATAAGAACTAGGAAGAACATTTACAAAATGCAACATTGCTCTAGCTATCTCAATAATGGTGCAGTTTTTTCCTTTTAGCAATACCATTTTGCTAAAGGGAATAGGGAGTTGTTAATTCCATTTGAATACCATAATTAATGCAAAAAGAATCAAATTATTTACTAACATATTCACCACCATTAATATTTTTTAATCTCTTAATATAAAAATCATATGCATGTTCAACACTAGCTTTAAATTGCTTGAATTTAGACAACACATGTTAGGAACCTCACTCTCATATAACTATAAACACTAAATATATTATATTGTATTCCTTTTATGGAAGGAATAACTCTGATCATGAGCCACTTCAAGGGGGCAACCACCTATTATAACAAACTCTATTGAAAATAACTTCTTGGATGCCTTACACTATCTTATACCCCTTTATTTATACTAGTTATCATCTACCCAACTCCTCATTCTTATGCATGTGGTATTAAACTATTTATTCACTATTCTACTAGTTATGTTATCAATCTACCCCTCCCTAGGTATATTACATTCCATCCCCCTTAAATATTTTTTGCCCTTGAAACATGATAAGAAATAAGAGGAGGGTCAAATGAAGGCCATACCATATTTATAAAAATAGGTTGAAAAACAAATAGAAGCATGCCCATGTGTCCTTTTTATCTTTCACTTATTTCACTTGTGCTCAGATATGAACATGTATATCAACAAGGTGAACATTAGCACTAAAACTGAAGGTTGAAGTGCAATTTGAACCATGACGATCATATCCTCAAATTGAGAGTAAAGGCGCTCAAAATAGTCGACCTAATGAATGAATTGAGGATACATGTCATCCCCCTTAATATTGTTAAATGATATATTTGAAGCTTTAATTCCTTTCTTAGGCTTTGTATCTTCCAAGTTGGGTTCTTTGAGTAATAATTTAGGTAATGGTATTGTTAGTTCAAGTAATGCTAGTACTTATTAGGGTGCTTCATGTGCCTTATTAGATGATTTTGGTAGTGTTATGTTGGGACATAGGTGTAGAAACAATGGTGTCTCACCATGATCATAGTAGATGTAGTCTTTAGTGAGATTGGCTAAGCCCCGTGCTTCCATAATAGATTGAGTTTGACACATTTGAACCTTTGATTGAATCTCATTTGAAGTCCACTGATGAAAAAATGCTATAAGAATTTATCAGATAAGTCTACAGTTTTATTGAAGACATATTCAAATAATGTTTGATACTCTCAGACCATACTACTTTGATGAAATTGAATCAATTATATAGATAAAATGTTAAGGCCCATGACTATAGTTAATTAGATGTTGGATTTAATTGAAAATGCATCCTTACATAAAGACCATACACACACATACACACACATTAACAATGTAGTAGTTACTAAAACTATGATAATTTTCAAATTACGAAATAAAAATAAAAAAATTAAAATGTTATGGAAAGCTAAAAATGAGGTGCATAAAAATTTGAAATGGTTTGATGTGATTTTCTATAGTTTGAGAGTAGAATGCAAAAAAAAAAAAAAGTCAACTTTTTTTATATATTTTTTTACAATAGTAGTTACTAAAACTGTGATAATGTTCAAAATACTAAACAAAAATTAAAAATATTTTGTAAAGATAGAAATGAGACATATAAAACCCATAAATTGTTTGGCGTAATTCATTATTAGCTGAGATCATTTTAAAGATGAATAGTCATGACTTTGAGGGCAAAAACAAAAATACCTATGATGAAATGAAGCTCTAAAATGTGCCTCTCCAAAATGTGCCTGTAATGAAGATCATAGAAATGGCTCTAGAAAATGCTCTAATACCAGATGTTAGAAACATAATATATCATATACATAAAATACACAAATACTAAATATATATTAATATCTTATTCTTTTTATGGAAGGAATCAATCTAAATCTCTTGCCACTTCGAGGGGGTTACCTCCTTAAGAGAAATTATCAATTACAATTCTTATTCTTGGATGATTTACAATACCCTATGTCCATCTATTTATATTAATCTAATATATTCCATGCCTCCTTTTCTATACATGTGGGGTTATTCCTTTAATGCATTACTATTTATTACTATTACAATCTACTATTCTACAACTATTCTACCTCTCCTTGAGTATATTACATTCCATCCTCCTTAAAAATGTTTTACCTTCAAAACATGCAAAGAATTTCATATTGAAAATATGTACAAGACTAGATACCTCTTTATGGATGCCTTACACTATCCTATACCACTTTAATTATACTAATTCTTATCTACCCAAATCCTCATTATTATGAATATGACACTAAGCTATTTATTCACTATTCTACTAGTTATGCTACTAATCTATCCCTCCCTAGGTATATTACAACACATCATATTTTTTTAATGAAAAAACCATATTATTCTAGTATAATCATCAATAAAGTAACATAATACAAAAAATCATTAAGAGATAAAATGTCCTACAACATCAATATGAATCAATTCTAAAGGATGTGATAAATTTGCATCATGATTTTTGTGAATGTGGTTAGTATGTTGTTTACCACATAAGTAACCATCACAAGTTTCATGATGAGAGAAGATAGAAAGAAGTCCAACAACAAGATTAATTATAGACATATCATGTAAAATTTTAAAATTAGCATGTCCTAATCTTTCGTGTCATAATTGAGATTCATTCTTACTATGTCATGAAAGAAAATGTGCAGAAAAAGGAGAGATAATATACAAACCATTCTTTTGAATACCTCCAACAATACATTGGTAAGCTCAGGGGTCATATGTCATCCAAAAGAAGATTTTTAATGTTTTTAGTCCCAACAACAATATTCCACAATTTTCAATCTAGAAATTCAAATTTAATATGAATTTTCTCTATTTTCATTAAGCTTTTGAGATTTATCTAAGGAAAAATGAGGTGAAGCCATAACTTCTCTTTAAACAAGACAATAAATAAATGCTTAAAATGAAACTTTTTAATGTGAATTTTAACTTAATTTGATAGTAAAATAAATTCAAAAATGTAAACACAAAATAATTTTTTAATTTAATGCTAGACAGTAAAAAATTATGAGAGATTACGACAAAATAGGGTGTTGCAAGTGACGCATAAATATATTAATGTAAGATTTTTTTTAATAAAATAACCTTTTTAATGTGTTTTTATACTATTTTTGTAAATTATAGTATATCAAAACTGCAACTATAATTAATTACATAATTTAGATTTCAAATAATACAAAAAAACTGATTTAGAATTACACAAAACTAGGTGTTGAAAGAGTCACACTCAAAATGACCACTTAGACATTATTATTAAAAAAGTTATAAAAACTATAATAGGAGGCTTTAAAAAATAAAATTTATCATGTAGATGTGTTGGAAAGGTGACAAAACCTAGATATCGACTAGTTACATGACTATGTTTGAGAAACAAATCATGAGGTCAAAAGTTGAAACAAATTTAATAGGTCAAATAGGGTTTTAGACACGTGAAAAATTGACAAGTAAACCAGTATTAAATTTAAATCAGATTTAAAAAATGATTTGATGAAGTCAAAAAATATTGAATTCTGGGGGGTTTGAACTTGGGACCTCCTTAGTTGTAAGTTTTAGCAAAAGAAAGCTTACTATCTCATCTAAGAGACTAGTTAAATTTTAACATGCACTAATTTATTATTGAAAAAAAAAATATCTAGTTTTTATAATAATAATAATAATAATAATAATAATAATAATAATAATAAATGTTTGCATGTAAAAACAATTTCAAATATTTTTACTTTTTAGGTAAAAAATAGGAAGGTGGGCCCCCTAGATTTTTGCATGAAATATTAGAATTAAAAGAAAAAGTATTTTTTTAATATTTCAAATAACATTACCAACCTATGCAATGTGATGTAGGTGGTAATGGCACCTCTATGGGATTTGAAAACAACACAGTAGCTTGTTTAAGCCACTAAATCTCTTGAAAGTTTGGTAATCTTCCTGAAATTCCTTGTTGATGTCAACCATAGCTTCAAAAAAATATTTTTACTTAGAAATTCATTTTTTTGTCCATCAGTGCCATACGGTAGCACCCAAGTGCTTGAAAAAAATACTAGAAGCTTCAGGATGCCATTTCAAGCTATCAAAAAAGTGTTTATTCACTAAAAAATGATAAAGTAGATGTTAAAACACTAGAATGAGGACTGAGGTGATCAAGAGATTTTTTTTATAAATATTTTCATGCATAGGTGTTGTATGGCAACAAAAAATGGTGCCCAACCCTGAAATTTTACTTTCAAAAAATCCTTGAATGTTTTAAAATAAGTTTGAGTTACTTGAAAAGAAGTTGAATGCTTAGTTCACTAGATTTGGCTTCGTTCTAGATTCAACAAGATTTCTTCCTCTTCAAAACCATACTAGGCCAATGGCATCCTAGGCTTTGAATAAAACTATTTGAATAAATTAATATATCAAATAATGACATTTAATTTGATATAATTTTCTTGTCAAGCTTATACACTCCATAGGCTCTGATTTCATGAAAAGATATATATATTGCAAATGAATATAAAATCATAAGGAGCACATAACAATTGAATAGTGTGACACAAAGTTACTATGAGAAAATTTCAAAGAGGTAAAAAACCCACCAAAAGATGAGACTCAATTAATTGAGAAACTCTGCATGCCAATACAAAGCCTTCCCCTCTCACTTCTTCACATAAGTTTCCAAGGTAGAATATGATAAAATAATTTCATATTTGAATATGATTTCACAATAGAGGTAAAACCCTATTTATAGTGAAATACCAAGGGAGGTGACATTATAAAAATAACAGGTCCATCCATCCTGATAAAATTAATTAATTAAAATATTTGGTAAGTATTAAATAACCATAATAATATTATTTATTTTTATGATGTTTCCATCTCGTGTTAATAAATATTATATTATTATTTATTTAATTAATTACCAATGTAATCTAAGAGTTAATAATTACCACTTAGATATTAATTGCTCTAATAATAAAAAGATAAACTATGGGACCTAAATATTTTTTCACCACATTAATGACATTGCACCATTAATTCAACCTGCACATCATACATGGAATCATTTTTCAATAAAATAAAATCTCATGACATCCTCATCCACCCTCAAATATAGAAAATAAAAAATTAAAGATGTCGCCACCTATAAGCTACAGACCTCTTTACAATGGGTGATGTAGGTCATCTAAATCCAACCACTACCTTGAATCCAGGATTGGTGTACAATATGGGCTCCCTAGCATATGGTATCAACTAAAATACCTTGTCATAGCTACTCACCATCACTGAATAGTGTACATTAAAATATTTCACCACTTTCATGTTATTTATTACCTTTCCCTTTATTCTAGGTGTTTGAGTTTGGTGTTTCCATATATTATTAAGCTTAATTTAATTAATCTGCATGTTAATATATTTATAACATGGATGAACATAAGCTACAAAATAGACTCTGGTACCTCAGTGCCTTTTCCACACGTAAACAACATTGTAATATGGATTCAAGCCACTCATTGAATGTAGATTCATGTCATAATAAAATCAATGCTAATGATGTCCTTGTCGACCTTTGACCATAGAAAATGACCAATAAAAGATCTTGCCACCTTGTAATCTACATACCCCTTTGCAATTTACACAAATCATGTAAATCCAATAGATGCCTTAAATCTAGGCTAGTGTATGATATGGGCTCTATGGTGTTTGATATCACATGAAATAACCTGGCATTGTCCCTCACCACCACCAACTAGCTCACCTTGAAATCTTTCACCACTTGCATGTTTTGTATTACCTACCACTTCTCTGCCACTTCCCCATTACTTGAGCTCTTTGGTAAATAAAATGTCTCCTCCTTGCACAATCATTTCCATATCATATGAAGGAACACACAATATCATTCTATACCATCACCTACACCATAAATATATGATTATTATTGCTTACCATTGTGTGCACAAAAGGTGAGATGGGGTCAACAGTCATGGGTTTCAAGATAGGTATGATGATGGGCCTTATGGGGTATGATCTCATCTATAAAACATTATCATTGTCCCTCACCATCACCACTCAACTATCCTTAAAATATTTCACCACTTGCATGTTTTATATGGCCTTGCCCTTTCTTTTGAGGCTATGATTTCGGTGTTTGTGTATGTTGTTAAGCTTGATTTAATTTCTCCATATTTTAATATACTATTAGTATGGACTAACATAAGCTACAAGATAGACTCAAGTACCTCAATGTCTTATCTACGAATAAAAAACATTGTAATGTGGATTTGATCCACTCATCAAACATGGAGCCTTGTCACAATCAAATCAATGCTCATGACTTCCTCATCTACCCTTAACAATAGAAAATAACCAATCAAAGGTGTTGCCATGATGTACAAGACGTAATTTTTTATTTTCATATATCAAGGTTTTATAAAGTGAAATTATATATTTAATTATTTTTATTATGTACTTTGATTTTCTGAGACGTAATATTTTAAATTTATAGAGCTAAAAAAATAATGCCATATTTGGACAAGCTAAATTTAATATTTTTCGTTGTGAGGCCATATTCCACCCAAAGCCTAAAACATTGGAAAATATGCACATATTTAATGGGTGGTATGTTGGATCTTTCACATGAAAAAAAGAAATCCTCCACCTACTGATGGTTTCACTCTCCCTATTAATAGTCATACACCAATTCTCTATAACAATACAAATGCATCGTTACCATTACATGGGAAATTCTAATGTCAATCAAAATAAATTATAGATACATCTTCATAAATACTCACATAGAGAAGACCCTCACCATGTCATGAATCCTTTGGAGTTTGGCAGTCATCTTTAGTAATAAAGCTTTCAATTTTTTCCACAACAAAATCTCATGAATGAGACTTATTGGCTTAAAATTATGTAGGCATCAAACAATGTTGCATCTGGACAAGTTGAATTTAATGTTTTCCATTATGAGGACTTATTTCACTACAGCCTAAAAAAGGTACCTTAAATTATCTACACATTTTGATCTATATGGATTACAACATGATTCACTTCCAATAAATTACTCTAAAATCACATGGAAATCATTCCATATGTCTCCATGAGACTAATAAATGGCATATTGGTAGACTTGGGACCTAGAAACCCTTATGTAATTTACCATGTTCATAGTCATTGTAGACACTCAATTCTCATCACTTTCATGTCTAATTTTCAATCAGAATGACTTTTTACAACAATGCATAAATCAAGTTAAAAATTAATGAAACACACAAATTTCCCCACACATTTGACGTGCATATTATTAAACACATTGGGGCATCCCTGATTACAGAAATGTATCATACATAATCATTAGCTTTACTTAATTCATTCTAAGTCAAATTCCAACTATGTAAGAGATGTTTTAGATAAATTAGGTTGAACAGCTCTTTGACTTTAAAAAAGCACATCATTTTTCATTAAGTTAATTAACTTTTGTTAATTAACCTAATATTCCTCTACTAGAAAATTTTATAGCTTTTGGATTTCCCTATTTTATAAATTCATTAATTAGATTTATGTTTCAATTCTCATGGTAAGTGGCCAAGTGGTTGATGACATCATAAGAAAATAGCAAGGGTCATGACATCATCATGAAAGTTTCAAGCATTTACAAAATATCAAAATTTACAAGCCATTACTAATCAATGTAAAATCAATCAGGTTTATTAATGACATAAGTCATCCAAAATTGATTGATTCTCATCCTCTCATCTTGATCATCATTCAATGATCAAAATTAGTTTGGAGAATCTATAAATACAAGGGCCATTTATCATTATTCACAAGTCTTAAGCATATAAGAAAGTGATAACATTTTGGTATCCTTTCAAACATTAAGCCTTCAACCTCTCTTATAATTATTTGCAAGTGTTTCTTTCATCTTTTTCTAATTGCTAAATTACTCAATGGTGTAAGGGGACATGTTACCCATGTGGGCATGTTGTGACATTGACAAAGACTCCAAGCTCTACTTTTTAGGCTCAACACACGATTAATTTAACTTAGAAAGAATATCCATGAGGAAGATATAATCATTTTCATTGTGTTTTTTATTTTTTATTTGCTTCTAGTCTTGCCCAAACTAACAGATCATGCTTGAGATGTTATGTCTGATAATTTATTGTTTTTAATGAACTAACCTTACTTGTACTCATGATATATATTCACAATCTACCTATCACTAACATTGACATCTTATATTCATTAATGTGCATTGATACTCAAATTTTTCTTTAATTGATAAAAATAAATCATACATTTGTTAGCTGCTCGTTCTTTCATGGGATCCTACTATCAGATCTATGATTTAATATGATTGTGTCATGTGGTGGCCTTGTATTTAATCTGAGCTCCTTGAATTTTTAACCTCACTCACACTATTTTTCTAGTAAGTTCAATGAATGCATGCCATTGATCTTTGGTCTGCTTGATCAAACGTGCATCGTTGATCCTTTAATTCATCATGATCATACCACTTATCATCCCCTCATTTAATCTCAAGATCCTATGACTTTTTGTCATTGTGATTGCCTTTGATCTTTAATTAAATGATTTAATGCATGACATTAGATCTTCAAGACCTATTGACCCCACCCTTATCCACTCACCATTAGATCTTTTGATCTGATTAAACGTAGACTATTGATCTCATTCCAAGGACCTTTTAACCTATTGATTTCCCATGTGCCATTGATCTATGATATGATTAGGAAATATTTTGATACTTGTTAGTTTTGGGTTCATCCTCAAGTATGTTTGAATCTAAATGGTTTTTTAATGAGGCCTAAATTTAACATCCCCATGTACATTTTATTCTACTTGTTTAACTTTAAAATCTTGTATCTTGAGGTAGACAACTCATCAAGTTATGAAATTTGTAGATAATGTTCAAGGCATGAATAACCTCGTGTCTATGCAATCCTTTGGCTTTGAGAGTCATCCTAAATGAACTCATAAAGTGTGAAACTAGACTGACCTATCTATTTTTGCATGATGTTTGATGATGGTCTAGTGCATCTTCTTCACTTGCTTAAGTTATTTGATCATTTGGTCAATCAGGAACTCTACTCAGTGAACCTATCCAAGCAAAATCTTTATATGTTGGCTAAATCTGTCTAACATCTTTGTCAATTTATAGGGAAGCATGCCTTATATACTTGAGAACCCAAATGAGTTGCCTTATCTAATCCATTGGGCATGGAGTCATAAGATGATCTGAATTGAGTAAGGCTACCCCTTTATTGAAAACCCTCTCTTAAAGTAACAAGAACCAAAAGAAACAAAATAAAAAAAAGTTCCCAAGGCACTTTCTCAACTTAAACACACAATAGAAAAGGAAACTAACCTAAACAAATCAAGGGCAACTAACCTACTAAACAAATGTGCACACATGCACTTAGAGAAAAGTATGAAATCTACTCTAATATATATATAATATTATAAAACAATTAACAAGCACCTCTTCCTTGGTCAAATGGAAAACTTTGAGTATCATTCACTTGTAATAAATTAATATAAAAAATACACTTCTTTGGAGGTACCAAAATTGGTGAATCACTCAGTTTGATGGCCAATCCTTTTAATGTGCTCTCTAATGAATGAAAAGGAACAAACATGCCTCCAACATAGACATATTGGTCTAAGTATTCCAAGATTTGTTCAAGTTGGACTGAGGAACACTTTCTTGATGTTGCTCATCACCCTTGAGAAAGCCTTGCATGAAGACATCATTTAGGCTTTTAGGAATAACTGCATTTGATTTATTTGGTGGTTCAAAAATACCATTTTCTTCCACCTTGTCCTTATGAAAATTAGGACTGATCATGCTTAGAGCATCATACTCATAATGTTTTTGAGGAAGGACATGTCTCTTATCCTCTTCAAAATATTTGGTTATGGCATTGAACCACTACCATAACTCTTTAGGCTCTTCACTGGTATGTTCATCAAATTGCATCACATGAGCACTTGAGATGTCTCTTTAATCAACCTCACTCAAGATTTCATCTTGTTCTTCAACTACAAATGAGGGTTGATTTGAACATCCAAGG
Source organism: Torreya grandis (assembly GCA_037957365.1). NCBI lineage: Eukaryota > Viridiplantae > Streptophyta > Pinopsida > Cupressales > Taxaceae > Torreya > Torreya grandis. The sequence continues at coordinate 711,020 of JARHVA010000881.1, forward strand.
TCTAAAACATCACATGTGTGTTATTCAAGGTCTGATTTGCTTTCCTCTTGCTCCAACATATCAGGGCTACCCTTAAATGACACCACATCTTGAAGTGGACCAACCTCAGGCACCTAGTTATGATCCTCTTATTCATCTATGTAGAATGGACCTTCAGTAGTCCATTTAAGGTCTACCCCATGTTTAGCTTGAGGATTGTCCTCATTGGGATCCAATTCATTAGTGTCAAATCCACACTAAGAAGGTTGGTTCAAACCTAATTCTTCCCCTTTTGAATGAATTGGGTTGCCTATTATGATCTCCTCATCATAGACACTTGCATTATGCTCTTCAGGTTCACATATGACTATAAGCTCCTCCTCTATCCTTTGTAAAATAGTTTTTTCTCTAAGGGGGAGATGGTGGGATGGTGAATAAGTTCACCTTACTTGAAACTTATGAGAGTATCCTTCTAGATAGGGAATTTGAATGGCTTCTTTGGTGCCTCTTGAACTGGTGCTTAGACTTAAACAACCAACACCTCTTCTTTCTTATTTATACCCTTTTGAAATGATTTCCATGATGGAAATTAGTATGTAATAGACGCTTTTTATTCCTTTTGAATGGTTATAAGAGAAGGTGGCCTCATAAGTGAGGGCATGCCATAGCTAGGGTCAAATGTGTTGGAGAAGATCTATGATATAATGGCTTCATGTTGTTTAGTGGGAATGGGTGTAGGGGTAGGAAATGGAAAATTGATTGAGTCAGGATTAACATACTCTTTCTCCCACTGCTCAAACACCTTTTCAATGGATAATACCCACCCTTTCAATTCTTTCTTCTCAATTTATGGATAGTCAGCTTATTCAATGAATGCCCACATGTTCCAAAACTCTTGCAAGAAGATCTCTATCCCCTCTATGGCATGAATGAGGAATTATTGTCTATGCTTAACTCCCTCATTGATTTTTATGATTATTCTCCCTTGGTCTAATATTGCCTCTCTGACTTTTGACAAGGATAGAGTTTGATCAATTTGACTAAGGGGTTGATTATGAACTCTTGGAAGCTGAGCTTGAGGCTCTTGGAGGGTAGAGGACACATAAACCTGATCCAAATGAGCTTGTTGATCTTCATAAGATATCAACACATTGTCTATGTTCTGGATCATGCTTCTCATCATTACTATGTCCTCATTCTTAGAAGATGACCATTGTTTACACTCACAAACTAACCATATATTCTTGAACAATTAAAGAACACTTCTTCACTCTTGTATAACATGGATAGGGATGACTGGATAAAAATCCAAACCCCTACCAATCTCCCTTATCAATTCAATATAAACTAGTAATGCTTGCTTGACTCTTGACATGGATGTAATAGGATAAGCCTGGTCTTGACAAGGGGAATTAGATGACTGATTTAAATACAAAGGAGTATGACCTTAAAAGATGATTTGAATTGAGTAAGGCTGCCCCTTTATTGAAAACCCTCTCTTAAAGTAATAAGAACCAAAAGAAACAAAATAAAAAAAAGTTCCCAAGGCACTTTCTCAAATTAAGCAGACAATAGAAAAGGAAACTAACCTAAACAAATCAAGGGCAACTAACCTACTAAACAAATGTGCACATAGGCACTTAGAGAAAAGTATGAAATCTACTCTAATATATATATATATATATATATATATATATATATATATATATATATATATATATATATATATATAAAATTATAAAACAATTGACAAGCACCTCTTCCTTGGTCAAATGGAAAACTTTGAGTATCATTCACTTGTAATAAATTAATATAAAAAATACACTTCTTTGGAGGTACCAAAATTGGTGAATCAGTCAGTTTGATAGCCAATCCTTTTAATGTGCTCTCTAATGAATGAAAAGGAACAAACATGCCTCCAACATAGACATATTGGTCTAAGTATTCCAAGATTTGTTCAAGTTGGACTGAGGAACACTTGCTTGATGTTGCTCATCACCCTTGAGAAAACCTTGCATGAAGACTTCATTTAGGCTTTTAGGAATAACTGCATTTGATTTATTTGGTGGTTCAAAAATACCATGTTCTTCCACCTTATCCTTATGAAAATTAGGACTGATCATGCTTAGAGCATCATACTCATAATGTTTTTGAGGAAGGACATGTCTCTTATCCTCTTCAAAATCTTTGGTTATGGCATTGAACCACAACCATAACTCTTTAGGCTCTTCACTGGTATGTTCATCAAATTGCATCACATGAGCACTTGAGATGTATCTTAAATCAACCTCACTCAATATTTCATCTTGTTCTTCAACTACAAATGAGGGTTGATTTGAACATCTAAGGTCTAAAACATCACATGTGTGTTATTCAAGGTCTGATTTGCTTTCCTCTTGCTCCAACATATCAGGGCTACCCTCAAATGACACCACATCTTGAAGTGGACCAACCTCAGGCACCTAGTTATGATCCTCTTATTCATCTATGTAGAATGGACCTTCAGTAGTCCATTTAAGGTCTACCCCATGTTTAGCTTGAGGATTGTCCTCATTGGGATCCAATTCATTAGTGTCAAATCCACACTAAGAAGGTTGGTTCAAACCTGATTCTTCCCCTTTTGAATGAATTGGGTTGCCTATTATGATATCCTCATCATAGACACTTGCATTATGCTCTTCAGGTTCACATATGACTGTAAGCTCCTCCTCTATCCTTTGTAAAATAGTTTTTTCTCTAAGGGGGAGATGGTGGGATGGTGAATAAGTTCACCTTACTTGAAACTTATGAGAGTATCCTTCTAGATAGGGAATTTGAATGGCTTCTTTGGTGCCTCTTGAACTGGTGCTTAGACTTAAACAACCAACACCTCTTCTTTCTTATTTATACCCCTTTGAAATGATTTCCATGATGGAAATTAGTATGTAACAGACGCTTTTTGTTCCTTTTGAATGGTTGTAAGAGAAGGTGGCCTCACAAGTGAGGGCATGCCATAGATAGGGTCAAATGTGTTGGAGAAGATCTATGATATAATGGCTTCATGTTGTTTAGTGGGAATGGGTGTAGGGGTAGGAAATGGAAAATTGATTGAGTCAGGATTAACATACTCTTTCTCCCACTGCTCAAACACCTTTTCAATGGATAATACCCACCCTTTCAATTCTTTCTTCTCAATTTATGGATAGTCAGCTTATTCAATGAATGCCCACATGTTCCAAAACTCTTGCAAGAAGACCTCTATTCCCTCTATGGCATGAATGAGTAATTATTGTCTACGCTTAACTCCCTCATTGATTTTCATGATTATTCTCCCTTGGTCTAATTTGCCTCTCTGACTTTTGACAAGGATGGAATTTGATAAAGTTGACTAAGGGGTTGATTATGAACTCTTGAAAGTTGAGCTTGAGGCTCTTGGAGGGTAGAGGACACATAAACCTGATCCAAATGAGCTTGTTGATCTTCATAAGATATCAACACATTGTCTATGTTCTGGATCATGCTTCTCATCATTACTATGTCCTCATTCTTAGAAGATGACCATTGTTTACACTCACAAACTAACCATATATTCTTGAACAATTGAAGAACACTTATTTACTCTTGTATATCATGGATAGGGATGACTGGAGAAAAATCCAAACCCCTACCAATCTCCCTTATCAATTCAATATAAACTAGTAATGCTTGATTGACTCTTGACATGGATGTAATAGGATAAGCCTGGTCTTGACAAGGGGAATTAGATGACTGATTTAACTACAAAGGAGTATGACCTTGGTCATATGAAGGGGTGGGAGGAGGAAAAAGTCTATAATAGGGTTGATAGGTTGTTTGAGGGCCACTTGGGGGGAAAACATAAACATTATTTGTCTAACAAGTGTGAAGCTAAGGTGAATAAACATACTAATCAAAAGATGGTTGATTGTACATACAAGATTATGATTATTAGGAACTTAGGATGCTTAAACTAGATGATGAATACTTGGACTCACCATTGATGTTTAAGCACTTGCCTCCAAATATTGATTGGATGAAGAGAACACCAAAACTATTCACTAGTGAGCAATGTATTAAGTCCCATTAGGCATGTCATAAAATATTTTTGCATGAGATTACACCCTTGTGGAGGATTTATTCAGTCTCCTCCACTCCTAGTCACAATATGGGAATAAGCTGTGGCTATCCTATGATGGGGATGAACCTTTGGAGAAGGCTAGTTTCCTTCTGATTAATTGCCTAAACTAATGTTACTACAGGTAAAAGGGTTAGAAAGGTGTAAAGGGATCCTAATAAATCTAATAAGGTAATGAACCAAATAAAAAAGGAAGACTCCTATAATCTTTACCCACTCTAGATTAGCACAAGATATTGCTAGCTCACATAATCTCAAAATCAAGCTAATTGCATAAGTGTTTCATAGGCTAGGTTCAAAAAGCAATGAATGTAAATAAAGAAGAGTTTTAAGACTCAATGAGAACTTACATCAATTTCATAAAAAACACTAATCTAGACCTATAAAGAGATTTAAAATAACCTAAAAGAGATCAAAAAGGAGGAAAATGGATATTGAAGAATCTCCTTCACAAGGCCATCATGCACAACTCACCAAACATTGATATAAGGCAAGATATGGGTAAAGAAAGACTATTATTACATCAAGAGGTGGTTTTTAAGCATGATTAACATGATTTAGCCTAATCAAGAAGAGAATATCTTGTAAAATATTAGAGTCCCCTGCTCTTCAAGATCAAAGAGTCTGTGTGAGAGTCTAGAATCTGAGAGAGAGTTTACAAATGGAAATAATGGGTAATATAGAGAAAGTGAGAAGAGAGAAGAAGGAACACATTAACCAAGAAAAATCAATAAGCTAACACCTTTCAAGGAATGATCCACCACACTTAATCTAATCTAGACTAGTCTTTCATCAACAAGTTAACCTACATTTGTTCCAATTAGTCTTCAAGTTTTTCTCATTAGTTGAGTAAAACACTAAAGGACAAGAGTTTGCCTAATTTGATGAGTCATGATCTTATCAAGAAAGGAAAATATTTAAAGGCTTTAAAAATAATTTAATGCTCTACCTACACTCTCTAATCCCTAAAACTGCTCTTTGAAATTCTACGCCACCTTCCAATTAGCTTTATTATAAGGAAAAAAGCCTCATATCCTTAATTATGATAGAGATAGAACCATCACCATGTTTTCTTTGAGTGGTGGCAGGTACCTTTTTGTCAAAGCTATGACTATGTCAAAGGATAAGATACTCCACCATGCCTTATTTATGTATGTATCTACTCCAACCTAAATATAGATCTTTACTATGGATTGAAAACCAATCCAATTTATTAGTTTTCATATAGTCATTATATCGATGCAGATTTATAGGTTGCATAACCTCATTCCTAAACTACACTAGGTTTAAGTAAACCTATTCTACCTCTAAACCTTGCAGAAGCCAAAGACTTATTCTATGTGATGTTGAAAACAAAATAAGATTGAGTCTACGTGCTCTAGATCCTCCAAGAGAGGTATTGACTAAACTTCAATGGCATCCTTTGAAATAATTGCCCTGTTTCAACCTTAGGTTGCTTTTTCTCTCCATTTAAGTCCCTTAGATTTTGACTTTTAATTTTAGCCACTGATCTTAATCTGTGCTCCTCGATCATGACATTTATGGACTCCTTATTTTTACATGAGATCCTACTGTCAGCTCCATGATTTAATGCACTTACGCCATGTAGTGGCCTTGCATTTGATCTTAGCTCCTTGAATTTTTAACCTCTCTCACACCATTGATCTTTGGTCAGCTTGATTGAATGCACACTGTTGATCCTTTGATTCATTTTGGTCATGCCACTTGTCACTCCCTTACTTAATCTTAGAATCCTCTAACTTGTTAAGCTTATGATCACCATTGATCTTTGATTACATGATTTAAAATGCACCATTGGATCTTCAGGACCCACTAACCTTGCCCTTATCTACTCACCATTGGATCTTTTGATCTAATTAAATTCAGACCATTGATCTCATTCTAAGGACCTTTTGACCTATTGACTACCCATGTGCTGTTGATTTATGATTTGATCAAGTGATATTTTGATAATTATCAGTCATGCATTCATTTTTAGGAATGTTTGAATCTAGATGGTTATTTCACAAGGCCTAAACTTGATTTTCCCATGATGTTTCATTCTGCTTGTTCAACTTTAAAAGCTTGTATCTTGAGGTAGACAACTCATCAAGTCACAAAATTTATAGAGAATGTTCAAGGTATGAATAACCTCATGTCTATGCAATCCTTTAGCTCTGAGATGCCTCCTAAGTGATATTATGAAGTGTGTAACCAGATTGACCTACCTATTTTTGCATGACATTTGATGACAGTCTGGTCCATCTTCTTCACTTTCTCAAGTCATTTGATCATTTGGTCAATCAAGAACTCTACTCAGCTGATCTATCTGAGTAGAATATTTGTATGTGGGATAAATTTGGCCAATAAGACCTAAAGCCAAACCACTTTTCATGAAATGGAAACAAAATGGAAAAGCCAAATTGCATAGTTCAACACCTATCATTTTCATATTGGCCTTTGGCCAAGAAAAAGACCTACTTAAAGGTGATGAATCTTAGTTGTATAATAATAAATTATCCAATTGTTATATCAATACCAAGTATCCTATATCAAATAGAATCATGGAAAATCTTGCCTATGAAGGAGGAGGCCTTGGGCTAAATCAACAAGGTCTGCTCGAGCCAATTTGTATCATTCATTGCAAAAGAACTTATGGAGTTAGATTTAAACTACTTGGGGGTGACCCCACATATCTTATTTGTGTGTCAACAATAATGAATAGTGATGATGATGATGATGATGATGATGATGATAGTGAAGTAGAGTTTGATCATAACCCTTTTGATGACCTAGCCCATACCAATTTTTTTGACACTAAAACCATTTATATCCTTTGACCAATTATTTCCCATAATACACTTCCATTATATTATTCTCAATTGATAGAGTGGGGCCAACAAGAATCAATAGTGTCAGTTGATGAGTTCTAGAATGATGAGGCTTTATGCAATTTTCTAGGCCTTAGGGACAATCTTCTATTGGGAGACCACAAACAAGGGTTCTCAATCAAGTTGGATCCTGAAGCCTATTTTGGAGAACAGGTGAGCACCCTTAGCCACAAAAAAATAAATAAAACATTGAGGTCCCAAAGTGAAAACCTCTTTGAGGTGATTTTAGACTAGGGAAATAGTAAAAATAAATGCCAATCTTGTAGTGAAAACCTATTTCAAGTTTCATTATATGGGGGTGTTCAACCTTCCTCAAACATAGCTCAGGAGACCATCAATGATGAACTTACCTATGGGTTTGAGTTCAGTCTTGAAGAACAATAAACATCTGCTCAAATCATCAAAGAGTTTCCAATAATATTTATCACATGGACATCCCTATCATTGGGGGATTTTTATTCATCATTCCTAGGAGAAATTTAAGAGCCAGTCCTAACAAAGGACTCTACTATTACAGGCCAGCTTTAATCTTTGTCAACTATTTTAGAAAATAGTTTGACCCTTCTAGTGGAGGACACAACTAAAGTTAACATCGAGACTCCAAATGACCCAAAATGGATCAAATTAGGCACATCACTCATTTAAGGAGGGACATAAAGTCTTTACATCCCTATTGAGGGAATTTATTGAAATATTTACCTCGGCCTATTCTGACATACCTGGTTTGGATCCTGCCTTGGTTGTACACCACCTTGTGGTACATCTTGATGTCAAACCTGTAAAATAAAAATTACACAAGAGGATCCTTTAATTTCTCTTTTATTAAATAAAGAGTTGTAAAAACTCTTAGAAGTGAGATGTATTTGATCGATCGACTACTCAAAGTGGATCTCTAATGTTGTGCCAGTCAACAAGAAACATAAAGGAATCAAAATATGTACTAATTTATGAGACATAAAAAAATTTATCCCAAGGATGACTTTCCTGTACCAAACATTGATATGATTTTTGACTCCACAACATGTTATGAAATGCTTTCACTGATGGATGAATTCTCAAGCTACAACCAGATCTGAATCACACCAAAAAACCAACATAAAATAATGTTCACTACTATGTGAGGAACATTCTATCATCAAGTTATCCCATTTGGTCTCAAAAAAATTGGGGCCACATGCAAAAGAGCCATGACTATCTTATTTCATGATATGATGCATGACATTATTAAAGACTATGTTGATGACATACTAGGTAAATAAAAGACCAGGGCTGATCATCCAATAACACTAAAATAGATATTTGAGTGATTATCTGAATACAAATTAGGCTCAACCCTAAGAAGTGTGTTTTTGGAGTTATTTTAGGTAAATTTTTTGGTTTCATTGTGTCTTGTATGGGTATTGAAGTTGATCTAGCCAAAGTACAAGCCATAACAAACATGCCACCATTGACCAATTTAAAGTAGATCTATAATTTCTAGGGCAAGATCTAGTCTATTCAATGCTTCACCTCTCTATTGGCTGATAAATTTCATCCCTTCACACACATTCTAAATAAAGGGTTATAATTTCATTATGATGATGAATACTAGAAATATTTTAAGGAATTGAAGGACTATCTAGCAAATCTGCTTGTTTTATTACCACCAATGCTAGGAAAACTATTCCTACTATACCTATCAGCTATCGACAAAGCCCTAGGGGTAATTCTATCTCAACATGATGATAATGGAAAGGATCTTGCCATTTACTATTTAATCTATACACTAGTCACATATGAGCAAAATTATATGCCCATTGAAAAAACCTACTTGGCTATGATCTTTGCAGCTCAAAAATTGTGCCATTACATGTTAAACAAAAAGACCATGGTCATTTTCAAAATATATTCACTCAATTATCTACTATCTAAAATATATTTACAAGGATACATGGCTAAATGGATCATGCTATTGAGCGAGTTTGAGATAGAGTATGTCAACCAGAAATCCATCAAGAAGCAAGTTCTTGTAGATCAACTTATTGAAGCACCCCTTGAAAATACAGAGCCACTAACATTCCAATTCCCAAATGAATCCATTATGACCATCATTAAAAAAACCTCTTGAGGAGGAGTACTAGAATCTATATTTTGATGGATTATTCACTACATACAGATTGGGGGTAGGCATTTTGTTTATTACTCTATAAGGGGATTTAATCCCTATATGATTTTGGATCAGATTTCCTTATACCAACAACATGGCTGAATATGAAGTACTCATTAGAGGGACTTGATAGGTGGTACAATAGAACATACAACATCTAAAGGTTTATGGTGATTCTTAGTTAATTAGTAATTAAGTTACAAACCATTTTTAGACCAAGGATGACAAGTTGGTTCTATACAAGGCCATGGCTGACACTCTCAAATAGTAGATGTTGATGTAAAGTTCAAACATATACCAAGGAATATTAATATAATAATATATGCCATGACCACCATTAGATCATTGATTCACCATACAGATACTGCAAAAGAATATCAGTTCCTCATTGAAAATTTGCTAGTGTCAGCTCATGATCCATCAACCATCATAATGATCTATGATATTATTGGTCCCAACTCTATTTGGTATTTAGACCATTAAAAATATCTTCATGACCAAATTTTGACACTAGATCTATCCCATAAAAAATCTAAAGCCCTTGTTCACCATGTTGCATGTTATACCTTACTCGGACCAACCCTATACCGCCTTAGTTTTGATGGAAATCTACTTAATTATTAAACTTTAATAGAATCTAAATTAATATTATAGTAATTTCAAGAAGGATTATGTATATACCACACAAATAGGGTCATCCTATCCAAAAATATCTTGCATACTAGGTATTATTGGCTAATAATGGATGTAGATGTAACTACATATGTTAAAAGGTGTGATAAATGTCAACAACATGCCAATCTAATTCATGTCCCAACCAAGAATTTGATACCAATGCTTAAACCATGGACATTTTCTACATGGGACCTCGATCTCATTGGGAAGATAAACCCCACCTCATCTAATGACCACAAGCATATCCTTACTACCATCGAATACTTCACTAGGTGGGTTAAAGCTATACACCTCATTTACATGATTGAATTTTTTTTTCCAAATTCATCTTTAACCATCTCATTTGATGCTATGGTATCCCCTCTAACACTATATCTAATAATGGCAGATCATTCAACAACAAGCATGTCAAATCACTATGTGTCAAGTACAAGATCAAACAACATTTTTCCACAACATATTACCCATAAGGTAATGTCCAGGTAGAAGCATCTAACAAAACCATTTCAACATCCTTAAAAATATTTTCAATGATGCCATCCATGATTGGCACCTCCAAATATTCCTTACCCTCTGGGTGTATCGTACCAATCACCATACTCCAATAGAAGCCACTCCATATTCACTTGTTTATGGCACTGAGGCCATTCTTCCCATTGAGGTCAAGTTACCTTCTTTGTGCATCTCTTTAAAGAATGTTCTAGATGATGAAGACTATCAAGTAGCTCACCTTCAATAACTATAATTAATTGATGAAATTTTTTTGGCCGTAGTGAACAATCTACAAGCATACCAAACTAACTTCATGGCCACTACAATTGATGCGTGAAATCTAGAGAATTTGAACTTGGTGATCTTTTTCTTAAAGAAAACCAAAAGAATACCATAGCTAAGAAGAAACACAAAGGCAAGTTCAAACCCAATTGGGTAGGCCCTTTCATCATTATTATAAACTATGGTATTAGAGCATATAGGCTTGCTACACTAGATGGGGATGAACTTGATGATCTGATGAACATTATACACCTCAAACATTACTACACTTGAGTGACCTAGTGTATTATCTATAAGGCCTATTTCAATTTTACCATAATATCAAATTTCTTCCTTGAACTATACCATTCTATCACTTTGTCATTCCACCATTCCATTCTACCATACCTTTTCTATCGACCAAGTTGTTTTCACCCTCCTTGCCTAGCCCTTTGACCTTGGTTACATTTTATTAGTTATACTGTTATTTTTAGCATGAAGATTAAGATCAAGTTTTAGCAATTATTTCAAGGATTCTAGATAGAGGCTATATTTTGGAGTAGTATGATAGTGGTTTTGTAGTTGTATCTTTTAGTTTCTTATTTTATTTTGTACCAACTAGGCCTGATTATAACTACCTTTGGCAAAATCAATGTCTCATGGTCATGCTACTAATTATAACCACCAATGGAAAAATTAGTATCATTAACCTATGCCATTGTATGCTAGTTATAACCATCTATGGGAAAACTATGAGCAACACTTGTTTATCATGCCTTAAAATACCACCTTTCCATACCTATGTTGTAGAGTGCCATTTGCCAACTTTACCTATTTTGTTTGAATTAGATGCTACACTAGTCAAACTACACTATAAGGTGGAACTATAGTGACTTGAGGTTCAATCCTAGGACTATATAGGTAGTTCTCAATTCAAGTTGAGGTTAGCTCAGTCACCCTTTACCATGCTCTCATTGTTTTGAGAGTAATTTAAGTTTAAACACTCTCACTATTTTGCGAGTTTAGACCATTTAGTGTCTTGTCATTCTCCATTGAGTTGAGATGCTCCAAAAAGACCAAAAATATTTGTAAAACAAATCTAGAAAATCTAAAAACATTGAACACTTCTTTGCCTTAAGGATTATGGGAACCCTCACTAAGTCACAAGAAACCACTTGTCATTTAGTTTCCCCCATCTTTTTTGGCCTAACATCTCACTGTCTCACCATTTTATGAGCCCATTCCCATATTATTATATAACATTCATCATGTTTTCTTTCTCACAATTTTATTCTATCCCATTTCTTGGGAGAAATACATTTGGCCTAAAGTTTTTATTGTATATTATGTCCATGAAACTATTTAGGCAATGTCCACTTGCCTAGTGCATCTGGAGACAACTTGACCACCCCCTTCCTTTTCTTTTGTTCTCCCAATTTTTTTTGTTTCATTGTCTCTTCTCATCTAGGGGCAATGTTCAAGGTCTTGTTTGTGTCATGTTGTTTATACTAACATAGTGATTAACCATTAATTATTTATTATTTCTCTTTGTTTTGTTATTCTTTTTCTTGGTGTTTTATGTGTTTGTTTGTTTGCATTTGTGTTTACTTTCTTGTTATGCCTTAATTCAGTCTATGTGCATTCATTGGGTGATTCCTTGTGTATTATTCTTGAATCCATCCATATTCATGCATCAATATTGTCATCCTAGTTTTTATCAGTGGTTCATTATTTTTAATTGAGTACTGGATCATGTGTTAGTCCTTATACATATTTTGGCCATGTCATCATGGTCTTCTATCATCATGCCTACCATCATGAACTATAATAAAAATCAGCTCTAGGAGTCTACACAGCAATGCAACATTGATATATCTCCTTGGCACCAAAAACATTCTTGATTTAATCCAAACCATATCCCAAATAGAGTAACTAAACAATGAAATAATTTTAACCTTCATTAGTTCAAATGAGCATCTCCCTACTCACAGGTTGCCCAAATTGATCTTTTTCCTCTGTACCAATTTTACATCATATTTTCCATAATCAAGATACAATGCATACATCTGCCTCTAGGAAAACCATTGTATACCATACCATTTGCCTTACCAATGATTCTAACCTCCTATGGGAAAATCGTTGTGTTTTCACATAATTCTAAGGTTAATGATTATAACCACATTTGGTAAAATCATTCTCTTTATTTTTCCCAATTGGGGCATGTTTTCATTGTGATAATGCTTATAACTTCCTTTGGGCAAACCATTATCTCTATCTACCAAACTAGGGCATGTTTTTACCCTACTAATGATTATAAATGCCTATGGGCAAATCATTTTTTTCTTTTTTATCGATTATAATTGCCTTTGGGAAAATTAGTCTCTTGTTACCTTACACCTTTTTCAATGATTATAACCACCTTTTGGCAAATCATTACCTCTTTTATCCCACCAATGCTGATGATTATAACTGCTCATGGGAAAATCATCCTATTTATCTGCCCTAATTGGGGTAGCTCCATATGCCACTGATTATAACCACCTATGGGCAAATCAGTCCCTTCCACCTCATTTCATCTGTTTGGTCCAGTCATTTCCTCCTTTTGAGGGATTGATTACCAACCCCTTTGATAACCACTCCCTTGATGGGGGCACTTATAGTTCATCCATTTCCACTAAATTTATAAGCATTTAAGACATTTTCATTCTTTAAGATGTTACTATGATTACAACTTGCAACACCTTCCTAAACAAGGGCAAATTGTAGACACCTAAAATTGGCCACCAATGGCCTTCGATTGGACTACAGACTAATTCTTACCAACCTTTGCAATTTAAGCCTAAGAATTACTGAATGTCCCAAATTTTTGTGTGCATCAATCATCAAAAATTAGAATCTTGTTGGTACATCCCTAATTGGGGTATCCTATTTAAGCAACAAAAACCTCTCATGGATTCATATTTAATCATCATGCAACATCATAACATGCAATTTGTCCTATAGACCTATTAAATGGGGTAAGTGCACACTTAAATCAAATCTTGAAAATGCTAAGAGCCTTATCATAATTAATTCAAATTGTAAACCTAATTAAATTTCTAGTTGAATTATCCATGAATAATTAATGAAATTCTAAAAAAAGAAATTCAAAAATCAAGAATATCCTAGGTTTTCATGATTACCTTTTATGAGTTGTCAAGTGTTTGCAAATATCTCAAAATATCTCACCCATGCCTATTCAATGAAAATCATGAGCTTTTGACACCTTTTAACTCTACTAGGGTTAATTAACTCACTTAGTTTATGTTTGAGCCCATTCCATGTTTAAACTACACTTTAACTCAACTTGAGTTGGGGTTAGCTCCTAAGCCTATAAATACAAGCCATTGCCTATTGAAAAGAGAGCTTGGATAGATTAAATTTATAATGCAAGCTTTATATCAAGATTGAAATCAATAGTGTTATAATTCCAAAATCATAAACCAAAATCAATCTCAATCCACATCAAGCATAAGCCAAGACACAAGCCACAATGGTGTCAAGTAGAGAAGGAGATATCCAAACTCCATTGCCAAAGACTCTTTGAGCACAAGACGAGTAAGCCTCAAACAAATCACTTGAATCTCTCAAGGAAGGAAGGTAAGGGATTTGTCATTATTTGAATTTTAGTTTTGATTTCATATGTATTTTTTTCACTATGCTCCCCCTAAGATCTAGGCTTAGATATGTTATCATGTTAGTGTGTTGATTTCATTTTGTTTTATGAAACTAACACTTGATCTAACCTCCTCTCTATTGTCAAATTCCTATGATCACACATATGACTCAATATCTTGACCAAAAATCCAAAAATAAATGATGAAATTTTGTATATGGTCCAAGATGAACATACAAATCAAGCCCAAACTACTAAATTTGGAAAAAATATGAACCTTTCTATGATATTAATTAGACCACTATTGTTGATACTATTCCTACACCTATAGTTATACATTTTAATCCACCCAAGGTATGGGGGAAAAAAAAGGCCTCCCATATATTTACATGCCTATTCTTATGCAAGATAGTTATTCTCATCCTTTGATAACAACACATATTACATCATCTACCTTGCCTACTGTATGTTCCCATGACTAGACTATTGTAGCTCTACAAGAAAAGGTGTTATAGTTAGATCAAGGTAAATCTTGAGTTAGTCATTCATTTGATTTGCATGCTATTTTCCATAATCTATTATCTATAGATATATGATTGTATCCCATACATTTGGATTTTTTATCTCCCAAGCTTATGTTATATAACAAAAAGGTGATCCCCACCTTTGATCATTCCATGCAATATATTTAAATTATTAAACCAAAAACAATCATTTACTGACCAAGTTATTTATAAGAAGCTTTAAAGACTATGCTTTACGATGGTTTTATGACCTTCAACCTCACTCATTTAGTTCCTTCCATCCTCTAGATGATGAATTTATAACACATTTATCTATCAACATTGATTACAAAATTACTTATGCATAAATTTCCATGCTCAATCAAGGGTTGAATGAGATAATCAATGAATATGTAATTTCATACAAGACCATGCTAGATAATATGACTAGTCATATAGTATTAAATTAGTTACATATATCTTCAAGAAAATATTTTTTGCACAAATTCTTGAGTCTATATTATTCAAAAAATTTAGATCTTTTGATGAATTATGCCATACAGTGAGACATCATGAAATCAAACTCCTTACACTCAATAAGATTAAGTAAATACATACTAATAATACTTAAAATTCCAAGTTTCAAATCAAGCCAAATTATAAAGTAAAAATAAATAAGAACAAGAATGAAGGCAATATTATAGTTATCACAATATCACAACCTAAAAATAAGCTTCAGTCGCATGCTCCATAAAAGAGGCATTTTTCACTCTTAACTAAACCTCCTTACAAATTGATGAAAAATTTACTTAAGTGTAATATTTTATCTCTCCCTCCACCAAAAGTGGTTGATACATGTAAACCTTTACATAGTGGGTATGATCAAAATGATTATTGTAATTATCACTAGTGTGTTGGATACTCTAAAAATAATTGCTTCAATTTAAGGCATATGATTTAAGATTCTTATAGATGACAACACAATTGCATTGGGCACACCCACATAGAATGTTAGACCACCAAAAAATGGGAGCTATAAGTTGAAATCTTTAATGACCCATTTCCAATGCATGAGGAAACATAATTTAAGGATACTTATGAATTAAATCATACATACCATGATATTCTCCTCCTGAGACATATAGGCATTTAATAGATGAGATTATTGGAACAATTACAAACATATTACCACAAAGACTTATTATTATATTTGAAGATAACAATATTTTTGATGATGACTCTAATTTATATGCATTATTCATAGAGATCACATAAATGAGCATTGTATACATAGTTTTATGGTTGATAAAGGTTCAAGAAAAAATGTTTGTACCATTAAACTTCTCAAATTGCTTTGATACACACAAAAGGATATAACATATACTTAAAGAGTGTTCAAAGGTTTTAATGGAGACACAAAAGACACCCTTATATGTATTGTGTTACCTATCTAGGTAGGCCCCACTATAGTGGCTACTTCATTCCTAATTATACTGAGTAATTAGGTTTTTGACATGTTGATTGGATGCCTTTAGAGTCAAAATATATCTTGTAACTTCTATATTACATAGATGTGTCAACTAAATACATTGAAATAAGGTAGTTATAGTTTTGGGCATTTGATATGAGTATCCTCTTCAGCTAGTGGTATCTTCTCCTCCATCCACACCACCAACATAGTTAGTTATTAATCCTATTTAGGATCATTATATAAAGGATATTGCTACTCATATATAGGTCCATTATTTAGAGGACATTATTTCACACCCAAGATTTATCTATAAATTCAATCCATAAGAGTGCACTTGATTCTTCTAGGTAGCTAGTTTCACAACAATGATCACATTGGAGAATTACTTGAGATTCCTACAAAATCTTATCTACCATAGCATGTACCAAGTTAGTCCCATGGAAAATAAAACATATACCAAACTAAACACATGTATCTATGCATTCTCTTACTTTTCAATTGGATCCAAAGAGTCCTATATCTTCTAGAGATATTTATCATATACATGTTTGTATAAGCTATGATGATGATGATGGTTACATTACAACACCTGACTCATTTTTGATACACCTACATTTATTCCCTTTGATTTTCAAAAGATAACCCTAAAACCATATGATATAAGCACCTCCCATGACTATTTCCTTGATGGGATAATTTTTAGCATCTTTTAACATATTTAAATAAATAAAATAAAAATAAAAATCAAGAAAATACAAAACATTCAAAAAATAAAAAATAGGCCTTGAGCTTGATATGAGTTGCTATATTACATTTTAAAAATATGTTATTTATCACATTTTTAGTAGATGGCATATTATTTTCATACACATATGTATTTCATAAGGTATATGAGTGTGATGTAATACATAAAAATAATAAATGAACACATAGATGCTAGACCTTTCATATACCCAAGGGCCATTGCAATGGTGTGGGAAACTACTTCCACAATTTACATTAGCACAAGTTATATATTTCTATGTTATATTCACCATGTTGAGCTACATAATTTTCTTACACATGACTTGCTAGTTAATCATTTATTACACAGTGCTATATAGATGTACTAATCATTATGTTAAGATACTGACATATATGGATAGTGTAGAGTAGTTTTCAATTGTTCTATGATTCATAGATGTTATTACTTTTGAATGATAGACTAAATATTATTGTATATTGGGTGTGTCCCCTTGGCCTTACTTTTGGATCCTTAACCTTGTTTATTTCTAAATTTGTGACCCATTTTTTTATGGCTCCTTATCCTTTTTACTTTTGAATTCATGTCCCTTGTTTGTGGTTCCTTATCCTTCATTGTTAGCAATGTATTTATGTCCCTTATGTGTCACCCCTTGGCCTTATGTGTGACACTCTATGCTATTGTGTGACATTGTGTGTTGAACTTATGTGATTTCTATGTTTTCAAATGTCATGATCCATATCAAGTGCCTCCCCTTTATGTGTTATTCCATAATTTATATTAGACTTTCATACTACATAGTTCTTTTAATTGATAATTACTAATGCATGCTTCATAGATACATCTATCTTGACATACAACTTATATGCTCTTGCATTCCATATGTTACATATATGCCTTATGATATATACATTACTTTGTTGACATACTCTCTAGATGTTGTTATGCATATACATGTGATTATATTTATGCATGACATGATAGAGTTAATTTTTATTTTGAGATGAGTTATTTACAAGATCCATCCCTCACCTCAAATTGGGGGTCTATTAGTGGGCTTTGTCATAGAGACTAGAATCTTTGTGAGCATATTTGAGTATAATATACAAATTTTAGAGTTCATATGTGATTTAAATATTATATTGGTACTTTTTTTTGTAGTTTTCAAACAAAATTTAGGGGCATATGTACTCCATTTTACACTCCACTAGTGATTTTTTAATATTGATATTGATTCACATATATATTTGGGGGAATGTGCAGGGCACATGTACTTACTTTTAAAAGACAAATTACGTTGGACATGATGTTGTTTCATGTACACCTATACACTATTTCAGCTTCAATTGGGCATGATGCTTGTCCATGAACACATGTACACTCTTTCATATTTTAATTGGGAATGATGTTGATTTATGCATAATTACACATTTGCACCTTTATAGTATTTTCAAGTATTTTAAAGTGTGGAAGAAACTTGAATATATAAGTTTATCTACAATGATTTAATCATGATTTATCATTTATATATATTAAGGTTTAATGATGTCAAATAAACATTGATTTACCTATTATAAACCCATAGTGTGGTTCTCACCTTATCATCTTGGGGTTACAATATTAGTGTTGTATTAGTCACATATGGATTAGGGCATTTGTATTCCAATAAATGAACCTTTCCTTTGTTAAATCTAAATTTGGGGATTGATCACCCTTAACTTCACCATGTTCTCCATGTGATTCAACAAGGAATCACAATTCTCCAATGATTTAACAAAAAATTATCATCCCAAACATGTTATAAGGGAACATAATTAAGTCGCATACATGTGTACTCATTCCTCACTCTTTCAAATTTCAAGTTTCAATCATACTTCACTTTTTAAATTTTATTCTATGGACATTGGATACTATAGTTTCATTACATGTTTCACTTGGAGTAACTTGCACACTTTGAGCCTTATCCCAAAGATAAATTGCCTTTTAAAAACTCAAATATATCTTCATACTTTTAATATAATATTTACATTGCATTATAATACTAGAATAAAAAAGGAAACTTTGTTGTTAAAGTCTAGGGGTGGTTTTTTGTAAACAAGCGCAAGCTTAGGATAAAAACTTTTACACTCAACATTTAAATACGAGGTTATGCTGACATCAATCCACATAAGGCACAAGACTTATGCACTCACCCAAATCATAACTAAGAAGTAACTGGGGCTTGCATTGGACTAGTTGTGTTATGGCATGAGGCTTCACAAGGGGGACTCAATCGATACAACATAAACTTAATTATGGGGCAAACCCATAAGCACATGCCTTTCTTGGGGAAATTCAGAGGTCATATAGGTGTTGAGCGGGTCAAAAGATTGATTTGATTCAACTTATTCTACATACTAAATAGATGCAAATTAAATAAGGGTTGGGTTCATGGGTGTACACCTATACTCATTTTACATGTAGCATTATGATGATGTCATGAAAAATATAGAGACTCCATTAAAATAGTAAAACTAAAAAAACACATGAACTTTAATTCACATAATTAATCAAAAGTGTGACATCACACACACACACACACACTTACATCCCATAGTAATACTACAAAACATGTGAATGAGATGAACTCAAGTACATTTTAAATAAAAACCATTTCTTGTTGATCAAAGTCTAGAGTAAGATTTTACATTCAAAATCATACTACTAACAACCCAGAGGCTCACAAACAAGCTTTGAAACATATAATTTTAGCCAAAGTGGCCTCCATTATATATCTAAGCCTCAATGGCTGCTAGAGCAAACTTTAAAAAGCATGGTTTTAAAGTCATTCCACCAGAGCTTTGTTGTAGTTATCCATATCTCTTCACTATTTGGTTCAATCTCTTTATATAATTCTTTAGGAGCATCTTTTCTAAGGTGGAAGCTGCATGTTGACCACTGAGATGGAGTTCCATCATAATAACCATCAACTCCATGACCCTTTAATTCCCACACTCCACTTTCCATGTTTCTTCAGATCTTCATTAATGTCCTAATTATCTAGGAGATGGTTATATGTCGACCAATTGGTGCATCTTTTGTGTTGCATCCTCCAACTAGCTATCAAAACCATTAGGTTAACCATTTGCCAAAATATCTAGATGCATTGAGGTGGATATCATGTTGGTATGATAACTCCACTAAAAAAGGGTTAGGGGCCCAATATTAACCCATACAAAAACCTTAGTCCACCCTCAAACTAAGCCATCAAACTCTTATGAGTGAAAAACTTAGGATAATTCTCATTGAGCTCTACACTAAAATCCTCAAAGCCCTTTATGTCTAGCTTGATCTCACTTGGGGTGCTATCAATTTTTGTCGAGGAATAATGAGTGCAAGTGTATCTATTTTATCTAACCCCTTCTAGAATGCTTCTATCTTGGCCTATGCCTTTTCCATACTTCCATATAAAATCTCCTCTTTTTCACAAGCCTTAGTCTATAAGGCAAATAAGAGTTATTCCAATGTTCTCTCTTGATCCTTAATCTGATTACTCAACACATTTATGCCACCCATAATCTATGACCTTTATGCTTTGCCTATGGGTTACACCTTAGCCATTAGCTAATCCTTCTCATCCTTCACTTGATTTAAGTTTGCATCTATCACTAGGCTTGGTTGGATAAGTTAAATAAGATGGCATATATTGCTTTTGTGACTTCCTTCAACTTTGAGAAGAGATCATTCACTTCTTAGAGCTTATCTGATAGTTCCTTCTTTAGTACCATGTTGGGTTCTTCTTCTTTTTCTTCTTACATTAGCTTGAGTTATAGTCTTGGGAGAATCTACTCTACCAATACATAAATCTTATTGACATCTGACAGGTCTAAGGTGTTGATTCTAACCATAAGAGATAGCTTGATCACCTCCATGTGCTCACATAGATATTGTAATTTGAACCTATTGGACTACACTTCCTCTTTGAATTCCTTGAGGATTTTCTTTAGCTTCTTCACCTTTCCATCATTTATGAAATTTTGACATGTTACTTCCATGGCTATTTGTATTAGTGCATTCCCATATTAGACTAGTTCCGTGGCCTATGGGTAAATAAGAAAATATTCTCTCTTTCTTAGTATCCTCTAAGCTCAAGGTTAAAACCTTTGGTGCCTTAGATTGGGGATCATCTATGTAATAATATATTTCAAATGAAAGTTGTTTGTGCATCCTTGTCGTGGTGGCTTGGGGGGCGAGGGGGGGATAGTTTCATATAATTATAAATATTTGACCCCCTAATCCTTCTATACTATTTATCTAATGTTAAGCTCTCTATCTTCCTTTTTGATAATAACCTTATCTTCTATGTGCACTTATTCCTCTTCACTAGAACCACTGCACTCTTTGGTGTGCTCCTCTGAGGAGTCACTTGTCTAGTCCTTTGGGTGGCTTCATCGGACTTCTCCCCCTCATATATTTCTTCATCTTAGGGATTCCCAATGTTTATCTCAAGGGTTATACCTTTGATGCTAGGGTCACCTTGTTGCTATTCATGATCCTAAATTATCTCTATTTATTACATTGAAGCACTAACATCACCTTATTTTGGTTCAAACACCCTTTCACTACTTGGGTGTGCCTTAGTAGCTTCCTCTACTTATCCAGTAGAGTCACTTGGTGCCTATTTGACATCCTCTACTATTGGTTCTATGTTTGAGGGTAATTTTGGGGCCCTCTTCTCCAACTTGGCCTTTTTATATACCTGATCAAGTTTTCACTTTTATTCAAGCACCCAATCCCACTTTATATCTTCTTCACTGAGTCCCATATTCTTTTAGTTTGTTCTTTTCTCCTTGATAGATTGACGGGATGCTGGGGAAGCCTTATCTTTGGATGTCAATTTTTTTTTATTTGGTAGGATCTTTATCAAGGTTTCACTAGAGGTGAAGCTTGTCATTTCCTAAGTTACTCTTAGCATTGTGACCACAATGCTTTTTAAGGCCTCTTAAATGTTTCCAACTTTGACTCCTCTTCAACTTCTTCTATTTTTAGGATATAAGTCCCTACCCTATATTCTTTTTTCTCTTATTTTATTATAGGCATTAGGGCCACCTCTTTTTCTATATCCATAAGGGTTTTGGTAGGGAATGCCATAGGTCCCTTAGTATTTATTGGATGCTTGTTGGAATAAGTACCCCCTTGTTTGAATATTACACACTTCTTTGGGGTAGGTGTCATGATTCTTCCTTAGAGGCTAGCTTCAATTGTATGCACTTTGTACTTTCATCTAATTTTTCACCCCACTTCCTCTGGAGTGACTTCACCTAGACTTTTGCCATATTTGTTTCAGATAATTTTATCTTATATTTTAAGAAAAAAACTTGAGAAGGGTATGGTAGAAAAACATTATATGTTGTGTGCACATTGATTCAGATGAATGTAGATACTCCTCTTTGGCTTGGGAGGAATGACCTGTAGATAGAAAAACACTCAAATAAATGGTTTAATTAGTTATATAGTAGGGTAGATTACCTAGCAACCTAGATCCAAGAAGCACGAGCTTCTTTAGAGGCTATCAATCCATACTTTTAAACAATCAAGTTCTAAAAGACAAAGTACTTGCATAAACAATAAAAGATACTAAAATTAAGTATAAGAAATGCTTGATAGAAGAATAGATAGAATTAATTAATCATAGCAATACATGGGTCAATACTAATGATAAATAGGTTAGGTGTGGATCACAAAATAGGACAATGTTTTGTGGTCAGGCTGAGGGTCTAAAAGTGGTATTTGGTTGGGGGTTGATAGGGTAAAATAACTTATTATTTTATGCCATAATGATTGTTGATGATTACAATGATTATTGACGGTTAGGGTAACCATTGGTGGTTGAGGTAACCTTCAATGGTTGGGATAGACCATTGGTGGTCAGGGTAACCATCGATAGTTATTATGGGCTAGGTATGGGAAAATAAAAGGTCAGATGTTCTAGAATGAGATTATAGGAGATTGGATTGGGCTGGGTTGATTTTGAAATACAAACAAAGTGACTAAATAATTAAAAATAGATACTTAGCTTGCTAGTGGTTGATCTAGTGAATGGTTGATGAGGATTGTTGATAGACTCATTGATGGAGTATTACATAGTTTTGGTAGATTGATGGTACTTGGCTATTGGTTGATGGATGGTATCCCTTTGACTCTCTGTCATGATGGCTTGATCACTAAGAAAATACCTATAAAGGAGAATGCTGATGTAAAAGACTCTAGCTTTGTATAGTTGATTGATTCTAGATCTGGATTCACTCTCTCCTCCTCTATCTTTATAAGAAGGAAGGAGAGGTACAATAATATGTTAACATGAGGTCTAACTTATCTAAATTTATCTCTCACATGTATGGGCTTACACATGAATTAGATGAGCTAATTATAAAAAATCAAGTTAGATTGATGTGGTAGTAAAGTGGTTGAGATGATGGAACTTAATTGTCAGCAGTCAAGGTGACCATCGATGGTTAGGGTGACCATCGATAGTCAAGGGTCAAGGTCAAGTTGGGTTTAAAATGTGGGTTTAGCCAATAGGTCAATCTGACTTGGGTTAGGTCTAGTTTATGATCAAATGGTCAAGGTTGATCCCAAGGGGGTCCTGAGGTGGTCCAGGGGAGTTGTGACATTTAGAACTATCATGTGCAGATTTATAGTGTCTACATTTACCCCTTTTTGTTATGAATTTTGTATCATCAAGCTGTAAAACAAAAATGGATTGCAGGTTGAAGGTTTGGTTGCTTTGAGTATGGGAAGAGGTGTTCCCCCTCAAATTAGGAAGTGATGGGGTGAAACAAAATTAGGTGCGGGATTGATGAGTGGTGAAAGTGGTTGATAGGTTAGGCATTTAAGCATGAACATGTGCATAAAGTATGACGAAGGTGTGATAGTCAAGATCATGCATTGACTAGGTTACCATAGTTGATAGAAAGTAAGGTCAGTACAAGAATGATAAGTGACAAGTGGACCACATGATTGTATTTAGGCATGGCATTTAGGTATACTCGCAAGTCTACTAGGCAAGGTTAGTATTTTTATGGGTATCCAAGGTAGGAGGTGATCCTAAGGAAAACATAATTGGTCAAGTGTAGTTTTGGGTATCTGAGGTAAGAACTACTCTTGAGAAGACATAATTTGGTCAGTTGTGCGTAAGGTAGTGCAAGTTTCAAAAAACTATTTAACATGGTAAGTAGTAATTATGGTCAAAAGAACCAAGGCAAGGTCATCATAAAGTGTATGATAGTCAGGCCAAAAATGACCAGTGGTGAGGTTGACATGGTTGGTGGTATGGTTGGTAGAGAAGGTGATCTCCATGGGTGGGCACATGGTGGGGGTGCCAAAAATTTGTGTGCTCGAAGAAAAATAAAAATGCCAATAGCCTAACCATTGAAGGTTAGGGGCTTTGAAGTTGACCATCGATGGTCACCTTGACTATCAGTGGTCAGGTGCAAACCCTAAAAGGGTGGGAAAAAATTTCATCTATGATTCATTTAAACTCATTTGTGACTTTTGACACTGACAGTGAGAGCTTTAACATTTTGTGTAAGAACTTAGACGATGATTATTAAGTGGGTAAGGTTGATTGGTTGAGGTGGATTGTTAATTGAGTGGGATGGAGCATTTAAGGGTTGATCGAGCCAAGATGTAGGGTGGACAAAGATGTGGCCAACTAGTGGTTCTCAGGATTCTTCCTAGATGATGGTCAAAGAATGAGGTAGCGGTTGTTATCAATTGGTAGTCTATCTTTGATCTTGCAAATGCATTTGGTTTCGATTTGGTTGATTGGTTATTATTTATGGGGTGGGTTTTGGGTTTGACTTAGTTTTAAGTTTTACTTGGTTTTTTAGTGAAATTTGTAGTTGAATTTACAAATTGGGAGGGTTAGGTTAGTTAGGGCATGGTAGGGGATATAAATTTGTATAAATTTGTGAGAATTCAGTTGTTGTTTGGTAGTATTAGGTAAAGGTAGGGTTTTGGGTATTCAACCAGTGGTCACACACATTGACTATCGAAAGTCATACCCAACCATTGATGGTTGATGATCATTATTTGATGGGTTGTCTAACTGTTGGCAGTCACCATGACTATGGTGATTGATAGAGGTGGAAATGTTTTTTTGTTGAAAAGGTAGAATGTTGTTAAAGTTTAAAGTTTAAGGTAATATTTTGGCTAAAAAATGATCTCAAGGGTAATGTTTAAATGATGAAGGTTGATAGGTAATAGTGTAAGTTGTTGCTAACATTTAAGGGGTAGAGGGTGGAATGTTTTAGATAAAAGGTTGATTAATTAGGGTGAAAATAAGGTAGGTTAATGGCTTGGATTTGGAGATAATTCATAGGCATATGTTGTAGGAGGGTAGGTTCATAGGATAAAATAGTATAGAGAACTAAGTTTGTTCTTCTATTAAAATTTACAGGCATAGGATCAGATTTGAATGCAAGATCAAGTGTCTTGGATCTTCATTGAGATTCACCTAGGTATGACTATTGTAGACTGGGCACATAGGGAAGAGGTGAGGCTTGGTGTGATGTTTCATGACTAACACATGCTATGGGACATGACGATGATAGTGTCCCTCATCAAAAGATGAGATCCAACCACTAACACCTTCTTGTTACCCACTGGTGAGATGTTGATTTTTACATGAGGATGTTTATAAGATTACACAGCTACCCATTTAGGGTGAACTAATTTACCACATTCAGAGGGAGGAGAGGTATGAGTTCATGGAGCTACTATATGGAGATGACCTTAATTTTGATAGGTGACATACCATGGATTTTAATTACACTCTACTATACTAGAGGGTGAGAAATGATAAGAGGTTGATGACCATGATGATGATGGTAGTCTCATCTTTTGTCATAATTGATTTGAGCATTGAGAGGTTTCCCTATCTATTATTGGGGGTTTTGGTGGAGATGCTATTAGGATGCATAATGTTTGGTTGGGTTCTTATGCTTTTATTCTAGATATATAGGGAGCTGTGGGGATTTAAAGATCATAGGAGGTATGGTATCAGTGTAGGATTTATTCTCCACTACTAGGATTATGAACATATCTAAGTGTTGAGGTCAATGGGGCTACTATGGGAGGGTTATACATAAATGGAGTTTAGAGTTAGATTCAAGTGGTTAAGAGATGATTTTTTCCTTTAAAGACCAAGTGGAGGGGTTCACAACACTGATTGGTTCAAAGGTGCACTAGATGCCTTGGTTGTTGGTGATGTGATTTGGAGGCCATACATTAGGTTTCCATAGTGGGCTCATTACAGGAGGCATAAATTATACCTATGGAGTTGCAAGTGGATATTTGGAAGGAGAAAGGGTGAGATAGAGCTCATTCTTTTTGATAAGGTTTGGTGATAGTTTAGCTTGGTGCAGGGTATTCCATGTCCATTCCTAATATATAGGATAGAGGATGTAGAGCTACTAATTCAAGGGCCACAACTAGTTCATATTTTCATTGATCACAAGGAGCTTCCAGCTAGGGCTGAGATAAATGATGTAGGTTTCATAGATGGGTACCCTTTATGGTACCAGGCACTATATGCGGTGGCTAATTTTGGGGGTGATGATGGTGATAGGTAACTGATGGATGTTTATATAGCTATTAGAGGCAGACCTTAGTAGGTGAAAGTATATGGGGTTACTTTAGATGTACATGCAGTGATTGCATAGAGGGATTAGGCATAAGTGCTACTAGCCATGGTATAGGCTTCCATTGTAGCACTACAAGGTCAATTAAAAGGGGCACAGGGTTAGGTGGTTGTAGTTATAGGTGAGAGGGACTAGGATAGAGCTACATTAGCCTTAGTTACCCAAGGGATAGATTCCATAAGGGTCAAAGGAGTTGTAGCACCTATAGGACCATCGAGCACTATTCCCATACAGAGGTAAATAGCTACAGTGGAGGAGCTCCACTATTATGAGGTGATAGTCTTGAGATGGTGTCCTAATGAGCCTCGATGGGGTGAGTATAGAGCTAATAAGGATGGTGGTGTTAACATGGTGACACCAAGTTAGTGGGATGTATCCACAAGAGGACAAGTAGGTACCTCAGGAGGACAGGGACTAGGAGGAAGTGGTACCCCAGGGGCATAGTCATGATATGGTTATGAGATATTATATTTTTTTTTATATCATTTTGATAATGACCTATAAGCTAATGTAGTGAGATGTACATATTGAGAGATATACATGTATATTTTTTGTATACATGATGATTATGTGGTTATTTATGATTATAGACTCATGATCTTTAGGTATTATTTATTATTCATGGTGTTGATGTTGATCATTGATGATGTTATGGATTATGGTTATGATATGGATATGGATGTTGATATGGACTCACCTAGTTAGGCATGTGATGGATTTTTAATTATGTTGATGATGATGTTTGGTTATGGATATGGATAATGTTGATATGATGGTCATAGTTGGTATGTTTTGATATGATAATGGTTTTTGTGATGGATGGACAATGCGATGATGTTGATCACATGGATTATTATTTATGGTTTGTTTGTTATTATTTATGATGATGAATTTGATTAATGTGATGATTCTAATTTCATGTTTTGAGATGACCACTGAGATAATGATGATGATGCTAATATTTAATGAGTATATGATTCCTCATTTAGATTTAGACATGTGGTGAAAATGGTTTATTGTTTATTTGTTCATAAATGATATGATGTTGATTATGATGATTATATTCATGGATATAGTTTATGCTAATGATGTTTGCTTTTGTTCATGATATATGATGATGATATTATGTGTTGTGGTTATGATTATGGTGATTTACTTAAGGTACAACACATAAAGTAAGTTGAATAACAAAACCATATGTGAGAAAGAGAAGATAATCGAGAGACAAAATGTCTGAGTGACTATATCAACTAGTTATGATAGGATAAGAAGAGGGCACAATGCTTCTTCTTTGCAAAGGACTAAAAAAAACTAAAGTTGGATTGGCTTAAGTAACATACACCCATCGAATGCTTCACATTAGCATTCATAAGTTGGTTGAAAAGGTTTCTTGATCACATAATGTTAAGTAATCTTAAAATACCTTAATTATAGTGTATAAATGGGGGATGGATGAAAATGGAACCTTCTTGAAAGACTAGCATGCCTCTTTAGGAGGTTACCAAATATTTAGTATAAATAAGTCTATGTCATATAAGGTGTGGACTAATTGATACGGGAAGCCTACTCATGAGAGCCAATTGTGGCTTTCAAAATTATTGCATATGAGATTCAATTATGGCTTTCAAAATTCTTTTCCTTTTTTTGGTGCTTAATAATGGGTCTTTTACTGATTGTGTTGTTGCTTGGGAGGGTTGGGGAAGCTGATCAATGCAGGAAGCTTCCAATAAATTACTATGCTTTGACAAATGTTTTATTCAACCATCCTTCAAGGGAGTGGTCTAAGTTTGTGTGATTTTCTTAATGCATTTGATATATATCCTTAAAGGAAGTAATTTACCTTATTTTGAGCAATTTTGATATGTTTCCAGCAGCTGTCCTTCAAGGGAGCAATCTATGAATGCTAGGATTGACCCATGATTATTTTTGGTTATGAATTTTCTTTTTCATTTTTGATTTTTTGCTTGACATAGACTTACTTATATAGGCTTAAAGGTTGACCTTTATGAAGGCAAAACTAAAACCACAAGAAGGTTGATTAGGTACAAAAGAGGTTTAGGTGACAATGATCATGGGAATCCATCCTAGGAAAGGGGTAGAAAATACCATGAA
The DNA here is from genome assembly GCA_037957365.1 of Torreya grandis. NCBI lineage: Eukaryota > Viridiplantae > Streptophyta > Pinopsida > Cupressales > Taxaceae > Torreya > Torreya grandis. The sequence goes on from JARHVA010000881.1 coordinate 739,762, forward strand.
AATCATGCCATGGGTAGAGCCATGGTACTCATTATTAAATATTATGCTATGATTGTGATGGATAATCACATGATTTAATTTTAATCATTGTCCCCTAAAATAGGGAGATGAATGTGGTGTGAAAGCAAGGGATGAGCTTAAGTTAGACAAAAGGTGAGTTTGATCCTCTTTAACAAAAGAAAGGATGCAGATGTGAATCATTGAGTGGCTTAGGTTCTAGTTTGCCTTCAAGAAAAGACACCCAATAAGCTCCTAATCTATAATTGTGTGTTATGATATAAGGTCCAAGTCAATAAAAAACAAATTTACCCCACTTGCTTTTCTTCATATTGGTGACATGTTGATTTTCCTTTAAGATGAGGTCTTTGATATTGAATTCTTGCACTTTAAGGTGTTTGTTATAAGCACATTTGATTCTCTCTTGATAGACATGAATATGGGTAAGAGAAGCTAAGTGACACTCATCAAGTAGCTCAAGCTGGGTTAAATGTTCTTGATGGTAATCATCTTCAGAGATGAGATCTTGCAAAGATATGTGAAGAGATGGGATTTGGACTTTAAGAGGTAAGATAGCATCTGCACCAAACATAAGAGAGAATGGTGTAACACCTATAAGGGTTCAAATGCTAGTAAAATATGCCCATAAGGCAAGGGGATATGTAAATGTCAATTCTAACTAGAGGCATTAAAAATTTTAGTGAGCATGTTTTTGAGAGTTTTGTTAGTAGATTCTACTTGTCCATTTGTTTGAGGATGATAGGGCAATGAAAAACTTAACTTTATGTTGAATGTGTCACAAAGACCCTGGACTTATTTATTTTGAAAATATTTATCATTGTTGGTGACGATTTTGTGAGGAACACCAAAATGTAAAATGATGTAATGGTTGATAAAGTCAACAATCTTTTTTTCCTTGGTTGAGACAAGAGGAATATCCTCTACCCATTTGGTTAAATAATCAATCATAGTGATGATAGAATGATGTCACTATGAAGAATGGGGGTTAATTTCACTAATAAGGTCCAAAACCCATTGTGAGAAGGGCCAAAAATCCATGGATATGTGAAGACTATGGCTAGGTGTGTGATGTAAATTGGCATGTTGTTGACACTTAATAAATATTTTTGCATAATCATAGTAGTATTGGTTAAGGGTAGGTCAGTAATAGCCAAGGTGAAGGATGGTTTAGTGATGGCTAGCCACTAAAGTGTCCTTATAGATCCCATCATGTGTTTCCCTAGTCGCATGAGAGGCTTCATGACCATGTAGGCAATGGAAGAGGAGACCATCAAAGTTGTGTTTATAAATAATTCCCCCCAATATGGTATAACTTGAGGTACTCTAGATAAACACTCTTCAACTATTCTTAGAAAGACCAAAAGGAATGATGGCAAGGTTAAGATAGTCAAAGTTCTACTGATACCAAAGGTTAGGTTAGGTCTCATGTACATTAGAGATGGTGGGAGAGTCTTGTTTGACATAAGAAGGTTGGGTAAGTCTATGGATGATGACATATAGCTTAGAGTCATAGGGTGTAGACAGGGTCTGATAGGTGAGGGAAGCCATGGTACTGGCGAACTTATTCATTGATCATGAGGTGGTTTGGATACGGTAGTGTTTAAATGATGTTAAGAGTTTATCCATTAACTATTTGTAATATTTCAATACATCATTCTTACACTAGTAAGAACCATTTATTTGATCAACCATAAGTTGAGAGTCACCAAAAATGTTGATCATTTTGACTCCTAAGGCTAACACAGTTTAAAGGCCCATTACTAGGGTTTTGTACTCAACCATATTTTTGGTACATTCAAAATCTAGCTTAAAAGATAAAGGAAGAGGCTCATCATGAAGGGAAATAAGGATAATGTTGGCTCCCCCACCACATTGACACTTTGATCCCTCAAAGAACATGGTCACTTGATAGGTGAAGTCTACTTGAGAGAGGGTTGTGATGGACTCATTAGGAAACTCAAGAGGAGGAGATTGATCATCTACTAAGGGTGCATTGGCCAATTGGTCAGCAATCATAACCCTCTTGATGCAGGTTTGGTTGATATAGGTGGTAATGAAGAGAGGAGGATTAAGCGCATGAATCGTAGTCATTACAAACAAATTCAAGACTTTACATGCCCTTCACTCATTTCATATGGATCCATGGGTTACTTAGAGTTGGCATCTTTGATTGGTCATTTTCTATTGTCAAGGGTAGATGAAGGCGTCATGACAGTTGATTATTGTCATTTGTTGTTTCGACAATACTTACACCTCTACAGATGATTTTATGCCCCTACCTTGTATCTTTGGTTGAACATTTTCAAGTTCATACTCATGTGTGAAACAAAATCCTCTTTTAACATATCCTTCTTTGTTCATTTCCAAATTATGTCCTCCTCTACATAGAATATTATGTTTTTCATTTAAATTGCCTCGTCTAATATGATTATTATTGAAGCCACCTTCTCCTCTAGACTAGTCATTGTAAACTCATAGCTCAAGTGAACACTCGATAACTTAATTCTTCTAGCTTGTAAGAAATTAATCAATATTCTCACTAGGCACAATCAATATCATACCTAAGATGATTGGAAAAAAATGTCTTAGGATTACATGAAATAATGTAAATTGATAGTTGTGTCTCATGTGAAACCCATGATTGTTGACCCTATTTAGAGGGCAATGGAAAATCCATACAAAATATAAAAGTGATGAAACATTTCAAGGTGAACACAACCTCATTTTTCATTGTCACCTCCACAAAAATATCATATTTTTGTTTCTTAATGCTTTGTGAACGAATTGTGAGATGAGGTCAGTGGTTATGAGTTTTGAGTGTGATACGACTACTAATTTACATTCTCTCACTTTATAAATATCACTTTACTATTATATTATTATATAATATTAATTATATATTATATTATGATATATTCTATACTTTTATATTATATTTATATATATATTATTAATACTATATTGTATTATATAATATTTATATATATTATTATTTATATTATAATTATAATCATTTTTACTCAGTCTATAGTAATTACCACCTCTAAACCCAGATTTGCCACAATTATCTCTTCTTCTTCTTCTTATGTAGGGATTTGGTCGATCTAGTGTTGTGGACATATAATAATGATTAACAATTATATGAACAATTTAACTTATTTTTATTGGATATAACTATTGCTTATGCTTGGAAAATCCAATGAAGCCAAGATGAGGGGGTGATAATGATGAAGATTGAGAGGTGATGATTTATTGGTATAACTTGTTATTCTTGCACAACCATGTTTATATTTATATTACTGATGCCAAGTTATAATAGCCTTAACAACTATTGTAAGTGTTAGACCCTCCATCACAATATATTTCTCTCTCTACATATACTTGTACCAGCTCAAAGAAAATTATTATTGCTCATGTCTATGAACAGAGATGACGTAGTAAAACCCAATGATGAAGAATGAAAATTATAATATCCAAGAAGCTAACCAAGACCAATAGAGGGATGTGAACTGACCAATGAAGGAGCAATAGAATGGGCATTTAACATTTCTTAGACATTGGTTATGGCTACAAGATATTCCAAAGCTAAACATTTATATAGCCATGAGCTATTTGTATATTATAATCCTTTGTTTCAAATACTTATACTTTTTTTTATAGTGTGATCCATATCAAATTTATTTTTTAGTTAGTTCAACAGCTAAGCACAGGGTTGTCCAAATGTCAACGTCCCATTCTAGTTTATTCTATTACAACGACATGTGGAGCCTCTCCTTGTCAATAAATTAATTAAAACACCCTCATGAGTGAAAGCTCACATATGTCTAGGATGCATAGTGTGGGTAAAATACCATTTGGTATTAATATTTGAATAAAAATGATGATTAAATTTTCTATTCCTAGCCATTTTTTAGTATCATTAGTTTGGGATTTTGTAGACATTAATATCATTATTTTATCTCATCCAAATAAAATTATGCTATCTAGAAACCCACCTTTAAAAGTCAAAATATAAAACAAGGGAGAAGTCCACCTAAAACACACTCTACCAAATAATATAAAGGCTAGTCTTAACACCTCAAACAATATGGATAATTGGTCTCTACTAAACAATTACACTAATCGTACACATTGGCTAGATTTTTTTAATAATTATGTGAATGTATAGAAGTTGTAAAATTAGAGATAACAATTGAAGTAAAGTGGTGCAAAATTCTAAATTAACTACTTTAAGAATTTTCCTATAAATTAAGTGTAACAGAAAATAGAGAGCATAACAAACAAACCTGAGGCAACATAGGATAGAATGATGGCGGGGCTTGCATTGTCATAAGATTCTTAACCAATTAGCATAAAAATGTAGGTTCCAATGACTACATCTAATCCAAACAAAGTTAAATCCCACCAGTCAAATGTCCTCCTCATATCATTTTCATTGTTGTTTTTTATATCTTCTACCTCTTTCCTACCACTTCACCTCATAAACACACATTCTTTGAAGTGCAGGGCCATTTGTAAAAGAGTTTTTCCATAATTATTCTAGCTCTTGAACAAATCCTCTGCTAGAAAATAATTTTTTATTTCCCTATTTACACCATCCTCTATAATTATTCCTTCATTCACGACAGTATCTAATAGAGAAACAAATTCACTGTTTAAAATTTTTGTAGGGTAGTCAACAAGGTCAAGGTGTTAACACTGCCAACAATGACATGATTAACATCTTAAAGATTCATTGATGAATCTATCCTATCTTCTTGCTTGTAACATGCCTCTGGCATAAATACTCTAGAAATAAAAAACCCTGGTTATGCTTGTATATATCAAGTCCCTAACAAAAAATATTGTTGACCATGATATTGGTGCACAATAAACATGTCACATGCTAAAAATATCCCTCTATCAGTATATGTATGCATCCCAATTTTCTCGCCTTATTAGGCTTGCTAATTTTAATATTAATTCCCATCTAATTCCATATCATAATTCATTAATTAACACCTCTTGTCACTATTCTATCTAACATAGCCCATTTAACCTCCTAGTCAATTATATAAATCCCCTCTTCATATTTCATATCCCACATATATCCCATCTATTATTAATTCCTTTATTACATCACCTATTAATATTTTATTTATCTAATAAATCCTCCATGCCCACTTTAAAATTTAAAACTCACAAAAATATACCTAGCCACCTATCCCATAGGCTCTCTAACATGCCTAGTACCTAGTCTCCACCCTTCTCCTTCTCTAGAGAGTTCTCTCTCTAGAGAATTCTAAAGAATTATAAATTCCTTAGAATTCCCTCCTTTCTCTCTAGAGTTTTCTTCTCTAGAGGATTCCCCTGAATTTTTAATTCATTGGAAAATCTCCCTCCATGGTCTATAAAAATCCATGACTCCCTCCATTCCAAACAATGAGAAAAGAACCATGAAATTTGTGATCCTCTCATGCCAAACCAAGTCTACTTGTCAAATTCATCTATCATGTTGAAATTCTGAGTCTAAAGTCAACCCATAATCAATTAATCTTTTTTTTTTAATCTTGTTTAGAGCAATTAGCTTTAGATTTCATCGTGTTGTTATAGATGTTTATTTTTTCTTGTATCATAGTCTAATGGTTCTAAATTTGGAAGTGGAATGATGTTTTGAGTAATTTTGGTTAAAATTGTGTATCCAAATCTTATTTGCTCAAAATTTCCATCTCACAGTATGTACCTAAAATTTTATTACACTATCTATTGATAAAAATTATTTCAAGTTGGTCTCATGAAATGAAATAGAGGCAAATTCAACACCTTCCTTAATCAACTCATATAAATCAACTCAGTTATCTAGAAACATTACCACTTATTGAAGTGAAAAGAACATGGTCTTTCAATAGTAAAAGTAAAAGAGGTCAGTGGAAATAAAGTCAAGATAAAGAAGTTATTTTCATCCTCCCCCATTACTCTATTATTCCTTTCGTCAAACCAAATACATACAAATATTTTTTTTGGGTGAGCTTATATTGTAAAAACCATTCTAAAACATTTGAAAGACGAAGTCGATGTAAGAACAAATTATCCCTCTTTGGGAAGAAATCAAAACTCCCTACCATGCATCGCACATTGAACATGCCCCTATAAAAGTCGATCTTGTTTTAGAAAAATACAATTGTGATAGTGATACACAAGAAAAAGGGCCAGTCTAAATATAAATAAAGAATGGGAACATCTCTCTCACATGCACCCATCATACATATAACCAATCTCGACATGCTTGTCCTCCGCATCTTTGATAATAAATACTATTAGAATCGTAGTGAAGTGGCACCCACCTTATGGGAAATAACAACATAGCTCATAGAACTCAAGCACATTGGCATTGAAATTCCACCAAATCAGTATTCCATGCAACAATTACCAAATGGTTTGTTTTGATAAACAAGAATCTGCCTTCAAACTCATCACAGATCATGCTAAAATACATAAGATCTCCACCACTGAAAATGATTATGTGAAGAATAATGGATACAATGAATTCATACTTACTTTTTAGGATCATTGGTGCACTACTTGGACTCATAAGCACAAGAAACTCTCCCTTCTTCTTCTAGCTCCAATTGGTGTCGCAACACTAAACATAAATGCTTCAATTATGTACTCAAGACTCTAGATTCCTATACAAAAAATGAAGGCCATAGAGGGACAAATGTTGACATTTTTTTCAATAATAAATGAGACACATAATACATTCTCATTAATGAGATGAGTTTCACAGAACTGAAAATGCCCAATAACATAAGCATCTAATTGCTTGAGAAATTTCTTTAGTATAACAACAAAAAATTTGAAGGTTAATCAATTATACTTGTTAGTGACCTAGAGAAACTTTCCCCCAAAATGGACATACCAATGTATGTCGAAAATAAATTCAAATACACCTTGTAACAAGTTGACCTACAAATTATTAAGCTTTGACACCAATTTTTGATAAGGTTATAACATTAAACATAAATTTTCATCAGTAAGGGTGCAACATCACCTACTTATTATTTAAGAATTTATTAATATCAAAAATGCGAAGCCAACAAATAAACACTAAACTCTTCTCATGTTGAGAACCAACTCACCTATGTCTCTAAAAGAACAACTCCTATTTAAAAGATTAACCCATCTTTATGTAAAAAATAATTTAACACTTACATAGAAAACAAAAATTTTACTTACAATATTATGTATGTATATTAAAAAAGAAGCAAAGTCAAACTTTATTACAACTTTCTTCTACAAAATAATTTTTTTCCCCTCCCTCCGTCCCTCGCTCCCTCCCTCCTCCCTTCCTTCCTCCCTCCCTCCTTCCCTCCTCCCTTCCTTCCTCCCTCCTTCCTCCCTCCTTCTCCCTTCCTTCCTTCCTCCTCTCTCTTCCTCCTCTCTTCCCTCCTTCCTCCCTCCCTCCTCTCTCCCTTCCTCCTCTCTTCCCTCCCTCCCTTCCTCCTTCCTCCCTCCTCTCTCTTCCTCCTCCCTCCCTCATCCCTTCCCCACTTCCCTCCTTCCTCCCTCCCTCCTCCCTTCCTCCCTCCCTTCCTTCCTTCCTTCCTCCCTTCCTTCATCCCTCCCTTCCTCCCTTCCTTCCTCCTCTCTTCCTCCCTTCCTTCCTCCTCTCTTCTCCCTCCCTTCCTTCTTCCTTCTTCCCTCCCTTCCTCCCTCCCTTCCTGCCTCCCTCCCTCTCCCTTCCTCCTTCCTCCCTCCCTCCCTTCCTCTCTCTCCCTTCCTCCTCCTCCCTCCCTTCCTCCTCTCCCTCCTCCTCCTTCCTCCTTCCTCCTCCTCCCTTCCTCTCTCTCCCTTCCTCCTCCTCCCTCCTCTCCTCCCTCCCTCCCTTCCTCCTCTTCCTCCCTCCTGCTCCTCTCTCCCTCCTCCTGCCTCCCTTCGTCCTGCCTCCCTCTCCCTCCCTTCCTTCCTCCCTCCTCCTTCCTCCTCTCTCCTCTCTCCCTCCGTCCTCCCTCCCTCTCTCTTCCTCCCTTCCTTCCTCCCTCTTCCTCCCTTCCTTCCTTCCTCCCTGCCTTCCTTCCTTCCTCCCTCCCTCCTCCTTCCTCCTCTCTCCTCTCTCCCTCCTCCTGCCTCCCTCCATCCTCCCTCCCTCTCTCTTCCTCCCTTCCTCCCTCTTCCTCCCTTCCTTCCTGCCTTCCTTCTTCCCTCCCTCTCCCTTCCTTCCTTCCTCCCTCTCCCTCCCTCTCCTTCCCTCCCTCCTTCCTTCCTTCCTCCCTCCTCCTTCCTTCCTTCCTCCTCTCTCCCTCCTCCTCCCTCCCTCCTCTCTCCCTCCTCTCTCCTTCCTCCTCTCTCTCTCCCTCTTCCTCCCTCCTCCCTTCCTTCCTCCCTGCCTCCCTCCCTCTCCCTTCCTTCCTTCCTCCCTCTACCTGCCCGCCCCTCCCTCCAAGAAGCAAAGTCTATTACAACTTTCTTCTACAAAATATTTTTTTTCCCTTCCTTCCCTCCGTCCCTCCGTCCCTCCTTCCTTCCTTCCTTCCTTCCTTGATTTATATCTACATCGTGACAATGACAACAATTGATACCAAACACATTAGTAGTGTAGTAGTTGCTTAATTCACTACCTTAATAAAGATGGATTTCCTTTTCACCGAAAATATGATAAAATAAATTTGTTTGGATGAAATGTTGTCAATTCTAAAAATCCATCAACATTGTAATTATTGCGATGTCCTCCCAATACTCAACATAGTGCCTGTCATTGTATATCACATCACTTTAATGCTTATTTGGTTTCTTTAACTTTATTTATAGACCTCTGGTTAACACACACTTCATTTGTATGCGGTTGAATTTAAAGTAATTTGTCAATATTCTGGAACAATATAACCCAATTATGTATCTTCTGTTTAAGTAAAAGGGATGAAATTTGTCAATAATTCCATTTGGAAAGGATATCCATTTACGGCAGTCCTCTGAAGATAATAAATCCGTGACTATGGCTACAAAAACAATTTTCAAAAATTTAATAAGCAATTTATGAGGTACAAACACAAACATATAAATTTGCTTCTCTGTAAATGAATACAGATTAACAGAAATTGCATGCAGTCTCAGAGCTTTTGCGTGAGGCGTTGTGATTCCTTGGCCTTCCTGGACTTGTGTAAATTCGAGTAGAGTTTCTTCATTCGAAAGGTCAAAAGCAAGTCGAGGCCGAATCCCAACAGGCAAACTCCAGCCATTACCACGAACACCAACCTGTAACAGTGTGCCCCCCACGCATGTCTTGCTACTCTCCATTTGCAAGTTATGTCGCCTGCTTAACACACCATTAAAGTTTGCATACGACCATCCTGTTAGAGGTGGGATTGCATTTACTCTCTGCCCTTTGTCAGCTTCCATGTCGTACAGAAATCCAGCCAAAAGACCAGAGAAGAGGAAGGAGCCAATGGGCAGGTTGAGGATGAGGAAGTTGTATATCAAGCCGTAGTATTTCAACCCAAAAAGCTCTGATGCAGTTGGAACAGAAATGGAGAGACGAACACCGTAGCAGATACCTACTACAATGGAACCTATGTACAGAGACCCCTGCATGCCCACCGCCATTATTATGTAGCCCGCTATCATCACCACCTGCGATGCCGCCATCCACACTGGTCTGGGTACGCCCGCTTTCCTGAAATCCAAAACAGGGCAAAAACAATTTTTTCATTTTAAACCTGGCAATACAATAGGCCCCAAAAATTTCCAAATTTAAGGAAATACAATAGGCACCAAAATTTCCCAAAAATATCATGTTAAAGTGTTTGTTTTCAAATGGGGTTTTTAATTTTTTAGATCTAACTTGTAAGATTAAATATATTAATGGCAATGATGTGATATATGGGGCCAGCGAGAATTTGGTTTATATAAGAAACATCTGAAATCACTGGAGATAAAGTTTCTATGAGCATCAAATAAAAAACCTGCATAAAATTTATATACACAAGAAAAGCTTAATAACATCAGTAATTAGAGGTTATTAAAATTATTTTGGAAACCACCGTCTTAAATTTACTCTCAGTAATTTTTATCTAAATATAAGCTAATTTACAAATGTATTACCGCGTTCTTATTCGCATTTTTTTAATAGTTTCGTTGATTCTTTGGTCGCGCTTTAACTTAAATTTGTTTGATTAGAAAATTGCAGATACCTTAAAAAGTGCTCAGAAATGGAGCCCGCTCCAATCCTCCCAAAGAATCCCCAAATGCTGATGAGGGACACAAACACAGAAACGTCCACGTAGCCCATGGCGAGGCCAATCTGTCCCATGTTGTTAATCACCGCCATACCTGTGCCGACACCGCACAGAAACGCCAAGAACAATAACCAAAAGTCGAATTTCTGCGTTGCCTCGAATAATGTATGGTCTTCGCCGATACGTGGCTTGCGTGCAATCTCGTTCATGCTTTGGGAAAGAGGCGGCGGTGGCGGCGGTTCACTAACAACGGTTAAAGAATCGCCGACCCCAACAGCTTCTTCTTGAGTTTTGTTTAACAACGGCTCTTTGACTTGCTTTTGGCTTGATTTCCACATGGACGTCCGGGGATTCGATCCCGTCTTGCCCGAAAATCGTTCCTGGAGGGAAAGCTTGGCCGGCACGACGAGAGGCGCTGCGACAAGAAGCAACAAGAAGGCTGCAAAAACACGCGAAAGGACAACCCCGTGCTCTCCGGTCATGTCGAAGGCAAGCAAATACAGGGCCGAAACGATTGCTAAGATATTTAACACAGAGAAACTGCTGCCTTCCGCCTTTTCTTCCCTTTCGTCAGCTGCAGGAGGCACAGGCTGCATAAACACCATCGCAGCCACGCAGACAATGCCAGGAATTAAGGTAAGCAACAACAAAAACGAAGAGGGGTTGCTGGCAAAGAGGGCGCTGCAGAGGTCGGTGAAAATAGCAGTGCTGAGGCCAATGTAACCTTTGAGAATTCCGACGACGGGGCCTCTGTTCTTCGGGAAATTGCGCATGCACGTCACCAGCACCGCCGTGTTCATCCACGTCGTGCTGTTGCCTCCCATGCATAAAAACACACACATCTGCGCCACATTTCAACCCCCTTAGTACTTATCATTTTCCATTTTTGAACAAACAGAACTACGAAAACAGAAAAAACATACCTGCCAATACGGCAGAGGTCGAATCCTCTGACTGACCACCAGCCATTGAGCGCCGTAACCGACAAATCCTTCCACAGAACCAATCAGAAGAATCACCCAGGCCGGCAAATAATCCGAAGCAAACCCTGCAACCAAACCGAAGGCCTTCCCTACATCCTTGGCGACGCTGAGGTTATTGAGCTGCACCTGGTTTAACCCCAAAATGAACTTGAGAGCGACGGAATAGTTAGCAAAAGTATAGTTGTTTCCAGCAATGGCCTGCACCCAGATGGCTGTTACAAACCCTAACCACTTCTTCGTTATCAGCCCTCCGGATCTCCGAGCAGGAGTGGGTGTTTGGGTTACGCCCATTTTTCCTTAGAAATCCCTTTCGAGTATGACATATTTATAATGGGCGTTGAAAGTTTGTTGTGCAATAGCCAGTCAGTGCAGAGGCGTAGAGAAAGGAAACGCAGAGATTTGGTGTTATTACGTAGGGCCGGACAGAGTTGCGTAGGAGAACGGGGTTTGAGGTCCACTGGATGGTCTTTGGAAGCTAGACAATTGGGCCCTCCAGTATCCAGACTTCCGATTAAGTCCATTTATGCCAAATACGATGGGTAGCACTTAGATCCTGAGTCCACTGCACATGGTTAAAAATTGTCAATTTGTGACCGCCGTTGTTTGGTTGGTATTTGCCTAATTTGTCTCCCTCCGTTTTCAAAACTTGGGTTACAGGTAAACTCGGGTTCAATCCACGTCACAGAAGGGCACTCACGTGGTTTACGAACTAGCAAGCACGTTACCTCAAAGGGATGTAATTTTTTATTTTTAGTGAAATAGTATTTTGTAAAATGAAAGAGTGTAAGTTGTATATTATTTGGTTGTATACACGGGTAAGTGATAACAATCTTATGTTTATGGTGGAAGTGATGGTAGAAAATGAGGTGTGTTTTGTCGTACAGTGTGGCAATGAGTTGCGTGGGGAGATGTTATGTTTCACAATGAGATTGAGTAATGACGAAGTAGTGGGGAAGAGAAAGGGTATATAAAACATGTAAATGGTGAAAGATTTACATGATAATTCAATAACAAACAATCACTATTTCACTAACCAATATCGTTAAGTTTTTTATTATTAATAATATTTATCCGTAACTTATAAATTATAATAACCTCTAAAATAAAATATATGTAATTAATAAAAATAAAATATCTAAACTCCAAAACTCTTAATATAATTAATTTTTATTTTTATTATATTATTGGAGATAGCAAAGACTCTTTCATTGCTACTTACGTTGGGAATATCGGATTTAAATCCAATCACATAGCAAAAGCTACAATGACTCTATGGGGGATTGAAATGGCCAAAGGGTTGACTCCACTCATCTTGTCATTGAGGGAGACTCTTTAAATGTCATTCATTATCTTACTAAAAATCATATTCCTAGTTGGACCATAAGTAATTTCATGGAGGAAGCTCTTGACATTATCCAATATTTTCAATCGACAAGGATAATTCATACTTATAGAGAAGGGAATAGGATTGCCAATTGGTTTACTAATAAGGGTGTAAAAGAAGAGAATTTTATCACATCGAACAACGTATATGATTTTTTTGGGGAGATGGTTTACCTCATGGAGTTGGAGAACTGATGTGCAGTTATTGGTTATGTATGTGGAGATGTATAATCTCGGTTTGATGTATATATATAATTGTTTCAAAAAATTATTATCCGAGTTGTTAATAGTTTATATCAATGCCAAGTTTGTCACATTTGATAATCATTTTCCTCTCATTGGGATTGATTTCTAAAGTTGGCAAGATCTTAAGGCAATCCATGCTACATCTTGATGTAAACCCAAGAGGACAATGGATTGTAAGGATTATGAATTCCTAATCATTTTCCTTAAAAGTTGGGGTGGTAAGATATTTTTTTACACTCCCATAACATGGCTCGTTTTAGACACTTTTAGGTCAGGGTTTTAAAAGTCTTTAGTGAAATTTGTGTGATGGGAGGTGATAGGAACAAAGTTGAGCCCAACAAGGTTGGCTCGATAAAAAATAAAAAGGAGGTGTGGACTAGTGGTCTTATGAACTACATGGAGAACATTCAAGATCATGACACGTATATCTCAATAGAATTTGATAGCGGACAAAAATGACGTACAATGATTATGATGGGTGTGACTATCTTAGTCACTAAAGATCTTATATCGCATGTTACTGACATGATTATGCATGAGAGGAAGAATTTTAAAGTAAAAAGAAATAAAAAGGAAGAAGTCGATCAATTCCTTTTGAAAGGGGAGCAGTTGATTGAATATCAAGGGGACTATTTGAAAGAATACCTACCTTCTCCCTACCATGAGGTGGCTCATTAATCATGAAGTATATAACCATGGAGGGGTGTTTCCAAGTTATCTTTAATTATCATCTTACTCCAATGTTAAATCATCTTCTCCATAATATAGCTCTATGTTTCCCACTCTATTTGTTGTTTTCCTTAGAAATTTTTGTTATTGATGTTTAGCTTGGGAGGGCCCCTCTACCTTCACATCAATCTTTAATCCTTCTTATTTACAACCATTCTAAAATCTTGGTGGTGGGTCCTTCTCCTACTATTAAACTAATTGAATTAGACAAAAAGGACAAACTAGTGATCAAAGGGGAAGGGAAATGGAAAACTTCCAAAACTATTTCCATCAAGATCTAAATGGCACCTTCTAAACCTTCTCTAAGTAAAAGAATTGTAGTGGTTTTTTAGTCAGAGTCTAATGATGAAGAAGATATGTATGAGTCTACGTTTAAAGATCTAGAGTAAAAGTTGTTTGCAAGTAATTCTCTTAATGTGGAGGAGCCAACTCTTGATGGACTCTACAACATGAATTTCCAATGGATAAGGAGGAGCAAATTTGGGTCGAAGACCTTGGTAATATGGATGTTAAAAGGAAAAAGGGAGTGTTGGACTTTGATGATGGAGAGTATCAAGCATATTCAAGACTATAGTCAATGATGTAAACCTTCTCAAAAGTATTTAGAAGTGGAATATGAAAGAAATTGATGATATGGACTCCATCAAACATATTAACTTTATTTTTAGTGGTAACATGACTCAGGTTAGTTTACATAATAATACAAAGGAAGGTGAGAATGTTTACCAAAATTGTTTTGATTGGAGGACCAGGTCTCTAATCTAGAAAGGGAGAAGATGTAGATGCATGAGAACATTAAGCATATAGTCCATATCATGGTAAATTGACTATCAAAAAATGTGTGTCCAATATCAATATGTTGAAGGAGGTCATTAAAAATAGAAGAGCTAAACAAAACAACCTAAGATAGAGTAAAAAGTTCGAAGTCCAAGATAAGGACACGTTTATAGAGGTGGAGGTTGGAGCTAGTGGTGATCTTGAGAAAGTTCTTAATGACTTGGCACAAGAGTGGGATTCAGTATTTCTAGGACTTAATGTTTAGTTTCTATTTATCTATTGTTCTTTGTGTTTTGCTTTCAACGTTAATATATACTATTTAATTGTTGTTGATTTGCTTTTGTTCAACAACTTTTTGTTAGTCCATGTTGCTTCTTGTTTATTGTTCAGGTTTTTTTAAATTTTTTGAATGCTCCTTGTGAAAAGGAAAGGGACCCTTTAACAACTCTCTCTTTACCACTATAATAATAATAAGAATAAACTATATATATGTATATGTGTGTGTGTGTGTGTGTATGTATATATATGTATATATATGTATATGTATATGTGTATATATATATATATATATATATATATATTTGTATGTATGTATGTATATGTGTGTGTGTGTGTGTGTGTGTGTGTGTGTGTGTGTGTGTGTATATGTATATGTATGTATATATATATGTGTGTGTGTATATATATGTGTGTATATATATTTGTGTGTATATATGTGTGTGTGTGTGTGTGTGTGTGTGTGTGTGTGTGTGTGTGTGTGTGTGTGTGTGTGTGTGTGTGTATGTATATGTATGCATATATGTATATGTATATATATATGTATGTATACATTATATACTTATATATAATATAGTAATATAATATAATACTATTATATAAATTATTAATATATTATAATATAATAATAATAATAATAATAATAATAATAATAATAATAATAATAATAATAATAATAATAATAATAAACTATTATTATTATATTATATCACAATACAATATTATAAATAGTTAATTTTATATTTATATATATATATAATTAACTATTTATAATACTGTATTGTGATATAATATAATAATATATTATTTATTCAATTGTACATTGAATGAGTGTAATGATAGTATTCATATCACATAATTTAAAATTGACACATCAATATAATCAGTGTCCAAAATGATATGCATCATTTACACCAGTAGAGATGGTAGGAGTCATCAACATCAAAATCCCATCAACACACATCTCTATTGTATCTATAGTATAAAATTTGAGGAGGATGAAAAGCTTGAGATTTATGGCTTTCAAAGTCCAAAATTATTTATATAGAGATGTCTAATATAGAAATTATTTTTTAAGTAATTTAATTTAATAACCTTGAGCATTCATTTTGTGTAACCTTTAACTATTTTTTTTCAAATAGTTTGAAGAATTTAAACCTTGAGATTTATGGCTTCTAGAGTCCACCATTATTTGTAGAGAGATATCTTGAAGTGAAAAATATTTATATGTATTGATTTTTATGATTACACTATGTGATATGGTATTAAAGATATTCAAATAAATATTAATCACAATTTTTTTGAAAAAAAATATTTTGAAGAATTTTGAATTATTTTGTTAATCATATGTTTCATTGTCTCGTCCAATATTTCATTTCCTATGTGGCCTTATTTAACGCATCTTATTGTAAGAGGGTACTGAGGGGATCTGGGATAGGCCTATTCTATGACCCAATCAAATTATTGATGGTAAAATATGAAGTGTAAAATCGTAGAACTTTTGTATAAGTAAAAAGTGTGCAACAAGACTATTTATATGGAATTCAGGATTTTATTTGTATACCAAAAGAATGTAGAAGATGTTAAGTCTCCTCGACACTGCAACTGAAAGGTCATGAAGGTGAAGCGATATAGCCTCCTCGTAGCTCTATAAATCCACGTAATTATAAAGGAAAAGTAGTTCTGATTTAAGTTCTAAGAGAGATAACAATATAGAGATCAATTCATGGTTACCTTGAAAGTTTTTTGTATTAATATGTGCATATGAGTTTATTTGTTTCGTTCGAATATATATGTCTATTGTAACAACTCGCCTAGTTATTCTTAGAAAAAGCAGTAATTTTTTTTAAAAACTAATATTGAACATTCATTCAACCATAGATGCTAGAATACTTTAGTCAGTCATAAAATCAACAACTACAAGTAGTAACAGCTTCAACATTCTAATACTGCAAGTAATAATAAAATGTAAGATACAAAAAGTTTACTATCTCACAAGGGACATTATCACAATCCAAATTCTCAAACTAAGTACTAGTACTAATTCAACCAATTGTATGAATTGATATGCAATCAAGTCTACCCAAACCTATCCTAAGGATCTAGACCTCATGCCCCACCACAACTTGGGCAACCTATATATCTACTCCTTAAAATTAGGGTCCGATGTAGTCCTCCTTTCAATTGTGGTGGTCTCCTCTATGAGATGTCAGCACCGAAGGAATTGGCACTCTAAGCCAAATAGAGAACAAACTACTCATGACACAAATGGGATTCTAAAGCTTTGGTCTAATTCCATAGCTAAGTGACACACTCTAGCATACCATCTTGCTAATCTAGGCTTGTGTGCTTACCCAAACACTTTCACATATAAACCTAGATATAAGCAATGATGAAGGAATCCACATTCTAGTTTCATAAAAAATTGCATGCTAGACACAACTAAGTATACAACACATAGCGAGACATACAATACATAATAGTTGAACCTATTATTCATTTATACTCGCAAGATTGTACACATGCATACATGTTGTCAAGCTAACTTCTATAAATATATTGCTCAAGTAATAATCAATAAAATCATTAAAATAATCAATTTAGGTGAGAGTCCAAACATACAGCTACAATAAATACCACCTCAGTATATACATCTACTCTGAAGTATCTTATGATATCCCAAACTATCATAGTTCATGATCACTCTACCCAAAAATTAACAACCATAACATATATATTTATTTGGGTATGGGTCAAGATATAACGTATACAATATGTACCATCCAAGTAATTTTCATATTGTAAAAATCTATGACATTTTATATTGTTATAGGTCTTTATGTTTGAGTATTCGACTCAACACCAACAATAATCTTACACCCAACCATAATAATAAAGTTAGTAGGGATATACTATTCAGGAATACCTTTAATAATAATTCGAAGAGAACATAATCTCTAGGTACACCTCATGATGCACTATGTTATTCTATAAATATCTATTCACTTGCACAATTAACTTTCTCATAAATACCGTATACAAGTTTTCATCCTTACAAGATGTGACAAACTTGATCCTATCGATAAGTTTGCATAACAGGACTGTGCTACATAAGTGTTATTTTTTACTAGCATTCTAAACAAAGTTATAGTGAATATCACACTAAGAAATACCTATTAAGGTTAGTTTCCTATGCCTGTGCTCACTCTTCGAGCTACCATACATATCTATGATGTCACCTACATAGACATAATCAGGGTTAGATGTAATTATACCAAAAATACTAAAGATATAAATGTTTACTCAAAAGTTTTCTCATACAAGCGCATACAAAGAAAATGTATAAATACATTCCTTACTTACAGAGAGAAGACTCGATGGTATTTACAACCCTATTACTTACATCAAATATGTATAAGCAAGGACTATTGATGTTTGACATCATTCTTGTGTCCTCCTATATTGCCATACTATAAAGTTAACTACCTACATAAAGGGTATCAAATAGTTCTTACACAGCTAAGTAAATCCAAATCATAATATTATCTTCTCAGGTATAATATCTACATAAATATGGGTTACCTATCCATAGAGTCAATATGCTTAGTTCTTGATTCAAGAGTCCTTACATAACCATACGGTCTGGGTATATGTATCAAAAGACTTTAACATCATGCATGCTATATCAAATATCAATAAATACTGCTTGACTATATCACACCAACTGAGTATGATAAAATTTAATCTATAACTAATAGTTAAAATAAAGTTTAACATTATTCATACTAACCAAGTGAATTTATTGAAAAGAGTCTCCCATGCTAATCACTCAAAACTGAATTTGTTTCCAAATATCATTAAATTTATGAAAGATTTAATAACAAACATCCTTGTTTGTACAACAAAAATCAAATATCTCCATCATCTTAAACCATTATGACATAAATCTGGATACACAAGATAACTTAGCCAATTCCCCTAATAATTTAGGTTAAGCTAAGATATCTACATAAATCAATGCATTCATACAATAATATAAACATATATATATATATATATATATATATATATATATATATATATATATATATATATATATATATATATATATATATATATGTTTCAGTTATATGTGTGTGTGTGTGTGCGTGCGTGTTTGCATCCTGCATATAACTTATTTTTAATTTATTTACTCATCTAGTTCATTCCTCAGAAATATTTTAGGAGAAGTAATATATGCCACTCAATCTAGGTTCTTTGTTAGCTAGCCCATATAAATGTTATCACCAAGCAATAATTTTCATAATACTTATTTATATAACTTGTTTGGTTTCATGGATACTTTTAATATCTTTCATTTCACATATTATCCATAAATATTAAGAGATGAAGTCAATTTAGGCATTTAGATCATTTTATTGTGGAAGTGAGCTCTGATATCAAAAAATCAAAACTCAAACCTTGAGCATCTAAACTTGTGCTCCTATTACTCTCAGTCTGACCTATTATGTTAAGTCTAATTTTATGTTCATTAACTCAACTTTGATTTCCAAATAACCATTAGTTATTGTTACACATATATTTTGAGATTCCCAATACCCTGATAAATATACATACTTCATTTTACAAATAATATTATTGATACTTTACTAACATATAATTTATATTATACATTTGACTTAATACATTGCTTAACATATCAAAACATAATAACATCTCAAATCATTTAAATTATATATTTATACATAACATAAATTGTTAACTAAATATGGGTCTCCCTCCACCCTTCTTTTCAATTCACAATAACTTAAAATCAAATATGCGTTGGCCAATGAATGAAACTCATGATAGATTCAAAGAAAGTGCCTTCACATTATAATTGGTAAACAAATTAAATAGGCGTGAAGTGGATCACCTCACCCTACTAGAAAAAAACATGACCAGAGTACATATAAATTATATGTATGTCATATTTAGATAGGTAGATAAATTTTTATTTATAGTCTGTTAAAAGTGCAAAAGTTTTCTAAGTCTATTGAAATCCTTGATCAGAATGGAATGTAGTTTTGTTGAATTGAAACAACTGAGATAAATGCATGGTGACGATGCTATTCTCGGTTGAGTTAATGAAAAGAAAAGAATGGAATTGGATATGGCTACAACATTTAAAGGCCAAAAAAAAATTTTGGCTGTCATTCTGAAAGCCCACTCCAAGAACCATCAACAAAAACCAAACCAATTTAGTAGCGACAGATGGTAGGGATCTTGGCTGAGTTAAGGAAAAAATGAGGCTGTTTTACTCTTAGGCTTGGTAAAAGAAAGAAAAGATCACAATTTAATATGGTTTCCAACATAAATGAGATGGAAAAGGCAATAACTATTGTTTGATATATATATATATATATATATATATATATATATATATATATATATATATATATATATATATATATATATATATATATATATATATATATATATATATATATATATGCTTTAAGATACAAAGAGAAATCCTGAGTTTGCTGAAAATCATTGACTAATATAAAACACAATCCCCATGAAATTGAAATGACTAGGATATAAAAAAGAAGGAATTGAAGAATTGGCATAGCAATAGAGTGAGGCTACTAATAATAAGCTTTTTACAGGGTTATTTACGGGTTCCAATTGTTTCCCCAATTTTAATATATTGTATATACATATACTTTAAATCTATATTCCAAAATTATTTCAATCAAATTTATCATAAAATTAAATACAGTACCCACCTAGTATGCTTCCTTTGTTGCAGATAGATTTTCCCTTCTTCCTTCCACATCTTCTTTCCTTCCTCGAACGCTTGCTTCACTTTCTTGTATCCTTTTTCCCATGTATCATCATGTCTAAATTCTCCTCTTTTCCTTTCTTTAATACTTTTTACTCATTATTTGCATGCCATTGAAACCAAAGTTGTAGGCTTTGTTACCAAAAATTAACTAGAAGTCTCACTCGTAATTATCAGATAAATTTCTCATTTATCACCCTTATTTTTCCAGATAGTATAAAGATAACTTCCTTTTTTAAATAAAGTCATTAAAAGATTTCATGCATTGTTATTTAATTATCAACTCCACTTGATAAATACTAGATAAGTCTTTTTAAAGTATGAGTTCATCCTAGTATTTAATTAGGATTTATACTCTTAATTTACATAAATAATATGTTGAATATCACAAATTAATAATTATCTAATACAATTAAACAATTTAAGAATATAAAAAATCTTTATTTTGACAAATTAAATATAACATTACTACTATTTTAATTTTCTATTAAAAGATGCATTAATGACACACTTATTTTAATAGTTTATTCTTAGAATCACATATATATTTTCTTGATTTACTCACAAAAATCGTGACAATTAAAAACATATCTATAAACAAATATACACACATTTAGCATAGACAACGTGTCACAATGACACGTATGCCAAAGGGATAATAGTTCATTGTACTAAACCTTGGCAGTGGGAAGTAACATCCTCCCCTTAAAATTGGTCATCATCCTGATGACATAAAAGTTTTGAATGACATCAGAGTTTATAACCAAATAAACATACTATCTATTATCATAATATATAAATAACTATAATTTTACCTTAAAAATTTATCCTAGTGCACTCATTTACTATTATTTATAGAGTATCAGTCCCACAAGAACCTACTCAATGATATTTTTATAATATAATTAATTTTTGCGAATGTCACTTATGCTAATGATTAACATGACCACCCCAGGGTTCAATATCTCAAAAAAAGTTTTACCAACTTTCCAAATACACATGAGATCATTAAAACAACTGACCAAGAAGAGTCCCACAAATCTTTCCAATCCTTCTGCACATCTCTCCAGATTAGATAAAAGTATTAAGGGCACCTGGTAAAAATAATATGTATATGTTAGTACTATCACTACTACGCATAGCCTCGGATAAGTATAACATGTCAATACTGTCCTAACTAAATCAAAGCTCTAGACAAGTATGATGATGAATAAGAATTGGTAAAAATGTATATAAATCATGGAATAATCATCCCCTTGCAACACCCATCTAATATACATGCATATGGCCATATGACTAAATTTGACAAGTTTCCCCTATCAAATCCCATTTTTAACAAGTTCGTCTGTCGGATCCAACTCACTACCAACAATCTGAGTCAATGTGAGGCTAAGTAGGATACCGTTCTATCACTTAGAAATCATGTTCCCTATTCACCAGTCTTCCCTCGAGTCTCTATGACTTGATGATATCTAAATAAAAATGTACACAAGGCTCAAAGAAACACAAATATGTACTGACAGATCATAAAAAACAATACTATATGCTATAAGATTTCTATATATACTAACATACATGTAATAAAATCATATGATCATCCTAAGATTCCATTAAGTTGCTACTAGCAAAACATAACTAATATCATAAATTTTCAATTTAACCTATTATATAAATAATCTCACAATTTACATAACATACTTAGGTGAAGGATTATATCGCGCTTCAACCTTATAAGTGAGACCATGTCTCCTGCTTGCACGACTAACACACAACAAGTTAAAAAGTTTATCTCTACCCTTAACAATATGTTCCAAACATCTAATACCTTACTTGCTCTTGAAAAAAAGGTGCACATACTACTCTTCAAAACATGTTTTAAAAAGAGAATAATATTAGTATAACAAAGGTATATAATAACATACTAATAATAATCAACTATAATTAATATAAATCCATTGTTAACAACTCCTCATGGTCAAGTTTACATTTTAGATAAAATAGTAACTCTATAAAGTTACAAGTATAAATTAGAGAGATAATGTCTCAAAATAAAACTTCCTACATATTCTCATATGGTAAAAGATAACACCGCAATCCACGTTACTTACCAAATTGTAAGAATAGAATCATAAACTACTTATTTAACTAGAAAGAAAATATTAACCACAAGGATGCACCAATCCATCCAATCCTACAACTTTTCTTAATAAGAAGTAGGAAACACTATACCATGAACTTAAGATAAATGAGATCAAACAATATTTCAGAAACAAGTTTCCACTTAAGAAAACACTAAATCATCATCATGAAAATATGAACCTTTTCGGTAGCTTAAAATGATGTCTAAGTAGAATGAGAATAACAACTCACTTCTAAGCTAATGAAGAGAGATGATACTTCTTCTCAAGTATATAAAACAAAATAAGGAGGCTAATCTAGAACTCCTAACACAAAGGAATTTATAATCGAGTCATCTGGAATCAACTAAGGAACTTCCCATTCTTAGTTTTTATGTAAACAAGACACAAAAGGAAAGCATATATATTGAAATGAGAAGCACTCCATGTGTTTCAAACACAAATGCAAATGGGGAAGGTGATTCGATTAAGAAGAAAGATATAATCATACTCAAGGTGTTCAATCAAAAGATAAAAAGAAATATGGCAGGAAACTCTTGTTCACACTCAAGAACTAAGATATGTACTCTCCTACCCATACACCTTATAAATCCATCACCAACAAGACACTTAATAAACCCACCTTTTAATAACTCTAAGGGGTTATAAATGCTCTTAGGGTACCTATTCAATATACCACATGTTTTTCCAAATTCTCTTTTCTAACAAACAGAATATACAAAAATGTTAATGGAATCATTAGGTCTGAGCATTCAAACCTAAGTTATGATACCACATGTAACAACCTGCCTAGTTTTAGATTAAGGTAAAAGCAGGTTTTGAAGGGGCCCCAAAACCCTATAACAGAAAAAAGAAAGATTAAACATTAACGCCCACTAGGAAAAACATACCTAAAACATACTGCAGAACAACATCTAGAACAGGTTTTTAGGGACCTGAAACCACCAATATAAACCAATAAAAGCACCCAAGTTTTACAAGGACCTAAAACCTAAACAAAACCAGGCTTAACAACTTGAAAACTAGGTTTTACACAGACCTGAAACCTTATAAATAGAGACACTTTTGCCCATCTCCAAAACGAATAGAGCGGGCTCCCAGGTTTGAACCAGCAACCCCAAGACCACAAAGTTGAAGGACTTACTCGCATACGACAGCTATCAAAATATTTCTTTGCAAACCCGTTGAACGATTCCCACGATGTCAGGCATGCTGTTCATTCTTAGTGCCTCCATGATGAAGGCAGATCCACCACACCCATCATTTTTTCCTTGAGCAGGAATCCTCTGCAGCTTAGGTTTTCTCCATTTTTTCCCTTAATAGGGCATCGCGACTCACACACTAACCACAAAGGAAACAAAGTTTCCCCCATCCAAACACTATTTACTTCACAACCCAGATCAAGATGGCCATCCACCTCAGGCTAGAAATCTAACCTAGGTTCCATTTGATACAGAGATTCGAAGCAAAATAAAGTAACATGCAATAAATGATTGCTCATTTCTGCATCATGCTTAAACACCAAGACTCCCGCTGTCTATGCCACTTGCAGACTGGGATCTAGTCGACAAAGTCCAAGATGCAGCCACAGAGGCTAGGGTTTTAGAATGGCCACATCCACAGCTGCACTCCCTCTTCCCTCATCCCTCCACGTGTGTGCATCCTGATTCCATCCACCTCAGGCTAGAAATCTAACCTAGGTTCCATCTGATATAGAGATTCAAAGCAAAATAAAGTAACATGCAATAAAGGATTGCTCATTTTTGTGTCATGCCTAAACACCAAGACTCCCACTATTCGTACCACTTGCAGACTGGGATTTGGTCCACAAAGTCTAGGATGCGGCTGTGGAGGCTAGGGTTTCAGCATGACCACATCTACAGCCGCACTTCCTCTTCCCTCATCCCTCTTGTTATTAGAAAAAGTAGTAATTTAAAAAAAATAATAATATTGAACATTCATTCGACCATAGATGCTAGAATACTTTAGTCAGTCATAAAATAAAAAACTATAAGTAGTAACAATTTCAACATTTCAATACTACAAGAAATAATAAAATGTAAGATAGAGAAAGTTTACTATCTCATAAGGGACATTAGCACAATATAAATTTTTAAACTAAGTACTACTACTAATTCAACCAGTCTACAAATTTTTATGCAATTAATTCTATCCTAACCTATCCTAAGGATCTAGACCTGATAGCCCACTATAATTTGTGTAGCATATATATCCACTCCTCAGAATCAAGGTCCAATGTAGTTCTCCTTTCAATTATGGTGGTATCCTCCATGAGATTTCACCACCAAAGCAATTGGAACTCTAAGCCAAATGGGTAACAAATTACTCATGACATAGATGAGCTTCTAAAGCTCTAGTTTAATCTTACAGCTAAGTGACACACTCTAGCATAACATCTCGCTAATCCAGGATTGTGTGCTTACCAAGGCACTCTCACATATAAACCTAGATATAAGTAATGATGAAAAAATCCACATTCCTAGTTCCATAAAAAATCACATGCTAGACATAGCTAAGTATAAAAAACATAGTGAGACATACAGTACATAACAATCGAACCTATTATTTGTTTATACTTGCAAGATTGTACACATGTATACATGTCTTACTAATTGATATGAATATATTGCTTAAGTAACAACCAAAAAAATCATTAGAATAATCAATTTAGGTGAGAGTCTAAATATATAGCTATATTATGTACCACCCATGTATATACATCTAAGCTAAAGTATCTTATGATATCTCAAACTATCATAATTCATGATCACTCTACCCAAACATTAATAACCATAACATATATATTTATTTAGGTATGGGTCAAGATATAATGCATATAATATATACCATCTGGGTATTTTTTGTACTATAAAACTCTATGGCATCCCATACTATCATAGGTCTTTGTGTTTGAGTATCCAACTCAACATCAAAAATAATATCACACCCAGCCATAATAATAAAACAAGTCAGGATACACTATTCGGGTATACCTTCAATAACAATATGAAGTTAACCTAGTCTCTAGGTACACCTCATGATGCACTATGTTATTCTATAAATGTCTAGACACTTGCAAAGTTAACTTTCTCATGAAAAATATCGTATACAATTTTTTATCCTTACAAGATGTGACAAATTTGATCCTACCGATAAGTTTGCATAACAATACTGTGCTACACAAGTGCTATTTGTTTTTACTAGAATTCTAAACAAAGAAATAGTGAATATTCCATTAATAAATACCTATTAAGGTTAGTATCCTATTCCCATCCTCACTCCCTGAGATGCCATACATATGTTAGGTTGTGGAGCTAAAAGCTTCACTGATGCAAACAGGGGAGGAGGTTGCTGAGGGTTGCTGAGTTGCAGAGAAGCTGGGGTCAGTCTGATCAGCCGACGTCGGCAGGATAGCAAGGAGAAACAACCGACGTCAGACAGGGATCGGCTGACGTCGGTCACCTCCAGGCAGACAGGGACCGACGTCAGTCACCTGTGTAGTTCAACTGTGAGCTTATTACGGGCAGTTGGTTGTCAAACCAAGTGTTTGCATGCTTAGTGCTAATTATAGACTAAGAGCTGCGGATCTAATTATTGTACTGAGTGTCTAATTATTGTTTGGATGAGTTCTATATAATAGACTCATGGTTGTATTGGATAGGTGTTCTAGTTGAGTTGAGCAAAGTTTGCTCCTTCTGTGTGTGAGGTGAGCAAGGGTGTTCCTCCTAGTTCCACAGCAGTACCAGGGGTGTTGGTGCTGGTTTGGAGAGTCAGCTGGATTCTTCATGTATGTATGATCTTAGTCATCAGGTGAGCATGGCTTATAGGAGATCTACATGGTAAGTAAGATCATTGATCTGCAGGTGTGTGTGTGTGCAAGGTCGAGGTTCACAGGTGTGCAGAACCACTTATTGATCTGTAGGTTGGAGATCAGATAGGATAGCAACACAATAGGGAGCAGTATCAGGCAGGATCTACTTGGAGTACGGTGTGTACTCATTGGTATGTACGTGGAGTACATGGAGAGCTAAGAGGAAGGCAAGGCAGTTCCTTCCATAAGTATGGTCTGTTGAATTGCAGGTTGTTGCAGGTTCATGGGAGATCTATTGAAGTACTTTGAGTACTTGTGGAGTGCGTGGAGCACAGGTGTAAGGTGAACACCAACTCTGTGTTTGAGTTGGGTGTTGAGACCTAGTAGAGAGAGCTTTGAGGAAAGAATAACTGTTCACTTGAGGTGTGGGAAACCTCTGAAGAGGTGGTGGAGAAGAAGTGGCATCTTCTTTATTGTATTATTTTCTGTAAGAGTTATTAATACAAGTTGTGTATTGTCTCTCATATTCTGTGTTATTCTGAATTCTATTTACTTGCTGATTCTAGTTATTTCCGCATATTAAGTTGCTTGAAGTTGGTAATCAATTGTGTGCTTCCGGAGTTGGGTTCTTATTTCCCCAACAAGTGGTATCAGAGCATGTTTGTTGTTTGTGGTGCCTGACAAGTGGTATCAGAGCTAAGGTTGCAGGAAGCAGGTTTTGTGTTTTGGTTACAGGGCACTCTCAGGGGTTTCTGATTGAGTGGGAGTAGAGCAACGGCAGATCAAAGTAAGCTAAGGATGGAGGAGTTGAAAAGCACAGATGGTTACTTAAGGTCCCATGGAAAGAAAGAACAGGTAAAAGAAGATTGTTGGTTGGTAGCAGATCAACATGAAGAAACTAAAGATACAGATGTAGCAAGTGTTGTTGCACAGGATGTGTTTGCAGGTTTCTTGGATAAAGTTGAATCTTGGATAAAAGATTCGGTTGCCTCTTTCCATGCAGCCCCAGGTAGAGGAGCTGGTGAGCCTTGCCAAAGAGTTGGCAAAGGGGAAGTGAAGCTGAAATTACAGGTGGCCAACACACAGGTGTTGATGAAGGTCATGCAGGTCCCAAGTTTGGAGATATAGCTAATTTCTTCAGAAAGATTGGGTGATGAGAGATGCTCAAGAACTCTCACAGCGGGTGCACTTGAATTAGCTGGTGGTAAGAAAACAAGTACCCTTTATCTACTTGTTTATATTACTAATTCTTCTTCTGTAGCAGAGACGTGGCTTCGTAGGCTTGGTCACATGAGCAGGAAGGAGATGCATGTTCTTAAGTGGAAGACAGATGTATTTGACAAGCTTAAGAACTGGAAAGCCTTGGTGTTCTTGGAGGAGATGGCAGACAGAAATCAGTGGATGGTGCTGGATACTTCTCAGTAGAGCAATTTGGACATGGGTTTTGATTCAAAGGAGCTCGCGGGTAAAAAGTCATCACTCACATGCGAACACAGATACCGATGTCGGTCAGGAGGAACCGGCGTCAAACAGACAGGTGCCGATGTCGGTCATGTGCAGACCGAAGCTGACAGTGTCAGGCAGAGTAAGACCGACGTCGGTCAGGGGACCGACGTCGGCAGTAGGTAAGACCGATGTCGGAAAGGAGGACCGACGTCAGCAGCAGGGACACCAGCGCTGGCAGGTTGGTAGTCAGGGACAGACGCATGGAAATCGATGTCGGTCAGATGCAGACTGTGGGGTGGCTGAGGTCGGTCACTGTAACGAATTTTGGGTGGATAGCTTGTTGTCAAGGAGTCTCAAACACCCATACGGAGGATTGAAAACGTAAGTAGGCCCTCAAATTCGTTGTTTCTCTTCTTTACACTTGTTGCTGATTATAGAGCAGGAAGGATCCAGGAAACAGGTGGGAGCATGGCAGGGATATGATGCAGAACCAAACGGGAGTTTTGGTAGGGTTGTCAGCCGGTGCGAAAGCATAGAAACGAATGGATTCCTTAGTTGAAGAATAGAGAGAACGGATACGTGAGACGAAAGACCAGGCATATGGTCTTGAGGTAGCTGCAGGACAGTGGGATAGGACTGACAGGTGGTACCAGGAGGATGACAAAGCAGGGCTTTAGTCAATGTCAGTATAACCATTGTGTTTGACTTACTAGGTGGATGATGGTTGCAACATCATTCTGTTGCTGTATGTGGAGGATGAGCTTGGTATAGGTTCAGACATACAGGGTTTTGCTGAGCTAAGGGTAAGATTAGTTTAGTGGCATGTCATGAGGAGTTTGGAACAGCAGAATTCTTTGACATGGGAGGCATGGAGATCACAGGTAGATTTTGTCTCCAGTGGAAGCTGATGTGAATCAGGTGTTGGCGAGGTTCAAGATGTAGAGCCGGAGCACACTAAGGGCTGGACAGGTATAGTGTCCGAAATAACATGAGGTCTGGTATAGACCTAAGTTTTCCCATGCAGTGGGAGCTGTCAGAGAGTTAGGAGCCAATTCAGGGAAGTGAGTTCTCAGGGATTTGAGAAGGACCAGCAGGAGGGATTCATGCTATGCAGGGTTAGGACTTCACTACATGGGTTTGTAGGTTCGGATGTGGCAGGGTACTTGGATGACAGGTGGTACACCACGGGATGTGTGGTGGGATGTCTTCAGGATTGAGCTTGAAGAGGGATACAAACCAGGAAACAGATTAGATAGAGTACAGGTACAGGTATAGGTACAACGTAGCTGTTTATCTCCAAGTGGGAGATTGTTAGGTTGTGGAGCTAAAAGCTTCACTGATGCAAACAGGGGAGGAGGTTGCTGAGGGTTGCTGAGTTGCAGAGAAGCTGGGGTCGGTCTGATCAGCCGACGTCGACAGGATAGCAAGGAGAAGCAACCAACGTCAGACAGGGATTGGCCGACGTCGGTCACCTCTAGGTAGACAGGGACCGATGTCAGTCACCTGTGTAGTTCAACTGCGAGCTTATTACGAGCAGTTGGTTGTCGAACCAAGTGTTTGCATGCTTAGTGCTAATTATAGACTAAGAGCTGCGGATCTAATTATTGTACTGAGTGTCTAATTATTGTTTGGATGAGTTTTATATAATAGACTCATGGTTGTATTGGATAGGTGTTCTAGTTGAGTTGAGCAAAGTTTGCTCCTTCTGTGTGTGAGGTGAGCAAGGGTGTTCCTCCTAGTTCCATAGCAGTACCAGGGGTGTTGGTGCTGGTTTGGAGAGTCAGCTGGATTCTTCATGTATGTATGATCTTAGTCATCAGGTGAGCATGGCTTATAGGAGATCTACATAGTAAGTAAGATCATTGATCTGCAGGTGTGTGTGTGTGCAAGGTCGAGGTTCACAGGTGTGCAGAACCACTTATTGATCTGTAGGTTGGAGATCAGATAGGACAGCAACACAACAGGGAGCAGTATCAGGTAAGATCTACTTGGAGTACGGTGTGTACTCATTGGTATGTACGTGGAGTACATGGAGAGCTAAGAGGAAGGCAAGGCAGTTCCTTCCATAAGTATGGTCTGTTGAATTGCAGGTTGTTGCAGGTTCATGGGAGATCTACTTGAAGTACTTTGAGTACTTGTGGAGTGCGTGGAGCACTTGTGGAGTGCGTGGAGCACAGGTGTAAGGTGAACACCAACTCTGTGTTTGAGTTGGGTGTTGAGACCTAGTAGAGAGAGCTTTGAGGAAAGAATAACTGTTCACTTGAGGTGTGGGAAACCTCTGAAGAGGTGGTGGAGAAGAAGTGGCATCTTCTTTATTATATTCTTTTCTGTAAGAGTTATTAATACAAGTTGTGTATTGTCTCTCATATTCTGTGTTATTCTGAATTCTAGTTACTTGCTGATTCTGGTTATTTCCGCATATTAAGTTGCTTGAAGTTGGTAATCAATTGTGTGCTTCCGGAGTTGGGTTCTTATTTCCCCAACAAGTGGTATCAGAGCATGTTTGTTGTTCGTGGTGCCTGACAACATATCTATGATGTCACCTACATACACAGATTCAGGGTTAGATGTAGTTTTACCAAAACTACTAAAAGTATAAATGTTTACTCAAAAATTTTCTTATACGAGCACATACAAGGAAAAGGTATAAGTACATTCCTTACTTATAGAGAGAATACTCGATGGTCATTACAACCCTATCACTTACATCAAATATGTATAAGCTAGGAATATTGATGTCCGACATCATTCTCATGCCCTCCTATATTGCCACACTATAAATTTAACTACCTACAATAAGGGTATCAAATAGTTTGTATACTGCTAAGTAAATCTAAATCATAATATTATCTTCTTAGGAATAATATCTACATAAATATGGGTTACCTATCCATAGAGTTAGTATGTTTAGTTCTTGATTCAAGAGTCCTTACATAACCATACCATCTGGGTATACGTATCAAAGAAATTTAACATCATGCATACTATATCAAATATCAATAAATACTGCTTAACTATATCACACCAATTGAGTATGATAAAATTTAGTCTATAACTAATAGTTAAAATAGAGTTTAACATTGTTCATACTAATTAAGTGAATTTATTAAAAAGAGCCTCCCATGCTAATCACTCAAAATTGAATTTGTTCCCAAATATTATTAAATTTATGCAAGCTTTAATAACAAACATCCTTGTTTGTACAACAAAAATCAAATATCTCCATCATCTTAAACCATTATGTCATAAATCTGGCTACATAAGATAAATTAATCAATTCCCCTAATAATTTGGGTTAACTCAGATATCTACATAAATCAATGCATTCATACAATAATATAAACATGTATATAACTTATAAAAAATCTATATATCTATATGTCTGTGTGTGTTTGCATATACCTTATTTCTAATTTATTTACTCGTCTAATTCATTCCTCAAAAATCTTTTAGGAGAAGTAATATATTCCACTCAATCTAGGTTATTTGTTAGCTAGCCTGTATAAATGTTATCACTAAGTAATAATTTTCATAATACTTGTTTATATAAGTTGTTTGGTTTCGTGAATACTTTTAATATCTTTCATTTCACATATTATCCAAAAATAATAAGAGATGAAGTAAAATATCCTATCAAAACATATTTTTCTAGGGATTTTTAACACGATGGTAGTCAATGTAGGCATTCATACCGTTTTATTGTGGAAGTGAGATCTGATATCAAAAACTCAAAACTCAAACCCTGAGCATCTAAACTTGTGCTCCTATTACTCTCAATCTGACCTATTATGTTAAATCTAATTTTATGTTCATTAACTTAACTTTGATTTCTAAATAACCATCAGTTATTGTTACACATATATTTTAAGATTCCTAATACCTTGATAAACATACATACTTCATTTTACAAATAATATTATTGCTACTTTACTAACATATCATTTCTATTATACATTTAACTTAATACATCTTTTTATATATTTAAACATACTAATATCTCAAATCATTTAGATTATATATTTATACATAACGTAAATTGTTAACTAAATATGGGTCTCCCTCTACGCTTCTTGTCAATTCACAATAACTTAAATTCAAATATGTGTCGATCAACGAATAAAACTTGTGACAGATTCAAAGAAAGTGATTTCACGTTATAATTGGTAAATGCAAGAAATAGGTGTGAAGCACCTCACCTTGCCCTACTAGAAAGAAACATGCCCATAGTATATATACATTATATGTATGTCATATCTAGACAGGGAGATAAACATGTATTTGTAGTCTGTTGAAACCATAAAAGTTTTCTGTGTCCATTGAAATTCTTGACTAGAATAGAGCACAGTTCTATTAAATTGAAACAATTGAGATAACTACATGGTGATGACGTTGTTCTTGGCTAATTTAAAGAAAAGAATAGAACTTGATATGGATACAATGTTTAATGGCTAAAAAAACAACTTCGGCTAGCATTCTAAAATCCCACTTTGAGAACCATCATAAAAAACAAAACTAATTTAGCAATGATAGATGGTAGGGATCTTGGCTGAGTTAAGGGAAAAATGAAGGTGTTTTAATCTTGGGTTGGGTAAAAGAAAGAAAAGATCATAATTTAATATGGTTTCCAACGTAAATGAGATGGAAAAGGCAATAACTATTGTTTCATAAAATACATTATATATATTTAACATGCTTTAAGATACAAGGGGAAATCCTGAGTTTGCTAAAATCATTGACTAATATAGAACATGATCCCCATGAAATTGAAACAACTGGGATATAGAAAAGAAGGAATTGGAGAATTGGCATAGCAATAGAGTGAGGCTACTAATAATAAGATTTTTACAAGATTACTTATGGGTTCCAAGCGTTTCCCCAATTTTAATATATTGTATATACATATACTTTAAATCTATAATCCAAAATTATTTCAATAAAATTTATCATAAAATTAAATATAGTACCCACCTAGTACGTTTCCTTTGTTGCAAATAAATTTTCCCTTCTTCCTTCCACATCTTCTTTCCTTCCTCCAACTCCTGCTTCCCTTTCTCATATCCTTTTTCCCATGTATTGTCGTGTATAAATCCTCCTCTTTTCCTTTCTTTAATAGCATTTACTCCTTATTTGCATGCCATTGAAACTAAATCTATAGGCTTTGTTACCGAAAATTAACTGGAAGTCCCACCAATAATTATCAGATAAATTCTCCATTTATCACTCTTATTTTCCCAGTTAGTATAAAGATAACTCAAATTCCTTTTTTAAGTAAAGCCGTCAGAATATTTGATGAATTGTTATTTAATAATCAACTTCACTTAATAAATACTAGATAAGTCTTTTTAAAGTATGAGTTCATCCTAGTATTTAATTAGGATTTATACTCTTACTTAATTTGCATAAGTAATATGTATAATATCATAAATTAATAATGATCTAAAATTAAAAAAATTAAGATTATAACAAATCTTTATTTTGACAAATTAAATATAGCATTACTACTATTTTAATTTCCTATTGAAAGATGCATTAATGGCACACTTATTTTAATATTTTATTCATAGAATCACATATATATTTTCTTGATTTACTAATGAAAATCATGACAATTAAAAGCATATCTATAAAAAAATGTACACACATGTACCATATCTAACATGTCATAATGACACATATGCCAAAGGGACAATAGTTCATTGGACTAAAAACCGATAGAGGAAAATGGGATGTGACATCCTACCCCCTAAAAATGGTCATTGCCCTGATGACATAAAAGTACTAAATGACATTAGAGTTTGTCACCAAATAAACATAGTATCTATTATCATAGTATGCAAATACGTATAAATTTTACCTTAAAAATTCATTCTACTACACTCATTTACTATTATTTATAGAGTATCGGTCCCACAAGACCCTACTTGGTGACATCTTCTATAATGCAATTAAGTTTTAAGAATGTCGCTTATTCTAATGATTAACATGACCACCCTAGGGTTCAACAAATTAGAAAAAGTTTACCTTCTTTTCAAATACACATGAAATCATCAAAACAACTAATTGAGAAGAGTCCCACAAATATTTCTAGTCCCTCTACACATCTCTCCAACCTAGAGAGTGTATTTATTAAACTGGAAAAAAGTATTACGAGCATAGTTGGCTCCAAATCTTTCACCCTAGAAGAGGGCATTCAAATCTCTTCTAGATTTGGGTAACATTGGACTACTTCTAAGTGTGTGGGGCACCTATGGTGGAAGTAGACCTCTAGGATTGAAAGGGATAGCTCTCTAGATATATCTTGATGTACTTGTGAACTAAGCTAATACTTTCTTGTGTGAGAAGGGATAGGAGTTTCATGAAAGTAAACTATTCTACGGGGGTTATACACCATGAATATATCTACAAGATTATCATATAGATACACTAAGAGACAAGACTCACAAAACTAGCTTCTACCTCTTAGAGCACTCTAACATTAACATTTCAAACATGAAGGTGGAATATATGAAAGACTACTCAAGGTGACTTAACCAAAGATTAGTTCTAGACACTAAGGATACTTTTACACTTGAAAAATAGACTCATGCACTTAAAAACACTTCATGTGATCTGTTAGAATGAAATAACTTGCATCAGACATGGAAGGATTAAGAGGAAGCAAGGATTGATATCAATAACTTAACTTTTCACTATACATCTATTCACATGCTTAGACAAGATAGTTTGTAGGATCAAAAATAGATTGTACATCTTATTTCAAAGGAAAAGTACAATATCAAACCAACAGGGCTTCACCCTACTAGGTGTGGTCTCTTTACAATAACCAAAATGGCTTGCACTTATAGAACTTAGAAGAAGAGAGAGAAAAGAGAATTTTAAGAGGCAAAAGGACAAGTTTCAAAATATGAAAAATAGTTACAATGCATGTAAATGAGGTGTAAGAGAGATCAAGAATTTATGTGAACATGTATCTATCCCAAACTAAACACCTTCCTCACATGTGGTGTTGAAACTCCTCAATCACTCTCCCTTAGAAACTACCTTCATCATGGGCTTCCTTGAAAATTTCAAAAAAAATTAGGGACAAGTGTCTCATGTGCACTAAGGAGAGGAAGTTACAAAGATTCCTCCACCTACATTGGGAGTTTTCCTAATCATGGATATTCTCTTAGATAAGCACAATCATCATCGGCAATCATGATTACTCTCCAATAGGCTTTTCTTGACAATTGGCACAAGAATATTTTTATCCTTCCTAACTGATCTATACCATGGGTCTCATGAAACATGGTAGGATAATTCATACACTTGGTTCCATCAGGCACATCTTAAAAAGTCTCCAAATTTAGGTTATCACTCTTTTCACTATGTCACTTTAGAGACTGGCTAAAGTGAGGGGCTTAGTAAGGACACTTGTGAGTATTTCTAAGCTCTAAAAATGGCATATGGAATTGGTTAAAGTCCCAAGATATCCTCCCAAGTGGTTTGTATCCCATGATCATCTTCAGAACTTAAAAAACACAAGAAATTGTAAAAAAAACCTACTTTAACCTGATTTGTATGGATTCCATACAATCTAATTCCATGTCTCTAGACCTAATTAAGTTTTCAATAACTTCTCTTTAGCTCTTAGGGTCAAATTTGTTCATTTGGATGCACTTTGAGCCTCATTTCTTTCATTGGGTCACAAAAGAGGGTTTTCAAGGGTTTTGAGGTGATTTGGATTATTAACATTTGTTCATGAAGAACAGATGTTAAAATCCTATCCAAATTCCACTAAATTCCTCATAGGGACCTTCTTCATCATCTCTAAATACCCTGAGGTCCGATGCAAATAGTCATGAAAGTTCCAAGTACTCCAAGTTGGCATTTGAGCCCTTTCCTTGCATTTTGAGAGATCTGTGAACATTTTCAAGCCAAAAGATGGTTTCTTGATGGATTTAATTACAATATAAAGGTTTAAATATCTCTAATGATATTCAATAAACATGTTTTAACTGGTATATGGTGTTCATTTATCTCAAAACATGAAATGACCCTTCCAAGCATTAGGCCTCACATTAGGTCTAGTATACAACTTCATGACTCAGGCTCCTTATGACCTTCTATATCTCTAATATATAGCCTAAAAAATACATTTTTACCTCCATTAAAGTGTTCCAAATCATTGGTATGATTTACCAAGGCTATAAATAGGAGTGACCTTCCATTTGGAGCTTGGCTTACATGTTGCCTTACTAGGTCTGTTTGTAGACCTTCTTGTCCAAGTCACCCTATTTGGTTTCCAACCATATAAAAAGCTTTATAATGTTGACATGTATGTTTCCAATCTTCTTCAACCATAATTCATGGTTTTCTTGACCTTTGTCTTATCACTTCATCCCTTTTCCCTTAAAACTATCTCTTCATGCATGGGAAAACTGCCCCTCTAAGATAAAATAGAGGTGGTTTACTTTACTAGATTTGAAAAATTGATCATTATAAGATATTATTAAAATCCTAAGGGTACTTTATAACAATTTTCAGCCTTTAACTCCAAGTATAAGACCTCCATCTTTACACATTACCTAGGCATACTTTAAACAAGGCAGACTGTGAGGGTAGGCAGGGTATAAGCTTGTGAATGCTTTGAGAAGGGTGTAAAATTGTTTTTCCTCCTTAAATCATGTCCATGAGTTTCTTTTTTTCCATCTCTAGGCCCTATTTCAATCATTTTCTAAGGTGATTCTTACTAGAACATTCACATACCTCATTTTTGCTAGACTGACTTTATGCTTTGACTAAGATAAAGACACTTTTGACTATGTTTGTAGGTTAATAAAGGCATGAAAATGGGTCTATTAATCTTAAATGATGTATTTGAACCATATTATATCCTATTGGTCTCTCAAACACTTTCTATGCTTTATGGAAACATAGACTAGGTCTATATCTGCCTAGAATGAGACTAATGTTTAGACCTACCTGTAGGTTATTTGAGCTTGGTTTAGGATTTAAGAACACAATAAAAACCTCCTATGATGTTTACATCATCCATAATTTTTTCCAAAATGGATTTTCATCCCTTGCACTAATTTATCTCTCATTCCCAAGACTAGGCCATCTGCTTGTTGTGGACTGAGACAACTTAAAGACCCTACCTTTAGGTGCATTCTGAGATTTGGTTGATGTTTTGTAATTGTATTAGAGTCATTTGTTTACTCATTGAAACCATATGACTATTTTCATACCTATAATCTCCATTTTGTGCTCGACAACCATCAAGACACCACTACATTATTCATTGCCCTTTAACTAAGAAAATGGCTTATAACCTTGCATGAAGGTGGAAAGAATGTGAGAGATTTTATTTATAGGTGTGAGAGAGTAATTTAAAATCAACCTAAGTTCACATTATGTTTATCAATTATAATTCTTCTATGTTAACTTCTTGAAACATCACTTAGTCTCAACTCCATAGGTCACTATTTGTAACCTTTGCTATAGATGTCCTTTTTGTCCTATGTACAGATAGGGAGTAAGCTTGGAGAGATATCAAAACATCCATACCCTCTTCCTTATGATATCTTGAGATTATACACATTTCTTGGTCATCATACAAGTCATTTGATCATAAAGACATGCCTTAGGAAGTGGTATTAGTGAAGGGCTTATTAAAATCTCAATCCTTTTGGATGGTTATAGGTGGTCATTCAAACACTTAAGTGTGTTTTAGGGTCTGTTCAGACCTCTAAAAGATGCTCTTACAATTGTATTTACCACCTCAAACTTTTTACAATCTATATCTATACCAAGGGCTAGAAAATAAGCATAATTAGGTACTATGGTTTTCTTTCCAAGAAAAGTATGAAGTATCTCAAAAAACCCTTGGGTCTCTGCTTGGTCTTTTTAGGGACAAAGTCCTCAAAACTTAGTCATTTAAATCTTGAAAGAATCTGACAGCTCCCATTTCTAAAATTTCATATCAAATGGTTTAGAATTCTATCATCAATCCCATTGGTTCTTGAAAATTCCTTTAAACCCTCTTGTTTGTGGTCAACATGACATCATCAAGTTGCTATAGGTGTCAATAGACTGAGTATTCTAGTAGGGCATGGAGTTTGAGCAAGGAAAATGTGTTGGGTGATTTCAAGACACCTCCAAAGTACTTTCAAACTCAAGACTCATGTTTCTCATTCTTGAATTCTCTCAATTTAGGCTCAATCCATCTTCTTCATCAAGGAAAACCCTTGACTAATCACTCCCTTTGAACATGCAGACAATGAAGGGAAAGAGTGGACTAGGTGCAAGATTTAGGCCTCATGGTTGCCTTACTTAATCATAAAATTCATTTTAATGCTTCAAAACACCTGAGACACATTCAATTCCTTCACATTAACATGTAAATATTTCATTCAGGGCACTTATAGGTGTATATTTTTGAGCAAAACAAACACGGTCTAGAGCAAGAAAAAGCCTAGAAAAGGTTTTCCTAGGCATTTGATGACTTCCAAATCCAATATAATGATGAAAAACCTATATATAGGCATTATATAACCTTTATTAACACCTAAAATAAACAAAACCATCAAATCAAAGCAATAAAATCTGAAATAGGTGCAAATAATGACCCCCTCATGGATGCAAGTGTATAAAAGGCTACTTGGAGTCTAACTGATTGTTCATAAAGGAGGAGGAACCAAATTGAAATTTATTTCTATTGATTTTAATTAAACTTAGAGTATTATCCACCCCAAGACCATTCTTCCCAACTCCAACTGTATGAGCCATACTAAGTGCTTGAATTTGACCTTCCTTGGCTTGCAAAGAGAAAATAGAAGAAATAGAAGTTTTAGATGAAATTTTTGAATAAATCTCAACACTCAAAATATGGAAATTGCTGTGGGGAGGTGAAGAGGCACTCCACCCATATTTTAGTTGAAGGTGAACTCAAGAAGTCCATACAAGTGCCCAAAAAGGCCTAAACGTAAGGAGAAACTCCCCATTTTTGCATATAACTAACTCTTTAACTGACCTTTGATATATATTGACATCTCCTAATCTCCTCCATATTTAAATATCTTTTGGTGACAAATATTCTCCCTTGAATGTCCGCACAAGTCATTAAATAGGCTAAAAATATGGCCAAATGACACTTTTGACACATGAAACATGGTAAAGGATGAATTAATGACTTAGAAACACCTTAGGACACCTAAATTACCATATTATAATATTTTTAACACAAAAATATCTTTTGACCATGTTTGACTAGGGTTGACCAACTTTGACCTTGGTTGACTAGGCCAGTACAAGGGAGATAAGCTTAGACCGAAGCTAGAGGAGGGATAAGTAAGATGTTTAGACCATTATGAGACCCATATAGAACATTTATAAACTTATAAAAAGTTTAAAAATGTATGGGTTGACCTAAATTGACCAAAGGTCAAATTTGGTCAACAAACACCTCATAAAAATTATGTGTATATGTTAATACTATCACTACTCTGTGTAGCCTCGAATAAGTATAACATATCGATATTGTCCTAACTCAATCAGAGCTCTAGACAAGTATGACGATGAATATGAACTATTAAAAATGTACACAAATCATAGAATAATCATTCACTTAGAACACCCATCCAGTATATATGCATATGGCCAAATGACTCAATTTGATAAGTTTTGCCGATCAAATCCTACATTAGATAAGTCCTTCTATTGGATCCAACTCAGTACCAATAATTTGAGTCAATGTGAGGCTAAGTAGGATATCATCCTATTGCTTATAACTCACGTTCTCTATTCACCACTCTTCCCTCGGGTCTCTATGACTTGATGATCTCTAAATAAAAATGTGTACAAGGCTCAAAGAAACACAAATCTGTACTAACAAATCATATAAAGTAATATTATATGCTATAAGATTTCCATATGTACTAACATACATATAAGAAAACCATACAATCGTCCCAAGATTGTATTAACTTGTTACTAGCTAAACATAACTAGTATCATAATTTTGCAACTTAGCCTATTATATAAATAATCTCACAATTAACTTAACATACTTAGGTGAAGGAATATATCGCCCTTCAACATTATAAGTGAAACCATGTCTCTTGCTTGCATGACTAGCACACAATAAGTTAAAAATTTTATCTCTACCCTTACCAAGATGTTCTGAACATCTAAGACTTTACTTGCTTTCGGCAAAAAGGTACACATACTACTCTTCAAAACAACATGTTTTAAAAATAGAATAATATTAGTCTAACAAAGCTATATAATAACATACTAATTATAATAAACTATAACTAATATAAGTCTATTTTTAGCCACTCTTTTTGTTCAAGTTTACATTTTAGATAAAATAGTAACTCTATAAAGTTACAAGTAGAGAGATAACGTCTCAAAAAAAAATTCCTACATATCCTCATATGGTAAAAGATAACACCGCAATCCACATTACTTACCAAATTACAAGAATAGAATCATAACCTACTTCTTCAACTAGAAAGAAAGTATTAACCACAAGGATGCACCAATCCATCCAATCCTACAACTTTTCTCAATAAGAAGTAGGAAACACTATACCATGAACTTAAGAGAAATGAGATCAAACAATATTTCAAAAACAAGTTTCCACTTAAGAAGTAGGAAACACTATACCATGAACTTAAGAGAAATGAGATCAAACAATATTTCAAAAACAAGTTTCCACTTAAGAAAACACTAAATCAACATCCTGAAAATATGAACCTTTTTGGTAGCTTAAAATGGTGTACAAGTAGAATGAGAATAACAACTCACTTCTAAGCTAATGAAGAGAGATGATACTTCTTCTCAAGTATATAAAAAAAAACAAGGAGGCTAATTTATAACTCCTAACATAAAGGAATTTATAATCAAGTCATTTGCAATCAATAAGGAACTTCTCATTCTTAGTTTTTTTGTAAAAAAGACACAAAATGAAAGCATATATATTGAAATGAGAAGCATTCCATGTGTGTCAAACACAAATGCAAATGGTGAAGGTGATTTGATTACCAAGAAATATGTAATCATACTTGAGGTGTTCAATCGACAGATAAAAAAAAATATGGTAGGAAACTCTTGTTTGCACTCAAGAACTAAGATATGTACTCTCCTACCCATATACCTTATAATAACATCACTAATAAGACACTTGATAAACCCAACCTTTAATAAATTCAAGGGGTTACAAATGCTCTTAGGGTACCTACTCAATCTACCACACATTTTTCCAAATTCTTCTTTCTAACAAATAGAAGATACGAAAAAGCTAATGGACTCATTAGGCCCTAACATTCAGGCCTAAGCTTTCATACCACATATAACAATCTACGTAGTTGTTCTTATAAAAATTAGTAATTTAAAAAAAAAAACTAATATTGAACATTCATTCAACCATAGATGCTAGAATACTTTAGTCAGTCATAAAATTAACAACTACAAGTAGTAACAGTTTCAACATTCCAATACTGCAAGAAATAATAAAATGTAAGAAATAAAAAGTTTACTATCTCACAAGGGCCATTAGCACAATCTAAGTTATGAAACTAAGTATTAGTACTAATTCAACAAGTTGAACATATTGCTATGCAATCAAGTCTACCCTAACCTATCCTAAGGATCTAAACCTGATGTCCCACCACAACTTGGGCAGCCTACATATCTATTCCTCAAAATTATGGTCCGATATAGTTCTCCTTTCTATTGTGATGGTCTCCTCCATGAGACCTCTCCATCGAAGAAATTTTTAATCTAATCCAAACATGGAATAAACTACTTATGACATAGATGAGCTTTTAAAGCTCTAGTCTAATCCCATAACTACGTGACACACTCTAGCATAACATCTTGCTAATCGAGGCTTGTGTGCTTACCCAAGCACTCTCACATATAAACCTAGATATAAGCAATGATGAAGCAATTCACATTCATATTTCAATATAAAATCACATGTTAGACACAACTAAGTATACAAAACATAGTGAGACATACAATACATAATAATCAAACCTATTATTCATTTATACTCACAAGATTGTATGCACACATACATGTTATCCTACTAATTGCTATGAATATATTTCTCAAGTAACAACTAACAAAATTATTATAACAATCAATTTAGGTGAGATTCAAAACATACAACTACAATATGTACCACCTAAGTATATACATCTAAGCTGAAGTATCCTATGATATCCTAAACTATCATAGTTCATGATCACTCTACCCAAAAATTAACAACCGTAATATATATTTATTTAGGTATGGATCAAAATATAACATATACATTATATACCATCTATGTAGTTTTTGTACTGTAAAACTCTATGACATCCCATACTGTCATAGGTCTTTATGTTTGAGTAACTGACTCAACACCAACAATAATATTACACCCAACCATAATAATAAAGCAAGTCAAGAAATACTATTTAGGTATACATTCAATAACAATTTAAAAATAACCTAATCTTTAGGTACACCTCATGATGCACTATGTTATTCTAGAAATTTTTAGTCACTTGCACAGTTAACTTTCTCACAAAAATACCATATATAAGATTTCATCCTTACAATATGTGACAAACTTGATCTTGTCGATAAGTTTGAATAATAGTACTATGCTACACAAGTACTATTTGTTTTTACTAGCATTCTAAACAAAGTTATAGTGAATATCACACTAAGAAATACCTATTAAGGTTAGTTTTCGATGCCTACGTTCACTCCCTGAGCTGCCATACATATATGTGATGTCACCTACATACATAAAATTAGGGCTAGATGTAGTTCTACCAAAACTACTAAAGTATAAATGTTTACTCAAAAGTTTTCTCACACAAATGCATACAAAGAAAAGGTATAAATATATTCCTTACTTACAAAGAGAAGACTCGATGGTCTTTACAACCTTATCACTTACATCAAATATGTATAATCTAGGACTATTGATGTCTGACATCATTCTCGTGTCCTCCTATATTGCCACACTATAAATTTAACTACCTATAATAAGGGTATCAAATAGTTTGTATACCACAAAGTAAATCCAAATCATAATATTATCTTCTCAGGTATAATATCTACATAAATATGGGTTACCTATCCATACAGTTAGTATGCTTAGTTCTTGATTCAAGAGTCCTTACATAACCATACCATCTGGGTTTACGTATCAAACGACTTTAACATCATGCATGCTATATCAAATATCAATAAATATTGCTTGACTATATCACACCAACTAAGTATGATAAAAGTCAATCTATAACTAATAGTTAAAATAAAGTTTAACATTATTTATACTAACCAAGTGAATTTATTGAAAAGAGCCTCCCATGCTAATCACTCAAAACTGAATTTGTTTCCAAATATCATTAAATTTATGAAAGATTTAATAACAAACATCCTTGTTTGTAAAACAAAAATCAAATATCTCCATCATCTTAAACCATTATGTCATAAATCTGGATACACAAGATAACTTAACCAATTCCCCTGATAATTTAGGTTAAGCTTAGATATCTACATAAATCAATGCATTCATACAGTAATATAAAAATTTATATAACTTATCACACACACACACACACACACACACACACACACACACACACACACACACACACACACACACACACACACACACACACACACACACACACACACACACACACACACACACACACACAACTTATTTCAATTTTATTTACTCATCTATTTCATTCCTCAGAAATCTTTTAGGAGAAGTAATATATTCCACTCAATCTAGGTTCTTTGTTATCTAGTTTGTATAAATGTTATGACTAAGTAATAATTTTCATAATACTTGTTTATATAACCTATTTGGTTTCGTGGATACTTTTAATATCTTTCATTTCACACATTATCCACAAATATTAAGAGATGAAGTAAAATTTCCTATCAAAACATATTTTTCTTTAGGGATTTTTCACATGATGGTTGTCAATTTAGGCATTCAAACCATTTTATTGTGGAAGTAAGCTCTGATATCCAAAACTCAAAACTCAAACCCTGAGCATCTAAACTTGTGCTCCTATCACTCTTAGTCTGACCTATTATGTTAAGTCTAGTTTTATGTTCATTAACTCATCTTTGATTTCCAAATAACCATTAGATATTGTTACACATATATTTTAAGATTCCCTATACCCCAATAAAAATACATACTTCATTTTATAAATAATATTATTACTGCTTTAATGACATATAATTTATATTATATATTTAACTTAATACATTGCTTAACATATCAAAACATACTAATATCTCAAATCATTTAGATTATATATTTATACATAACATAAATTGTTAACTAAATATGGGTCTCCTTCCACCCTTCTTATCAATTCACAATAACTTAAAATCAAATATGTGCCTGCCAATGAATGAAACTCATGACAAATTCAAAGAAAGTGCTTTCACATTATAATTAGTAAATGCAGGAAATAGGTGTGAAGTGGCTCGCCTCACCCTACCAAATAGAAACATGACCAAAGTACATATACATTATATGTATGTCATATCTAGATAGGGAGATAAATGTGTATTTGTATCTATTGAAAGCACAATTTTTTTTTGAGTCCATTGAAATCCTTGATCAGAATGGAACGTGGTTTCATTGATTGAAACAATTGAGATAAATGCATGTTGATGGCATTGTTCTTGGCTGAGTTAAAGAAAAGAAAATTAAAAAAAACTTGATATGGCTATGATGTTTAATGGCTCAAAAAGCAACTTTGACTGGCATTCTAAAATCCCACTCTTGGAACCATCAGTAGAAACCAAACCGATTTAGCAACAGTTGATGGTAGGGATCTTGGCTGAGTTAAGGAAAAAATGAAGGTGTTTTACTCTTCGACTAGGTAAAAGAAATAAAAGATCAGAATTTAATATGGTTTTCAACGTAAATGAGATGGAAAAGGTAATAACTATTGTTTAATATAAATACATTATATATATATATATATATATATATATA
The DNA here is from genome assembly GCA_037957365.1 of Torreya grandis. Lineage (NCBI taxonomy): Eukaryota > Viridiplantae > Streptophyta > Pinopsida > Cupressales > Taxaceae > Torreya > Torreya grandis. The sequence continues at coordinate 784,648 of JARHVA010000881.1, forward strand.
TATATATATATATATATATATATATATATATATATATATATATATAGCTTTAAGATACAAGGGGAAATCCTACGTTTGTTGAAATCATTGACTAATATAGAACGTGATCCCCTCAAAATTGAAATGGTTGGGATATAGAAAAGAAGGAATTGGAGAATTGATGTATTTTAATAGTTTATTCATAAAATCACATATATATTTTCTTGCTTTACTCATGAAAATCACAACAATTAAAAGCATATCTATAAGCAAATGTACGCACATATAACATAGATAACGTGTCATAATGACACATATGCCAAAGGGACAATAGTTCATCAGACTAAAACCTAGCAGAGGAAAATGAGATGTAATATCTATTTTAAAAATATCTTATTTTGAAATAGTTAATGTATCTTAATAAACTGAGAATGAGGTAAATTTCCTTAATGCCATGACTACTAACCCACTAGCTTGAATAAATCAAAATCTATAATCACTATCTTAGAATTTAGACCTTAGTATGGTTTGACAAGGAAATCTAGGAATCGTGCAGTGAGCATGGAACCTAAAACATGCTAAGATAGTTACCTAGATAAAGAGACCTTGTGTGTTGTTTGGATGGAATTATTCAAAATTTTATAGAAGAATCTAGGAGAATAGGAGGCTCTGTGAAATAAATCATAGTTGAACATATATATGGCGAGATTTATGAAATATTCTGTTAAAAATTTACTAGATTATTAGCCGTTTGGTTGTCATAAATTTAATACTATTATTTTAGACCTAGGAGAACAAAGTGTTTTATTTGGAAAGAGTAGAAGCTTAGAAAACTATGAAATTTGATTACCAATTAGATCTATGCTATTGATTACTATTTGAAAACTACAATCAATGGATACATCACTAAAGTTTTTATATAAAGATACATTACATTCAAAGTTATGCATGATTTGTTTGTCAGAGGATTCTAAGGCAAATTCTTACAATGTCCACATACATTTCTAAAAATGTTGGTTGTGGAAAAGGCCATGGTGTCAATCATAGTTGACATGGATTAGTCACTTTGGGCACTATGGTGATGCAAATTAGGAGTGGAATGATAAATAATTTAAGGAGACAACCTGAACCACAATCCAAAAAATGGATGATATAGAGAGATAGATCAAGAAGGTAATTATCAGACTTTAGAGAGAGTTGTGATAACAAAAGAGGTGGAATAAGCAGAATGATCCTCAAGAAATTACTAGTAGGAGTAATCTAGAGATTACAAATACTATTGGAGGAAATTAGTTGTAATTAAATCAAAAGACTACAAAGTTAGGAAGTGCAGAGCCCTTGAAGGAACTAGATAAATCACAAAGATTATAGAGGTTGTCTAGGATTTGGAAACTGACCTAGAGAAAGAAGAAAGAAGAGACTAAGGTTAACGAGGAAAAACTATATAGAGGCTAGTGTATTAGTTAGATAAAAAATTTAGGAAGCAATTTTCTGGGAAGAGATTGTTTGGAGATGATGAAACATAACTTCTCAAAGAAATCATGTTGAATCGTAAGGTTTTTAAAGATTTGGGAAAGATAAAAGTAGATACATCATATAAGGATAATTCACTATTATGGGATACATCCCCTATGCCTAATTTATCAATTTAAAAAATTAGTGTAGAAGACCAAAAAACTACCAAGTGGGTTGATAATTTTGTGGAGAAGTTTAGTAAGCAAAGTGTAGAGAACAAGAACACTGACAAGTGGTTTAATAAAATTTTAGTGAAATTTGGCAATTTAATTGAAAAAACTAAGCAATGGTGTGTTGAGTGAAAGAAAAAAAAAACCATAATAATGAAAATTCAAAATAAAAATCAAAATTCTATGATATTTTTCACATAGTAGGACACTCCACTACAAAATGTCATCTTCTAAAATAGTACATATAACAATCACATATCATGTCATGCAAATTTTATAAATCACACAACAATGATGAGAAGAATTATTGACCCCTTTAGGATTTTAAAGACGACATTATCATAAATGTTTACATAATAATTTCAAAACTAAGAGTATCAAGTCCAAATGTTGATATGACAAAACTAATGTAGGATACTCCTAGATGGATGCTGAAATCTATGCAATACCAAGCTGGATGGATGCTAAAATCTATGTAGTACTAAGATGGATGGAATACTCAATCACCATGGGGCCAAGTAAGTTGTATACTATAGTCACCCTAGTATTAGGTTGGGTGGACACCTTTGTCACCATCATACTAGTATCAATTGAGATAGACTCCACCTTCACCACAAAGAAAGTATGGAGGATACGATGGTCAATAACAAGGATTGGTTTCTCCACAAATAAAAGGAGGTTATCAAGGTAGATACTAAGGAGGTAATCATAATAAAATACAAGGTGATATAGATCCTAATGTGTGTTACATGTGTGGTGAATCCAATCACATTATATGAAATTAACCCTATAATCCTTAGAGATAAATATATTGTGCATATTGTAGAATTACTAGGCAACACAATATTGTGGATTATCCCATACTGGAAAATTAAAGGAAAGAGAACATTGTGTAAAATGTAAATATGGTGGATTCACTTCCTAAAGATCCAATGTTTATGCAAGTTATCACCAAGAATTAGTATGAAGAGCAAGGATTACCACCTCAAAAGATGTACCAAGATAATATGATCAGGAAGGTTTAGTAGTAAAAAATATCCATATCCTATTAGAGAGAAAGTCCCCATGTCTAAAGAAACTCAATTAATTTATATCATATAAAATCATAATGTTTCTAACGGAGATGCTATAATAGCAAATGCAGAGATGTGTGGAAGATTTTTACATCCTAAGGGAAGATGGAGTTGTCACAACATTGATGGATCTTCTTAAGCTTGTAAGTACTTTCCATAATGAAGATATATTTTATAATATAACAAATTTGTTGTATAAATTATTAGATTATGAAAAGATTGGACAACAACAAACGAGAAAATTGGTTTGGTATGTCAAGACCAAAAAACCTTCAGATGTTGACTCTAGAGTGGACATAAAACTCACAAGTTATGAAGTTCCCAACATAATGTTTGACTTTGGAAGCATGATGAAATTGAGTCCTAAGTCTAATTGGGAGGCCATCAGACTACCAACTCTTAGATATAGCCTGGTCACATTGAGTATCACAGACTATGGTTGAGTGGAACCATTTGGCAGACTGGAGGATGAAGAGATAAAAGTAGTTGATATGATTTTAAGAGGATATTTCACAGTTATTGACATGAAAATGGATGAAACACATTACCCTGCATTGATTGGAAAGAAATGGGCATATGATGGATCGATGACCATCATTACTGTGGATAAAATCAAGGGGATAATATCATTATCATACCATTGACCAAGGCTAATAACAAGCCTTACATCATTCCTAAAGAACCTAAATCATCGTATGACTAAAGATGAAATAATTGGTTGAAGGTTATCTCAAAGCCCAAACCTGAATCCTTGTGAAACAAATATTTCAACTATCTCTCATATTAGGAAACACTATTTTCATAGTTACAACATATAGAACAATTTTCATATTGTCTTATCAAGATGTTCCATATTTACACATGGAGGAATACAAGTCTCCATTGATGTGATATCCAACAAGGTCAAAAGTGGATATTTTATATTAGGCAACTCCTACAGATATGGATTACATAGAACCCACTCATAAGGTGATTTTTTGAGGGAAGTTGTGTCTTCTGTAAGTGGTGACCCATATGCACATATGTTTAACTAGACTCATGGATACTATGAGATAAGGTGTATGAGAATGGTTTATGCTACTAAGAGATAATTACCACAATATTTTTCAACTGAGGATTTAACAAAATTTATTTATCGATTGGAACATGTAACCAATATGGATTTGTGAGTTAGTGCATGTAGATATAAAATATGATTTATGTAGTATCTCAGTCTTTTACACTTGGCAAATATCTATCATGGATATCCCTTTTAGTTATTAACCTGCCTACTATTGAAAGGCTTGTATTCACTATGTCATTGTGCCTAAATTTATTATCTCTTAGTCCAACCATTGCTATTATGATGATCAGGCCTTCTATACTATGAAAAAAGATCAAAATCTAATTATTATCCTTCAATGTCAGTTTTAGACAAGTACCTATTTTCTAGCTTCCTTGACACTTGCATTCTAGACAGACACCTGCATTGATGCAAGTGTCCACTTTTCATATAAAGTGTCAAGTGCCCAAAATCCATCAAGTTTATAAATGAAATATATCATATCTAATTATTATCCTTCAATGTCAGTTTTAGACAAGTACCTATTTTCTAGCTTCCTTGACACTTGCATTCTAGACAGACACCTGCATTGATGCAAGTGTCCAATTTTCATATAAAGTGTCAAGTGCCCAAAATCCATCAAGTTTATAAATGAAATATATCCTAAAGGTTAGCCTAAGTGATTTAGTGTGATATATTTCCAAAATGAATTGGTATATATACAAGATCAACCCTCATTCATTCCTCACCTAGAAATCATATATAACTCATAAGGAAACATACTAAAAAGCACTCAATCAAGAATTCAAGTGAGAAAACCTACCCTATTCATCCCTATTTATATATGAGTCATAGGAGAATTATTTCCACAGGTTTGAAGCATTCAAATATTATCCCATAAGCCATATTTTTAAAGTTATAAGCTAGGTCACTACATGTCTTTGCTTATCACACATTGCATCTTTGTGCACACAAAATATAATGCATAAGGAAAACTACATAAGTATGAGACCCTATTTATAGTATTGGATATGTAGTCAAATCCCATTGATAGAGGGGTCCTTAGGATAGTTTAACACTATGAGCCCATTAATTCTTTTTTCTCACATTCACTCCAAGGGTGAAGAATCTAGGGTTTCATCATTCGACAAAGGGCAACAACTTGCGTGCACAATATATACATCAAAATAAAGGAGATAAAAAACCTAAAAATATTTAATTTGTGTCATATAGATCTAGATAGCATTCCATACAAAGCACTTATGGTGGGATTAGACACCTACATTGATGCAATTGTCTAGATCCGATACTAGTGTTTGAGGCCATAAAAAGAACATTCCCAGAAGATAAAAAATGTTCTAAGATCATCTTCTAGTCCATTTCAATTCTATTATAGATTAGATATACATGATAATAGTAAACCAACTATCATTTATTTCTAATTCATTACAATATCTATCAATATCTATACTTTACTATTTTTAGCAATCTTAGCTATTAAAATTTAGAATACTATTTGTCTAAGGTTTCTATTAATTGACCTACTTATTAGGTTAGTTCACCATCCTTGTGTAAAATCTAATATAATACCCCTTAACCCTGGATATCCCTTTATCTAAATTTAGGGTTAAACATTTTGTGAATCTAGCCTTTAGTCTTAAAACCCTAGTTTGACCTATGGTTTTTCATTATTTATTTATTTTTTATTTCTAAACTACAAATATTTTAAAATCAGATTTCCATTTATTTTGAAGGAAGTAATTAGGGATGAATATATCATTCACTTCCTTTTCCAATATTTCATAGTAACCCTTGTTTTTTATACTTCACATATGACTAAATCAAACAAAAATCTAAGAAAAGATATAAATCATGTTTATTTCTATAACTCCTTTTGCAATGTTATAGATCCAATATATAGATGCCAATTTGCATGCTTCCATCCCTTTGTTCCACCTAAATATTATTTAAATGAAAATTACCATCCTGCACCCATTATTCACCCATGATTTATATTAGATTGCACAGTCCATGCTGTCACTACTAAAAAAATTTAAGTGCCCAACCTATACCATCTCTTATTACTGTTTAACAATCCTCCTAAGCCTAAAATTGTTATAAAATCAAAAGGATATGATCTTATTGACCAATTGAGAAACACACATGTTGAAATTTCAATCTTCAAATTCCTAAAGCAATCAACTATTTTACAAGGATATTTTATATGAAGCATTATGTGATATCCAACTAACGAGTGATATTGAACTAGCCTATTTTGCAGATATTATGCAGGATCTCAAAAATAATTAAAATCTTATTACATTTCATCCAAAATATTTACCAATAATAGATATTATTCCCCAAGATTTACCTTTGTTCATACACGTGAGTATGATTCAAAAGGGAATAAAAAAATGCTAGTTGATAATTATTCAACCCTAAATATTTGTGATATGAATTTATTAATGACCATGAATATTACCAAAACTCTTCTTGAAAATTTAGAAATGCATATCAAATAATTTGATAATTCATGTATCCCTCTAATTGGCCAAATCACATTAGATGTGTGATTGGGGCCAAAAATGGTTCCAACTACATTCCAAGTAATGTCTTAGTCATTACATTATGACTTGATTTTGGGTAGGCCATGGATACATACCATGGAAGTCATCCAATTTACATTACATCGATGTGTGAAATTTATACAAGATGAAACCTTATTCATAATCCCTGTTGATGATGAACCCTTCAAATTTTGTAAAATGATACATTTTGACACAAAAGAGATACCTAAAGTGATACCAACTCAACATTGTATTCCACTTAAAAATATACTAACATGTGAAATAGGGGAGTCAAGAAAAATTAATCCTTTACCTCAAGAAACAAAAAAAATTACTAACCACTGAGGTGCACATGGATGCACTTCAAGAACAAGAGCCATTACCAAAGGAGCCAATAATATAAAACAACAATAAAATCCAACATTTGAGCTTATTTTATTGTTTAACACCTATCAACAAGAATACAAGGTTACAAAATAATATAATATTGATGATGAACTTATTCATGATATGAATCATCAATAACTACAAAAACTTAGCTTCAATCCACTTGAACATCTTTAGCATAACCTATTCACACCCATATGTCCTAGTACATACAAGTTAAATTCATTACCAAAGGATACAAAAACACATTTGGATAAAAGTGAGATAAAAATAATAGATGAACATGTGAATGATCATTATTGAATCCACCCCTCTTAGCTAAAAACATTTAGCCAACCTTATTTGTAACTAATGCAAATACACCATGTAAATAATGTGGAATCCTATAAAAAACCTCCACAACAGATTATCGATATCTTAACAATCTAAGATGTTCCAAATTTAATTCTTCCTATGTTACTTGAGCATCACATATATCTTTACCTGTTAATAGACATAGATCAGGAAAAAAACTCATTGCTAAAAAGGGACCACTACATTGTGTTTACCATCGAATCACCAACCATAATACAAATCAATATGTGGCATTATAAAACTATGTTACTAAATATGAAGGTGAGTGGTGAATAAAAGATAGGCCCAAGTAGAAAAAATGGCTAAATACTTATAATATTTACACATAAAAGTAACCTACAAAGTGACAAATGCATGAAAATGTAACAACTACTGCAAACATTGAAGGTGTCTCTTGCACACATTTGCAAATTGATACAAAAAAATGGAACACTCTTTGTAATGTCTCATACTTACCTACATTGGGGAATATTATAGAAGATGTACAACATTATTCTATTTTCTCTTAATCTCTTCGATATCTTTACTTACCCATGGAATGCAGACCTAAATTGATATACACCATCATATGAGTAATGGATATCAAACCAAATCTCACATTTTGCCTTGGACAATATTGGTCAAAAAAATTGAAAACAATAATTGATACCATTCATGTGTCTTACTTACAAATTCCAAAAGAAAATAATCCACATATTTCATGATGAACATAATGATAAACCTATAACAATGGCATATGACATTCCTCTACCAAATGTTATTAAATCACTAGAAATGATGTGGCAAAAATAGTAGTGGTAAAGAGATGATCCTAAAAAACCATTGGATAGTTCATTAACTTCTAAGTAGGATGAATAAGCTTCTTTCATTTAATTTAAACTTAAAAAATCCAAACAATGCAAATAAAACAATCTAAAATTTTAAAAAATCAAATATTCCAAAAATACCAAAAACATTCAAATAAATTCAAAAATACCAAAAAAACCAACATGTTCCTAGTTGTATTATTTATTATGCATATGTTCTTTGATTCATGTTAGTAGATAACTTATCATTATTTTCTTATAAAAACCTATGTTTCATGCTTCATTTGAGTGTGATATATGCATACCTAGATGCATGATATATTCACATATAAATGTTGGGATTTACCACCACTCACATCTAAATACATTAGGGGCATCTACTTCTTTGATCATGATACACCTAGGTTATATTATTCTATGATCACTTTCCATTATCATGTTTAAGCTTATATATATCTACACATGCCTATATACATGCTTATACCTTTCATAGTGTACTTGACATGCTGTGTACTTAAAATTGCATTCAAACACATATGTTTGGGAACTAGTATGCTAGGTTCATGCAGGTTGCTTATATTTGTCCTAATTAACCATTTTAGTACTTAATTGTGTTATTTGATTGTTATTATCTTGCAATGTATTCTTGTTTGAGCATTTGAATACACTCCATTTATTGTGGCCCCCATGCCATGCTTGCCTATTTGGATATTTGAATATGTCATTGTTTGTTGTACAGATATTTTAATATGTCATTTTATGCTTTGTGGACATTTGAATAAGTCATGTTCCTTGGATTGTGTGAAATTTGAACATGCCCCTCATATGAGGTCTCCTTGGACCATTCCCTTTTGCTTTGATTTTGAGTCCTCTTATGTGTGTGAGATTGATTACTTGCTAAGTTTATATTGTTACTCTCTAGATGTTTTCATGATCTATATCATGCATCTTAGGAGTTGAAATGATCACATACTACATACTTCAATTTTATATCTACCTAGACATGTTATTCCTATATGATACATGATCCATACACAACTTATAAAACTATCTTATCATTTTGAGGTAAGGAAACTACTAGATTCTACTTCCTCTCACCTCAAAAGGTGGGGAATATCAGTGGGGGAATGTCATAGAGGCATGGATTTCACACTTTCATAGTTAAAGATTACAATGGGGGCATGTCAAAAAGACATTACCTCCACACTTATTCAATACTCAACATTTATATATCATTATGGGAATATGTTATGGAAACATGTTTTCCAAATTTACACTTCTCAAATTCTATAGATTCAGTGAAGGCATGTCATAGAAACATGTCCTCCACACTTGTACCAATTTTAGATTCAATATATTTCATAGTTATATGATTTAAATATATATTTGTGGCAATATTCTATACATTGGTACTATTATTATACCCAAATTTTAGCTTGAGACATATATGAGGTGCATATGCCATGCAAAGGGCACCTAAAATTTAAAAATCAAATCATTTAACAAATTTTAAATACTATTATGGATAGTTATTATAACTAGGATAGATTGTTATCGAGTAAATCTACTATAGTACTTAGTTCACCTTTAGAAGGTTGAGTTGATTAAATCATTCAGTATTACCAATATTATAAGTTAGATTTGAATTAATCATCTAAATTTATCATAATTATAAGTTGGATTTGATTAAATCATCCATTCTCACTAGATATATATTGTGAGTTAATTAAATCACTCATACTTCCTGGATCATGCTCATATTTGGGTTGCATGAGTGAGATGAAAAAAACTCAATGACCATGTTGCAACTCACCTTTGCACCAAGGGTGGGGGCATGTTTCCTCTAATATATATGCACTTGTAGGTTTAGATTTGTCCTAATATCATATTAAATGCTTTATAATAAGGCATCCTTTCAAATCATATTGCCAAAAGGCAAGATAGTTGCATCAACACATAGGTGTACTCCTAACCTTGTTCTTTATACTTTAAAGAATTTTAAATTCTTTGAATTCTAAATTTCATACAATGATTATATTCTAGAAAATGCTCCTAGTTGCAGGATAGTCACCAACAAAGCACTCAAATTGGGCTCACATAAAGACAAGGTGTGTATACACACCCTGGTACCCATTTATTTCATTTAAACTAAAAACATTATTATGATATTAAGGGGGGGGGCGTAATATAGAAACTAAAATATATTTTACATAGTACCTCAGTCTTGTACACTTGGAAATATCTATCATGGTTGTGCATCTCAATTTTAGACTTGCCTAGTGTCGAAAGGCTTGTGTTCAATATCTCTTTGTGCCTAAATTGCTTATATCTTAGTCTGACCATTGTTATTCTGATGAATAGTCTTCTATATTGTATAAAACACTCATAACTTGATTATTATTCTTCATTGCCAATTCTGGACCTATACCTATTTTCTAGCTTCCTGAACTTGTGTCCTAGACAGACACTTGTGTCGACACACAAGTGTCCACTTTTCTTACAAAGAGTCAAATGCCTAAAATTCATCCAATTTGCTAATGAAACATATCCTAAATGTTATCCTAAGTGATTTAGTGTGATATATTTCCAAAAGATATATATATATATATATATATATATATATATATATATATATATATATATATATATATATATATAATCAACCCTCATTTAATGATGACCTAAAAATCACATACAACTCACAATGCAACATACTAAGAAGCACTCAATCAATAATTCAAGTGATCAAACCTACCCTATTCATCCTTATTTCTATATCAATCATAGGATCATTATTTACATGGGTTTGAATATTCAAAGAGTAGGCCATGAGCCATATTTTCTAATTTACAAGCTAGGTCACTTCATGCCTTTGCTTATCACACATTGCATCCTTGTGCACATATAAGCTAACATGTAGGGGAGAACTACATAAATATGAGGCCCTATTCAAAATATTGGCTATGTAGGTACTACCCATTGATAGAGGGGTCCCTGGGGTAGCTTGAAACTGTGAGCCCACTAACCCATTTTTGTCATAGTCACTTCAAGGTTGAAGAATCTAGGGTTTAATCATTTTATAATGAAATACATCTTATGCACATGATATATATACATCATAAGAAAGGTGACTAAAAACCCAAAAGACTCCAATTGGTCACATTTAGATGTGGTCAATATTTTATATAGGACACCTACGACAAGGTTAGACACCTGTATTGACATAATTATCCAAATTTGATGTAAGTATTTAAGGCCACAAAAAGAATATTTATAGAATCTAATGACTATTTCATGATCATCTTCAAATCCACTTTTAGCTTGTTCTAGATCAGACCTTCATAAGCACAATAAATCAAGTATCATTTGTTTTCAATTTATTACAATATATATCAATAATTGTACTTTACTATTTTTGACAATCTCAGTTGTATTAATTTAGAATACTATTTGTCTTAGTTTTCTATTAATTGTCTTGCTCATTGGGTTAGATCACCATCCTTCTGTAAAATCTAATTTAATACCCCTTAACCATAGATATCCCCTTATCTAAATTTAAGGTTAAATAATACACTAAACTATGATCTAAAAGGTGTTGTACGACATGGTGGGTAGTTCATTGGTCAAATCAATTGCATTGGGAGGAGGCATGCAAAATGATACGAGTTTTATTCCATGTGGCTCCTACGATCTCATAATAGTGGCCATGTTTTTAAGAAGGACAGTGCCTCAAGTTCCATATCCATATATGTGTAGATGTATGGGTAGTATAAGGTGTAGAACTAACATATTGGGTGCACGTATTTTAGCATACTTTAGCACTACTACCATGAGCTTATTATATACATCAAGAATGTAAACATGAAACCAAAAATTGGCTACATGTCCAACAAGATTTCATACAAACATCTGTGTTCGAAGATGAGAACCCAATGGTGCATAAAGTTTGTAAAAGATGAATGTATTTTTATGTTATGGATGTGAAGAAGACATACTTACTACAAATAACCTAAGTTCATAGGAAGAAGCATGTATGAAACTACGTAAATCCATCAAATATTATTGAGCCAAGAAAGAGAGGGAATAATTCATGTTAAAACCCTGTAATAGAATTATTGATAATGTAGAGTAGGCATAATCTAGTGATAGTGAAGAGGATTTAGATTTGAAAGGATTTTTTGAACTAGATTGAAAGAGGGGATACTAAAGCTAATATCATGGAGATAACATAGGATACACAACTATGAAACATAAATATTCAAGTGAGAGAAGGGGAGATAGAGACATTATTTAGAATGAACACAGTAAATAATACCAAGAACCAATAAGGAAGGCAGTTGAGAACACTGGTACAAACTCTATACCAAAGCTTACGACCATAAGAGATAATTGAATGCAAAAACATGTTTCAGAACCAATATAATTGTTGTGAGATTATGAGGATTTATTTCCCACATAATTTTCATAAGTCAAGTGTGTATACCCTTCATTGGGGGTGATGCATATCGAATTGAAAGAATGCACAAAGTCCATAAATAAGTGCTTGTATAGATTAACCCAAATATGAAGTTTTTTAGTCAAGACAAAGAGAGTCCAGATGCAGGAAGCAAGAATCATATATTTAATTGATAAATCATACTGGGAAAGTCTTATGGTAGTGCAACCCAAGAAATCAGGAGAAAATAACACTCCAATAATTATAGTGATTTATCAGTTAGGTAAACCAGTGCAACGCAACATGTTGCTAACATGAACTTCAGTGCTACAATGTATGTTTTAACGATTGTTTGATTTATTTAAATACTTATAAATGCTCAATAAATTGTTGTGATCAAGAATGAATTGTTTTCAAGTATCAATTATTTTTTTAAATAATTTTTAGATGCCTAAATACACTAAAGTGCTTGTATATTTATAAATAACGTAAATTCAAATTGAGAACTATTAGTGTGTAAACATTAAAAAAATCTGAAAGAAGCCTCCAAAAAGATACACTTGATGCTTCTGACATGCTAGAAATGTCAAGTCCACGTTTCTAATTGAAGGCGCAAAATAGTGGGAATTTTGAAGAGAAGGGTGATGACATTTGGAGGATCTCTAGGACCGATGAAAGCCAGTAAGTGTGCCTATAAATATGGTCAACGCACTTAACCCACAACATTGCTCATTAAAACAGATATGGAGAAGCGTAAAAATACCCACCGCATTTGCCACAAGAAAGCTTCATTTCTTGTAATCTCTGTTATGCTTTTCGTGTGGCGATGGTGAATCGAGTCGATTTCTTCAGAGCTTTTCATGACGTGCTGCCAAAGGAAATATGCAGCATTTGTTTAAATGTTGTGTAAGTTGATTTACCAAGCTTCTGCCATTTTTTTAAAATAATTTTCCCATATTGTTTATAGAGTCTTTTCTCTCAATCTGCCTGCCCCTACAAACACCAAATGATCGTAGGCATTCATCTTGCACCCAAGAATCCGGTCAAATTCCTCTCATATACTCCAAATTGCACAGAGACAATATCAGAATTGCATTGTTATTGCCGTTTGACTCTATTAATTAAAGGCCAAACATGTCTCACACATGCATTTTTTCCAAAAGGTGATTTCAATTATATTTTGTCATGCAATAGCGAACATTACTTAGTATATTTTATTATCATTACATTTTAGTGAGAATTTTAAAAGAAATCAATTATTTAGAGCGCATTTATTGTAATATTGAAGATCATGGTAGTTATAGCCTTTACATTATATATACTATTTTAACTATGTATAAGTCAATTTGTATGACATCTTTGATATTTTGAATTATTGAAGCGTTTGATAAGTACATGGTGTAATTTAAAGAATCCATGGACTTTGAGCATAAATTTTAAAATATATAATTTTCCTTATCTTTTGAATATTTCACTGTCATATTAGAGTTCAAAAAAAAGAGCAATTTCATAGTGAGTAACACAAAAATTTAGAATAATCATAAAGTTTTTTCGAGCCCTTGCCCTGAAAAATGTAATATTTAAATCAATTTCTACCTATCTTTCATTTGTAATAGATGTGGAGTCCATGATTTTGGGGCCAATAAATGTGTTGTGTATAGTTTATTGTGAGGTTCTTAGGTCATGACAAGTTTTTAATGCTCTGAATGTCTTGCCAAAAAGACATAATTATATTGTCAAACTACGACGTTTTTCTAATATTTCATGTAAATCAAGATAATTTTCTAAACATTTTCTAAATATTTTATTACTTTAGATTTAGAATATTAATCAAGTCTAATATTATTTTTTAAGTGTAATTAGGAAGATACATGTGTTTAGTTTGATATATGTTTTATTTTCTATGGGACGAACTTGGTACATGCTATGGTAGATAAGAGTTTGTAGGAATCTCAAGTAATTCTCCAATGTGATCATTGTTGTGAAACTAGCTACCTAGAGGAATCAAGTGCCCTCTTATGGATTGAATTTATAGATAAATCATGAGTGTGAAATAATGTCCTTTGAATAATGGACCTACATAGGAGCAACAATAGCCTTTATATAATGATCCTAAATAAGAGTAATAACTAACTATGTTGGTGTTGTGGATGGAGGAGAAGATACCACTAGCTGAAGAGAATACTCATATCAAATGCCCAAAACTATAACTACCCTATTTCAATGTATTTAGTTGACACATCTATGTAATCTAGAGGGTACTAGATATATTTTGACTCCAAAGGCATCCAAACAACATGTCAAAAACCCAATTACTCAATATAATTAGGAATGAAGTAGCCACTATATTGGGGCCTACCTAAATAGGTAGCACAATACATATAAGGGTGTCTTGTGTGTCTCCATTAAAACCTGTGAACACTCTTTAAGTATATGTTATATCCTTTTGTGTGTAGCTAAGCAAGTTGAGAAGTTTAATGGTGCAAACATTTTTTATTGAACCTTTATCAACCATAAAACTATGTATACGATGGTCATTTATGTGATCTCTATGAATAATGCATATAAATCAGAGTCATCATCATAAATATTATTATCATCAAATATAATAATAAGTCTTTGTGGTAATATGCTTGTAATTGTGCCAATAATCTCATCTATTAAATGCCTATCTGTCTCAGGAGGAGAATATCATGGTATGTATGATTTAATTCATAAGTATCCTTAATTTATGTTTCCTCATGCTTTGGAAATGGGTCATTAAATATTTCAACTTATAGCTCCCATTTTTTGGTGCTCTGACATTCTATGTGGGTGTACCCAATGCAATTGTGTTGTCATCTATAAGAATCTTGAATCTTATGCCTTAAATTGAAGCATTTATTTGTAGAGTATCCAACACATCAGTGATAATTACAATAATCATTTTGATCATACCCACTATGTAAAGGTTTGCATGTATCAACCACTAATGGTGGAGGGAGAGATAAAATATTACACTCAAGTAAATTTTTCATCAATTGGTAAGGAGGTTTAGTAAAGAGTGAAAAATGCCTCTTTTGTGGGGCATAAAAATGAAGCTTATTTTTAGGTTGTGATATTGTGATAACTATAATCTTGGCTTCATTCTTGTTCTTATTTATTTTTACTTTATAATTTAGCTTGATTTGAAACTTGGCATTTTAAGTAGTATTAGTAAGTATTTACTTAATCTTATTGAGTGTAAGGAGTTTGATTTCATGATGCCTCATTGTATGGCATAATTCATCAAAAGATCTAATTTTTTTGAATAATATAGACCCAAGAAGTTGTGCAAAAAATATTTTCTTGAAGATATATGTAACTAATTTTATACTATATGACTAGTCATATTATCTGTCATGGTCTTGTATCAAATTACATATTCATTGATTTTCTCATTCAACCCTTGATTGATCTTGGAAATTTATGCATAAGTGATTTTGTAATCAATGTTGATAGATAAATGTGCTATAAATTTATCATCTAGAGGAAGGAAGGAACTAAATAAGTGAGGTTGAAGGTCATAGAGCCATCATAAAGCATAGTCTTTAAGGCTTCTTAGAAATAATTTGGTCAGTAAATGATTGTTTTTGGTTTAATAATTTAAACATATTGCATGGAATGATCAAAGGTGGGGATCACTTTTTTGTTATATAGCATAAGCTTGGGAGATAAAAAATCCAAAGGTATGGGATACGATTCTATATCTAGAGATAATAGATTATGGAAAAAAGTATGCAAATAAAATGAATGACTAACTCAAGATTTACCTTGATCTAACTATAACACCTTATCGTGTAGAGCTACAATGGTCTAGTCATGGGAACATGCAGTAAGCAAGGTAGATGATGTAATATGTGTTGTCATCAAAGGATGATAATAATTATCTTGCATAAGAATAGGCATGTAAATATATGGGAGGCCTTTTTTTACCCCCATACCTTGGGTGGATTCACATGTATAACTATAGGTGTAGGAATAGTATCAACATTAGTGGTCTAATTAATATCATAGAAAGGGTCATATTTTTCCCAAATGTAGTAGTTTGGGCTAGATTTGTATGTTCATCTTGGACCATATATAAAATTTCATCATGTATTTTTAGATTTTTGGTCAAGATGTCAATTCATATGTGTGATCATAGGAATTTGAAAATAGAGAGGAGGTTAGATCAAGTGTTAGTTTCATAAAACAAAATGAAATCAACACATTAACATGATAACATATCTAAGCCTAGATCTTAAGGGGAACATAGTGAACAAAATACATATGAAAGCACAACTAAAATGCAAAGAATGACAAATCCCTTACCTTACTTGAGAGCTCCAAGTGATTTGTTTGTGGCTTGCTCATCTTGTGCTCAAAGAGTCTTTGGCAATAGAGTTTGGCTATCTCCTTCACTCCTTGACACCATTGTGGCTTGTGTCTTGGCTTATGCTTGATGTGGATTGAAATGGATTTTGGCTTATGATTTTGGCATTATAACAATATTGATTTCAATCTTGCTAAAAAAAATTGCATTATAACTTTACTCTATCCAAGCTCTCTTTTCAATAGGCAATGGCTTGTATTTATAGGCTTAGGAGCTAACCCCAACTCAAGTTGAGTTAAAGTGTAGTTTAAACATGGAATGGGTTAAAACCTAACCTAAGTGAGTTAATTAACCCCAATAGAGTTAAAAGGTGTCAAAATCTCATGATTTTCAATGAATAGGCATGGGTGAGATATTTGCAAATGCTTGACAACTCATAAAAGGTAATCATGAAAACCTAGGATATTCTTCATTTTTGAATTTCCTTTTTTTAAATTTCATTAATTATTTATGAATAATTTAACTAGGAATTTAATTAGGTTTAGAATTTTAATTAATTATGATAAGGCTCGTATCTTTTTAAAGATTTGATTTAAGTGTGCACTTACCCCACTTAATAGGTCTTTATGCCAAATTGCATGTTATGATGTTGCATGATGATTAAATATGAATCCATGAGAGGTTTTTGTTGCTTATGATAGGATACCCCAATTAGGGATATACCAAAAAGATTTTGATTTTTTATGATTGATGCACAACATTTTTTGGGACATTCAGTAATTCTTAGGCTTAATTTGCAAAGGTTGGTAAGAATTAGTTTGCAGTCTGGTCAAAGGCCGTTGGTGGCCAATTTTAGGTGTCTACAGTTTGCCCTTCTTTGGGAAGGTGTTGCAAATTTTAAGCATAGTAACATCTTTTTAAAGAATGAAAATGTCTTAAATTCTTACAACTTTAGTGGAAATGGATGAACTATAAGTGCCCCCTCAAGGGAGCAGTTGTCAAATGGGTTGGCAATCAATCCCTCGAAAGGAGGAAATGATTGGACCAAACAGATGAAATGAAGTGGAAGGGACTAATTTGCCCATAAATGGTTATAATCAGTGGCATATGAAGCTACCCCAATTAGGGAAGACAAATAAGATTATTTTCCCGTGAGCGGTTATAATCATTAGCATTGGTGGGATAAAAAAGGTAATGATTTTCCCAAAGGTGGTTATTATCATTGAAAAAGGTGTAAGGTAACAAGAGACTAATTTTCCAAAAGGTAGTTATAATCAGTAAAAGGGAAAACAATGATTTGTCCATAGATAGTTATAATCATTGGTAGGGTAAAACATGCCCTAGTTTGGTAGATAGAGATAATGGTTTGCCCAAAAGAGGTTATAAGCATTATCACAATGAAAGCATGCCTCAGTTGAGCAAAATAAAGAGTATGATTTTACCAAATGTAGTTATAATCATTAACCTTCAAATAAATGAAAACACAATGATTTTCCTAGAGGAGGTTAAAATCATTGGTAAGGCAAATGGTATGGTATACAATGGTTTTCCAAGAGGCAGATATATGCATTGTATCCTGATTATGGAAAATATGATGTGAAAGATGATGGAAAATTGGTATAGAGGAAAAAGATGAATCTAGGCAACTTGTGAGTAGGGAAATGCTCATTTTAACTAACAAAGGTTAAAATTCTTTCATTGTTTAGTTACTCTATTTGGGATATGGTTTGGATTAAATCAGGAATGTTTCTGGTGCCAAGGAGATATATCATTGTTGCATTGTCGTGTAGATTCCTAAAGCTGATTTTTACTATAGTTCATGATGGTATGCATGATGATAAAACACCATGATGACATGTCCAAAATATGTATAAGGACTGACACATGATCCAATACTAAATTGAAAATAATGAACCACTGATAAAATCTAGGATTACAATATTGATGCATGAATATGGATGGATTCAAGAATAATACATAAGGAATCACCCAATGAATGCACATAGACTAAATCAAGGCACAACAAGAAAGTAAACAAATAGGCAAACAAACAAATACATAGAACATTGAGAAAAAGAACAAAACAAAGAGAAATAAGAAATAAACAATGGTTAATCACAATATTAGTACAAACAACACGACACAAATAAGACCATGAACATTGCCCCTAGATGAGAAGAGGCAATGAAAAAAAAAATTGGGAGAACAAAATAAAAGGATGGGGGTGGTCAAGCTATCTCCAAATGCACTAGGCAAGTGGACACTACCTACATAGTTTCATGGACATAATATCCAACAAAAACTTTAGGCCAAATGTAATTCTCCCAAGAAATGGGATAGAAGAAAATGATGAGAAAGAAAACATGATTAATGTTATAGAAGAATATGGGAATGGGCTCGTAAAATGGTGAGAGTGTGAGATGTTAGGCCAAAAAGGATGGGGGAAACTAAATGACAAGTGGTTTCTTGTGACTTAGTGAGGGTTCCCAGAATCCTTAAGGCAAAGAAGTGGTCAATGTTTTTAAATTTTATAAATTGGTTTTACAAATGTTTTTGGAATTTTCAAAGCATCTGAACTCAATGAAGAATGATAAGACACTAAATGGTCTAAAATCACAAAACATTGAGAGCGTTTAAACTTAAATTACTCTCAAAATGGTGAGAGCATGGTAAAAGGTGATTGAGGTAACCTCAACATGAATTGAGCACTGCCTATATAGTCCCAAGATGTGACCTCAAGTCATTGTAGTTCCACCTTATAGTGGAGTCTAAATAGTGTAGCATCCAATTCAAACAAAATAGGCAAAGTTGGCAAATGGCACAATACAACATAGGCATGGAAAGGTGGTATTTCAAGGCATGATAAACAAGTGTTGCTCCTAGTTTTCCTATAGATGGTTATAAATAAGATACAATGGCATAGGTTAATCATACTAATTTGCCCACAAGTCATTATAATTAGTAGCATGACCATGGGACATTGATTTACCCAAAGGTAGTTATAATCAGGCCCACTTGGTATAAAATGAAACAAGAAAATAAAAGATGCAACTGCAAAACCACTATCATATTGCTCCAAAATATAGCCTCTATCTAGAATCCTTAAAATAACTACTAAAACTTGATCTTAATCTTCATGCTAAAAGTAGTATTATAACTAATGGAATGGAACCAAGGTCAAAGGGCTAGGCAAGGAGGGTGAAAACAACTTGGTCGATAGAAAAGGTATGATAGAATGGAATAGTGAAATGACAAAGTGATAGAATGGTATAGTACAAGGAAATTTTTTGATATTATGGTAAAATTAAAACATGCCTAATAGACAATACACTAGGTCACTCAAGCGTAGTAATGTATGAGTTGTATAATGTTCATCGGATCATCAAATTCATCCTCATCTAGTGTAGCGAGCTTATATGCTTCAATACCATAGTTTGTAATAATGATGAAAGGGCCTACCCAGTTGGGTTTGAACTTGTCTTTGTGTTTCTTCTTAGCTTTGGTATTCTCTTGGTTTTCTTTAAGAACAAGATCACCAATCTCAAATTCTCTATATTTCATGCATTGATTGTAGTGGCCATGAAGTCAGTTTTGGTATGCTTGCAGATTGTTCACTACAGCCATAAATTTCTCATCAAGTAATTATAGTTATTGAAGGTGAGATACTCGATAGTCTTCATTATCTAGAACATGCTTTAAAGAGATTCACAAAGAAGGTAACTCAACCTCAATGGGAAAAATGGCCTTAGTGCCATAAACAAGTGAATATGGAGTGGCTATGTTGGAGTATGGTGATTGGTATGGTACACCTAGAGGGTAAGGAATATTTGGAGGTGCCAATCATGGATGGAATCATTGGAAATATTTTTAAGGATGTTGAAATGGTTTTACTAGATGCTTCTACCTAGACATTACCTTATGGGTAATATGTTGTGGAAAAATGTTGTTTAATCTTGTACTTGACACATAGTGATTTGACATCCTTATTCTTGAATGATCTATCATTATTAGATATAATGTCAAAGGGAATACCATAACATAAAATAAGATGGTTAAAGATGATTTTATAAATTTGTTTTCCAATCATATAAGTGAGGGGTATAGCTTCAACCCACCTAGTGACGTATACGATGGTAGTAAGGATATGTTTATGGTCATCAGATGAGGTGGGGTTTATCTTCCCATTGAGATTAAGGCCCCATGTAGTAAATGGCCATGGTGTAAGAATTGGTTTCAAAGTCTTGGTTGGGGAATGAATCAGATTGGCATGCTGTTGACATTTATCACACCTTTTAACATATGTAGTTGCATATGCATCCATCATTACCCAATAATACCCAGTATGTAAGAGATTTTTGGATAGGATGACCCTATTTGTGTGGGTCTACATACTCCTTGAACTTCCTATAATGTTAATGTTTATTCTACTAAATTTAAATAATTAAGCAGAGTTCTACCAAAACTAAGGTGGTATAGGGTTGGTCCGAGTAAGGTATAACATGAAACATGGTGGACAAGAGATTTAGATTTTTTATGAGATAGATCTAGTGGCATAATTTGGTCATGAAGATAGGTGTAAAGGACTAAATACCAAATGGAGTTGGGACCAACAATGTCATAGATCATTATGATGGTTGATGGTTCATGAGCTGAAACTTGTAGATTTTCAATAAGGAATTGTTATTCTTTTGCAATATCTGTATATAAAATCAGTGATCTAATGGTGGTCATGGCATCTATTATTCTACTACTAGCCCTTGGTATATGTTTGAAATTTACATCAATAATCTACTATTTGAGAGTGTCGACCATGGCCTTGTATAGAACCAGCTTATCATACTTGGTCTAAAAATAGTTTGTAACCTAATTGTTGATTAACTAAGAATCACCATAAACCTTTAGATGTTGTATGTTCCATTGTACCACCTATCAAATCCCTACAATGAGTACTTCATATTCAGCCATGTGGTTGGTACAAGGAAATCTGATCCAAAATGATTTAGGGATTAAATCCCCTCATAGAGTAATAAACAAAAGGCTTACCCATAATCTATGTGTAGTGAATGATCCATAAAAATATAGATTCCAGTACTACTCCTCAAGAGGTATTTTAATGATGGTCATAATGGATTCATCTGGGAATTGGAATGTTAGTGGCTCTATATTTTCAAGGGGTGCTTTAACAAGCTGATCTACAGAAACTTGCCTCTTGATGGATTTCTGGTTGACATGCTCCATCTCAAACTCACTCAATAGCATGATCCATTTGGACATGTATCCTTGTAAAGATATTTTTGATAATAGATACTTGAGTGGATCTATTTTTAAAATGACCATGGTCTTATTGTTTAACATGTAATGGCATAATTTCTAAGCTGTAAAGATCATAGCTAAATAGGATTTTTTAATGGGCATATAATTATGCTCATACGTGACCATTATATAGATTAAATATTACATGGCATGATCCTTTCCATTATCATCATGTTGAGATAGAATAACCCCCAGGGCTTTGTCGGTATCTGATAAGTATAGTAAGAATAGTTTTCCCAGCATTGGTGGTAATAAAATAAGTGGATTTGCTAGAGAGTCCTTCAATTGCTTAAAAGCTTTCTGGTATTCATCATCATAATGAAATTCAACCTCTTTCTTTAGAAAGTGTGTGAAGGGATGGAATTTATCATCTAATTGAGAGGTAAAGCATAAAATAGACTAGATATTGCCCTAGAAATTATATAGTTGCTTTAAATTGGTCAGTGGTGGCATGTTTGCTATGGCTTGTACTTTGGCTAGATTAACTTCAATACCCCTAAAAGATAGAATGAAGCCAAAAAATTTGCCTAAAATAACTCCAAAAACACACATATTAGGGTTGAGCCTAATTTGTATTCACAAAGTCACTCAAATATCTATCATAGTGTTGTTGGATGATTGGCCCTGGTCTTTTATTTACCTAGTATATCATCAGCGTAGTCTTCAATAATGTCATGTATCATATCATGAAATAAGATAGTCATGGCTATTTATTATGTGGCCCCAGTGTTTTTAAGATAAAATGGCATAACCTGATGATAGAATTTTCCTCACAGAGTAGTGAACATTGTTTTATGTTGGTCTTTTGGAGTGATTTAGATCTAGTTGTAGCTTGAGAATCTATCCATCAGTGAAAGCATTTCATAACCTATTATAGAGTCAAAAATCATATCAATGTTTGGTAGAGGAAATTCATCCTTGGGACAAGATTTGTTTATGTCTGATAAATTAGTATAGATTCTAATTCCTTTAGGTTTCTTACTAATTGGCACAACATTAGAGATCTACTCTGAGTAGTCGATCGATCGAATACATCTCACTTCTAAGATTTTTTACAACTCTTTATTTACTAAAAGAGCAATGAAAGGATGCATCTTATGTAATTTTTATTTTATAGGTTTGGCATCAGGATATATCATAAGGTGGTGTACAAGCAAGGTAGGATCTAAACCATGCATGTCAGAATAGGTCGAGGCAAATATATCAACAAATTACCTCAATAGGGATGTAAAGACTTTATATTTCTCCTCAAATGAGTGATGTGCCTAATTTGATCCATTTTGGGTCATTTGGAGTCTCAATGTTAACTTTAGTTGTGTCCTCCACTAGAAGGGTCAAACCATCTTCTAAAATAGTTGACAAAGATTGAAACTAGCCTAAAATGGTAGAGTCCTCTATTAGGATTGGCTCTTCAAGTTCTCCTAGGCATGATGAATAAAAAATTGACAATGATAGGGATGTCTATGTGATAAATATTATTGGAAACTCTTTGATGATTTGATCAGATGCTTATTGTTATTCAAGACTAAACTCAGACCCATATGCAAGTTCATCATTGGTGGTCTCCAGAGCTATGTTTGAGGAAGTTTGAACACCCCCATATAATAACACTTCAAATAGGTTTTCACTACAAGACTAGCCTTTCTTTTTACTATTTCCCTAGTCTAAAATCACCTCAAAGAGGTTTTCACTTTGGGACCTCAATGTTTTATTTATTTGTTTGTGGCTAAGGGTGCTCACTCATTCTTTAAAATAGGCTTCAGGATCCAACTTGATTGAGAACCCTTGTTTGTGGTTTCCCAACAAAATATTGTCCCTAAGGCGTAAAAAATTGCATAAAGCCTCATCATTCAGGAACTCATCAACTGAAACTATTGATTCTTGTTGATCCCACTCTGTCAATTGAGGATAACATAATGGAAGTGTATTATGGCAAATAATTGGTCAAAGGATATAAATGGTTTTAGTGTCAAAAAAATTGGTATGGGCTAGGTCATCAAGAGGGTTATGATCAGACTCTAATTCACTATCATCATCATAACTATTCATTGGTGTTAACACACAAAGAAGATATGTGGGGTCACCTCCATGCAGTTTAAATCTATGTCCATAAGTTCCTTTGTATTAAGTGGCACAAATTGGCTCAAACAGACCTTGTTGATTTAGCACAAGGCCTCCTCCTTCATAGATAATATTTTCCATGATTCTATTTGATATAGGATACTTGGTATTGTTATAATAATTGGACAATTTATTATTATACAACTAAGATTCATCACCTTCAAGTAGGTATTTTTCTTGGCCAAAGGCCAATATGAAAATGATAGGTGCTAAAATATGCAATTTGGCTTTTCCATTTTGTTGCCATTTCATGCAAGGTTGTTTGGCTTTAGGTCTTATTAGCAAATTTGGCCCATGTACAAAGATTCTACCTAGACAGATCAGCTGAGCAGAGTTCCTAATTGACTAAATGATCAAATGACTTGAGAAAGTGAAGAAGATGGACCAAATTGTCATCAAATATCATGCAAAAATGGGTAGGTCAATCTAGTTACACACTTCATAAGCTCACTTAGGAGGCATCTCAAAGCCAAATGATCGCATAGACATGATGTTCTTCATGCCTTGAACATTCTCTACAAATTTTGTGACTTGATGAGTTGTCTACCTCAAGATACAAGATTTTAAATTTGAACAAGCAGAATGAAACATACATAGGGACATCAAATTTAGGCCTCATGAAATAACCATCTAGATTCAAACATTCCTAAGAATGAATGCATGACTAACAAGTGTCAAAATATCACTTGATCAAATCATAGATCAATGGCACATGGGTAGTCAATAGGTTAAAGGGTCCCTAGAATGAGACCAATGGTCTGAATTCAATTAGATCAAAAGATCCAATGGTGAGCAGACAAGGACAGGGTTAGTGGGTCTTGAAGATCCAATGGTGCATGTTAAATAATGTAATCAAAGATTAATGGTGATCATAAGGTTAACAAGTTATAGGATCCTAAGATTAAGCAAGGGACTGACAAGTGGCATGACCAAAATGAATCAAAGGATCAATGGTGTTCATTCAATTAAGTAGACCAAAGATCAATGGTGTGAGAGAGGTTAACAAGTCAAGGAGCTTAGATTAAATTCAAGGCCACTACATGGCATAAGTGCATTAAATCATGGAGCTGATAGTTGGATCTCATGGAAAAATAAGGAGTTGAAAAATGTCACGATCGAGGAGCCCATATTAAGATTAGTGGCTAAAATTAAAATTCAAAAGCTAAGGGACTTTAATGGAGAGAAAATGCAACCTAATGTTGAACCAGGGAAAATATTTCAAAGGATGCCATTGAAGCTTAGTTGATACCTCTGTTGGAGGATCTAGAGCATGTAGACTCAATCTTATTTTATTTTCAACATCACATATAATAAGTCTTTGGCTTCTACAAGGTTTAGAGGTAGAATAGGTTTTACTTAAACCTAATGCAATTCAGGAATGAGGTTATGCAACCTATAAATCTTCATCAATATAATGACTATATGAAAACCAATAAATTGGATTGGTTTTCAATCTATAGTAAAGATATATATTTAGGTTGGAGTAGATACATACATAAATAAGGCATGGTGGATTGTCTCATCCTTTGACATAGTCATATCTTTGACAAATAGGTACCTTCCACTGCTCAAAGAAGACATGGTTATGGCTATATCATAATTAAGGATATGAGGCTTTTTTCCTTATAATGAAGCCAAGTGGAAGGTGGCGTATAAATTCAAAGAGTAGTTTTGGGGATTAGAGAGTGTAGGTGGAGCATTAAATTCTTTTCAAAGCCTTTAAATATTTTCTTTTCTTAATGAGATCATGACTCATCAACTTTAGCAAACTCTTGTCCTCTAGTGTATTACTCAACCAATGAGAAGAACTTGAAGACTAATTGGAAAAAATGCAAGTTAACTTGTTGATGAAAGGCTAGTCCAAATTGGATTAAGTGTGGTGGAGCATTCCTTGAAAGGTGTTATCTCATTTATTGTTCTTGGTTAATGTGTTCCCTCTTCTCTCTTATCCCTTTCTCTATATTACCCATTCTTTCCATTTGTAAGCTCTCTCTTAGATTATAGACTCTCAAAAGGAATATTTGATCTTGAAGAGCATGGGACTCTAACATATTACAAAATATTCTCCTCTTGATTAGGCTAAATCATGTCAAACATTTATATAAAATTCTTCTTGATGTAATAATAGTCTTTCTTTATGCATATCTTGACTTAGATCTATGTTTGGTGAGTTGTGCATGATTGCCTTGTGAAGGAGATTCTTCAATATCCATTTTCCTCCTTTTTGATCTCTTTTAGGTTATTTTCAAGATATTTAGAGGTATAGATTAGTATTATTTATGCCATTGATGTAAGCTCTCATTGAGTCTTAGAAGTCCTCTTTATTTGCATTCATTGCTTCCTGAACCTAGCCTATGAAACACTTATGCAATTAGCTTGATTTTGAGATTATGTGAACTAGCAATATCTTGTGCTAATATAGTGTGCGTTCAAACTTATGGGAGTCTTCCTTTTTTATTTGGTGAATCACCTTATTATATTTATTAGGATCACTTTCCCCCTTTCTAACCCTTTTTGTTATAGTAACATTAGTTTAGGAGATTCATCAGAAGGAAACTGGCCTTCTCTAGAGGTTCATCCCCATGATAGAATACCCATAGCCTAGGATTCTTCCCATATTATGACTAGGAGTGGAAGAGCCTAAATAAATCTTCCACAAGGGTGCAATCTCATGTCACAATAATTTATGACATGCTCTATGGGACTTACTACGTTGTTCACTAGTGAATAGTTTTGGTGTTCTCTTCATCCAATCAACCTTTTGAGGCAAGTGTTCAAACATAAATGGTGACTCCAGGTATTCATCATCTATTTTAAGCATCCTAAGTTCCTAATAATCATAATATAGTATATATAATCAACCATATTTTGATCAATATGCTTATTCTCTACCTCAACATCACACTTATCAGGCAAATAATGTTTATGTGTTCCCCCCAAGTGGCCCTCAAATAGCCTATCAACCCTATCATGGCCTTTATCCTCCTTCCACCCCTTCATATGACCAAGTTCATCCTCATTTATAGTCAAATTAGTCATTTAATTCCCCTTGTCAAGACCAAGCTTATCCTATTACATCCTTGTCAAGAGTCTAGCAAGCATTACCATTTTATATTAAGTTGATAAGGGAGATTGGTAGAGATTTGGATTTTTCTCTAGTCATCCCTATCCATGTTATACAAGAGGCAAGGAGTGTTCTTTAGTTGGTCAATAATAGATTATTAGTTTGTGAGGGTGAACAATGGTCATCTTATAAGAATGAGGACATAGTAATGATGAGAAGCATGATCTAGAACATAGACAGTGTGTTAATATCTTATGAAGATCAATAGGCTCATTTGGATCAATTTTATGTGTCCTCTCCCCTCCAAGAGCCTCAAGCTTAGCCTTCAAGATTTTTGAATAATCCCCCTAGTCAACTTTATCAAAGTCCATCCTTGTCAAAAGTCAGAGAGGCAATATTGGACCAAGGGAGAATAATCATGAAAATCAATGAGGGAGTTAAGCCTAGACAAGAATTCCTCATTCATGCCATAAAGGGGATAAATATCTTCTTGCAATAGTTTTGGAACATGTGGTTATTCATTGAAGAAGCTGACTATCCACATGTTGAGAAGAAAGAATTGAAAGGGTGGGTATTATCCATTAAAAAGGTGTTTGAGCAGTGGGAGAAAGAGTATGTTAAACCTGAATCAATCAATTTTACCTTTCCTACCCCTATGCCCATTCCCACTAAAAAGCATGAAGCCATTCCATCATGGATCTTATCCAACACATTCAACTATGGCTATGGCATGCCCTCACTTGTGAGGCCACCTTCTCCTACAACCATTAAAAAGGAAGAAAAAGTGTATGTTCCATACTCATTTCCATCATGGAAATCAATTCAAAAGGGAATAAATAAGAAGGAAGAAGTGTTGGTTATTTAAGTCTAAGCACCAATTCAAGAGGCACCAAAGAATCCATTCAAAGTCCCTAGCTGGAATAATACTCTCATAAGTTGAAAGTAAGGTGAACTTATTCACCCTCACACCATCTCCCTCTTGGAGAAAAAAAACTATTTTACAAAGGATAGAGGAAGAGCTTACAATCATAGGTGAACCTGAAGAGAAAAATGCAAGTGTCTATGATGAGGAGGTCATAATAGGCAACCCAATTCATTTAGAAGGGGAAGAATCAGGTTTAAACCAACATTCTTAGTGTGGATTTGACACTAATGAATTAGATCCCAATGAGGACAATCCTCAGGCTGAACATGGGGTAGACCTTAAATGGACTACTAAAGGTCCATTCTACATAGATGAATAAGAGGATCATAACTAGGTGCTTGAGGTTGGTCCACTTCAAGATGAGGTGTCATTTGAGGGTAGTCCTGATCTGTTGGAGCAAGAGGAAAGAAAATTAGACCTTGAACAACACAAATGTGATGTTTCAGACCTTGGATTTTCAAATCAACCCTCATTTGTAGTTGAAGAACAAGATGAAATATTGAGTGAGGTTGATTAAAGAGACATCTCAAGTGTTCATGTGATGCAATTTGATGAACATACTAGTGAAGAGCCAAAGAGTTATGGTAGTAGTTCAATGCCATAACCAAAGATTTTGAAGAGGTTAAGAGACATGTCCTTTCTCTAAAACATTATGAGAATGATGCTATAAGCATGATCAGTCCTAATTTGCACAAGGACAAGATGAAAGAACATGGTATTTTTGAACCACCAAATAAATCAAATGTAGTTATTCCCAAAAGCCTAAATGAAGTCGTCATGCAAGGCTTTCTCAAGGGTGAAGAGTAACATCAATCAAGTGCTCCTTCAGTCCAAATTGAACCAATCTTGGAATACTTGGACCAATATGTCTATGTTGGAGGCATGCTTGTTCCTTTTCATTCATTAGAGGGCACATTAAAAGGATTGGCCATCAAACTACCTAGTTCACCAATTCTGGTACCTTTGAAGAAGGTTATTTTTCATCTCGATTTATTACAAGTGAATGATACTCAAATTTTTCCATTTGACCAAGGAGGAGGTGCTTGTAAATTATTTTATAATATTATATATATTAGAGTAGATTTCATGCTTTTCTCTAAGTGCCTATGTGCACATTTGTTTAGTAGGTTAGTTTTCCTTGATTTATTAGGTTAGTTTCCTTTCCTTTTGTGTGTTTCATTTTAGAAAGTGCCTTGGGAACTTTGTTTTATTTTGTTTCTTTTGGTTATTGTTGCTTTAAGAGAGGATTTTCAAGGAAGAGGCAACTTTTTTCAATTTAGATCATCTTATGACTCCATGCCCAATGGTTCAAATAAGGTAACTCATCTGGATTCTCAAGTATATAAGGCATTCTTCCCTATGAATTGCCAAATATGTTGGACAAATTTGGCCAACATACAAAGCTTCTGATTGGATAGATTCACTGAGCAGAGTTTTTGATTGACCAAATGATCAAATGACTTGAACAAGTGAAGAAGATGGACCAGACCATCATCAAACATCATGAAAAAATGGATAGGTTAGTCTAGTTTCACACTTTATAAGTTGATTTAGGAGGCCTCTCAGAGGTAAAGGATTGAATAGACATGAGGTTATTCATGCCTTGAACATTATCTACAAATTTTATGACTTGATGAGTTGTCTAACTCAAGATACAATCTTTTAAAGTTGAACAAGTAGAATAAAATGTGCATGGGGATGGTAAATTTAGGCCTCATAAAATAACCATTTAGATTCAAATATACCTGAGGATGAATGCATAGCGAACAAGTATCAAAATCTTGCCTGATCATATCATAGATCAATGGTACATGGGAAATCAATAGGTTAAAAGGTCCTTAGAATGAGATCAATAATCTACGTTCAATTAGATTAAAAGATGCAATTGCAAGTGGATAAGGGTAAGGTCAGTAGGTCTCAAAGATCTAACATCATGCATTAAATCATTCAATTAAAGATTAAAGGTAAACACAAGGTCAACAAGTCATAGGATCTTGAGATTAAGTGAGGGGATGATAAGTGGTATGATCATGATGAATTTAAAGATCAACGATGCACATTTGATCAAGCAGACCAAATATCAATGGCATGCATTCATTGAGCTTACTAGATCAATGGTGTGAGTGAGGTCTAAAAGTCAAGGAGCTCAGATTAAATGTAATGCCACCACATGGCATAATCACATTAAATCATATAGTTGATAGTAGGATCTCATGAAAGACTGAGGAGCTGACAAATGTATGATTTTTTATCAATTAAAGAAATATTTGAGTATCAATACACATTAATGAATCTAAGATGTAAATGTTAGTGATAGGTAGATTGTGAATATAGATCATGAGTACAAGAAAGGTTAGTTCTTTGTTAGTTCATTCAAAATAATAAATTATCAAACAAAACATCTCAAGCATGATCTGTTAATTTGGGCAAGAATAGAAGAAAATAAAAAATAAAAAACACAATTAAAATGATTATATATTCCTCATGGATATTCTTTATAATTTATATTAATGGTGTGTTGAGCCTAAAAAGTAGAGCTTGGAGTCTTTGTCAATGTCACAACATGGCCACATGGGTAACATCTCCCCTTGCACCTAATATTAATTTATCAATTAGAAGAATATGAAAGAAACACTTGCAGATAATTAGAAGAGAGGTTGAAGGCTTAATGTTTGAAAGGCTACCAAAATGTTATCACTTTGTTATATGCTTAAGACTTGTGAATATTGACAAATAGCCCTTGCATTTATAGATTCTCCAAACTAATTTTGATCATTGAATGATAATCAAGATGAGTGGATGAGAATCAATCAATCTTGGATGACTTATGCCATTAATAAATGTGGTTGATTTTACATTGATTAGTAATGGCTTGTAAATTTTGATATTTTACAAATGCTTGACAAATTTCATGATGATGTCATGACCCTTGCTATTTTCCTATGATGTCATCAACCACTTGGCCACTTACCATGAAAATTGAATAGTAAATCTAATTAATTAATTTATAAAATAGGGAATTCCAAAAGCTATAGAATTTTCTAGTAGAGAAATATTAGGTTAATTAACTCAATAAAAAGTGATTTGTTTTTTAAAAGTCAAAAAACTATTCAACATAATTAATCTAAAACATGTCTTACACAGTTGGAATTTGATTTGGGATGAGTTAAGTAAAGCTGATGATTATGTATGACACATTTCTACAATCAAGGATGCCCCAATGTGTTTAATAATATGCACATCAAGTGTGTGGGAAAATTTGTTTGTTTCAT
This sequence comes from Torreya grandis, assembly GCA_037957365.1. NCBI lineage: Eukaryota > Viridiplantae > Streptophyta > Pinopsida > Cupressales > Taxaceae > Torreya > Torreya grandis. Next base: position 816,004 of record JARHVA010000881.1, read on the forward strand.
TAATTTTTAACTTGATTTACGCATTGTTGTAGAAATTAATTCTTATTGAAAATTGGACATGAAAGTGATGATAATTGAGTGTATACAATGCCTAAAAACATGGGAAATTGCATAAGGGTTTCTAGGTCCAAAGTCTACCAATATGCCATTTATTAATGTCATGGAGGACATATGGAATGATTTACATGTGATTTGAGAGTAATTTACTGGAAGTGAATCATGTTGTAATCCATATGGATCAAAATGTGTAGGTACTTTAAGGTACATTTTTTAGGCTTTAGGTGGAATAAGGCCTCACAATGGCAAACATTAAATTCAACTTGTCTAGATGTGGCATTGTTTGATGCCTACATAATTTTAAGCCAATAAGTCTCATTCATTAGATTTTATTGTGGAAAAAATTACAAGCTTTATTACTAAAGATGACTGCCAAACTCCAAAGGATTCATGACACGGTGAGGATCTTCTCTATGTTTGATGAAGATGTATCTATAATTTATTTTGATTAACATTAGAATTTCACATTTAATGGTAATGATGCATTTGTACTATTATAGAGAATTGGTGTATGACTATTAATAGGGAGAGTGAACCCATCAACAAGTGGAGCATTAAATTTTTTTTCATGTGAATGATCCAACATACCACTCAATAAATATGTGAATATTTCCCAATGTTTTAGGCTTTGGGTGGAATATGGCCTCACAATGAAAAATATTAAATTCATCTTGTCCAAATATGACATTGTTTATTTACCTCTATAACTTTCAAATATTACATCTCAGTAATGAGCTTTAGCATTGTATAAAATCAAAGTATATAATACAAATAATTAAATATATAATTTCTCTTTATAAAACCCTGATATATGAAAACAAAAAATTACATCTCACACATCATGGCAACACCTTTGATTGGTTGTTTTCTATTGTTAAGGGCAGATGAGGAAGTCATGAGCATTGATTTGATTGTGACAAGGCTCAATGTTTGATGAGTGGATCAAATCCACATTACAATGTTTTTTATGTGTAAATAAGACATTGAGGTACTTGAGTCTATCTTGTAGCTTATGTTAGTCCATACTACTAATATATTTAAATATGGAGAAATTAAATCAAGCTTAACAACATTTATAAACACCAAAATCATACTCTTAGAAGAAAGGGCAAGGCCATATAAAACATGAAAGTGGTGAAATATTTTAAGGATAGTTGAGAAGTGATGGTGAGGGACAATGATAATGTATTATAGATGGGATCATACCCCATAAGGTCCGTCATCATACCTATCTTGAAACCCATGACCGTTGACCCCATCTCACCTTTTGTGCACACAATGGTAAGCAACAATAATCATATATTTATGGTGTAGGTGATGGTATATAATGACATTATATTCTTTCATATGACATGGAAATGATTGTGCAAGGAGACATTTTATTTACTAAAGTTCTCAAGTAATGGGGAAGTGCTAGGTAATACAAAACATGCAAGTGGTGAAATATTTCAAGGTGAGATAGTTGGTGGTGGTGAGGGACAATAACAAGTTATTTCATGTGGTATCAAATGCCATAGAGCCCATATCATACACTAGCTTAGATTTAAGGCATCTATAGGATTGACATGATTTGTGCAAATTACAAGGTGGAAAGATATTTTATTGGTCATTTTCTATTGTCAAGGGCTGACATGGACATCATTAGCATTACAAGGTGGAAAGATATTTTATTGGTCAATTTCTATTGTCAAGGGTCGACAAGGACATCATTAGCATTAATTTTATTGTGACGGGGATCCACATTCAATGAGTGGCTTGAATCCATATTACAATGTTTTTTATGTGTGGAAAAGGCATTGAGGTATCGGAGTCTATTTTGTAGATTATGTTCATCCATGTTACAAATATATTAACATGTAGAGTAATTAAATTAGGCTTAACAATATATGGAAACACCAAACTCAAACACCTAGAATAAAGGGAAAGGCAATAAAGAACATGCAAGTGGTGAAATATTTCAATGTGCACTATTTAATGATGGTGAATAGCTATGACAAGGCATTTTAGTTGATACCATATGTTAGGGAGCCTATATTGTACACCAACCCTGGATTCAAGGTAGTGGTTGGATTTAGATGAACTACATCACCCATTTCAAAGAGGTCTATAGCTTATAGGTGGCGACATCTTTAATTTTAAATTTTCTATATTTGAGGGTGGATGAGGAAGTCATGGGATTTTATTTAATTGAAAAATGATTCCATGTATGATGTGTGGGTCAAATTAATGATGCAATGTCATTAATGTGGTGACAAAATATTTAGGTCCCATAGTTTATCTTGTTGTTGTTAGAACAATTAATGTCTAAGTGGTAATTATCAACTCTTAGCTTACATTGAAAATTAAATAAATAAATAATAATATACTATTTATTAATGTGAGATGAAAACATCATTAAAATAAATAATATTATTATGGTTATTTAATACTTACCAAATATTTAAATTAATTAACTTTATCAGGATGGATGGACCTGTTATTTTTATAATGTTACATCCCTTGGTATTTCACTATAAATAGGGCTTTACCCCTATTGTAAAATCATATTCAAATATGAAATTATTTTATCATATTCTACCTTGGAAACTTGTGAAGGCTTATGTGAAGAATTGAGAGGGAAGGCTTTGTATTAGTGTGCAGAGTTTCTCAATTAATTGAGTCTCATCTTATGGTGGGTTTTTTACCTCTTTGAAGTTTTCCCATGATAATGTTGTGTCACACACACACACACACACACACACACACACACACACACACACACACACACACACACACACACACGATCTTTTCATGGAATCAGAGCTTGTGGAGTTTAGAAGATTGACAAGTAAATTATATAAAATTATATGTCAATATTTTATATATTAATTTATTCAAAGCCTGCCATTGCCCTGGTATGGTCTTGAAGAGGAAGAAATATTTTTGAATCTAGAAGGATGCCAAATTTGGTGAATTAAGCATTCAACTTCTTTTCAAGCAACTCAAACCTCTTTCAAAACATTTAAGGATTTTTTTAAAGTAAAATTTCAAGGTTGGGAACCATTTTTTGTTTCCATACCACACCTATGCATGAAAATATTAAAAAAAAAAAAATCTCGTGATCACCTCAACCTTCATTCTAGTGTTTTAACATCTAATTTATCATTTTTTAGTGAATAAAAACCTTTTTGAGAGCTTGAGATGGCATCCTGAAGCTTCTGGTATTTTTATCAACCACTTGGGTGCTACCATATGGCACTAAACTATGGTTGACATCAACAAGGAATTTTAGGAAGATTACCAAACTTTCAAGAGCTTTAGTGGCTTAAATAAGCTACTGTGTTGTTTTCAAATCCCATAAAGGTGCCATTACCACCTACATGACATTGCATGGGTTGGTAATGATATTTAAAATATTTAAATTCATGCAAAAATCGAGGGGGCCCACCTTCCTATTCTTTACCTAAAAAGTAAAAATGTTTGGAATTGTTTTTACATGCAAACATTTATTATTATTATTATTATTATTATTATTATTATTATAATAAAAACTAGATAATTTTTTTTTCAATAATAAATTAGTGCATGTTAAAATTTAACTAGTCTCTTAGATGAGTTGGTAAGCTTTCTTTTGCTAAAACTTACAACTAAGGAGGTCCCAAGTTCATTTAATATTTTTTGACTTGGTCAAATTATTTTTTAAATATAATTTAAATATAATTCTATTTTTTGGTTTACTTGACAATGTTTCACGTGTCTAAAACCATATCTGATCTGTTAAACTTGTTTTGACTTTCGACCTAGTGATTTATTGTCAAACATAGTCATGTAACTAGTCGATATCTAGGTTTTGTCACTTTTCGAACACATCTACATGATAAATTTTATATTTTAAAGCCTCCTATTAGATTTTTTATAAAAAATTTAATAACAATGTCTAACTGGGCATTTTGAGTGTGACTCTTTCAACATCTAGTTTTATGTAATTCTAAATCAGTTTTTTATATTATTTGAAATATAAATTATGTAATTAATTATAGTTGCACTTTTGATTTACTTTAATTTATAAAAATAGTATAAAAACTCATTAAAAAGGTTATTTTATTAAAAAAAAACTTACATTAGAATATTATGCATCACTTGCAACACCCTATTTTGTCGTAATCTCTCATAACTTTTTACTTTATCTAGCATTAAATTAAACAATTATTGTGTGTTTATTTTTTTGAATTTAATTTAATATCAAATTAAGTTAAAATTCACATTAAAAAGTTTTATTTTAAACATTTGTTTACTTTCTTGTTTAAAGGGAAGTTATGGCTTCGCCTCATTTTTCCTTAGATAAATCTCAAAAGTTTAACGAAAATAGCTATAATATATAGAAAATTCATATTAAATTTGAATTTATGACCTAAAAATTGTGGAATATGATTGTTGGGATCAAAAACATTAAAAATCTCTTTTTGGATGATATATGACCCCTGAGCTTACCAATGTATTACTGGAGCTGTTCAAAAGAATGGTTTGTATATTGTCTCTCCTTATACATATTTTCTTTCATGGCATAGTAAGAATGAATCTCAATTATTGCATGAAATATTAGGACATGTTAATTTTAAAATTTTACATGATATGTCTTTAATTAATCTTGTTGTTGGACTTCCTTCTATCTTCTCTCATCATGAAACTTGTGAGGGTTACTTATGTGGTAAGCAACATACTAACCACTTTCAAAAAAATCATGATGCAAATTTCTCACATCCTTTAGAATTGATTCATATTGATGTTGTAGGACCTTTTAAATGTGTATCTCTTAATAGTTTTTTGTATTATGTTACTTTATTGATGATTATACTAGAATAATATGGTTTTTTTTATTAAAAAAATATGATGTGTTGTAATATACCTAGGGAGGGGTAGATTAGTAGCATAACTCGTAGAATAGTGAATAAATAGCTTAGTACCACGTTCATAAGAATGAGGATTTGGGTAGATGAGATTTAGTATAAATAAAGTGGTATAGGATAGTGTAAGGCATCCATAAAGAGGTATCTAGTCTTGTACATATTTTCAATATGAAATTCTTTGCATGTTTTGAAGGTAAAACATTTTTAAGGAGAATGGAATGTAATATACTCAAGGAGGGGTAGAATAGTTGTAGAATAGTGAAATGTAATAGTAATAAATAGTCATGCATTAAAGGAATAACCCCACATGTATAGAAAAGAAGCGTGGAATATATTAGAATAATATAAATATATGGTCATAGCATATTGTAATTCATCTAAGAAGAAGAATTGTAATTGATCATTTCTCTTAAGGAAGTAGCCCACTTGAAGTGGCAAGAGTTTTAGAGTGATTCCTTCCATAAAAAGAATAAGATATTAATAAATATTTAGTATTTATGTGTATTTTATGTATATGAGATATTAGGTTTCTAACATCTAATATTAGAGCACTTTCTAGAGCCATTTCTATTATCTTTATTAGAAGCACATTTTGGAGAGGCACATTTTAGAGCTTCATTTCATCATAGATATTTTCATTTTTGCCCTCAAAGTCATGATAATTTATATTCAAACTGATCTAAACTAATAATGAATTATGCCAAACAATTTCAGGGTTTTATATGTCTCATTTCTATCTTTACAAAATATTTTTAATTTTTGTTTAGTAGTTTGAACATTATCATAGTTTTAGTCATTGCTATTGTATATATATATATATATATATATATATATATATATATATATATAAAGTTGACTTTTTTTTTTGCATTCTACTCTCAAACTGTAGCAAATCGCATCAAACCATTTCTAACTTTTATGCACCTCATTTTCATCTTTCCATAACATTTAAATTATTTATTTATTTAGTAATTTGAAAATTAGCATAGTTTTAGTAACTACTACCTTGCTAATGTGTGTGTATGGTCTTTATGTAAGGATGCATTTTCAGTTGAAGCCAATGTCTGATTAACTATAATCATGAGCCTTAACATTTTATCTAGAGAATTGATGCACTTTCATCAAAGTAGCATAGTCTGAGAGTATCAAATAGTATTTGAATATGTCATCAATAAAACTATAGACTTATCTGATAAATTCTTACAACATTGTTTCATTAGTGGACTTCAAAATGAGATTTGGTCAAAGGCTCAAATGTGGCAACCTCAATTTATGATGGAAGCATGGGGCTTAGCCAATCTCACTGAATACCACATCTACTATGATCATGGTGAGACACCATTGTTTCTACACCTATGTCCTAACATAACACTACCAAAATCATCTAATAAGGCACCTAAAGCACCCCAATAAGTACTAGCATTACTTGAACTAACAATAACATCACCTGAGCTAGTACTTGAAGAAACCAACTTGGCAACTGTAAAGCCTAAGTAAAGAATTAAAGCTTCAAGTATATCATATAACAATGTTAAGGGGGATAGAATGTGTCCTCAATTCATTCATTAGGTTAACTATTTTGAGCACCCTTACTCTCACTTTGAGGATATGATCGTCATGGTTCAAATTACACTTCAACCTTCAGTTGTAGTGCTCATGTTCACCCTATTGATATACATGTTCATATTTGAGCACAAGTGAAATAAGTGAAAGATAAAAATGACACATGGATATGCTTCTATTTGGTTTTCAACATATTTTCATAAATATGGTATGGCCTTCATTTGGCCCTCCTCCTATTTCTTGTCATGTTTTAAGGGAAAAACATATTTAAGGGGGGATGGAATGTAATATACCTAGGGAGGGGTAGATTGGTAACATAACTAGGAGAATAGTGAATAAATAATTCAATACCACATGCATAAGAATGAGGAGTTCGGTAGATGATAAATATTATAAATAAAGAGGTATAAGATAGTGTAAGGCATCCAAGAATTTATTTTCAATAGATTTTGCTCTAATAGGAGGTTTCCCCCTTGAAGTGGCTCATGATCAGAGTTATTCCATTTATAAAAGGAATAAAATATAATATATTTAGTGTTTTTAGTTATATGAGAGTGAAATTACTAACATGTGTTGTCTAAATTCAAGCAATTCAAAGCTAGTGTTGAACATGCATATGATTTTTCTATTAAGAGATTAAAAACTATTAATGGTGGTGAATATTTTAGTAAATAATTTGATTCTTTTTGGATTAATTATGGTATTTAAATTAAATTAACAACTCCCTTTTCCCTTTAGTAAAATGGTATTGCTAAAAGGAAAAAATTGCACCATTATTGAGATGGCTAGAGCAATGTTGCATTTTGCAAATGCTCTTCCTAGTTCTTACGAGCCAAAGCCATGAATATTACTATGTATATTTTGAATATAATCCCTACTTAATATTTCTATTTTTTTACTTCAAAAAAACATGTATGCAATAGCATTTCATTTGTTTTGATAAAACTATTTTGTTGTTACTTTAGAGATACTAACTATGTTGATAGTGTCTCATCTACATTGTATTTATTAGTAAAATGATTTAGTATTGATTCTTGAAAATAACATATTACAATCATATTAAAAGATATATATTTGTCTTAGATGATAAATCAAAAAATATATATAGATATTATGATTATTTTAAATCCAGTTAGCATTGAAATACATTATATGCATAATATCATGTTTAATTTGACAAAATGATTATTTTTTAGCTGTTGCATTTAGTAAGAAGATTATGTTTGGGAATTTTGTGTTTCAATTGCTCAAATACTCTCATTATATTGTTTTATTATTTTATTTTTTATGCTAACATCCTTATATGCTTGATTAGATAATAAGATATGTTATGAAATGCAAAGTGTAATTGGAGTTTGTATCATTGGATCTTCATCATTTACTTTACTAAACATTTTATTCATACTTCTCTAAAATTATTTGTTTTAGTCTCATATTTTTTTGATTGGATGATGGCATTTCAATCTTAAATTATTCATATTTTATGTATGAGAGGAAATACTTCAATCTTTTGTTAAAGCATATTAAATTTGAAAAGCTTTTTGATAAAACTAAAATGATAAACTGAGTTATTGCTAATAGGATATTTGATATTTGGTTAAACTTAGTATCATATTATTAGTAAACTAGTGTATGTCCATCACATGATAGTTGGGGATGCTCATCTTATCAATATTAGAGACATCCAATAATGATTTGCATACAACAATTTAAGTTTTTTCACTAACTTTGTAATCATAGCAGTGAACTTGTTTGCCTAAAATATGACATGATTGTTTTAAAATGTGTTTTACCATAAAAAATATACGTTATATTTTTATGTATGTTGTTATTGTGATGCTAACCATATTATGTTATCATGAATCTATTTTTGAATATGTGTTAAAGTTTTGTGTAGATGCACAACACCAATAATTTAAGTATATTGAAGTTCATGTGCATTTTATCTAGTAGAAAGTCCTCAATGATGATATTGATCTATAATTTTGTCATATAGATGAACAAGTGGTAGATATATTCACAAAATCACTTGGTGCTATCATGTTTTTTCAGTTTCATGTAATGTTTGGTCTCTCAGAGTTTCCATTGAGGGGGAGTGTACATGATAATGCCACTTCCAAACGACAATGTATTTTTTCTCTTTATCTATACTTCTTCTCATTGTAAAGCATTATAAAATTTGTGTGAAAGTTATGTGATTTGAGTAAATTTCATGAAGTTTTACTTTTGTACCCCAATACATTAAAAACATACTTTGTGATGGAGGTCTTTATGTTACAAAAGGCTCCAGATATGCTTAGATGATTATTTAAGAGAAATTGTGAGATATAGTTTCATGATCATGTTAGCCTAAACTTACTTTCAAGTAATTTATGGATTATAATTACTTTTGTTTCAAAAGGTGATGTTTGACATGATGAAGGTTTTTAAATCCTTCAATTGTGTATATAGCATAATTCCTTTTTTGAGGTGACTATGATATTTATCCCCACTTAACATTAAGGGGGAGTGTTAGAGTAATTAATGTCTAAGTGGTAATTATTAACCTTTAAATTGCATTGGTAATTAATTAAATAAATAATAATATATTATTTATTAACATGAGGTGAAAACCTCATGAAAAGAAATAATATTATCATGATTATTTAATACTTATCAAATATCTTAAATAATTAACTTTATTGGGATGGATGGATTTATTATTTTTAAAACAATCATTTCCCTTGGTATTTCACTATAAATAGGGTTTTATCCCTATTGTGAAATCATATTCAAATATGAAATTATTTTATCATATTCAACTTATGAAACTTGTTAAGGCTTATGTGAAGAAGTAATAAGGGAAGGCTTTGTATTTGGGTGTAGAGTCTCTCAATTAATTGAATATCATCTTTTTGTGGGTTTTTTTCACCTCTTTGAGATTTTTTCACAATAAATCTATGTCACACTATTTAATTTATTTGTGCTCCTTATGCTTTGCTATTAATTTACACTTATAGATCTCCCGTATGAATCTTCCATATGTATATGTATATGTATATGTATGTATCTTTTTAGTTGCTTCCATTCATCTATGTTGTCAATATATTGACACATAAAATCAAATGATACATCCCTTCTGGTGTTCCTTACACCATCAATGTAACTGTTAGTTAATATTATAATTAATATATGGTGGTAACTTTTAAATTTTCTCTCTATTTTTTATGCATATATTTCTATGGGTGTATGCATGAAATTTGGGGACAAAAAAGGTGCCACTCTTGGAAAATTTGTTCATGTCTTAGTAAGGGTGATCTCCCTTTCAAAAAGGGTGCACGTCCTTTTTAAGCCAAGAATGAACTAAGTTCTTGAAAGGTTTACTTAACAGGCCTAAAAGGTGTTTGCCCTATGTAATACAATCCATTTTTAGACTATAAATATCATACACAATTGTTATTATATAGGGCATGTGTTATTTTAGATACTATGAAAACTTTAAAAAAACATAGCCACAATTTATTCATCTGACCCTTAGTGATTTGAAGAGATTAAAGAGTTAAAAGGAAATGGCATGCATGCTTTGACTCATAAATTTTTTTAGGCATCTCCACCCAACATTTTTTATTGTAGCACAATCCCATGTATGTATTTATATTCCTTAGAGTTTCAACTTTTAGACTATAAAATATAAAAAATAAATGTTTATTTATATTGTAATTTTAGGATGTTTTCTAGTACAATGTGATGACTTCCATGAATAGTCATTAACCTATTGAAATTTTTTTCTTCATGTATTATTTATAATAGTCACAAGGCAAGGGGACATCTATTATTAAAGGGAGAAATGGTGAATTTCATCAAGCTATTTGAGCTTCTCACTGTCTAACCTCTTTCTCCATTGATAAAGTTTTTGGTAGGTGCAATGCTTTATAAACTTCTTCCTTATCTCACAATTCAAGCACCAATGTGGGATTAATCCAATTACAATCCAATCACATATTTTTAATATGTAGTTGAAGGTTTTTACAAGATAATTTTAATTATATTATTAATTTTTTAGGATTTTCACTCATGTGTGTTTAAGTCATCTCAAGAGACCTCCATGAGTAGTCATTAAGCTAATGACCTTTGTTACCACATTTAATTTTTGTAATAATCACATGACAAATCTTAACAAAAATAAATGAGGTAATAAATGTCATCAGGTTAATGTCTTCTCATGGAGGTCATCTTGAAATGACTTATACACATACGAGTTTGAAAAGTCCACAAGAATAATAATATATAATTAAAATTCTCTCATAAAAACCTTCAACTACCCACCAAAATCTTTACCAATGGGGAAATAGACTAGAGGGTGATAAACCCAAAGCATTTGATTAAATTCCCACTCTTTTCACCTACTAACAAATTTATCCTTGCCTTGTGATTATTACCAAAAATATATGAGGAAATAAATGTCATTAGGTCAATGACTACTCATGGAGGTCATCTCGAGATCACTTTAAAACACACAAGTAAAAATCCCAAAAAAATCATAATATAATTAAAATTATCTTGTGAAATCCTTTAACTAAATTATTAAAACATTTATTTTATAATTTTAAATTCTTTATTTGATGGAGCCATTACTTGAATAAAACCCCCAACAAAGACCTGCTAAAAATTCCCAAAAGTTTAACTTCGCAGAAGAAGAATAATAATTATAAGGAAACTAAGATGCATGATATAAAAGGTGACCCATTAAAAAAATCCATAGATGACAGTCATGAATGGTGGTTAACATATCTAATATTTATGTGTGAGTATCCCATTGAAGGGATCACTAACTAATATGAACATAATCTATTGTACATATTTGTTTGATGTTTGCTTGATTGATTATTCACTTTCTTATTTTATCTCTATATACATATGTACATATGGTCTTGCATTGATCATTCATCTACTCCTTGGATTTATTTTCACTTGGTGCTTGCCGATTGATTGTTAATCTTAATCTAGAGATCCATGACATTTATCCTATATTGATATATCCTTTATTAAAACTTCATCCTAGTGCACATTCTTTATGGCATACTACTTCCTCACCCTTACATATTGACTATCTATATTTGTTACGGTCAGCATTGAGCTACCATGATCACTTATATTCATGCATATGACATGAGCACATACACTTTTTTTTTTCCTATTGGGGGCATGCATATTATTATCTCCAGATACACTATTGAGCTACATTTTTGCAATTTACACATACAATGGGGGTGTATGGCTTGCCTTCACTTACTCCACATTACCAAGCTATAATATTTGGTGCACATTATTCCTTAAAATATACTATGTCTTTTTGGATCCCTCTCATTCTTCTATTTTTTAAGCCCTGCTACTTATACTTTCTTGATTATATTACTGTATGTCAAAATATCAAATATTTCAAAAATAAAAAATATTCAAATATTCAAAGAAATTGGGGTGGGGAACTAATCATGACATGATTGATAGTTTACATTATTTAAATATGTTATTTTTCACATGTTTGGTAGATTACCTATCCATTCTCATGTGAACGTGCATATCATGGTATACATGAGTGACATTCATGACATACAAATTTTACATGGACACATAGATGATATTCCTTAGGTTACATTGATGTAATTTATATCTTTCTATGACATTTATATTTACCATGTTGAATTATATTTATTTCTTAACCAGGCCTCTTTATTTCTCATACTTTATATAGTGCTACATAGATATTTTACTATACTAGGATGTGACATTGACATACATTGATAGTATAGACTAGTGTGACTTGTTCTATGTTTCATTGATGATGTTTTTCTTTTCATATAGGCTAATAATTTCTTATATTTAGCCTTTAGATTTGTGTGTGCAGCATTTGTGTGTCTATTTTTTGTGACATTTATATCCATTGTTTGTGACATTATATCCCTTGTTTTTTATTAGGGTTAATTGTTGTGTAGACATTGAAAATTTACACCATTTTATTATGAATAAATGTGTCTTACCCCTTCCCCATCCTTTTTATGCTAGTTAATATAATTTTACCTCTTACTATCTTACATTACATAATTAGTCTTACTAATTATGCATTACCTAGGTAATTAGTTAACTATCCATAAATCTAATAAAACCTCCCTAAGTTTATTAGATGGAAGTTTTTTGAACCTCTTAACAACTTCTCCCTAATTGAACCTCATTAAAAACAAACCTAGACTAAGTTTAATATCATGAATTGGATTTATTGGAAAAAACTGGGTAAACTTGGATTGCATTAACATTTATCCCCATGATCATCATCAATCTTGTTAGGATCAATGTAAATTTATACTCAAACCATCCTTGTGTTGAAGGATCCTTAATTTGTAAATTGGAATGATGGATAAATTGCCGTAGAGTACTGTGGAAGAATGCCACCCCTATCTTAGCCCATCCCCACTTTATCAAATGTTAAGCACATCCCTATCAATGACACAATTTTTTACATCATAGGAATCATTTTTAGAGGTAAGTATTTTGTCTATTTGAGTGCATTATAATTTATGTACAGTTCTTTTACAATCTATTTATTATCTTTAATTTGTTTAGATAATTAGTAACCAATCCCTAAGCCATTTAAAATCTCTTAAGGACCACATATAGGACCTATTCTGAGTTTTCTTTATCCACTATTAATATTGATGATGATTACTCATATGATCGGCATCAATTACGTAATTGATACCTATTCTGAGATAATCAACATCGATCCCTATGTTTTTATTTCTATCTACAACCAAAGGCTAGTTTAGCAGTCATAATTGATTCTAATTTATATTTTTTAAGTCTTAAAATCATGCATTGATGTCTGTAGATGATATTTTAGGCATATACATGACATGGTTTCAATCCATGACTTAAGCATAGTCCCTCACTTATTATTCACAGATCAAAGTGACATCTCCTTTGAATTAGGACTTGTGTGATCATCTTTACCCAAAATCTAGAAGTAGTCACTGAGCAACTATAAGTAACTCAAGAACAAGAAGATTTAGCCATGGATTATTAGAATGAACACTTTTATAACATATATGTAGTAGATTAATCTATTTCATTTTAATATTGCATCTTATCATATGTTTTATGATTTTTATCTTTAAATAATCCATTTGATTGCATAAAATAATGGGCTAACATCCTTGCAAGAAAGTGCACCACTACCTAGGACTGGTCTCATACCAGGCATCCCACTCATCCATCTTATTAATCCAATCTTGTCCAAGTTGTCTCTTGTGTGCAGGTAATGCTTCTTAGCCAAAAAAGAGTTCCTACTTCACTAGATCAACAATGTACAACCTCCATAATAGGGATTCCTTAAAAAACCTTGTATCATTTCTATTTTTAGTAGTTTACGTATTAAATAAAAATGAACCAAAAAAGTAATAAAACATTTTGGCACATCTGGTATAAACCCTAAGGTCTCATTGTTCCTATTATATTTCACTGTGAAATCATTCATTAGTTGCATTTTATTGATTTTGTGTTTTCATTCAAAAAAGAGAAAATATAAAATTCTTGCTTACCTTTTTAAGCTTTAAAAATAATTGCATTCACCCTCTACTTTCTTAGATAATCCACCTAGATTAAAACTAGGTGGATTAATACATCGTGATAGTCACACTTTCTCACACATGACCAAACCATAATAATCTTAAAATAAACATCAAAACATTTTCCTACCTAGGTGGACCCACTTGGATTTCATCACCAAGGGAAAAACCAACTTGGTGTACTGACTGAGTATAAAATTAAGGCAAAGAAGTATAAAGGCTAAGCACCTAACACCCTTACTGTTATGGTGTGTGAAGTGAGGGGGTAGGCCCCAATACCAAGCCTTGTATTTCTTTCTAACATAGAATCAAGCCTCAATGTACCTTTTCATATATAGAGGTTTGCATCCTTAAATAAAATATAAAGCCATCTTTAGACTACCATTTCTTAGTACCCTCATTGAACCTTCTCCCTACCACATTCTAAATTTAGTTTCTTAAAAAGTAAAAATATTTTAAGTGTGTTTAGTAGTGTGTATGTTTGTTTTCACTAAAATGAGATAATCAAATAATATTATGTGCCTTTACATTTCATTATTTGTTTTGTTTTTAGTACTAAATGGTTCTAACATAAAAATAATCATTAAAACAAACTTAATATCCTACCTCATCCTCATCCATGGAGAACACACCAAGTCATCCTACCTCTCTTGAATCCATAGGGGAAGGAATTATTTAAATTTAGAAGGAATTATTTAATTTTATACATAGAGAGACCCATAATTAGATAGTATATTAGATGATAATCCAATTGAACTTAATTATTATCTTAGTACTCAATCCATACATATTTATATTTTCCCATTTTGGGTTTGTTTCTGGCATGCCCCTAGAGAGACCTAAAGTGCTTACTACAACTATGGTTTCCTCTTCCAACATGTTACGATACTAATGTGTCACAACCCTTGAATAATCCACCCCCATTAGTATCTAGTAAAGCTTCTTTGACCATTACCCAAACCTAAAATTTTACTACACCTCAATTTATGCTTTACTCTGCCACCCATTAATTCACCTCAAAACATAGTAATCTCAATCCCTGTAACTCTCCCACCTATCTAAATGATCATAGATTTGAATCCTCAAATCCAACCTTTACAATAGGTTCCCCTAAGTCATCCTCTTTAGTAGCACATCCCCTTGACTACTCAATACCTAGATCCATTGCAAACCCTTGGATCCACTTACCTTCACTCATCCCCACAAAAAAACACACCCTTGCAAGTCCCATATTATGGGGCTACATCCCAACCTATCATGACTACTTATTTTGGTTATCACTTTTCATAACCATTTTCTACTCCATTCCCCACCTATCAAGACCCAAAATAAAACATCTTAGGGGTTATTCCTCAATATAATACCTAGACTGACCTTATGAACATCCTTATGAATAGGATGGAAAATCTAGAAGCCTCTGCCTTTAGAAAGAAAAATATTCCCACATATGAGAAAATTCACAATGAACCTATTAATCCATTCATCTCAATTAGGACATATCCCTTGTAGTGGGAACTTCCAAAATTTATGGAATTTCAAAACAAGGAAGATCCTCAATAATATATTAGGGCATTTAGACATGCTTATTATCTCATAGCTCACAATGATGCTCTCCTTTTAAGGATGTTTCTCATGTCATTATTTGGACCAACCTTATATTATTACAACTCTATCCCCCATAAATCCTTGTTATATTGTTGGCAATTGGCCCAAATCATTTTAGAACACTTATCTATTAATATCACAAGGAAATTAACCATAACTGACCTTTATGCCATTAGATAATTTGATGATGAATCAATTTTTGATTTTGTATCTATGTGGTGAAGTCTTATAAAACAATTTAATTTATCCCTTCCTCAACCTAAATTAATCAAGTTGTTTTCAAGATCATGCACTAAGCATATCTCGTCAACATTACAAGTGCAATTGTTTAAGACTTTTGATGAATCCTTTACCATGACCTATAAACTAAAAATTTGAGTTTAATAAGAAGGAAAGGTTAAGTTACGTAATAATAAATTCAATCCCAATCCCTCTAAAAGGACTAATAATGCTAAAACTAAAGGCACTATAAATTTTGTCTTAAAATTAACATGTATAAAAAAAACCAATCCAAACCTTCTACCTCCTGAATGCAATGATAAAAAACCCTAACATGGTTTCTTCCTTAGCAATTCACACCTTTAGTGGAGTCATATGCTTTCATTTTAGATAATATCCTAAGATCCTCTATTATTGAGCTTCTTTTAGTCAGACCCCTTGATGATTCTTGCCCCAAGACTAGTTGGTACAAAGAAAATGACTTTTACAATTATCATCATGTACCTAGTCATGATGTCAATAGGTATTGGTACTTCAAAGGTTTAGTTCAAAACCTTATCAACCAAGGGGAATTATAGTTAGATAATTTTAATGATCCTCATAATAAATCCATCAATATCTTTAGACACCTATTTCCCAACCATCCCTCTACATCTAATTTTGTACAAGCAAACTCAGAAAGCACCTTAAATCATGAAAACCATGTGATAAGCACAATCCATGATCAAATTTTGCCTAAAGAAGTTTGTAATGCTTTTGAATCACCTTCTGAAACCACAAGGATCTCATATCTCCTTATGGGATAAGTTTTCAAACAATCTAAACTGGCTAGATTTTTTTTTAATATTCACTCAAGTTTTTTGAATCTCATTATTTAGAATCCTTTGGAGGAAACATTACCTAAGCTTATTCAAAGCAATCGACCAAAAATAAAGGATGAGAAATCTATCAAGGAGAATACTTGTTTAGATATCCTATAAGATATGCATGTTAATCTTTTAGTCACTACTAAACCTTTACGTAGCATACCCACTCTCTCCAGCTTACTCCCTCCTAAGATTTCTCTAGCATTACATCGACCAGCTCCAAAACCAGCTTCCCTTATAGCCCAAGCTAAACCAAATCTTGTAAAAATGGAAACTAGGGGAAATGTTTTAAGAAGTGGAAAAAATGCCTTGAAGCATCATGAGGTAAATCCTTACACAATCCACCAATAATAATTGAGCTCCATAAAGAGGATATCCCTATTAATTCTGACCAAGATCAAAAAGGGAAAATGGTTTTACCACCAATTCAAACTAAATCATCTATATTGGGACCTCATCCTTTTATAAGGCCAAAATTCACCATTATAGAATCCTCTTCTATGAAATATACACCTCTACAAAATGATTTTACAAAAATAATAATGTTAATACACCATCCCTTAAATCCATATCACCCTTAGAATCTCAGTGTAAAGTCTTATTCCAAGCATAAAGTACCCTCTATTGGGAACATTCAAATAATCAATGCAAGAAATCAAGACATGAAAGTGAATTTAGCCTCATGCCAATACCTAAAAATGTTTAAAAACCTAATATAGATACATTATGGGGGTATTATTCCAATATTCTTGATCAACTCCTTTGAACCTCCCTTATCACACTACCACCTATAAATCCTATTAATCCACATACTCAAAAACTTGCATGGTATAGGGAAAACAAGAAATGCACTCGCCATCAAAAATGGGGCATGATTCCAAAAGTTGTAACATGCTAAAAGCTACAGTACATGATTTATTAGAAGAGTATTCTCCTTTACTAGAATAGTTTGGTCATGATTATCCTCATAGTTAAACTACTAAAGTCACGACCACTCTGGGAACTAGTACATTATCAAAAGGGTTAGAATGAGCTTCAAAGGAATATATAACCTCTGATGAAACTCAGTATTAACCCTTCCAAAACCCTCTAGACTTGGATGATTCCATAAACATAGTAAACCCACCATTGTTTCAAATAGATACAATACACATAGATACTCAATCTCAGACACATGGTCACAAAACCCAAAATCCTAAAAAAGCCAAGGTGATCATTGTGAAAGTTCCTAATTCTACCACAAAAATCCTACAATGCATGTCCCAAAAATCAATTTTTTTATTTTAGGGCAAGTGTAGAATAACAATTACTCAAATTTGATATAGATATCGATTCTGAAACAACTTCCCATTAAGATGTATTTATATGAACTTATCCAAAACTATCTAAAACATCATGAAGCTATGATAGAAGCCTTTCAAGATACTCAGGTATAATTAGATGAACCTTAGACTCTATCGACATTCATTGGATCCTTACAAAAGTCATCATACATCACATTTCATGATTCCAAAATATCCATATTACAACCCGATGATCAACACCCACCATTATTTATCACTACCCAAGTTAAACAAATACAAATTAAAAACATTATGATTGATAATGGATCCATTATAAATATTATATTATTGCATGATTTTAGGTATCTCCATTTACCATAAACTATTGTAGCTCAATCTTCAGTGGTCTTATGAGTGTTTAATGATATTGTTTCCCATATGTTAGGTACAATCATCCTCCCCATCCAAGTAGGTATATGTACCCTCCTAGAGTTATTTTACTTGATAGAAGGGGAATTTAAATATAAACTATTATTAGGACATCATTGGATATGTAGTATGCATTGTGTTCTCTCCACTTTACACTGATGTCTTAAATTTAAACATGAAGGTAAGATCCATGTTGTCCTAGTAGACCCACATCCATTCAAGACATACAACTTGACTTATCATCCTAATGATGTCTTGGTCCCACTAAATAACTTGAGTCCATTATGGAAACATCTATTAGATCCACTATATATTTATTTTGTATTACTAATGTAAAATCATTTTGACTTGGTATTTTAACAAATCTTTGTAGGGGAGTATCAACTATTAACTCTTAGAACCTTATCAACCCCTCAGGAATATGGATGCACTAACCAAATGTGTGCTTACCAACTTAACCTAAGAGACATTATCCCATTCATACCTCTTTACCTCTAAACATAATTAACCTATGGAGGAATCAACCAATCCCCTTTATACATGGAAATTTAAATTCATACCGAATTGTTACGTCTAACTTTTATTTTCTCAACAAACCACACTTCTTGTAAACCTATCTATAATAATGTGCTTGGAAAGGATTTTTCCTAAGACATTATGATCAAGGACCTCATGAAGTTATGATAAATGACCTTAGAAAAATGCATGAGAAACAGGGCCTCAGTTTCAAGAAAACTCTTGAAGCTGACAGTGATATCACTTTGATGACCCATATCCCTATGGATGTGGATGAAGAATCACCCCAATCCCCTATTGGTTCACCTATGTCAACCAATGACATGATTTACATCCCACCTAATGTTTTTTTATTATCACCATTCACTTAGAAACACTAACTTATCAAAGCAACAAAAAAACCATATCCCTTCCCCTAACTTTTCCTAGCCTAATAGATGAAGATTCCTCCTCAGTCCATGTAATGCAGTGTTAGGATGATGACTCTATTTTAACTTATTTATGGGTAGGAGATTCAAAATTGAATAATATCATACCATCTAAGTCTCCTAGTATTTTAAATGGGTTTACAACTAATATTAACATAGGGATGCTTGATGTCCTGTGAAATATCAAAGTGAGCCAATCCTTAGATTTCTAGAAACACTAAGATTTCATGGCATTCCTTGCTAATCATAGGAAAGTATTTTCTTGGTATTGTAGTGATATACCATGTATATATCCAGTTATAGTCATTCATAACATCATTACCATTCTTAAAGCTAAACTAATAAAGAAAAAACTTTGTAGAATGCATCCTTGCGTAGTGCTTCTTGTTAAGGAATAATTGTAACAATTTTAATCCATTAATTTTATCCAACCCATCAATTATCCTCAACGGGTATCTAATATATTACCTATCACAAATCCCACAAGCGGACTACACTTTTGTACCCACTTTCATGATCTCAACCTTGCTTATCCAAAAGATGATTTTCCCCTTCCTAATATCGACCAACTCATGGATCTCACTTCAAGACAAAAAATGTTATCACTCATGGATGAATTTTTTGGTTATAATAAGATCCATATCACCCTATAATATCAACATAAAACCTCTTTTATTACTCTATGGGGGATTTTTTGTTATAGAGTCAGGGCTTTTTGTTTAAATAACATAAGAGCAACTTACTAGTGTGCCATGACCTATATTTTCCATGAATTAATTCAAAAAATCATTAAAGATTATGTGGATGATCTCCTTGGTAAATATAAGTATCATAAATATCACCTATCTATCCTTCAAAAAATCTTCAATCATTTGATCAAATATTAGGTTCATCTTAACCTATACAAATGTGTTTTTAGGGCTTTATCAAGAAAGCTTTTGGGTTTTATCATTTCCCTTAGTAGAATTGAGGTTAATCCTACTAAAATTAATGCCATTATTTATATGCCACCTCCTTTAAACCTCAATTAGATTTGTTGCTTACAATGGAAACTGTAGTCTATTTATCGCTTTATTTTTTAATTATCTAACTGATGTCAACCCTTCCATCACCTTATTAAGAAAGACACCCAGTTTGTATAGGATTTAAATTTTCAAGTAGCCATTAATAATCTTAAGAAGTATATCATATCTTATCCTATCCTTATTATTCCAAGAGAGGATAAACCTTTTTACTTATATATCTCAGCTATGGACCATGCTTTAGGTGCCATGCTCACCCATCGAGATGAGCAACATAGAGAGCAAGCAATTTATTATATAAGTCATACTTTGGTTGAGTATGAGACTCATTACACATATATTGAAAAATATGTTTATGATTTATATTCATAGCTTCTAAGCTTCACCATTATTTACTTAATCATAAGACTTATGTTATTACCCATACCGATCCTCTTAATTTCACTCATTCAAAACCTGATTAGAATCAATGAATGGCAAGATGGATTATGCTTCTCATCGAGTTTGATCTCAAGTTCCTTAACCAAAATTTAATTAAGGGGTAGATCATTGATGATCAATTAGCTGAGGCACCCCTTGCTGATAATCTCCCATCATCAAGATGAGCAACATAGAGAGTAAGTAACTTATTATATAAGTCATACTTTGTTTGAGTATGAGACTCGTTACAAATATATTGAAAACTATGTTTAGCCTTTATATTCATAGCTTCTAAGCTTCACCATTATTTACTTAATCATAAGACTTATGTTATTACCCATACTGATCCTCTTAATTTCACTCATTCAAAACCTGATCAGAATCAATGAATGGCAAGATGGCTTATGCTTCTCATCAAGTTTGATCTCAAGTTCCTTAACCAAAAGTTAATTAAGGGGTAGATCATTGCTGATTAATTAGTTGAGGCACCCCTTGCTGATAATCTCCCATCAAGCTATGAATTTCCTAATGAATCTATAGCCTCCACATCCCAAGGAGATCTTAAATATCATATGACATTGTTCTTTGATGGATCTAAATGCAAATATGGAGTGGGAGAAAGGATTATTCTAATACCACATGAAGGCATTCCTATATCACTATATTTTAAGATTTATTTTAACTATACTAATAATATGACAAAATATAAATCCCTTATTATAGGTCTTCAAGAAGCTTTAGCTCTAGGCATTAAGTCACTTAATATTTTTGGGGACTCCCACCTGGTAGTCAATCAAATAATTGGCATATATTAGTGCAATAATAGCATCCTCTAGAGGTATAAGATGATAGCAGAATAATTATTATCAACCCTCAACTATTGTGTCATCCAAACCACTCCTCAGTTAACCAACAAGTTTGCCGATAGTATGGCTTCCTTAGCCTCCTTTATCCCATCTTCCTCTTAGGAATCTAAATTATTTGTCCTTATCCACAAGGTTAATCAATATTCTTATACCAAATTTGATCTTCCTTCTATCCATATTATACAATCAAATCAACTAGATCTATGGTATACATAGATATTTGACTATTTGTCTAAAGGTATCATTCCTTCATATTTATCTAAAAATGATAAGTGTGTTTTTCAATAGCATAATACCAGGTATGTAATACTAGGATGTGTGTGTTATAAGCAGGGGTTTGATGGCATTATCCTCTGTTGTATCTAAATTTTTGAGGCAAATCTTGCAATCAAATAAACAAATGATGGAATATGTGGTGGCCATTTTAGTGGTTTGACTATCACCAAGAAGATTGTGTGATAAGGTTATTATTTGCCTTCTCTGAATTGAGGATGTTATGAGTATGTCAAGAAATGCATGAAGTTCCAGCAACAAGCCAAATTATCCCGTGTACCTAGTCATGTGTTATAAGTAGCTAGGGACTTTTAGCCTTTCTCCCAATGTGGTTTAGACCTTATATGGTGGATTAATCATAAATCTTCCCAATGACAAATTTATCATTACGATTATTGAATATATCACCAAATGGGTGGAAATCATTCCCCTTATATTAACCAAGGCAAATACGATCATTGATTTCATTAATCATCACATTATATGTCATTTTGGTGTCCTACATAAAATAATTATAGATAATGGGAAATATTTTAAAAATAAGCAAGTCTAAAAGTTGTGTGATTCCTTTGGCATTAAGTTGAGTTTCTCATCACCTTATTATCTGCAAGCCAATGGACAAGCTAAAGCATTGAATGAAACCCTTGTCAATATGTTAACCTAAATGGTTAATGAGGATGGAAAGGATTGACATCTTCACATGCCTTTTACTTTGTGGGCTTATCTAACTAATATTCAAACACCTACAGGGGCTACCCCTTTTTCTTTGGTCTATGGTACCGAATCAGTTCTCCCCCTAGAAGTATAAATTCCTTCCCTTCAAATCTCTCTTAATGATTTCATTTCTAAAGAGGATTATCATCAAGAATGATTAACTAATATAGAACATTAGATAAGTATCAATCCATAACTCTTGATCACCTTCATATATATCAAGAATAGATAAAACGTGCATATAATCAATATTTAAAGGAATGAGAATTTAATATCTGTGACTTTGTCCTTAAATAAAATCAACATGCAAATAATATGGAAAGAAGGAAATGAGGAAAGTTTGTTCTAAATTATCTTTGACCCTATATTAACTCATAAATATGGATTTAGAGCATATCGTTTGGCCTCCCTTGATGGAAAATCATAACATAAACCTCTTAATGCTTTGCATCCATGTCCTTTCTACTATTAATGATCCTATTACAAACTCAAGTCAATGTAAATTATCTTAATATCTTATCCCTTATCTCTAAACATACCGGATAATGATAGAGAATCATGTGAATTTTTGGTAGTATACCCTTTTTATCCTTAAATATGGACACCCCAACTCTATTCATAACATGTTCTAATGGATTAGCTCCACTAAAAAATGAGTAGATTTCCAAATCATTATTTCCTAAATTACTTAACCTTAAAATCTTGTTTTAAAGGAGTAACACATTATCTTTTTCCATGGCTTATGAAAACACCCTAGGTGTCCTTAAATATAATCCATGGCAAAAAGGTTAATTTGGGATACAAAATCAAGAAAATATCAAAATGGAAGACTAATCCCTTAAAGGATAGCTATTATCAAAATCAAGAAAAAAGCAAAGTTTTAGGATGATCCCTCAAAGGATAGTTGCTGATATATACATACATACATATATATATATATATATATATATATATATATATATATATATATATATATATATCAAAATCAAGAAAATATCAAAACGGAAGACTAATCCCTTAAAGGACAGCTATTATCAGAATCAAGAAAAAAGCAAAGTTTTAGGATGATCCCTCGAAGGATAGTTGCTAATATATATATATATATATATATATATATATATATATATATATATATATATATATATATATATATATATAAACATGTAGAACGCTCCCTTGAAGGATGGATATGTGCCTATGATCTAGGAAACTTCCCGCATTGTTTAGTTTTCTATTAAAAGAAAATCATTTAAAAATCTATAAAATCAAAATTATATCCCATAAAATCTTCTTGCATTGATCAAATTTCATAAAATTATAGACTTAAACATTGATCAGTAGACATATGTTCATGGATTAGCTTAAGTTTAACCTAAAAATCTTAAAAACACAAAATAAGATGTGTATTCCCAAAGAATTAAGTTTTCCCCCCATTCTCTGAAAACATAAAAATCCCCTTTTCAAACCAAAGATTTATTATTTTAGTTGACATGAGATTCGTAAGAATTTTCATTAACATTGGATAAAAGGGCACATATTCAAAAGCAACAAGTGGCCTAGGTTTGGTTAGGGTAGCCAATTACAAGTCATGCATCCTTGATAAGTTAATACATAAACCATTTTTCATAAATCATAAACATTTAAGTTCGTGAAAATCATATCATAATTTAAAAATCCATAATCAACCTTGATATAAAATCCCATCCATATAATCTAATTAGTATAATCAAAATCAAAAGGCCATATAAACACCATCCATGTAATATAAATCCATAGCCATAGACATCATAAATTAGTGCATGCTTTAAAATCCATAATCCATCATAAATCCATTAAAACACATACACATAAATCCATAATCAAGATAACAATTTTAAAAGCTACATCATATGATCTAAAACATCATAATATATGTAAACACCATATAATCAATATAACCAATGGTATATCGCATAAATATACTCAAATACCATCTAAACATAATCCAAATAATTGAGATCCATAATCACATAACACAAGATCATGTAATAAATGTGTATTACATCAAAATCATGAATATACATACATACATATATAAGATCGAACATACATCATTAAATTGTCATGGTATAAAATATATGTACAAATCCAATCCATATAGTCAGTGATAGATATGACTACTTGATGAACTATATCTAGCTCAGATGGATATCCACTCCACCTCCTCTAGTATCACCCCCATCCCTTTTGTCTCTCCCTTATGGTACACACCCAACACTAGCTATGGTAGTATGTGTCTATCATGGAGTCTAACTTTGCATGGCTATGTGAGTGGCATATCTAGGAACTTCTAGAAACTAATCTATAACAACCTACTCATAATATCAGAGCTCTACCACCATGTCTTGATACCTATCCATGTTCATAGTAATTGGAGGCCCCATCCTCTTACCCTATGCCCCTCCCCCTATGGTGGATCCTAATATCACTCCCTATGTATTCCTTACTAATACTCAAAGCCTACTCATGGTACCTACCCCACGCTCGACATGACTCATCATAACTATATTGTAATGCATCATAGTGCCCCTGTAGCTTTGTTAACCTAGCCTATAGGTGGTCCCACTCAAATACAAATCTAGATAGTTGTGTTTAGGCCATATCCCTCTCCACTATCAATACCTATATGTCTGTGTCTCCCTCCCTATCTCTTATTCTAACCTCCACATCCACCATCTCTATATCTCCCATCTCCTATCTCTTTCATACCACCCTCTCCTATCCCCCTCCATTTTGTTTTACCCACCATAATAAGTATGCCTTTATAATTTCTAGCACCATCCACACCTATTCCCCCTATTTTTTCCTCCACCAAAAGCTCCAATTATATAACCTATGGTTTAAGTAGCTCTCCCTTTGAGTCATCCCTCTTGTATACCTATGGTGCCTCAGGTATATCTTGATGCAACCTAAACTATCACTGCACACATCCAAACTAAAATACATCCACATGCTCTATGTGTCACCCCTACAACCACCTTGCTTGTTTCCCCATCATTAGCACCATCTCCATCTCTAGCCATGATTAAAATATGATGTATGGCCTCCATATCACCTCATCTTCTTCTAGCTCCTCCAAAACCTATCTATAGTAATCTAAATTATGAACTATTCTATCTCCATGTGGATAGGAAAATTTGTCTCTCCATCATAGAAATCCAATACTAAATTCAAATCGATGTCATCCTATCAATGGTAGCCCTAGTCATTGCACTATTCTAATGAGATCATAATCCCAATACTATAGAATAAAGGTAACATCTATCCCAAAGTGTCACTGTGTCCTCCATCCCCACATCTCCCTATATATCTATGCTAGTAGTAGAGGAGCCCAAGAAAATACTATCTAATGTTCCCACATGTATATTAGATTAATTATCAAGATCCATGTGAATCTCCCTCCACTAGAGTCAAACAATGCATAATAGGAGATAGATAGTATCATCATAGTGATCACCCATCTCCCATCCTGATCCTGATCATATAAAACCTTGAAGATGAAACCTTTTGCTATAAATATAATATCTAAAACATCATCTCCATATAATCATGTCATTGTTGCTTCTCATCCACTCTCATCCACCAAAATAATCTCTACTCCTTTCACTAATAATCATAGTATTTTATAGATATCCTCCAGTGTTAAGATCAAATCTCCAATTGATAGATAGAAGGTCCTTATATCTGGATCCCATTGTTTTAGTGATGTTATTAATATACTCTAGTCTCAGTGTACTCAATGATAGTGGCATAGTCTTCCTAATCCTACTACTTGAAGATCTTCCTAATTCACAACTCCTATCATCTCTCATAGTCACTCTAGTAATGGTGGTACTTGATCTTTAATGGTTAATAATATACGTGCCTACAATCCCATCAACCCCTCATATTTATTTAGTTTCTTAACAATTAATCTTATCCACTAATTTTTCTTTACCCATTAGGAACTAGCATCGACCCTTAAGGGATTGACATCAATTAGTACCTAATCATTTTTTATTATCTGATTGACATTGATCTATAATCGATTGACGGTCGATCATCGAGAAATTGGTATCAATCCATTATATATCAATGCCAACCCTTGTTAACCTTAGGAAATTCAAAAACCTCTAGAAATGATAAAAAAATTCTCAAAAAGTCACAAAAACCATAAAAACATTTTACACCTACCTCATTGTGTGATCATTATCACCATCAACCACTCCCACTAGCCTCTATCATGTATATTTTGCTCAAATGTGTAGATAGGTGTCAATTTTTTAGCTTTGGCTCATACATTTTTTATTATAAAATAAGTTCCCATGTTGTTTAGCATCATATTTATATCCCTATGTGATTTTCATTAATTATTTTATGATCGATGTTGATTATCCCATAATCGATATCGATCTATTTGATTGATGTTGATTGTATCCATTTTAGCTTTCTTGCACTACCTTCAAATTTTTTGCATCCTTATAGTCCTATTCTAAGGCCACTTCAATTATCCTTTGTTACAACTATCCCATACCTTGTTAACTAGTATTAATAGCTTGTGGACATAGATCTCTTAACCATCCCCTAACCTTTGAGAGGTCTACATTCATTTCACCATCTATCCCCTGTGGATCCTAAAAATGTACCTCATTTTGAGAGAAAGTGTCTCTAGGTAGAACACACATACCAAACACACTGGATCTTTTAGTTATCCCACCCTATCCTTTGCCCTCTTGATTGAATTTGATAGAACCCACATGTTCATAGTTGTATCAATCCATTACTTGTTTGCCTTGGGGAATTCCTGTTCAGATATCCTATGTCTTGTTAGTGTAACATTATACTTTATGCTTATCCTTACATCTTAGATGTTCATTTACCATCTACCTTATCCATTACCACCTCATTTTCAAACCTATCTCCACTTCGTCATCCCTCATTAGCTCCTAGTTTGAGGGGGGATACCTCCTCACATAAACTTGGGGCATTGGAGCCATCATAGTATTTGTCTCACAATAGGATATCACAAACTACCCAATAAAAAGGGGAAAATGTAGACATTTTGAATTTACACCATTGTATTATGAATAAATGTGTTTTACCCCTTCTCCAACCTTTTTACGCTAGTCAATATAATTTTACCTTTTATTATCTTATGTTGCATAATTAGTATTTTAATTACATTTTACCTAGGTATCTAGTTAACCATCCCTAAATCTAGTAAAATCTCCCTAAGTTTATTATAGGTAATTTGTTTAAACCTCATAACAAATTCTCCTTAACTAAACCTCTTTAAAAATAACCCTAGACTAAGTTTAATCCTATAAATTGGAGTTGTTAGAACAAACTGGCTAAACTTGGACTGGATCGACACTTATCCCCATGATCATCATCGATCATATTAGGATTGCTGTCAATTTATACTTAGCCAATCCTTAGTCTGAAGGATCCTAAATTTTCACATTGGAAAGCTATAGAAATCACCCTAGATTACTAAAAAAAATTCCACCCCTATCTCATCCCATCCTCACTCTATCAAAGGTTAATCACATCCCTGTCAATGAGATAATTTTTTGTAGCATATGAAACATTTTCAAAGGTAAGTATGTTGTCTATTTGAGTACATTATGATTTATACATAGTCATTTCACAATATATTTATTATGTTTAATATATTTATATAATCAATAACCAGTCCCTAAGCCATTTAAAATCTCTTAGATCCCAACTATAGTCCTCATTATGAATTTTTTGTATACACTGTTAGGATCGATGACAATTAATCATATGATTGACATCAATTAAATAATCAATACCGATTATTAGAAAATCAACATCGATCCCTATGTTTTTATTTATATCTACAACATGATGCTAGTTTAATAATCCTAAGTGATTCTAATTTGTTATTTCTAAGTCTTAAAAACATGCATTAATGTTTGTAGATGACATTGCCATGCATTATACATGATGTGGTTTAAATCCATGACTTACCCATAGTCCCTCACATATTATTCATTGATCAGAGTGACTTATCCTTTGAGTTAGGAATTTAAGCGATCATCTTTTCCCAACTCTATAAGAAATCACTGAATAACTAAAAGTAATTTAAGAACAAGAATATTTATCCATAGCTTATTGGAACAAACAATTTCATAACATCTATGTAGTAGATTAATCTATTTCATTTTAGTATCATATGTTTTATAATTTCTATCTATATATAATCCACTTGATTGTATAAAATAGTGGGTTGACATCCTTGCAAGAAAGTGTACCACTTCTTGGGACTGGTCTTATTTCAGGTAACCCACTCATCTATCTTATTAATCCAATCTTGTCCAAGTTGTCTCTTGTGTGCAGGTAATCCTTCCTAGCCAAAAAGGAGTTCCTAATTCATTGGATCAATGGTGCACAACCTCCATCATAGGTATTCCTTGAAAAATATGCATCATTTATATTTTTAGTAGTTTATTTATTAAATAAAAATGAATCAAAAAAATACTAAAACATGTTAATAGTAGAATAGAATTGAAAAATCACAAAGTATAGATGAAGGACAAGTGTGTGATTGATATCAACTAGTATAATGTATTATAGTTTATATGTATCCAACCTATGAATGTATCCCAAAATTTTATGGAATTATAAAGGACTCATTCATACCCAAATCTAAAGGATAGGATGTGAAGTGACAATGTATTATAAAATTATATAAATAGTCATCACTTGTAATGGAAAAGAGTTCCAAATATGTGTGTGTGTGTGTGTGTGTGTGTGTCTGTACATACATACATACATACATACATACATACATATATATATATATATACATATATATATATATATACATATATATATATATATATATATATACATATATATATATATATACATATATATATATATATATACATATATATATATATATATATATATATATATATATATATATATATATATATATATATATATTTGGAACTCTTTTCCATTACAATTGATGACTATCTAAAGGATAGGATGTGAAGTGACAGTGTATTATAAAATTATATAAATAGTCATCACTTGTAATGGAAAAGAGTTCCAAATATGTGTGTGTGTGTGTGTGTGTGTGTGTGTGTGTGTGTGTGTGTGTGTGTGTGTGTGTGTGTGTGTGTGTGTGTGTGTGTGTGTGTGTGTGTGTGTGTGTGTGTGTGTGTGTGTGTGTGTGTGTGTGTGTGTGTATAGACACACACACACACACACACACACGTGTGTGTGTGTGTGTACACATATATTTATGTGTGTTTGTATATATATGGAGATTTGATTTTGATTTTCTCGAATGTCTTTTATCCTTTTTCTATACGTAGTGAATGTTATGTTTTTATTAAATATGATTAATCATTTAGTAATAATAATGAATGTACTAGATGTGGTCATCTACGCTTCTTGAACATGACTTTGATTTTTTGGTATCTATGACTAAATTTTGATCTTATTTCTTTCTTTGGGCATAAACATAAATTAGCATGTTCTGATGGGTTTTTTAGTAACCTATGATAACAATGGCATGATGAGTGTGGAAGAGCTATCACTAGAAATCTAGAAGAAAGTGTCAAATGTTAAGGAACAAATCACCATCAGAGAAGAAGATGATATTAAAAATTTGATGGGGTGTCAAGTCCCATTGTGCACTATTATTAGTAAGGTGTGGGAGGATTTCATTGACTAGACAAAGTTTAAAAATAATTTGTCCCTTTTGGATAGATCCATCATAGAGTTCATTCAAGAACCATATTTAGTCCCTCCAAACCAAATATAGCATAAGCTTAAACAAAAAGGGCAATCATAGCCACTTATCCATCCATCCAACCTAACTAAAAACTGCCAACAACTAATTATGCAACTGTAAATTCTTTGGCAACAAATCTAACGACATCATCTTCTCAATCTCCATCAATTCTAGCAATACAACGTATGCCTCCACCTTCTTTGTAGGTACTACACACATTTAAGTTTTGAAACATTGAATATTTTTTCTAGTAGAAAGGCCATAAGCATTAAGAGCATGGCCAAGTTGGTTGAAAACATGTAAATGGCAACCACTTGGTTATGTTAATATATTGAAAACCTGAAAGGGTGGTATATTAGTTAGTTAGTTTAAAACCTGAAAGGGTAGCTAAGTAGTGTGAAAGAAGTGAAAACTAGTTAATGACACCTTGAGCGATTTCCATAAGTAATGTTTTTGGACTAGTTATTCAACTCAGCCAAAATTTTCAGCATCAACACAAGGCACACTTCCTAAAAAACTTGTCTCAAGATGATACAACTGTTTAAATATGGCAAGTGTTGATAGTATAATAGAACTATAAAATCATATAATGTAGATTAAGGACAAGTTTAAAATAGATATTAGTCGATATAATGTATAGTATTTTGTATGTATTCGACCTATGAATGTATCCCAAAAGTTTGTAGAATGTGAAATGTCTCATTCATTTGAAAATCAAAAGGATGGAATGTGAAGCGATAATGTATTGTGAAAGTCTATAAATAGTGATTTATTGTAATGGAAAGGATTTTTAAACATATAGAGATTTGATGATGGTTTTCGTGAACATATTTTTTCCTTATTCTGTGTGCCATGAATGTTCTATTTTTCTTAAATTTGATTAATCATTTAGTAATAATTATGAATGTTATAGATGTGTTTATCTATGCTTCTTAAATAAATATATAATCTTGAATCAAAGGCAAGACTTTGATTATTCTATATATATGAATACATTCTGATCTTGTTTCTTTCTTCGGGCATAAACACAAATTATAATGTTCTAATGGGTTTTTTAGGAACCTATACTAATATTTTAACATTTATCCAAAATAGTATAAAATAATTGGTGTCTTTATGTAGAGATTAAAAACAAATTTTGGGTTATGTAGTGGATGGTGTTTGATGAAAATCCATGCAATAACAATTAATTTATGCTATATTTTTTTATAAATTGTATTTTGAGTTTGTTCTTAAATAAATAACAAATTATTATAATATGAGGGCATCTCAAGGTAAGGGAGGTACATCCTCATTTGATACACTTGATGCCAATTGGAACTAGAACCACCAAAACCAACCCTAAAGAAGTAAAAAATTTAATAACACATACTGTGTCCCTAGAATCATGTATTTTATTAGTACATACATGGATAACCTTGAGGAAGATATCAATGTCACAAAATTAATGATTGACCATGGGATGCAAGGGCTATAAATGGTGGTACATCTAGTATTGTCTCTTCTACTATTGATGTTTCACATCATAATAAAGCTAGTATTCACCTTATATTTTTCCCATATCTTTGTACATGTTAGAGGAAGTTTATTATACCACCTATCTATGTTATGCATACCCATAATGAATTTACAGAGCTAGTGAGTACATACATTCCCATAATGACAAGTTTGAAATTGCTACTTGTATTAAAAAAACTATTTTGACAATAAATTAGAAAGAGCCAATTTTACCAATGGGAAATGATTGAAACCTACTATAATTGATGATATTTGGATGTCATAGTTTTGATAATGCTTCTTGGACTAGTTCGTATCATCTTCAATATGTTAGGATTGTGGAGTTAAAAGCTTCACTGATGCAAACAGGAGAGGAGGTTGCTGAAGATTGCAGAGAAGTTGGGGTCGGTCTGATCAGCCGACGTCGGCAGGATAGCAAAGGGAAGCAACCGACGTCGGTCATATATCGGCCGACGTCGGTCACCTCCAGGCAGACAGGGACCGACGTTGGTCGCCTGTGTGGTTCGACTGCGAGCTATTTACGGGCAGTTAGCTAACGAACCAAGTGTTTGCATGAAGAGATCTATTTTTAGACTGAGAGCTGCGGATCTAATTATTGTAATTAGATGTCTAATTATTGTTTGGATGAGATCTATATAATAGACTCATGGTTGTATTGGAAAAGAGTGCTAGGGAGTAAGAGAGCATAATTATAAGCTCCTTCTATGTGTGAGGTAGAGCAATGGTGCGTTCCTCCTAGTGCCTCAGTACCAGGTGTATCGGTGCTGGATTGGAGAGCCAGCTGGGTTCTTCAGGAGTGTAGGATCTTGGTCACAGTTGCATGGCCTATATAGGAGATCTACATGGTAAGTAAGATCATTGATCTGCAGGTGTATGTGTGTGCAAGGTCGAGGTTCACAGGTGAGCAGAACCATTGTTTGATTTGCAGGTGTGCAAGGTCATACAGACAGCAACACAACAGGGAGCAGTATCAGGCAGGATCTACTTGGAGTACAGGGGTGTACTCGGATAGAGCAAGAGGAAGGCAAGGGAGTTCCTTCCATAAGTATGGTCTGTTGAATTGCAGGTTGTTGCAGATTCATGGGAGATCTACTTGAAGTACTTTGAGTACTTGTGGAGCACGTGGAGTGCTTGTGGAGTGCGTGGAGCACTTGTGTTATGCGTGGAGCATGGGAGGTGAACACCAACTCTGTATTTGAGTTGGGTGTTGTGACCTGTGAGAGGGAGAGCTTTGGGGAGAAGAAGTACTGTTCACTTGAGGTGTGGGAAACCTCTGTAAGGTGGTGGAGAAGAAGTGGCATCTTCTTTATTGTATTCTTTTCTGTATAAAGTGTTAAATACAAGTTGTGTATTGTCTCTCATATGCTGTGTCATTCTGAATTCTAGTTACTTGGTGAATCTGGTTTATTTCCGCATATTAAGTTGTTTGAAGTTTGGTAATCAATTGTATGTTTCCGGTTTCGCATCTT
The DNA here is from genome assembly GCA_037957365.1 of Torreya grandis. Classification (NCBI taxonomy): domain Eukaryota; kingdom Viridiplantae; phylum Streptophyta; class Pinopsida; order Cupressales; family Taxaceae; genus Torreya; species Torreya grandis. The sequence goes on from JARHVA010000881.1 coordinate 849,528, forward strand.
GACAAGTGGGATCAGAACATGTTTGTTGTTCTAGATTCCTGACAAGTGGTATCAGAGCTAAGGTTGCAGGAATCAGGTTGTGTTTTGATTACAGGGCACTCTCAGGGGTTTCTGATTGAGTGGGAGTAGAGCAACGGCAGATCAAAGTAAGCTAAGAATGGAGGAGTTGAAAAGCACAGACGGTTACTCACGGTCCGATGGAAAGAAAGAGCAGGTAAAAGAACATTGCTGGTTGGTAACAGATCAGCATGAAGAAACTGAAGATACAGATGTAGCAGGTGTTGTTGCACAGGATGTGTTTGCAGGTTTCTTGGATAAAGTTGAATCTTGGATAAAAGATTCGGTTGCCTCTTTCCATGCAGCCCTAGGTAGAGGAGCTGGTAAGCCTTGCCAAAGAATTGGCAAAGGGGAAGTGAAGCTGAAATTGCAGGCGGCCAACACACAGGTGTTGATGAAGGTCATGCAGGTCCCAGGTTTGAAGATTTGGCTAATTTCTTCAGAAAGATTGGGTGATGAGAGATGCACAAGAACTCTCACAGCGGTAGCACTTGAATTAGCTGGTGGTAAGAAAATAGGTATACTTTATCTACTTGTTTATATTACTGATTCTTCTTCTATTGCGGAGACGTGGCTTCGTAGGCTTGGTCACATGAGCAGGAAGGAGATGCATGTTCTTAAGCGGAAGACAGATATATTTGATAGGCTTAAGAACTGGAAAGCCTTGGTGTTCTTGGAGGAGATGGCTGACAGAGTTCAGTGGATGAGGCTGGATACATCTGAGCAGGGCAGTTTGGACATGGAGATTGATCCAAAGGAGCTCGCGGGTAAAAAGTCATCACTCACAGGCAAACACAGGTACCAGCGTCGGTCAGAAGGAACCGGCGTCGAACAGACAGGTGCCGATGTCGGTCATGTGCAGACTGAAGCCGGCGATGTCGGGCAGAGTAAGACCGGCGTCGGTCATAAAACCGACGTCGGCAGTATGTAAGACCGATGTCGATCAGGAGGACTGACGTCGGCAGCAGGGACACCAGCGCTGGCAGGTTGGTAGTCAGGTACAGATGCATGGAACCGACGTCGGTCGGATGCAGACTGTGGAGTGACCGAGGTCGGTCACTGTAACGAATTTTGGGTGGACAGCATGTTGTCAAGGAGTCTCAAACACCCATACGGAGGACTGAAGGCGTAAGTAGGCCCTCAAATTCGTGTTCCTCTTCTTCATACTTGTTGCTGATTGTAGAGCAGGAAGGATCCAGGAAACAGGTGTGAGCTAGGCAGGATTATGATGCAGAACCAGACGGGAGTCTTGGTAGGTTTGCCAGCTGGATGAAAGCACAGAGACGAATGGATGCCTTAGTAGAGTAATAGAGAGAACGGATACGTGAGATGGAAGACCAGGCATATGGTCTTGAGGAGCTGCAGGACAGTGGTACCAGGTTTGACAGGTGGAGGACGAAGCATGGCTTCAGTCAGTGTCAGGTAACTACTGTGGTTTGCCTTACCAGGTGGATGATGAGTCGCGACATCATTCTGTTGCTGTATGTGGACGGTATGTTTTGCTAGCAGGGTTAGTACATACAGGGTTTTGCTGAGCTAAGGGTAAGATTAGTTCAGTGGCATGTCATGAGGAGTTTGGAGCAGCGGAATTCTTTGACATGGGAGGCATGGAGATCACAGGTTGATTTTGTCTCGAGTGGGAGCTGATGTGAATCAGGTGTTGGCAAGGTTCGGGATGCAGAACCGGAGCACACTAAGGGCTAGACAGGTACAGTGTCCGAAATCACATGAGGTCTGGTATAGACCTGAGTATTCCCATGCAGTGGGAGCTGTCAGAGTTAGGAGCCAATTCGGGGAAGTGGGTTCTCAGGTTTTCTGAGAGGGACCGGCAGCAGGTGTTGCTATGCAGGGTCAGGACTTCACTACAGGTGTTGTAGGTTCGAATGTGGCAGGTTACTCGGATGACAGGAGGTACACCACGGGATGTGTGGTGGGTTGTCTTCAGGTGGGAGCTTGAAGAGGGATACAAACCAGGAAATAGATTAGACAGAGTACAGGTACAGGTACAGTGCAGCTGTTTATCTCCAAGTGGGAGATTGTTAGGATTGTGGAGCTAAAAGCTTCACTGATGCAAACAGGAGAGGAGGTTGCTGAAGATTGCAGAGAAGTTGGGGTCGGTCTGATCAGCCGACGTCGGCAGGATAGCAAAGGGAAGCAACCGACGTCGGTCATATATCGGCCGACGTCGGTCACCTCCAGGCAGACAGGGACCGACGTCGGTCGCCTGTGTGGTTCGACTGCGAGCTATTTACGGGCAGTTAGCTAACAAACCAAGTGTTTGCATGAAGAGATCTATTTTTAGACTGAGAGCTGCGGATCTAATTATTGTAATTAGATGTCTAATTATTGTTTGGATGAGATCTATATAATAGACTCATGGTTGTATTGGAAAAGAGTGCTAGGGAGTAAGAGAGCATAATTATAAGCTCCTTCTGTGTGTGAGGTAGAGCAATGGTGTGTTCCTCCTAGTGCCTCAGTACCAGGTGTATCGGTGCTGGATTGGAGAGCCAGCTGGGTTCTTCAGGAGTGTAGGATCTTGGTCACAGTTGCATGGCCTATATAGGAGATCTACATGGTAAGTAAGATCGTTGATCTGCAGGTGTATGTGTGTGCAAGGTCGAGGTTCACAGGTGAGCAGAACCATTGTTTGATTTGCAGGTGTGCAAGGTCATACAGACAGCAACACAACAGGGAGCAGTATCAGGCAGGATCTACTTGGAGTACAGGGGTGTACTCGGATAGAGCAAGAGGAAGGCAAGGGAGTTCCTTCCATAAGTATGGTCTGTTGAATTGCAGGTTGTTGCAGATTCATGGGAGATCTACTTGAAGTACTTTGAGTACTTGTGGAGCACGTGGAGTGCTTGTGGAGTGCGTGGAGCACTTGTGTTATGCGTGGAGCATGGGAGGTGAACACCAACTCTGTATTTGAGTTGGGTGTTGTGACCTGTGAGAGGGAGAGCTTTGGGGAGAAGAAGTACTGTTCACTTGAGGTGTGGGAAACCTCTGTAAGGTGGTGGAGAAGAAGTGGCATCTTCTTTATTGTATTCTTTTCTGTATAAAGTGTTAAATACAAGTTTGTATTGTCTCTCATATGCTGTGTCATTCTGAATTCTAGTTACTTGGTGAATCTGGTTTATTTCCGCATATTAAGTTATTTGAAGTTTGGTAATCAATTGTATGTTTCCGGTTTCGCATCCTGACAAGTGGGATTAGAACATGTTTGTTGTTCTAGATTCCTGACACAATATTCATAATTATATTTATATTCTTTGATAAGGTAAAAACATGCAAAGACATAGACTCATTTTTTTAAAGTAAGATCACTCATTGACCTAGATGCTCCTACATCTTAATGTGTGACAAATTAAATTAATATGAAAAAATGGGTGAAAATATAAGTAGTAATAGACACACAAAAAACCCTAGACCCTTTCTTAGTTTTAACTAATAAGAAACTATCATGGATGTCAGATTTTTAATTCATCTTTTAAGGATGTCATAAAATAATAGGTACAAGATCATTACATAGGGTTTATCTTAATATCATGGAAAAAATATCAATGAGAACCTAATCATTAATTTCTTATGGAATTTAAAATCATGTGATTATTTTTGTAAATTTATTAAATGATTGTATGACACAGCTTTGGGTTTTTAACATGTACTTTTTTAAGCTTTAAAGTTATTTTTATTGCTTCTAAGTATATTTATATTTCATTTATATTACAATGTACTAAAAAAAGTATGCAATAAAAATTTAAGATGTTATTTATTTATAATCCCATCACAATTCCATTGACAATTTATGGTTAGGACTTTAGATTAGGATCCCAAGATGTTCCCATGATTATGGGGGTTAAGTTTTTTTACCATTTGATCTATACGCATATTTTTGGTTTTGAGTACAATGTTTTTTTCAACATAAGTTCCATTGATTTGTAATCCATACCCTAATTTCCTTTACTAAATCCCAACCCAAAGTAAATAACATGGAATTAATGATATCTAGTGACATACAAACAAAGGTGTAACAACATGTACGATTTTATTCTTATAACATGCAAATTTAACATATATTTTCATAATCATGACATATTTGGAATGCTATCAAACATCAATGCCACCCACTGATTCAATGAAATGCCATGTAATTATTATTATTATCTACTAAATGATATAACTATCTTGACATGACATGTGTATGCCTTGCATTACATATGTTTCATACATGTTTTGATGACACAAACATGTTGATATGATTATACATGATTATGTATTAAACATAACATGATAATGTTAACTCTCTATTTTTAGAAGAGTGACTCACAAGCCACATCCCTCACCTCAAAATGGGGGAATATTATTGGGGCTTTTCATAGAGACTTAAGCCTCCATAAATGAAATAATCATATTTGGGACACAAAACATTATTCAAAGATTTCATGGTGGTCTAGATATCAGATTGGGACAAATATTTACATATTTCAAACACATTTTGGGGCATATACCATGTATATGTACTCAATTTATAGGGACATGGGAATAACTTCATATACACTTTATTTCACATGTTATGTAGGTGTACATAATTTTAAAAGAACATAAATTACAAGCTTTCAGATATACACATATTTAGATACATTTGGGAGAATATGCAATGCATATGCACTTTTTAGCATCATGAGTTACAAATTCTTAGATTTAGCACATATAACATATAGATACATAGATTTATATATTATTTTAGCACCCATTGATTCAGACTATGGTTCATGAAGTTGGTTCATGCACATACACACTATTGCAATTTTATATTTTGAGAAAACATTTGATGGTACCTAGAAGTGAGCACCCTTGAATCTATATGTTCATTTGAAATGATTGATGAATGTTTATTGGGATAATGTGGTTGAGGTTCAAAGATGTTTAATGGCTTTAGAATTACTCATAGTGATCTTGATATGTGGATCACACCTTCCATCTTGGGGTTAAAATATCAATGCAATATTAGTTACATTACATAGTGAGTTTAGGCTTCAATGGTGCTCAACGGCCTTAACACTACTCCCTATTCATGAGAGTTGGGGAATTTATCTTCCCAACCCATGGTCTTGCCTTAGTTACACAAATTTGGTCCATAATCACCCTAATTATCTAAATGTTTTAACAATGAATCATAGCTATCCAATTATTCAACAAGGAAGCATAATTATCTAATGATTCAAAAAGGAAGCATCATCTCCAACAAATTACATGGTAATACAATTTACTCACATTTAAGTGTATTCCTTCATTGCTCTTAAGTTTAAAATTTCAATCATAGTTTAGGTTTTAGATTTCATTTCATGGACATTGACTATTACATATTCATTATAGGTTTGCATGGAATAAATTGCACATTTGGAGCCTTATCCTAAAGATAAAGTGTGTTGTATACACTTAGGTACATCTCTTTATCCTTTTACTCTAGTATTTATATGTCATTTAAATATGTAAAAGGGAGGCCATTTTAGGTACTAAAATTTAGTGTTAGATACTTGACAATGTCAATTTTTAACTACTTTCAGCCTAAATGACTTGTGCATACATATATGTCTCTTATTCAAAATTATCTTACATCTACTTCCTCTACATGGGTTTTATCTTCTCTAGTTTCTATCAGTCACTTACAAGAATCCCCCCTTTTTGTTCTAAACTGGTCAATTATCATTTTCAAATATCTCAAAATTATCATATCAGTATTCATGTCTCCTAGATGAAAAACATCATAATCAAAATCTACCATGCCATGCCAAGAAACATTCACATCATCTATATAGCATGTGGGTGGAATGATTAATTACCCAAACATTCTTATATAAATATAAAATAGGTTTAATCCTATTAGGGATCTACAAAACACTTATCAAACATACTCAAACACTTGCACATTCAAAGACACTACCCTATTCTTACTAATTTATGAATAAATAAAAAGGAATAAGGCTTAGAAAAATTTGAAGCATCTCAAGCCCAAGACAAAGTTATCATTTTTAAATATTATTAGGGTTAATTGTTGATAGTATAGTATAACTAAAAAATCATAGTGTAGATGAAGGATAAGTGTGCAATAGATATCAACCGTTATATGGTATTGTAATTTATATGTATCCAACCTATGAATGTATCTCAAAAGTCTATGGAATATGAAAGGACACATTCACACCCAAATCAAAAGAAAAAAATGTGAAGAAATAATATATTTTAATATTCTATAAATCTTGATCACTTGTAATAGAAAGGAGTTCTGAACACACACACACACACACATCAATATAGAGATTTTATGATGGTTTTCCTAAATGTCTTTTATCTTTATCATGTGTATAGTGAATGTCATGTTTTTCTTAAATATGATTAATCATTTAATAATAATTAATGTTCTATATGTGTTCATCTATGCTTCTTGAAAAAAATCCTGAACCAAAGATAAGACTTTGCTTGTTCTGTATCTATGATTGCATTCTGATCCTATTTATTTATTCAGACATAAACATAAACTAGCACATTTTGATAATTTTTCTAGGAACTTCAGCTAAAAATGGTGCAAGGATCATGGAAGAGATGTCACTAGAAGTCTAACAAAAAGTGTCAAAATATAGGGCACTCCTCACCATCATAAAAAAAATGATATTCAAAATATGATGGGATGCCAAGTCATGTTGTGCACTATGATCATCATGGTGTGGAAATTTCTCATTAACTAGACAATGTTCAAAAAGGACTTGTACCATTTGGATAGCTCCATTCTAGAGATCATCTAGGAGCCATTATTCATCCCTCAAGAGCCACAGTTTATCCATCCAAACCAACTCTCGTATGAGCTTCAATAAAAAAGTTTGTTGCAGCCACTCAGCCAACCATCCAACCTTAGAAAACACATATAACACCTAATTATGTAGCCATAAATTCTTTAGCAACAACTCTAGCAACATCATCTTCTTAGTCTCCATCAATTCCATCAACATGGCCTATGCTGCCACTTTCTCTATAGGTACTCTACACATTTCAATTTTGAAAATTTGAATAATTTTTCCAATAAGAATGCCATAAGCATAATGAGAGGGGCCAAGTTGGTTGAAAACCTATAAAAGGAAACCATTTGGTTATGCTAATCTATTGAAAACTCAAAAGGGCAATAGATTATTATGTTACTTAATTAAAAACATGAAAGGGAAGATAAGTAGTGTGAAAGAGGTGAAAACTAGCAAATGAAACCTTGAGAGATTACTAAAAATAATTATTTTGGTTTAGTTACCCATCTCATCCAAAAAAAATAGTATCAACACAATGCACACTTCATATAATTTGTCTCAAAATGAGACAACTATTTAAGTCGGGTAAAGTGTTAATAGTATAATAGAACTATAAAATAATAGAGTGTAGATGAAGGAAAAGTCTGTGATAGATATCAACATGTATAACATATTATATTTTTTATGTATTTGTCCTATGAATGTATCCTAAAAGGTTATGGAATTCAAAACGAGTCATTTACACCCAAATCAAAAGGAGGGAATGTGAAGTGACAATGTATTGTAAAAGTCTATAAATAGTGATCACTTGTAATGGAAAGGAGTTCCAAACATATAGAGATCAATATAGAGAGTTGATAATTGTTTTACCAAACAATTCTTATCCTTGTTTTGTGCACCATGAATGTTTTGTTTTAATTAAATATGACTATTCATTTAGTAATAATAATGAGCATTTTAGATGTGTTCATCTATGCTTCCTAAATAAATATATAATCCTAAACCAAAGGAAAGACTTTACTTATTTCATATCTATGACTGTGTTCTGATTATGTTTCTTTCTTCAGACAAAAACAGAAATTAACATGTTCTAATGGTTTTTCCAACAACCTCTACTAACAAGTTTAACATTAATTTGAAACATGGTTAAAATATTTGGTGGATTCATGCAAAGATTAAAAATGAATTTTGGACCCATTAAAGGGTCAATAGAGATAAGACTAAAAATAAAAATAGAGATTCGACAATTTGAAAGCCCCCAAAGCTAGGTTGGTTCAAGTTAAATTTTGATGAAGTTTGTCATGGCAATCCAAGGGCATCAAGAGCTAGCTGTGTGATAAAAGACTGTAGTGTTTCTTTAATTTGAGTAGTTTCTTTCAATCTACTTGATGAAACTAATAACTAAGCAGAAGCATAGGTAGTGGTGGTAGGTATTTAGTTAGCTCTTGAGTCTAGAGTGATGTGTTTAGAAATAGAAGGTGAATCTCAAGTTGTAATTCAATATCTTTCTCTTTAAAATGCCAAAGCATGTCACCTAAAAAATATTTTATCACAGGCCTGGGCAAAATTAGGGCTCTTTCAAAGTTGGTCTTATGCCCATTGCTTTCATGAAAGCAATAGGGTGGCATATTATCTTGAGAATGTTAGTATTGATCAACGGGAAGAGGTAAGGGTTGATAATTGTAAAGAGCATTGTTTGGATTATGTCAGGATAAAAATTATGGAATTATGAATGTTAGTTATTTTTAGGCTAATGATCAAGGGTGGCATAACATATAATGATGGAAGTGTAATTGATATGGCACTTATTAGATGTTTAATCAAGCTAGAGCATGTGAGTACCTCGAGAGGCTGATTATATCAATTGTGCTTCCCTCTAGTAAAGGCATTATGTTTTTAGGCATCAGATCTTCTAAACTATGGAGAATGGAGCTAGAAGTAATGGAAACCTTGATGTGACCAATATGTTTTGGCAAAGCTAAGTCAAGGGAGATGGAATTTATTGGTGGTGTGATGAGGACACATCTAATGAATGTGTTTTGGTATCTATCATTAGAAGTTGTAGAGGTAATTGAAAATATTATGGGGGTTGATTTATTTGAAGGAAGTAGGGGAGTGAAGGTGAATTATGACTTGGCTTCCTTATTTACTAGTAATCTACTTAAGGTTGTTGCAGACAAAGACCAAGTAAAAGAATTGGTAGCTTTCTTTATTTGGAAAAAGTATATGGTTAATTTACTACCTGAAATAGAAAAATCTAGGAGGTCCCCTTTACTAAGATCCCCTTCTCTGGGAAGGATGGTCTGGGTTTTTGGTCCATTATCTTTTTTAAGGATCTAAAGGAAAGGTTTGTAACCCTTTTACATTTTTTTGAGGAAGTGGGTGCTTTGTGTTTTTGGGAAGAGAGGGATGGAGAAGAAAAGGGAGTGTATCTACTAAATTTTCAAGAATTTTTACCCCCTCTCCCTCAATTGGCAAAATGGATAGTTGTGTGAAGGTCACTGGTGAGGCTGTAAGTGATCAAATGGTTGATTCATGGTTTTAATCATATAATATTTCAAGCACCTCCATGGTGGGAGGAGAAAAAGGGTAAGGTAAAGGTGCACGTGGAATGTAGGAAGAAATTAAAAAACATAGAATTCTTCTCTACTTGGGTTGTTGAAGGGAGTTTTTTGTAAGTGGATTCTATTTAAAAGGCTCACCCTTATTCGTAGTTAATGGTATGTCAAGGCCCTAAGGTGTTGGAGAAAATCAAATCCAGAGCGTATTTCAAGTTCATGATGACACCTAGGGGGTGACTAGGGTGTCGTGATTGATTAGTTGGTGGTCTATATTGTAATGTTTTTTTATCATTTGGTAAATGGTAGATAATAGGTTTTGAAATCCCTGATGCTTGTATACCCTGATCTATGTAAATAAGTTTAAATATTTTAAAATACTTTATGATAGTATGTTTTATTTAAGACATTGATGGTTAATGCTTTAACGGCTAGTCTATTAAACAAGACCAAATATTTTTTGTAGATAATATTTTATTGGGAAAGGGACTCATAAACCCTGATATATTTTTAAAGGAAATGACATTTGGGATATGTGGTGGATGGTGTTTTATGATACTTCATGCAATAACAATGAATTTTTTCTTTATTTTTTGAGAAATTTGTATTGTGAGTTTGTTCTCAAATAAATCCAAAATTATTATAATATGAGGGCATCTTAAGTTAAGAGAGATGGGTTCTCATTTGATACATTCAATACTAATTGGAACCAAAACCAACCTTAAAGAAGTAAAAAGTTAATAACACATATTGTCATCCCTAGAATCATACATCATAGTGCACATATAGATACCTTTGAGGTAGTTAATAGTATCAAAAAAGTAATGACTGACCATGGGATGCATACATCAAACACCCTAGGTTCTTCTACTATAAGGGCTACAAGTAGAAACACATTAGTAGTGTCTCTTCTAATATCAACGCTTCATGTCATAAAAAATCTAGAAGTTACCCTACAATTTGCTTATATATTTGTACATCTTAGAGGAAGTGTAGTGTACCACCTATCTAGGTTATACATACATGTAATATATTTTGCAGAGCTAGTGGACACATACGATCCCACAATGATGGGTTCAAAACTGCTACCTACATTAAAAAACTATTTTAACATTCAATTATAAAGGGTCAAATTTACCTATGGGAGATGATTAAACCTACTATAATTGATGTTATAAGGATGTCATAGTTATAATGATGCTTCTTAGACTGCTTCTAATCATCTTTGATACATGTAACTATATTGATATCATTGATAAGGTGAAAACATGCACAAACATAAACTCATTTAAAAAAAATGCAAAATCACTCACTAATCCATATGTTCCTACAACTTAATGTGTAAGAAAATAAATTAATTTGAAAAAATAGGTAAAAATATTAGTAATAGATACACACAAAACTCTAGAGCCTTTCTTAGTTTTTACTAATAATAGATTGTCATGGATATGGGATGTTCTTCATTCATATTTTAGGATTGTCATAAAATAATATGTTAAAGATCATTACATAGGGTTTATCTTAGTAGCATGGAAAAAAATATCAATGAGAACCTAATCATTAATTGCTTATGGATTTTAAAATTATGTAATTTTTTTTCAAATTTTTTTAAATGATTGCATGACATGGCTTTAGGTTTTCAACATGTGCACTTTTTTAATTTTTAAAGTTTCTTTTTTTTACTTCTAATTATTTTTATGTTTCATTTGTATTACAATATAGTATAAAAAATTATTTAATCCAAATTTTTGATGTTATTTCTTTGTATTCCCATCATAATTCTATTCATGATATATGGTTAGGACTTAAGTTTAGGAGCCCAAGACATTCCCATGGTTATCAGAGTCAAGTGCTTTTACCATTTGAGTTATAAGCCCCTTTGTGTTTTTGGGTACATGGCTTGTTGTATTTCAACATGAGTGTCATTGATTAGCAATCCCTACCTTGATTTCCTTTACTAAACCCCAACTCCAAGTAAATAACATCGAATTAATGATATCCAATAATATACAAACAAAGGTGAAAAACCATGCATTATTTTATCCTTATAAAATACACATTTAACATATATTATCATAATCAGGACATACTTAGAATGTTGTAAAACATCAATGCCACCCATTGATGCAATGAAATGAACCTAGACATAAAAATTCACATCATCTATCTAGCATGTGTGTGGCATGAGAAATTACCCAAAGAGTCTCATATAAAATATAAAATAGGATCCTTCTAATTTATGAATTAGTTACAAGGAGTAGGGCTTAGCCAAGATTAAATCATCTCAATCCCAAGCCAAAGTTATCATTTTCCAAGTATCAAAATATAGATTATAGGTATCATACTTTCAAGGAGCACTATTTCACATATTCACCTAATGAGGAGAACTACATGCAGTTTAACTTCCCTCTTTAGAATATTGGATATGTAGGTAGTGATAATCCATTCAATAGGGAGTGGTTCAGGTCAATGCAACCCAACTTTCTTCCCTTTTTATAGGCCTAAAACTAATGTCAATAGTGAACTTTGGGTTTCAAGATAAGAAGATATATTTTTGGGTATTACATGCATATTCAAACCTTAGTATCACACATACAAACATAATATAAGAATTCACAATGACCTGTACATGAATATAAAAGTAACATTCACAAAGATAGAACCATTAGACTTGAAACATAATAATTGATGGTAGTGACTAGAGACTATTGGTAGCATCTAGGTGAGCCAATAACCCCAGCTTTTGATTTGAATGACTCACAATCTATTTTCTTTCCTAGCTTGCCACCTATCTATAGTATTAGTCCCACACATAACAAAATAATGCTAATTATCTTATCCTCTTTGGTAATTTCCATATATATAAAATGCAATTGAAAAATCAACATTAGTAATTTACATTCATATTTATGTTTCCTTGTAATACATGATAGTCTAAATTAATACACATGTTTTTATAATCTTATTAGGGTTAACTATTGATTTTAGAATGGAACTAAAAAATCATAGTGTGTAGATTAAGGACAAATGTGTGATAGATATCAAATGGTATAACATAATATAGTTTGTATATATCTAGCCTTTGAATGTATCCTAAAAGTTTATGGAATGCAAAAGGACTCATTCATGCCCAAATCAAAAAGATAGAATGTGAAGTGATAATGTATTATAAAATTATATAAATTGTGATCACTTGTAATGGAAAGGAGTTTTGAACACACACACACACACACACACACACACACACACACACACACACACACACACACACACACACAGATATATATATATATATATATATATAGAGAGAGAGAGAGAGAGATTTTGATTATGGTTTTTATGAATGTCTTCTGTCCTTGTTTTGTGTGTATTTAATGCTATATTTTGCTTAAATATGATTACTCATTTAGTAATAATAATGAACTTTATAGATGTGTCTGTCTATGCTTCTTGAACAAATATATAATCCTAAACTGAAGATAATACTTTACTTGATCTGTATCTATGACTATATTCTTATCTTATTTCTTTCTTTGGGCATAAACATAAATCAACATGTTTTGATGGGTTTTCCCTAAATTTTTGCTAACAATGGTGTGATATTGTCACTAGAAATCCAACAAAAAGTGGAAAATGCCAGTGCACTCCTCACCATCATAGAAAAATATGATATTCAAAATCTAATGGGATGCCAAGTCTTGCTATGTATTATGATTAGTATGGTGCAAAATTTTCTCATTGACTGGAAGATGTTAAAAAAGAACTTGTCCCATTTGGGTAGCTCCATCATAGAGTACATTTAGGAGCCATAGTTCATCCCTCAAGAGCCATAGTTCACCCCTCCAAACTAACTCTAGTAAGATTTTGAACAAAAAAGGTCCACCTTAACCAATCCACCAACCATCCAACCTCAATAAACACCACCAACACTCAATTATGTAGTTGTGAATTCTTTGGCAACAACTCCAACAACATCATATTCTCAGTCTCCATCAATTCCAACAACACAACCTATGCCTACACCTTCTCTATAGGTACAACACACATTTTAGTTTTGAAACTTTGAAGATTTTTTCTAGTAGGAAGGCCAAATCAGGTTGTGTTGAAAACTTGTAAAGGGAAACCAGTTGGTTGGGCTAATCTATTCAAAACCAAAAAGGGTGATAGATTGTTATGTTAGTTGAAAATTTAAAAGGGAAGCTAAGTAATGCATAAGAGGTGAAAACTGGTAAACGACAACTTGAGTATTACTGCAAGTAGTATTTTTGGACTAGTGCCTCAATATAGACAAAAGTTTTAGCATCAACACAAGACACACTTCTTGTGAATTTGTCTCAGGATGAGACAACTATTTAAGTTTGGGAAAGTGTTGATAGTATAATAGAAATGCAAAATCATAGAGTGTATATGAATGACAAGTGTGTGATAGATATCATCTGATATAATGTATTGTATTTTATATGTATTTGGCTTATGAATGTATCCTAAAAGGTTGTGGAATGTGAAAAGACTTGTTCACACCCACATCAAAAGGATGGAATGTGAAGAGATAATGTATTACAAAACTCTATAAATAGTGATCGTTTGTAATGGAAAAGGGTTTTGAGCATATAGAGATCAAATATAGATTTGATAATGGTTTTCCTAGACATCTTTTATCCTTATTTTGTGCACTATGGATGTTCTATTTTGCTTAAATATAATTAGTCATTTAGTAATAATAATGAATGTTCTAGATGTGTTCATCTACGCTTCCTAAATAAATATATAATCCTGAACCAAAGGTAAGACTTTGCTTTTTATGTATGTATGACTACATTTTGATCTTTTTTCTTTCTTCAAGCATAAACACAAATTAGCATGTTTTGAAGGGTTTTCTAGTAACCTCTACTAATATTTTAAAATTAATTTAAAACAAGTTAAAATAATTGGTGTATTCATGTAGAGATTAAAAACAAATTTTGGGATATGTGGTGGATGGTGTTTGACGAGACTCCACGTAATAATAATGAATTTTTATTATATTTTTTGAAAAAATTATATTGTGAGTTTTTTCTTAAATAAATTAAAAATTATTATAACATGAGGGCACCTTATATAGGGGAGGTGGGTCCTCATTTCAGATACACTTGATGCCAATTGGGACCAAAACCAACCCTAAAGAAGTAACAAGTTAATAACACATATTGTTGTCCCTAGAATCATGCATCGTAGTACACATATAACTAATAATTAAGGTCTAAACATGACAACCCAAATAATGTTTTAATACCTAATAATGACATAAAATGTTATCTTATACATGCTCACCTTTGGGCTAAGCTATAGCAACAACATAACAAAGCTCTGAAATTTATTTGGTATAGTTTGTGATAATTTTTAAGTTTGATTGATTGATTAATGGATCAAAATGTGCCTTAAATCATTAAAAAATAGTTTTATTCAATATAGTGGTGCCATATCATCATACAAATTTACTTATGTAAAAGTGTACCCTGAGCCTTTATTCCATCCATGTGCATAATCAGGAGAAAGTTGTAATATACCTAGGTTGGGGTATATATTGTATATTGGGGGTTGAATAGTAGTAGAATTAATAGTAAAAAAAATATCACATTTATATAAATTAAGAGTTGGATAGATTAGAATAGTATAAATAGAGGGGCATAGGCTATTGTAAAGCATTCAAGCAAATATCAATTCAATTAGACAGTTACTATGATAAGGAGGTAGCCCCCTCGAAGTGGCAAATGATAAATGTAGAGTGATCCCTTCTCTAAAAGGAATAAAATATTATATATTCAGTATTTTCAAATATTTTGTATATTTTACTATAGAGGTTCTTAAAATTTGGTATCAGAGCTCTTTCCAGGGCCATTTCCATGTTTTTTTGGTATAAGGAAGTCGAGTAAGTTTATGTGCTTCTATGCACCATATGTGCTCACCTTGCCTTTAAGACCTTGGTGATAAGAAAGTGGATAGAAATTGTTTCTATTTTTATATTTTAGGAAAGATATTTTGTTTAATTTCATGGTTTGGGTATTTCCTTATGATAGAAACATCAATTTGTAGAGTTGTAGGAAGGATTTGTGTATGAGATTTTAGTGGTTTTATAGCAGAGATGTTTTTTTTTTTTGAGATTGGGATATTATATTTGTATATATGTAGGTTTTGTGTGATATTTGGACATGTGCCTCTAAATCTACTAGTTCTTTCCATTTTAAAGTGCATATTTCCATATATTTCATCAACAAACATGACTATTAATATGCATACCTCTCTCCAACCATAAGCAATCGTGCCAAAAATTTTATGGGTTTTTTTTGACTCATTTCTATATTTACATGAAAATTTAATTTTTTTATTTCATTTAGTATTGTGAAAGTTATTGCATTTTAAGTGACTGCTCCTGTGTTAAAAAAGGGTATTTTATGGAATTCTAAGTCTAGGACGTATTTTCAATTGAAACTGACTTCCAATAACTTCTAATCATGGGGATTTACATTTTATCTAGATATCATTTGACACAAATTCTACAAACTAGCACCATTAAGTAATATGATACCAAATTTGAAAAATTCATTCCTCAATTTCAAGGCATGTTTGATGCATTCTTCATAAGTTGTTTCATCCATGGACTTCAAGATGCAATTCAAGTTGAGGTGAAAATATTTTGACCTCAATCAATGATGGACACCTTTATGTTAGCCAAGATCTTAGAATCCAAACTCAACTCACCATGTCATAATTTTAACACCAACCCCCCTCTCAAGGCAACCCCCATCATATGCCTCACAAGGACTAAACATGTCATGAACAAAAGTTATGTTACAATTTTGACGAACAATGGGATTGTGGACATAAATGCATCAAAAAAATTGTACCTACTAGATTTTAATTCTCCACTTGATCCAGACCAAGTGAGTATACCACTGAAGAACCCAATAAGGCATCCAAAGCACCCCAACAAGCATTAACAATGCCTAAATTGATAATAACAACACCTAAGCTAATACTAAAAGATCCCAACTCGATAACTATAGAGCTCAAGCAGATATCTGACAAGCCCAAGCAAGCCATAAAAGCACTCGTGCTAACCCCCAAAGAGCCCCAATAGGAAACTGATGAGCCCAAGTAGGGACTTGACACATCAAAGCCCTCAAATTCTTTGATAGGGTTAGCATCTCCATAACAAATGTGTGCCAAGAACAATGTTAAGGGGGATGGCATGTATCCTCAATTGGCTCACCAAGCAGCCTATTTTGTTCACCTTCATTCTTGTTTTGATATGTTATTACACTTCAACCTTTAGTTATAATTCTCATTGTCACCTTATTACTATACATGCACATATCCCCACACAAATGGAATAAGTAGAAACAAAAAAGGACACATGGACATGCCTATATCTAGTCTTCTACATATTTTTGATATGTAATTTTTTGCATGTTTCAATGGTGAAACATGTCAAGGAGGATGGAATGTAATATACTTAGGTATGGATATATATTGTATATTGGGGGTAGAATCATAGTAAAATGAATAGTAGTGAATAGTAAGGAATAGTAATAATAATAATACCACATTCATAGAAATGAAGAGTGTGATAGATTAGAATAGTATAAACAGAGGGACTTAGGCTATTGTAAGGCATTCAAGTGAATATCAATTCAATTAGAGTATTAATTTGATAAGGAAGTAGTGCCCTCAAAGTCGCAGGCAATTTGTGGAATGATTCCTTCCCTAAAAGGAATAAAATATTATACATTAAATATTTTCAACTATTTTGTGTATTTTAGTATCGAGATTATTAACAAAAATAGCTTGCTAACATCTTAATTTAGCCCTGGGCTTAGTTGCATTAAAACATGCATGTGTGTACGCTAAGTTTTTTTGCCTTAGGGCTGGTAGAATGTTCACCCTACCCCAACCCACCCCCCCCCCCAAAAAAAAAAATAATAATAATAATAATAATAATAATAATAATAATAATAATAAAAAAATAAAAGAAGAAGAAGATGAAACACCAAAAGGCCCATATTGGGAAAGTGATAAAGTCATGCAACCCTGCTCCCTCTTTCGTTGTACCAATGTCATAATATCTACCCATCATAACACGTTTGGGCCCAAAAACACTTGATATTTGAATTAAATACAATAATGAAATGTTGATAAGTAAAAGTCATATAGCAATTGAGATGCACCAATGCCATAAGTGGATATTCAAATAAAATATCTTCCCTTGCTAAGTTATGCCTATTCATTTTTCCTTTTTATTTAACGCCACATTATTCCATAAAAATAGTGAGATTTTTCTTTTTGTTTGTCTATTCAAAGTGCATTGCGCCAATATATTTCCATATTTTATATTGTGGCACTAAAGACAAAACATGGTTGCCACCCAGAGTAGGGTTATGGCCCTGCCTTATCTTTTTTTGTGTTTACTTCTCCTTTATCATCTATTTGGTTGAAGTGCAGTAGACAAGGAAATTCATATGGGGGAGTGTGCATTTAACCCCTTCCTGTACACATGAATTTTAAATGAAATAAAAACTCAACCCATTTTCCTATTACATGGCACTATTTTGAGTGGAAATTAATTATGATGATGCATTGGATGCATAAAAACCCCCAAAAATTCATTGGAAATCATGTTGTCAGAGGGAGGCCTAGGTTTAGCCTAGGTAGAAATGAAGTTTATTGTAATGCCCCGTATGGATGAGCCTAGGGTACTCTTGAGCACGATCATGCATTTCAAAGCATGGGCATCATCGTGCAAATAATATGGCAAAGATCCTAGACCTATTTTATCCTTTCTTTATCTTTTTACCATTTTTTTTACCTATGTGAAAGGAATCATTTGTTCCCAAATCAAAAGGATGAAATATGAAGTGACAATGTATTGTAAAATTTGATAAATAGTGATCACTTGTAATAGAAAGGAGTTCCAAACATATAGAGATTTGGCTATGGTTTTCCTTAATGTCTTTTATCCTTGTTTTATGCACCATGAATGTTTTATTTTACTTAAATATGATTAATCATTTGGTGATAATTATGAATGTTCTAGATGTGTTCGTCTATACTTCTTGAACAATTATATAATCCTATGCCAAAGACAAGACTTTATTTGTTCTATATTTATGATTGTGTTCTGATCATGTTTAGTTCTTCGAGCATAAGTTTACAAATTAACATGTTATAATGGGTTTTCTAGGAACCTCTGCTAACATTAACATTAATCTAAAATAGGGTAAAATAATTGGTGTATTCATGTTGAGATTAAAAACAACTTTTTAGATATGTGGTGGATGGTGTCTGATGAGACTCCATGCAACAATAATAAAATTTTGTTGTATTTTTTGAGAAAATTGTATTGTGAGTTTGTTCTCAAAGAAATCCCAAATTATTATAACATGATGGCATCTCAAGGTAGGGAGACAAGTCTTTATTTGATACACTTGATGCCAATTTGGATCAAAAGTGCTAAAAAAAATCCTAAAGAAGTAAAAAGGTAATAATGCATATTGTCGTCCCTAGAATCATGCATCATAGTTCACATATAGATACCCTTGAAGTAACTAGTAGTATCACATAAGTAATGATTGACCATGGGATGCATACACTAAGCACCCTAAGGTTATTTTATTACAGGGGATACAAGTGGTGACACATCTAGCAGTGTCCCTTCTACTATTGATGTTTCATGCCATAACAAAGCTAGGAACCACCCTACAATTCACCTACATATTTGCACATCTTGGAGGAAGTGTATCGGATCACTTATCTAGGTTATACATACATGTAATACATTTGCAAAGATAGTGAACACATATATTTTCACAATGATGGTTCAAAATTATTGCTTACATTAAAAAACTATTTTGACATTCAATTAGAAATGGTCAATTTTACCTATGAGAGATGATAAAAATCTACTATAATTGATGCTATTTGGATATCATAGTTCTGGTGATGCTTCTTGGACTTATTCTAATCACTTCGATACACATAACCAAATCAATATCAATGACTTGTGGTTCCAAATTTCATAATTAAATTAATGATAACCACACTCTCAAAAGTGGCTGGTGTCACAATAGCGATAAGTTCATAACCATCCTCATCGATCGCTACTGAGCACACGATTTGAGTGGCATTGGGATTTGACATGCGATTGATTACGTAACACAACGTCCACAAAATTTGAGTCTTGTTCCAGATTCATGCATGCCATGCCATTAACGCTCTTTTCGTCTTGTCTTTACCAAGTTTGGGCACATATTTGGGGAAAAGCGATAAAGGCGGACGACTCTGCTCCCATTCAGCCATACCTCCCATGCTTTACAGTCGTGCAGTCGTACTCTTAGCTTGGGCCCGAAAACGTGGCTGAATTAAGAAAAACATTGAAACGCTGATCAGCCAGTAGATGAGCTGTACTGATGGGATAAGCGGATATTCCTCAAACTTATCTTCCCTCCCTAAGTTATGTCCGTCCATTCTTCCTTTTTATTTAACACACACTGTTCCATCAATATTAGTGAGATTTGTCCTATCATTATCTGTTTTTCAAAGCGCATTGGGCCCTTACATTTCCGTATTCCGTACCGCGGCCCCATCGACAAAACATGGCTGCCTGCCAGAGTAGGGTTAAGGTTAGGGCCCCGCCTTATCTTTTTGACTGTAATTTGGTAAAAGGGGACAACCAAGTTTACGGCTGAAAACCAACGTTGGGTATATTATATTATATTATATTATATAGGGACCCCGGATAAAATAAGATAGTGACAATAAAAAGAATGGTTGATGTTTCTCAAGTAAAAGTAAGGCTAAATTTGACGGCCAACCCTGCTTCCCACTTAAACTTTAAATGATAGTTATCTATTCACTACTCAATATTGTTTTTTCTATGTTAATATAACTTATAATTTTTATATATTTTGATATTTTATTTAAATTTTTTTTGATAAAATTTAAATTAGTAGTTGTTTCAAAAGTGTAAGTTGTACACTGTTCAAGTTTATCATCAAATTTGAGTTGGGGTCTTGATGATATGGATCCTCCGCTTTTTGGGTTTGCTCTTATTATTTAAAGTTATTTTTTATTGTGACTTTATGACTTGTTGCTAGGCTTTGCCTAGTTATTTGTGGTGTTTCTAATTTTGGTCCTAGGCTTTACTTAGTGTGACTGCATGACGTGCTCTCATACTGCGTATATTTTTTTTTGTAAATTATTTGTATATTTTTGTTAAGTTAATATATAGATATATTTCATCAAAAAAAAATTGTGAATTGTATTGTGAGTGTAAGAATACATCACTCAAGTATTAGAAAAATGTATCAATTTTTTTTTTCAAAAAAAAAATCTTCATGTTATCACCTCAAAATATTTCTTATTGGTTCTTCATTATATTACTCAAACAAGTTTGCTACTTATTAATCAAACATGAAAACTAAATCAAGATTAAGTTTTAAGCATGATCATAGTACTACCATGTACGAAAATAATAATCGTTTACAAAATCAAATTTTCATTCCTTCAATTTTTTTCATTGTAAAATCAATTTCATGTTGACATCTTATAATCAAATTACATAATTAATGCTAAAATCAAGGTAGACACTATTAAAAATACTTCCATTATGAGTGCACAATTAATTCTCACTTCATAATACATATTTGCGTTTAAAGTTAAAGCAACCTTTCCTAATTAGTGACTAAAAATAATAATTGGAATCCACATTTTTCAATTATTTATAAGTACATAGAAAACCATGCCTAAAGAAGACAAGTTAATATTCATCTTTTGGTAATATGATAGATTGGTTCCAACGTAGTATATAACCAAAATTAAACTGAATAAAAACTTAAACTTGTTTACAAGATCATTGATAAAATATGAATTTCATCTTTCTATACAATAATACAATTCCCTGTCAAATAAAATCCTAAATGAAAAAATCTTCATAAGGAAAATCTATCAGATCTTTGTTCACCATTATTATCATTGAAGGACCATATAAGTACATGAAGAGGGATTTTACTCCAACCACAGAACCCTTCCACAAAGGTGCTAGATGTGAACAATCGATATAGCAAAGAAAATATCAATAGATTGAATAATTTGACATGCAACTCCCTACTGAAATGCGGTATAGAATGATATGATATTTATAATATGCATTGAGGTATATGCATAAGATCACATGACTTTTAAAAAAATAAGGTGACCCCTAAATGCATTTGAAATCTTGTATTAAGGTATGCTCTATAACTCAAATCATGGATAAGTTTTCATGACCTTACATATTTTGTAAAACCCATACATACCAATTTTTTATTATTCATTCACAATTATAGGAATAGCCAAGTCATCTCATAGATTTCACATCTCATCTATTTGTTTCTCATACATAGGAGAATGTTACTATTAAACATTTCAAGTCCAAATTAGGACCTAAAACAAATTTTAAAGGTTCAATGTATGTAAAGCATACATTGTGTCACCAATCCAATGTGTGACCCAATAATCTGATCAGTGCCATATTTTTATCAAAATGACCAATCTTAAAAAATGGTTTGATACCCAAAATACGCTAATAAGGAGTTTATCATCTATAAAATTAGTATCCTTCCAAATGGTATTCAAGTACTTAACATGGGTTTAGATTTCATTATCCCAAGTCAAATATACAAGTGTGTGATATATGTTCCTAATTTTGAGGAGTTACTTTACAATATGTATTTCCATTAATTGATTAGATTCCAAATTTATTTGATCTTAAATATCCAAACACAAAATTCTCAATATGTCATACTATGATTTTCATTTAAAGGACATTTATCATTTTACTAAAAAACAATGCTTATTATATCTAAATCTAAATTTTAGTTTAGATGTTCACAAACCAATACCTTATTATCCTAATGAGTATCCAATCTATCATGAGGTTCCACATCCAAAATTGAATACTCACTAACCCATAACCATGATTTTGATAGTTGGTTGAAGTCTTTAAATTCTTGATGTCAATTTAATACCCCACAAGAGTTAATAATCCTTTTTACATTTAATGATGAACATATTTTTATTATTAACTCACTAAAATGTATTGGGTCATCTATGACTAAGACTTAGGATTAGATTAGGACAATCAAATGATAATTTTGTTCATAAGTTTTCCACCCCATTTATAGAATTGTTTATCATGACATATTAGTGCAATGATTGATCATTCATCCAAATGAGTTTGCAAATGCTTATAATTAGTAATTATAAATCACATATTAATGTTTTACCAATATTTCAAAAAATAAAAGGTGATAAAAAAGATCAAATAAATTTATCCCTTAATACTTATAATCATCCTAAATAATTTAATTTATGAATCAAGTCTACTTATGATCTTTAATTTATTCACTATAAAAATATCACTTCTAAAACTATTTAGTCAAAATGATTTAACCACTTATAGTTTACATAATTTAATACATATGAGCAATAGGTTTTCCTGGTGTGAACTTAACCATGAGAAAAATCCACGAGGTTGTAACCTCCCAATTAGAACACCATTTACAAGAATAAACAAAATAACTCTTTACCCATCTAATGAAATAATCAAACAATGACAATATCCATATAGGAAATATCAACAGAAGAAATATTAAACAAACTTTAGCCCTTCCCATTAAACATTTCAAATTCAAAGGACTTTGTTTCTTATTGCACAATCACATTATTTGCAATAATGAGAAACTAATCAAATGATATTTTTAACTCCTCATTTCATTTATTCATGATAGGCATGTCTTAGGTTTCCCATATTAAAGGTCATATTTCTTAAACTTTGCATATGGTTTAGCCATTTATGTTTTCATCTAGCACAAGATCCAAATTATCATTTATGTTTTAATCGCTTAACATCTAGGTTCTCCATCATAAGATCTAGTTCCTTCCTAGATTTTAGTCGTCTAGGCCTTCACCTATATACTAATATATTGCATTAGATACATAAAACATAACATTTTATTAGGATTTATATTTCTTAAATTTATATTACTTTTAACATCCTAAAATCACATTATGTTTTATATTTAAACCAATAGTTCAAATATCCCATATATAGTAGATCATGTTCTATGGATAACTTAATATAAGGTTCTAAGCTATGATTTCAAACTTATAACAACCTTCTAAATATATTGCATTGATATTAGGTGTATCAATATAGCTATTGATATAATAAAATGGCATAATCATTATCAATTAAAGGTATATTGATATTATAAAATTGATACAACAAACTATGGAAAGATAAATTGAAATAACCATTTAAGTCACAAATCCAAATGGTAAAACCACCTATCACAATTGATAATCCACCAATTTCACAAAATGATCTAAGGCTCTAAATGTCTTTGTTAATTTATTACATTTTATGTGGCAAAATATTGATGAAGATGATTAATAATATGGTCATCACTTGAAATCAAATCCCAACTGAGCATGAAAAAAATATTGTAACGAATAGCCATTTTCATTGACAGAAACCAAAATAAAAATAAATTCATACCTTGGTAAAGCTTGTAAAATACGAAGAATCAAAAGGACAAATTGATATATTTGTAGGTTTCTTTTGTTACTTTAGCTTTATGTGGTTTCATGGTCTACAATGATTGAAATATTTGCATAAAATGGGTTAGTTACATGTGCTTTAGCAAACATGTACAAAAAATGTGGTAGCATACACAGAGCATGTGAAATGTTTGAAAAAATGCCACAAATAAATTTGATCTCATGGAATGTAATGATTACAAGATATGCACAAAATTAGTATATTGAAAAAGCCTTGCAAAATTTTAATAAAATGCAATTGCCAAGTGTAATGCCATAATAAAAAACCATTTCCAGCATCCCCTTATACCATTCCAAAATGGGATGTCTTGAACCCAACATGGACATCCATTATAATTTAAAAAAATGTTTTATAAATGTTGTATAATAGAAAGTGTTGTAATAGACATGCATGTAAAATATGGAAGCCTACACATGGAAAATGAAATGTTTCACAAAATGCCTCAAATGAATGTTATCTCATGGTCTTCAATGATTTCATGATATGCAAAAAATGGATTTGTTGAAAATGCCTTGAAAAATGTTAAGCAAATTCCATTGGTAGGTGTAAAACCTGACTTGACAACCATTGCTAACATACAATTGGTTTGTATTAAAATGTGAGATTTTAAAATAAGGAATTGACTTCCATAAAATCAAAATTAGAAGAGGGTTTTTATTAGGGGTTATAGTTACAAACATGCCCTAGTGTATGCAACTTGTGGAAGAATAGACATGATGTGTGAACTATTTGACAAAATGGTTCAAATAAATTATGGAATTTATCAACAATGGTTTGGAAACACATGGTATCCATGAAATCTATAAAGTTACAGATAAATGGGAATGTGATGTAGTCAAACATATATAAAAAGGATATATTAAAAAATTTAACAGTTGATGTTGAAAACATTGATTTATTTTTTACAACTTATTCTTCTATCAAAGTTTTGAGAGACTATTTAGAAGTTGATTGAGCAATAACTTTATTTATCCTAGGAACTAAGACCTTTCATATATTACACTATAATGCCATTTTTATGCTAGGAGTAAATATTAAACCTTCCATTATTAATATCATCTTCATGATTTGTATATATACCACAATACTCTGATAAGAAAAACAAATACAATGATGAAAGTGTAACAAACCCTCTAGTTGAACTTAAAATAATGTAGCATTTTTGTAACTTAAAATTCATTCCACATGATCAAACCCAAAAACTTATCCAATCATAAAATTTAGACAACAACATTTATAAAATTCAAATGTTGGTTGTAATATAACTTTTTACAACTACAAGGATAGTAAATACATTAGGACCCAGCCATGGCTGGTCTACTAATACAATAACTGCTATTCAAATATATACCAATGAAATACAATTATGTTTCCACTAGTCCTTTAGCCTTAATATAATAAATAGACACCAAGCCCTCTAGAGCTTAAGTCAAACTAACACATATATCACTAATAATCTCAAGTGTAGTCTCTAAATAAGAACTATAGTGGGGATGGAGAGCATCATCTGAGCACTTTTCTACACCAACCATGGACCAATGATCCCCTACACAATCTCCTATTAGGGAATGGCCCTCCCTTTAGGGATAGGTAGATAAAATGGTGTGAGAATCTAAAGAATAATCAAGTACCCAAGTATGTATGATTTTTAAAACTAAACAAGCAGTGTATCATAAAAAACTCATTATATTATAAGATATCGCACTGACATGTAAATCATACATATCAAAATATAATATTTCACTATACATTATTTAACCACAAGATTCATACTAATTACATCCTCCAAGAAATAATATCACATCACATGCTATACATAGGATTAATCAAAGTATACTTTTATTCATCAACACATGAATGAATCATACATTATTATTTAACTCATACAGGAAATAATTCTTATAGTTCATACCACCCGAGTATGTTTCACATTCATATTAAACTACATATTCTTAATGACTACAATAAGATCTAAAAAAGCTACACCTCATGATATCCCTTTATATCACAGTATAGTATTCTAAGACATAAGTACTAGTTTTTCCTCCATCAGTCATATAAATAGTCTTAAATACTTAGAACCATTTGTTTTTAATCAAGTATATATAAAAAATAATTAATACAAACACATAAAAGTCTACCTAACATTTGTGTACACTCTCAAGGTTGTACACATGCATACATGATGTCTTACTAATTTTTATAAAATATATTATTCAAGTAATAACCAATATATACATTTACTCAGTCAATGTAGGTGAGAGTCTAGACATACAACTATAACATGTACCATCTGAGAATATACATCTAATTTGATGTATTCTATGATATTCCATACTATCATAGCTCATTGTGCATGAGCACCCTACTCCAACATGAACACTCAATCTATCATACACTATAATTATTAAACAAGCAAGTATAAAATTATACCACCTAGGTATACCCTAGATTATACTACACAATAATAATCAGATAAAAATATAATTTCTAAGCACACATCATGATGTACTATTTTATTCTAGAAATATCTAATCAATTACACATAAATTACTCTCATAAACTATAATGCACATAAATTTTCATCTTTACATGATGCTACAAAATTTGACCCCACTGACATGTTTTTATAACACTATTATGCTACAAATGTACTATTTATCTCTACTAGCATTCTAAGTAAATCCATAGTATATATTTAGATCATATAATTATATCACCAAGGATACATTGTTAATCAAATAGAAGTATAATAATATTACTATAGAAATGTCTAACTTTTCTATAGTTTACCCAAAACATAATGATATTCCTAAAACTTTAAAACTTTAAGCACATTCATCATATGAAAATGGCTTACAAGGATAAATAGTCACATCTCAAATAATTAATTAAGGCTCAACAATTAATTTGATTCAGGTTTGAGGTTCAAAATAAGGTTGAGAATCAATCATCTCATAATCAAATATATATGTCGCATGATCATAATCTTTATTAATGTTTCAAAATTGAATAAGTAAGATCCTTTATATTTTATCATAAAAATGTAATTATCGTAATTTACAAGGTATCTCCCCTGTGATCAACTAAATTTATGAGTTAATAAGTTATATTTTAATTAATCCATTTCATAAATATTTCTTCTATAGTATCACTGTTACCCACATCTACCACTTTATTTTTATTTTCCTAACTGAGTAAACATAGCATTCCAACATAAATCTTTGCAACAACTATATCATGATTCTCATAATAATCACATTATTTTATTTAACTACACATTCGAGTTATCTGTAATATAAAAATCCAAGTCAAGAATAAAGTTCCACCAAACCTTCATTCTTACAATAAAAATGGAACATAGTTCACTTTAATACTTTCTTTCTTCTTCCAAATATACATGGTGCATTCCTTATAATTAATATTTTAATAAGAAGCAATTATTATTTGGAACTCCTCATTATAGTTATAATAATAATTCAATGATTTATCTTTTAAAGTTTCAGCTATTTATTTAAAAACTCATTATTATTGATATATATGACTCAGCGTTCCAATTAAATATTTAGTGTTACATTATAGATTCAGTGCTTCCTTGTATTAACTCTATGTTAAATAAAGACTTGGCTCTTCATTAAATTGACTTAGTCAAATCAAATGCTATTCAATTATGATATACTCAATTTAACATAAGAGAGTATGCAGATATAATAATTGAAATGTGTCTTTAGAATGGAACACTGGCCTATTGGAATGGGATGTTGCCTATATAGAATTTAAAATGTAGCCAATGGTAAAGGTATTACATTATATTGAAGCAAAACCAATAAAATAAAATAAACATTGCCCTTTTTTTAATTAGATGCTCAAAAAATGTAAAATATCTGATACATATATAAAACATAGCCTCAAATGTGATCCAAAGCCCTTTAATATTCAAAACACGAACATTAACTTAAAATGCAGACCTATTTATCAAAACACAGGTCTTATTAAAATAAATGTAGGATTAAATGAACATACACGCAATCTGTACAAGTGGGATGATGGTCTATAAAAATAAAGTGTATGCTTAAAGAATAAAATTGCAGGTTCAATAAAAATGCATGTTCAATTTATATTTTAAACTGGACTCTCTTTGAAAATCTAAATTTGTCTCATATTAAAATATATAGACCTATAAATGTATTCAACTCCACTAAGGTAATACGCAGACCAAAAAATAATAAGATGTTATCCTTTCAAAATGAAATGCTAGTCTTAAATAAAGTGAAATGTTGACCTTAATAGGTGGGATGTGGTCTTTAATGGGGGAAACCCAAGCTTATCAAAACAAAATGCCAGTCATACAAAGTAAAATGTGGGTTTAGGATAAATAACATGTAGACCATAGAAATAATACTCAGTCAAATCAAGGTAATACACTTCACAAAACATATATGAGATTAGTCTAGAAAAATCTTAAACATTGATCTTAAAAATTTGGAATACAGATTTAACAATCAGATTCAGGCCAAAAATAAATAATACACACATAAATCAAACCATTTAGCACACAAGAAAATGAATACATAACCAACCTTCTTGATATTTGTTGAATGAAGAACACATCTTTCTCTTGTTTCCTCCAATCCTTCTCTTCCAATTCTTCTGACTATTTTTATTTGTATCTCCCTTTCAAAGTTCCTTTTTCCTTAATTTATAAAACTAATATTTTACCTCTATCTACTGCACTCTTACTTATCATGAAATCTCCCTTTGATTTCCCCCATGCATGTCATTTTACTTTTCTTTTTATTTCTATTAAATGGAGTTTTCTTTAACAAAATCACAGTCCCTTCTTAAATTAACCTTATTAATTTATATAAAAATATATAATTTTATCAATATAGATCTTTACTCCTTATTACCCTATGTCATCTTAACATAAGACTTGATTGACTAAATAAAGATATCTATTGTCCTAGCTTTCATGTAATTTTATGAATACATTTCAAGACTAAACTTAGATTGCCATAACTCACATTTAGTACTTTAAGATAATTATAATTCTATGAAAGTAATCATTAAGAAGATAATTATTTATTTAAATAATAGATATTAAGTCATTAAATAATTTTTATTGTTAGATAATCATATCTACAATAATTCATATCTATATAGTAATTAAATATCTATTTTCTTGATTTATTCTCAAAAATCAAATTAAAAGAATATTGCATATTAAGAACTAAATTTATATACAAATATAATCACATACAAGATTTACTAGCATCTAAAACATGTTATGCATATAATATTTTAAATCTAATGTGTGTGTGTAGGATCACTGTAAATTCCTCTTGTTATCCTCCAATTGTCCCATCTAGCTCATCCTCTCCGATGATGCTCTCCCTCATCAAGCTTTGAGGGTATGATCTATCATGCATTCACTTCATAACAAGTAGGTAGTTAGTCTAAGTCATCATATATATCAACCAATGATACAAAACTAACAAATATGCATCATTAATATACGTAACAATAAAATACAACTGTCACATCATGTATAAAAATAAAAAATATCACTATCTCATTATAATATATGTCATAAAATTCAAATTAAAGTAATAATAATAAGCTAATAACCTTATTAATCCATGTATTAAAGGTTATAAATTATAGGGTGAAATTGGGATATGGCATCCTCCCCCCTAAAATTGGTCATCATCCTGATGACACTTATTCAAATAAAAGTTATGAATAACAAATAGAGTTTATCAAAATAAAATCATAGTTTCAAGTATCAAATCATGCAAATAAATTATAAAATTTTCCTAAAGAACTCATCATAGTTCTCCTAATTAGAACTATTATTAGAGTATTTGTCCTATAATTCCCTACTCTGTGACATTTTTTATTATGTAAATAAATTTTGTGAATGTCACTTACACTGATTGGTTCTATCATGACCACCCCAGGGTCAAGAATCGTAAGACAAGTCTATAATAACTCGATAAAAGTTTCACTGACTTCTCAAAAGTATATGAATCATCATAATAGTCAAAATAAATGACCAAGGAGAGTTACACAAAACTTTCCATCCCCTATGCACATATCTCTAACCTAGAGAGTGTATTTCTCATTCCAAAGAAAAGTGTTCAGGGAGCCTAGCAAGATTGATGTATATATGTTAATACTATCACTACTCTACATAGCTTTGAATAAGTATAACATGTCAATACTATCACTACTCAATTAGAGCTCCTGACAAGTATGATGATGAATAGGAAATAGAAATATTACATTTCTAATTATACAAAATCATGGAATACCCATCCACAACATACATACATATGTCCATATGACTAAATTTGACAAGTCAATTGTCAAATCCTAGATTTGAAAAGTCTTCTTATCAAATCCAACTTATTAACAATCGAGTCAATGTGAGGCTAAGTAGGATACCATCCTATCTTTAAAAATCATATTCTAAATTCACCACTCTTCCCTTAGGTCTCTATGACTTAACAATCTCCACAATGTGCTCAAGGTTCAATAAAACACAAATCTATACTAACAAATCATAGAAAACAATACTATATGCTAAATGATTCTAGATCCACCAACATCCATACAAAAAAATCATACAATTATTCCATAATTGCATAAAGTAACCACTAGCCAAACATAACTAATATCATTTTATGTAACTTAACCTATAGTGTTATATTCATAGTTAATAAGAAATAATGTCAAAATTAACATAACATACAAAAACCAAGGATCATACCATCCCTACAACCTTATAAATGAGACATCTCCTTACTTTCATGACTATCACACAACAAGTTAAAAAGTTTATTTCAATTATTTTAGACTACTAAGATATTTTGCACATCTTATACCTTACTTGCACCTAAAAAAAGGTACATATATAACTCTTCAAAACAAAATGCTTTAAAAAGAGAATAATATTAGTCTAAATGAAGGTATATAATAACATAACAAATATACTAAAATTAATATAAATTCAATGATAACCACTCCTCATGGTCAAGTACATAAGTTTTGATAAAATAGTGAATCTAAAAAGTCACAAGTGGAAAGTAGAGAGCTAATATCTCAAAAACAAATCTCCTACATAGCCTCACATGATTTAAAAAAAATACCACAACCCAAGTTACCAAATCATCATTCACTTACCAAACTTGTAAATGTACTATTATAACCTACCTCCACAAGTAGAAGGAAAATACTAACCTCAAAGATTCATCAATCCCTCCTATCTTAAAGCTTCTCTCAACAAGAAGTAAAAAACACTATTCCATGAACTCAAGGGAATAAGATTAAAACAACAATTTAGAAATAAAGTTTTGCTTAAAGAAACACTTTAAATCAACATCCTGAGAATGTGAATCTTCTCGATAGCTTAAAATGATGTAAATGGAGAGAGATAATAAAAAATCACTTCTAAGCTAATTAAGAGAGATGACATTTATTTACAAGTCTGTATAAATATAAGGGTGTTAATACACATAATAAACTCTTAACACAAAGGAATTCTCAAACACGACATCTACACTCTATAGCAAAGAAATTCTAACCACACTAGGTGGTGCCAAACTAAAATGGTCTTATAGGATTTATCTCTCCTAGGATTTGTGTAAGACACAAAAATAATACATAAATACTTAAGTGAGAAGCACTCCATGCTTTAAAAAAAAAAACACTCACAACACAAATGGTTAAGGCGATTTGATTACCATGAAAAATGTAATCAAGCTTGAGGTGTTCAAACTAAAAGATCAAGAATATGAAAGAGAAATCTTGTTCACAACTCATGAACTATGTTATGGTCTTACCTATCCCAACACCTTAAATAACCATCACCAACGAGACACTCGATAGACCAACCCTTTAAAAAATCTAAGGGTATGAATACTCTAAGGGTACACACTCAATGTACCACACATACATTCACATTTATCTTTTATGTTAAATAGAGAGGTAAAAAAATGCTAATGGACTCATTAGGTCCTAGAGTTTGAGCCTTAGCTCTAATATCACGTGTAACATCCCCTCTAGTTGCACTTAGAATAATGTAGTAATTTTTTATTTTTTATACTTAACATTCATTCCACAAAATAAAAATCAACATATTATCCAATCATAAAATTCATACAATACCATTTCCAAAATTCAAATGTTATTTGTAATATAAATTTTAAAAAATGCAAGGATAATAAATACATTAGGACCCAATCATGGTTGATTCACTAATATAGTAATTACTATTGAAATATATACCAATGAAATACAATTACATTTCCATTAGGACTTCAACCTTAATATAATAAATAGATATCAAGCCCTTTGAAGATCGAGTCAAACCAAATCATGTATCATTGATAATCTCAAGTGTAGTCTCAAAATAAGTACTACATTAGGGAGGGAGATTATTATCCGATCACTTTTTCACACCAACCATCGGTACACATGATCAGGGAATTTTCAAAAAAAGACCTTGTACAAAGCACCATATAGGTTGTTCTGAACCCACTTTCTCATCTTTTTTCCTCTACAAGTTGGATGTTTTAGCACAAATTTATCTTCCAACTATTACAACCAACACTCAATGTTTTCTAAAGAGAGTCGATACATCATTATAATACACCATTATTTTAACAAAATTCAACACGAGTTCCTGGCAACGAAACCAAAATGTTGTAGAAAAGTATTTTTCAAGGGGCATAAGGTTGTCTTAATTGGTTCTGGACTCATTATAGTCTGGCACAAACATGGGGTATTATTGTAGTGCTCAACATTTTACACTCAATTATGTTGACATCAATTCACATAAGGTATAGGCCTTATGCGCTCACCTGAAGTACATGAGAGAAAGAACCAGGGCCTATGTTGGGCTAGTTATGTCATGACACAAGGCATCAAATATAGAACTTGTTCAATTCATAAAAGGCTTAAGTAGATCCATAAGTGTAAGCCTTTCATAGACTACACTTAGTGATCTATAGGCACAAGCCTATTCTAGGGTGGTTTTATAGTCTTAAGTGTGCAATAATTTGATTTAATAATATTAGCATCATGTAGGTGCTTTTAAGGGTCAAGGGACTATTTTAAATTCAAGTATTCATACTTAGGTTGGTGCTTCTAGCAAGGATATCTATGCTTGGCATGAGATCTTTATATACTTTGTCATTACATAGTTTATGGTTGACATCATCATTAATTATAGGGATGCCATTAATGTCATAAACCAAAAACTTACGTAACCAACATGCTTAACATAACTAAATTATAATTACAACATTACATTTATTGCACATTCAAATAGCACTATCAAAGATGCATAAACTAGATATTATGTTTATTTCAACCATTTTTTATCATTAATCAAATCACAAAGACAAAATGAAGTCCATAATAGGTGAGCTTGGGAATCTACAAATGGAGCCTATATGGCATTCGAACTATTACTAGTGTTAATGGTGACTGTTACACTATATAAAACCAATTCTCTAGAGCTTTGTTGCATCAATTTGTGTCCCTCTGCTTCACTGGTTTGAGTTCCTTTTATAGCCTATAGGAACATATCTTACCAAGGTGGAGTGTGTATGTCAAGTGCTGAGCTAGAGCCTTAGTAATCATTCCCACTAGCTCCATCACCTTGTACCCTTCACACTGTAGTTGCCATATGTTGCCAGTCTTATAAGATGTCCTAAAGATCTAAGTGTCAGTTAACTATGTACCAGTTGGTGCAAGGTGTGCATTGATTCCTCTATTTGGCACCATTATGCCAAAATGGTAATCATTATTCCAAATGATCATCTTGCATTGATGTTTATGTCGTGCTGGGGTGAATCTCATACTTAACGAAATAGGGGCCCAACATGTTCTGTATCTATGATTGCATTCTAATCATGCTTAGTTTTTTGAGCATAAGTTTACAAATTAACATGTTATAATGGGTTTTCCAAGAACCTCTATTAACATTAACATTAATCTAAAATCAAGCAAAATAATTGGTGTATTCATGTAGAGATTAAAAATAACTTTTCAAATATGTGGTGGATGGTGTCTGATGAGATTCCATGCAATAACAATGAAATTTCATTATATTTTTTGATAAATTTGTATTGTGAGTTTGTTCTCAAAGAAATCCCAAATTATTATAACATGATGGCATCTCATGGTAGGGAGACAAGTCTTTATTTGATACACTTGATGCTAATTGGGATCAAAACTACCAAAACAAATCTTAAAGAAGTAAAAAGTTAATGATGCATATTGTTGTCCCTAGAATCATGCATCATAGTACACATATAAATACCTTGAAAGTAGATAGAAGTATCACACAAGCAATGATTGACCATGGGATGCATATACTAAGCACCGTAGGTTCTTCTATTATAAGGGCTACAAGTGGCGATGCATTTAGTAGTGTCCCATATACTATCAATGTTTCATACCATAACAAAGCTAGCAGCCACCCTACAACTCACCTATATATTTGTACATCTTAGAGTAAGTGTATTGGACCACCTGTCTAGGTTATACATACATGTAATACATTTGCAGAGTTTGTGGGCACATACGTTCCCATAATGATGGTTCAAAATTATTGCCTGAATTAAGAAACTATTTTGACATTCAATTATAAAGGGTCAATTTTACATGTGGGAGATGATTTAAATCTATTATAATTGATACTAATTAGATGTCATAGTTTTGGGGATGCTTCTTGGACTATTTCTAATTATCTTCAATCCACATGACCATATCGATATCAAAGGTAAGGTACAAAGATGCACAAACATAGACAATTTTTTAAATGTAAGATCACTCAGTAACCCTACATCTTAATGTGTGATAAAATAAATTAATATGAAAAATTGGGTGAAAATATAAGTATTAGAAGATACACACAAAACCCTAGACCCTTTCTTAGTTTTAACTAATAAGGTCTGACTATTGTGGATGTGGGAACATTTTTCATTTATGTTTTAATTTTATGCAGTAAGAGTCGATTGTAAAACAATAGGTACAATATCATTATGTAGGGGCTTGTATTAATAACTTGGAAAAAATATCAATGAGAATCTAATTATTTATTGTTTATATAAATTAAAACTCTATATTTTTAAAAAAAAAATCTTAAATGATTGCATGACAAGTTTTTTAGTTTTCAGCATGTGTAATATTTTAATCTTCAAAGTTATTTTTGTTACTTTTTAAGTATTTTTTTTATTTCATTTATATTATAATATACTAAGAAAATAATATGCAATCCCAATTTCAAATGTTATTTCTCTAAAATCCCATCATAATGCCATTGGTAATTCATGGTTAGGACTTGAGCTTAGGAGTTGAAGATGTTCTCGTGATTATGGGAGTCAAGTTGCTTTACCATTCAAACTATAAGCACCATTGTGGCTTTGGGTACGTAACTTGTTTTTTTTCAACAAAGTGTCATTGAATGGTAATTGTTAGCCAAATTTGTTACCCTTATTTTGAAATTTTCTTTGGCTAAATTCAACATCTTTTGTCCATTTTCAATTCAATTGCGAAGGACTCGTGAAAGAAACCAGTTGTTTTCTCTTCTTTGGAAGTTTTTTTTCAGCCTTATTCAAGTATTTTTCACCCCTTTTACCTAAGTATTATATCTTTTGAAAAGGTTCCTTTCTTTTGGGTTTTTTGTCCAAGCCTACGAATTCTTTCAGACTTTTTGTCTCAGATAAAAAGTTTGAAAGAATTCTCTCTTTGCCTTTTCCCAAATGAATCCTTTGTTTTAGCATTTTTTTCTTAGACTTTTTGTCTCCGAAAAAAAGTCTAAAAGAATTCTCTTCCTTTGTATTTTCCATTCAAAGGGTCTCTCTCTTCAGATTGCCCTTCAAAACTTTTACGAAGGGTTATTTCTCTCTCCAAAGTGCCCTTCAAAACTTTTTGAAGGGCCACTTTCCTCCAAAGTGCCCTTCAAAACTTTTCCAAAGGGATACTTTCTCTTCTAAGTGCCCTTCAAAAAGTTTTGAAGTGCTACTTTCTCTTCCAAGTGCCCTTCAAAAAGTTCCAAAGAGTCACTTCCTTCCAAAGTGCCCTTTGGAAAGTTCCAAAGGATCACTTTCCCCTTCAAAGTGCCCTTTTGAAAGTTTGGAAGGGTCACTTTCCCCTCCAAAATGCCCTTTGGAAAGTTTCGAAGGGTCACTTCCTTCTAAAGTGCCCTTCAAAAAGTTTTGAAGAGTCACTTCCTTCCAAAGTGCCATTTGGAAAGTTTTGAAGGGTCACTTTCCCCTCCAAAGTGCCCTTCAAAAAGTTCTGAAGGATCACTTCCTTCCAAAGTGCCCTTCGAAAAGTTCCAAAGGGTCACTTTCCAAGCCCTAACCTTTGAAATAAGTTTGAAGGAATTGTTGCAGACTTTTTGTCCACAACAATCCTTCTAATAAGCTATAGACAAAATTCTGAAACAAATATTCCATAGAAGGATTGTTGAAGAGAGGATGGTTCTAAGGAGAAAAGGAAGGATGCCCAAAGGAAATGGCTAGGTAAAATCATGGTTGCACAAATGTCAATTTTTGGGATAGTGACCTAATCATTAGTGTTCAAACAAAAGAGTATTTAGGCAGATCCAAGGGCTTACATCTTTCATCCATCAAAATAATAAGAGAGCTTGCATCACCATTGATCGACTAGGATCTGAGTCATTCCTTGAAGATCAATCAAAGAAGAATGACAAAGCCAAATAAAATGGAAGAGACAAATCTATAATAGGTGGACTCCTTTTAGAAACCATTTTGATGTCATGACTCAACCAGGAATATCCTTATTCTATTGATGCAAACATTGGAAAAGCATCTTTGAGAGAATAAGACCAAATGTGTAACAACTTGTGATGACATGGATCAACCAAATGGCTTGAGCAAACATCCTTTGTAAATATGGTTACAACTGAAGATGGGGAATTGAAAAAAATTGATTCTTCTCCTTAGTGCCAAAGGCTTTCCTCTCTCTCTTCCTTCTTGCTATATATATAGCCCCTTGCCTAGTGAAAATATATACACATAGAGTATGGTGAAGCCCTACTGGAATGATATCCTACCTATAAGCATTACTACTAGCCAGATTTTCTTTGAAGTTCTAAACATTGTCTGAGGTGTAAGTGATAAATAGTGACAACAAGTGATGGTCTTCATCCTTTTTTCTTTTTTCCTTCATGTCTGAGCAAGGGTTCTAGTTTTAATAGGTTACACAAAGTGTGTCTAAGTGTATTGAATTTATACATGTATATTACTATTTTAGAATGTGCAAAGTTTGCCTTTTAGACTCATTTACCTTGTGTCATTTTACACTTCTCACCTCTATGTTGAAATACTTGTGTTAGATTCTTTAGAGCTTGGAAATAGCCTGTGCCTTTTGCTACATCATGCACTAAGATATGGCATTTGTGTGGAAGATAATTTTAGTGTATCACCACCCTTAGATTAGGTTTTTTCCTTTTCTACAACTTATAACTCTTTTCCCTTAACTTAGCTAGTTTAAACAAAGATTTTCTTATAGAGACACATTTAGGGAGCTAGCCCTTTAAATCCTAGAGGTTCATTTCCCCTTTAGGCGCACACACATGCCTAGAAATGATCCAACATTGACAAAATATGGAAGAGGATTGAACATCCCCTTTTAGGGTGAAAGATTTGGAGACAATAGTTCTAGCAAAACTGGTGGGACCCCAGTTCCTAGTTATTTACATGTCAAGGTGAATGTTAATCTTGACAAACCTAAGTTTGTACTCTTAATACAACATTTGGTGACTCCAAAAGGTGAGAATCTCTGGTTATAGATCAAATTTCCCACATTAAACTTCATGGTCCTCACTAGGTCATCTAGGAATTCTGATCAAGCCCCTCTAGCTGAAGCTCTTCTTTAAGAACAATACCTTGAACCATTCCCAACACTTAGAGATCCTTGGAAAGGACATTTTGGAGAAGAAGAAGTTGAGAAAGTTGGAGAAATAAGAGATCAAGAGGAAATAAGAGAAATGGAGAGAAAACAACCTTTCCCAACCATTAATACAAAAAAAATTATTGAACTTCTTACATACGACCCTATTCCTCACAATGCTACCAAGAGTCTCCCTGGTTTCAATAGAGAGGGTCCTATTAAGCACAAAATATACTGAGAGGGGGGTGAATCAGTATATTATATATCTTTTATTTAATCTACTTTTTTTTCTTTAACCACTCAATCATACACTCAAGATATGCAATAAAATTGAAATAATAATTTGCACCACACGAGAGAGAGAGAGAGAGAGAGAGAGAGAGAGAGAGAGAGAGAGAGAGAGAGAGAGAGAGAGAGAGAGAGAGAGAGAGAGAGTAAATTTTTACGTGGAAACCCAAAGTGGAAAAAACCATGGAGAACAATATCAAGTATATGAATGAGCACCAACTCAAAATACAAAGTTCAAAAGCACCAACTTGTAGGAGCACTAACCCCTTTACCAAGCACCGACACAACAAATATTTGTGAGCACCAACCCCTTACAAAGATTCATGATTACCAACCCACAGGAGCACCAACCCCTCTTGTGTATAAAACACAACTATCTCTCAATGTTGCTTACTCAATAAATGATATAACTCTATAATATCTCCTTATTTTCTCTCTTCAAAAACAAATAAAAACCATACACTCACTCTTGCATATTAAAAATGGCTTTTCAAGCCCTTATTTATAGCTTTCCAAATGACCTTTGGCCTTCACCCTTTATGACCCTTTAATCCTCATGAAAAATGGTGCCAAACTTGCATGACCATTCATATCCTTGCATTTGAAAAGTCATATGGTGACCCTTCATAAGCAAAAGCATCCTTTTCTCTTTTGTCTTTATCTTGGTGACTTTTCATATTCCTCAAAGATAACTCTTCATGAGAAAATACGTCCCATTCCTCTTTCATCTTTTACCCCTTGACTCTTTGACTTCTCCATGGGCCCTCTTTTGACTTATATGAAACCAAAAATATATTCATTAATATTAAATAAATATTAACACACATTAGCCAAGATATGATTATTAGAAACACCATTAAATGCAATGGGGCCTATATCACCAATAATGTTATACCTTTGACATTAATGACAATATTTCCAACAATCTCTCCCTTTGTCATTGATGGCAACCTCAAATTGAAACTACCACATCTTGAAACCTTCACATATTGTGATCTGAAAAACATACAGTAACTCCCCCTTATTGTAGCAACCTGTATTTGTTCCATGTACCTATTTTTACACTTGTACCTGTACCTATTATTCTCCCCCTTTGACATCAATGGCAAAGGGCCTACCTAGAGCTAATACTTAGCTCACCCTCAACTGATGTTGAACCTCAATTATAGGAAGTAAAATAAATTACTCCCAACTTCTCTCGTAGATACTCAAATGTGTCTTTTAGTATTGCCTTTATGAAAATATCTACTATTTGATCTATAGATTGATATACTCCATCTTAACCTATTGATTTGCAACTTGCTCTCTCAAGAAGTGATATCTAATGGAAATATGTTTTGTTCTTGAATGTATCACTAGATTATTTGAAATATTTATAGCACTTGTGTTATCACAAAAAATATAAATAGGCTCATCATACTTTACCCTAATATCTTCCAAAGTTTTCTTCATCCAAAGCACTTGAGTACAACATAATACCGCTGCAATATATTTTGCTTCAGTTATAGAAAGTGATACTAAATTTTGCTTCTTACTTAGCCATGATACTAAGCTATCACCAAGGAATAAAGCTCCTCCACTTGTACTTTTTTTGTTATCCAAGTACCCTACCCAATCTGAATTTGTATAAGCAACCAAAGTGAAATCTCTACCTGTGGGATACCATAATCCATAATCCAATGTCCCCTTGATATATCTAAATATTTTCTTCACCAACTAAACATGACTATCTTTTGGAGATGACTGATATCTTACAACCATACCTACTACATGCATGATGTTTGACCTTGATGCTATCAAATATAAAACACTACCAATCATAAATCTATACAAATATTGATTTATAACAAGTGAATCTTCATCTTTGCTCACCTTATTTCCTATACACATTGGTGTGCCAACTTGTGCACAATCATCAAAACCAAATTTATTTAACATTTCCTTGGCATATTTACTTTGAGATATGAAAATTCTTTTATCTAACTGAAAATATTTGCAATCCTAAGAAAAATAACAATTCTCCAAGCATAGACATCTCAAATTCTTTTTGCATATTATCAAAAATTTATTTTGTCATTTTTTCAATATTTCCTCCAAAAATGATATTATAAACATATACCACAACAATCAAATGATGCTCACCTTCTATTTTGATGTAAAGATTACTATCAGCAAATCCTCTCTTGAAACCTTGATCCTGCAGGTACTTATCAAGTCTTGCATACCAAGATCTAAGAGCTTGTTTCAATTCATACAA
Organism: Torreya grandis; assembly: GCA_037957365.1. Lineage (NCBI taxonomy): Eukaryota > Viridiplantae > Streptophyta > Pinopsida > Cupressales > Taxaceae > Torreya > Torreya grandis. The sequence continues at coordinate 890,049 of JARHVA010000881.1, forward strand.
TGCTTTTTTCAATCTGCATACATGGATACTGATATTTGAGAGAATAAATCCCTCAGGTTGCTCAATGTAGACCTCTTCTTCTAGATTCCCATTTAGAAAAGTAGATTTGACATCCATTTGAAACACTTTAAAATTTTTAAACACTATAAGAAACATTCTAAAAGCCTCTAACCTTGCCACTAGTGCAAAATTTTCTTCAAAATCTATTCCCTCAATTTGAGCATATCCTTTACATACTAATATTTCTTTATTTCTGATCACTTCTCCATTTTCATTCAACTTATTTCTATAAACCCATTTTGTTCCTATCACATTGTGATCTTTTGGTCTAGGCACTAATTCCAAAGTATCATTATTTTCTATCTGATATAATTATTCATCCATAGAATTAACCCAATGCTTATCATGTCTAGCTTCTGAAAAAGTTTTAGGCTAAATTTTGGATAACAAAGAGAAATTAACTTGCTCAAATTCACTTACCATCATTCTTCTGATGTGAATTTCTTCATTTATGTCTCCAATGATGTCACTTTCATTATAATTTCTATGAACATATTTGGATGGAGTTTTGATTCCCTTTTTCTCCTTCTTCTCATCTTTATATGATTCTTCAAAACCTTTCTCTTCAATGATTTCAGGAATGTCTGCTTGATCATTGATTCTATGTGTTCCATCTTCTTTTATCTTGGCACTTACACTTTCAACATTTTTCTTGGTTATTTTGTTATAACATTAATAAGCTTTACTTTTCCAAGAACAACCAAGAAATGTACCTTCATCTCCTCTGGATTCAAACTTACCAAGTTTTTCATCGATTCTCTTTATGAAGCATCTGCTACCAAAAACTCTGAAATAATCAACAATTGTTGGTTTGTCTTTCCATAGATTATAAGGAGTCTTGTCACTATTGACTCTCAATAATTCTCTATTATGAATATGCACTACTGTAGCAACTACCTCTCTCCAATATTTATCTACTATCTTGGATTCATTTAGCATTATCCTCACCATCTCCTGAACTTTTTTTTATTATTCAACTACTCCATTTTTTTGTGGAGTTCTGGATGTTGAATAATCTCTCTTTATTCCATGATCTTCATAAAACTCAATAAATTAATCTGACATGAATTATCCTTCTTGATTTGATCTTAGACACTTAATCTTCAAATTGGTTTCATTTTCAACTAATGCTTTGAATGCTTTGAAATGTCTGAAAGCTTCTAATTTTTTCTTTAAAAACATTACCCAAGTCATACATGAAAAATCATCAATAAGCAACATGAAATACTTCTCACTTTGAGAAATTTGAGTTCTCATAGGTCCACACAGATTAGTGTGAACAAGCTCTAGCATCTAAGTAGTTGAGTACTCTTTTGTTTTGAACTACCTTCTAGCCTGCTTCCCATGCTGAAAAGGTTCAAAAAGCGTGTCAAATGGCTTTGTAATTTTTGGAAGATTTCTGACTTCTTGCTTTTTTCTGATGTTAACAATATTTTTAAAATTTATGTGCCCCATTCCCCTGTGCCATATCCAAATTTCTTCAATCTAGCTCAAACAACATCTTTGACCTTTGATGTCTGATAGCATATACAAATTATTGCTTGTTCTCTGAGCATCTGCAACCAACATATTTGAATCTTTTCTTCTAATTTCACAACCTTTTGCATAGAAATTTAGTGTGTGCCCCAATCACACATTTTAATTACACTCAAAATATTATGCTTAAGACCTTCTACATATAAAACATTTTCAATTTTAGTTCTACCATTATCCAAACTTAGTGTACCTTTTTCAGCAATTATGGCAGTAGTATTGTCTTCAAATTTCACTATGCCACCATTGATCTTATTCAAGGTTATGAACTTAATCTTATCTCCTATCATGTGCCTTGAACAACACTATCAATGAACCATGGCTTTTATTCATTTCTTGCATGCAAAGCAGTCTACACCAACATAGATTTTTTAGGTTGTTTCTTTTTCCATGAACCTATCTAAACTTTCCTCTTGATGAATGGAGCCTTGAAACTCTGGTCCTTCTTGACTGACTTAAACATGCTTCTACATTACCAAGTTATGTTTTTGAAGTTATTAAAATTGTAACATAATATGGCCTCTTCATTAAAGCATGATAGAGGAACAAAAGAGTTGTGCCTTTTGCTTGATTCTGCACGACTTTCCTTCTCCTTATTTTTGAATTTGTTAGCTCTTTTTTGATATTCTAATTTATTATGACCATATCCATTACAATAAAATTAGTAACTATAAAAATAGGACTTGTTTGTGTATCTCTGACCTGATTGCCTTTTGTAGCTCTGTTCCCTCCAGCCTTCTTTGTTTGAGATGTCCTCTATATTCTTAACTTCTTTCCTTTTTATTTCTTTTTTTGTAAGAGCTTCAACATAGCTCTTTCCTTTTTTCTTGTCTGTGAAAGTAGTGACCTCCTCTTTCTCTTTTTTAAATCTAATACCTATCTTATCTGACATAGATCTTTGATTTTTTAATATTTTATTTAACATATTAGTGTTATTCTCAAAATTTGAATCATTGGCTGCTCTATCATTGATTGATTTATTATTTTTCTCAAGATCTACTTTTAAATAAGCAATTTCAATAACATACCTTTCACATTATTTACTTATTATTTTTAACTTTGTCGTTAGATCTTCTTCATTCTTCTTGGCTTCTTTAAAGTGTGCTTGTAGATCTTCAATTATTTCCTTTGAATCTTTTTCATTTTTCTTGATCTAGAGCTTTAATCTTCGATTCTTATTTTTAAGAGTTTTTAACTCTTCTAAGGCAAAAATGAGTTGTCCTTCTAGATTCACTTTAGCTTTATCCTATTCTTCTTCTTGATCATCTATACTTTTACTTGTAGAGGCATCTTCATGTTTGGCCATGAATATAATCTCTTCTTCTGAATCACTAACTCCACTATCTTCGGCTAAACTAGGATCTTTAGAATACAAACTATTCTTCTCAAATCCCTTCTTGAATTTGCCTTTGAAATTCTTCTTGTATGTAGACTTTCCTTCTTCATTGTCATCATTACCCTTATTTTGGAATTTAGTTGCAAAATGTCCAATCTTTCCATAATTAAAACATTTAAAAGGTAATTTTTCTTGATATTTATCTATGCCCTTTTTCGGCTTGTGAATGAATAGAGCCCCATAGTCATCTTCATCATCACCAGAATTATCACTTGATTCCTGAATTTTAGCCTTCTCTTTCTTTGATGTCTTGAAAGTTGATTCTCTCTTTGAAGGTTTATCTTGTTCAGTCTGTATCTCATATGCTGTAAGAATACCATGAAGCTCATCCATCTTTAGCTTAGCTAAATTCTTCATCTCTTCAATTGCCAAAAATTTTGCATCATATCTCAATGGTAGAGATCTCAAAACCTTTTGAACCATAGTCAATTCTTCTAAATTTTCTCCAAGACCTTGAATCTGATTGACTATTTGATCAACCCATAAGAGATAACTTGCTATATTTTATTCTTCTTCCATCTTCAAACTCTCAAACTATTGTATGAAAGTTTGAAGCTTAGCTTACTGAACCTTTCCATCACCTTTGTAAATATTCTCAAGTTTTACCCAAGTTTTATGAGCAGATTTACATTGCATAACTTTAACAAATTTTGATTCACATAAACTGCATAAAATATCATTTAAATCTTTAGCATTATTTTCACTTACCTTATTTTCTATCAGAGTAGTTACAAGTGTTTGTGGCTCTTCATATTCCTTCACCACTACTTGCCATATGTCGAATCCAAGGGCCATCAAATAAGTCTTCATCTTTATGCTCTAAAAAACATAATTCATCCCATCAAACAAAGGTGTCTTATTTGTATAAAATCCTTCATGTTATCTAGCCATCTGCTTTCCCAATCTTCCTTCAAGCTGTAAAACTTTTTCAAAAGGAACCTGCTCTGATACCAATTTTTAATCATGAAATATACTGAGAAGGGGGGTGAATCAGTATATTATATATCTTTTATTTAATCTAATTTATTTTCTTTAACCACTCAATCATACATTCAAGATATGCAATAAAATTGAAATAATAATTTTCACCACACAAGAGAGAGAGAGAGAGAGAGAGAGAGAGAGAGAGAGAGAGAGAGAGAGAGAGAGAGAGAGAGAGAGAGAGAGAGAGAGACACCAAATTTTTACGTGGAAACCCAAAGTAGGAAAAACCATGGAGAAAAATCTCAAGTATATGAATGAGCACCAACTCAAAATATAAAGTTCACAAGCACCAACTTGCAAGAGCATTGACCCCTTTGTTAAGCACCAACACAACAACTATTTGTGAGCACCAACCCACAAGAGCACCAACCCCTTACAAAGATTCGTGATCACCAACTCATAGGAGCACCAACCCCTCTTGTGTATAAAACATAACTATCTCTCAATGTTGCTTACTCAACAAATGATAGAACTCAACAATATCTCCTACTTTTCTCTCTTCGAAAACAAATACAAACCATGCACTCTCTTACATATTACAAATGGCTTCTCAAACCTTTATTTATAGCTCTCCAAATGACCTTTGGCCTTCACTCTTTGTGACCCTCCAATCCTCATGGAAAATGGCACCAAACTTGCATGACCCTTCATATCCTTGTATTTGAAAATTCATATGGTGACCTTCATAAACAAAAGTGTCCTTTCCTCTTTTGTCTTTATCTTGGTGACTTTTCATATTCCTCAAAGATGACTCTTCATGAGAAAATGCATCTCATTCCTCTTTCTTCTTTTACCCCATGACTCTTTGATTTCTCCATGGGCCCTCTTTTGACTTATATGCAACCAAAAATATATTCATTAATATTAAATAAATATTAACACACATTAGACAAGATATGAATATTAGAAACACCAATAATGCCAGATCTTTGACATCAATGACAATATTTCGAACATTTCCTATTACCCCATTTGAACATATTAGAGACATCTCAAATTTTTGTAATTTTCATAATTTCACTCAAGCCAACATAGCCATTAGATTGCTTGTTATGTCTCTAAAATGCAAAGCACTTGACTGGTATAGGACTTTAGAAGGTGGTTACATTACAAGTTATGATGGCTTTAGGGAATTGTTGGTGACTAGATTTAAGAATAAGAGTGACCACACTTCACTGATCCATCAACTGAACGTGATAAAGAGAGGTCATAACGAATCTATGGGTGATTTCAATAAAAGATTTCAAAGGACATGGCATAGGTTGCCGCCTGTCATGAGACCTCCTCCAATCTTTCTGTTCCCCACCTATCTCAAAGGTATTGGTACTAATGTAGTAGTGATGTTACAATCTATGAGATGTTTTACTCTACCTGATGCATATGAAATAACTATTGAAGATGAGAATAGCTTGATACAATCTAGAAAGTTGCCTCCAAGATTTTCTATACCCTTGTTGTCTCATAGTTTAGTAGAAACTCCAAGCGTAGATGAAATTCCTAACACCAATGTCAAGCCAAGAGCCTTCCCCAAGAAAGTGGATAGTGTTGTGGACAAAGATGAATAAATTTGGTCATTATGAGCTCAGCTCAAGCAAGCTCAATTCTAGATAGGTTCTCCACCTAACCATTAATAATATCCTCAATAAGGATATAGAGTTCCACCCCAATACAACTACCAAGGAAGAGGACAAGGTTAGCAAGGTTTCAATAGGCAACCCAATGCCTATAATCCTAGTCTTATAGCTTTTACTAACGTTGTTGTTCTAGTACATGCCAATCTAGTCCAAGGAGAGGATTATTTTGACCAATGGGGATAGCCTTAAGGTCAATTCACATAAGATAATGGAGAAGACAACCAAGATTTGATGACACAAGAATAATCTACTCCCTACATAACAACAAAAGAAGCAAACCTCATGCAAAGGGATGCTTGTGGAGAGGGGAGTAGCAAAAGCATAGGTATGATGAAATTTCAAGTGAAGGATGATTACATGTTGAATCAAAACACACAAATATTGGCCAACACAAGAGCCAAGAAGAAAGTGTTGGGAGAAGATCAAGGAGTGTGTGTAACTTCAAGTAATGCCTCTCCAAATCCACAAGGTATGAATCCTAATGTTGTACCTACTATAAGTCATGCTCCTCAACAAAATCAGAATACAAGTAGGGTTATCAAACCTAAAATGCATCAATCTTAAGCCCCCTCAATACCTTCAAGAGTCCAAGAAAAGGTGAATGCTCCCTCTCTAAAAATTATTGATTCTTTGAAGAGTACTAAGATAAGTATATCTCTTTGGGAAGTCTTCCATATGCCTGGTCAAAAGGAACTTTTGCAAAAGCATATAACAAGTATCTATGTAGCACCTCAAACTTTAAATCACAATGGTGTAGCAATTAACAATGATCCAAGCCATGTATTATAATCCTCCACCAAGTCTGAAACCCTTCTATCTCACCCTCATTGTGGGAGACAAGCTGGTCCATAATTACATTGTGGATAGTGGAGCTAGTACCACTAGTATGCCTAAAGTGGTAGCTGATAAGTTAGGATTAAAATATGAGCCACATAGCAAGGGTGTATTATAGATTTATGGGACTCTAACTAACATAGTGGGACTGGTCAAAGGTCTGAAGGTCTTTCTACATGATTGCCCAAGTTTTCTAATGATGCAGGACATAGTGGTGGTAGACCTTCCAACCCATTTTGCTATATACTTGTCAAGAGATTTTATAGCTAAGATAGGAGGGTACCTTTTTATTGATTGGTATTTTTTATCTTTTAAAACAACATATGAGACCAAGGTGACTATAATAATGCAACCCCTAGCAAGGTTTCATATCGAGCCATATATGGAATCAAGTTCAAGTTAAAATTGTCTAATCAACAAAGAAGAAGAAGAAGGTGTCACGGCTGGTGAAGCATCCTCTCCCCTTGAAGGTATTTTTGATCTTTCTTTTGATAAGTATAGAACTAAAACACATGGATTTGATCCATATACAGTCATAGAAGAGACTAATTTGGGAGTTTATTGTATGTATGAGAAAGATGTTTATATTCCTCTACTCACTAATGAAGATCATGAACTTGATGGAATATAGGAGACATTTTTTTATGGCTCAAGAAGCAAAGTAGGTACATGAGTTGGTGTTATGTTAATTTATCCATTAAATAATCAATACTACTTGTCATATAGATTCCACTTCAGCTACACTTACAATGTGGTAGAATATGAAGGGATAGTCCATGGTCTCCAATGGGTAAAGAAGAGAGGGATCAAGAGTCTGAAATTTTATAGAGATAGTGAATTGGTCATCCACCAAGTAAAAAATCAGGATACACCCAAGAATCCCTTGCTTAAGTCTTACAAGCATAGGGTATGGGACCTACTTGAAGACTTTGATTTCTTCAACATACAACCCATCCCAAGGGGTTCAAATAAACATGTTGATAGGTTGGTTGCCATAGGAGCACATTTTGATATAGTTGTTGATGTAGGGAAGGAGAAGGAGTAGTCACATATCAAGATCATTTTAAGGCCTTCTATTCTAGACAACAAAGTATCATGGCAAGTGTTTGAGAGTGATGATGAACATATTGCACACTTCTTGCAAAATGAGGCAGGTTTCCCCTCAAGAAACCAAAGGAGACTACATGATCAATATGAAGAGCAAATCATTTAGCTAAAGACAAACAAGATACCTAAGGGGATGATTACCTTAGAGAGTGTTTTCAATGAGGATGATTAGAATAAGAAAGAAAGAGTGAGCATGTCAACAAAGGAAGAGAACTACGAAAGAGTCTTGATTTTCAAGGATAGACTTTTGAAAATTGGAAAGGTATGTTCTCAGCGCGAGAGGCAGGCTTTTACTGAATTGTGCAAAGAGTTTCATGACATCTTTGCTTGGGAGTATAAAGACTTGGAAGTTTTGTATCCAAGTCTAGCTCATCACAACATCAAGTTAGACCCTGAAGCTAAACTGATCAGGCAAAATCAAAGGCCTATCAATCCCAAGATAGAAGAACTCATGAAGAAAGAAATGACCAAGCTGATTGAGTCTAGGATTATCTTTCCTATCAAACACTCAACTTGGGTGGCCAATCTTGTGCTTGTCCAAAAGAATAATGGAGAAATCACGTTGTGTGTGAATTTTTGAGATCTTAATAGAGTGTCTCTCAAGGATCATTATCCACTACCTTCTATGGAATAAATTCTACAAGTTGTTTCAGGTTCTCAACACTTCTCTCTTATTAATGGTTATTCAGGTTACAACCAAATATTGGTAAATAAAGAGGATCAACTCAAGACAACATTCACTACAAAGTGTGGAACCTTTGCCTATAAGAAGATTCCTTTTGATTTGTCCAATGCTGGAGCCACCTTTCAAAGAGCAATGGACATAGAATTTAAAGGTTTGATCAATAAGTTTCTACTTGTGTACCTAGATGATGTAACTATTTTTTCAAAAGATGCTGCTTATCATATGAAACATCTAAGGTAGGTGTTTGAGAAATGTAAGGAGTATGGCATATCCCTTAATCCAAACAAGTGTATCTTTATTATTCATGAAAGTAAACTTTTAGGGCACATTGTTTCAAAAGGAGGCTTGTTTATTGACCCTGAAAGGATTGAGGCTCTCCTAGGCTTGTCCTTGCCTCAACACAAGAAGGGATTACAAAGCTTCTTAGGGAAAATAAAATTTGTCAAAAGGTTTATTTTAGACTTTGCAGCTGTGGTAAAGCCTATCATAGCCATGCTAAAAAAGAACCAAGTTTTTACTTGGACAAAGGAGGGAAAGAGCATTTTTGAGACAATCAAGCAAGCAATTACAAAATCTCCTACTATCTTGAACCCAAATTTTTTCAAGTATTTCATACTCTATACCTTCACCAACTTTGATACAATCTCAGCCATGCTTATGCAAAATAATGATGAAGAGATAGAGCAACCAATTATATTCTTCAGCCAAGGTTTGAAGGATTATGAGGTCAAATATACATTTGTTGAGAAGTAGGCTTTGATAGTGAAAAGGGGATTGAAAAAATTTAGGCACATGGTCTCAAACAATAAGAAACATGTCATGGTTTCTCATCCTAGCACCAAAAAGTTTCTTTTGAGCAAAGACTTCAATGAAAAAAGATCTGGCTAGATCACAAAGGTGATGGAGAATGACATGGACATCAAGGTGACAAACTTGGTGAGAGGACTAGGATTATGCAGGCATTTATCTTCAGATCTATAGGAGCCAAAAGAAGAGGTCTTAATCAACCAAGTTCAACCCTAACCGACTGATCATGTTCTAGTTTAGAGCTGGACACAAGGCATCAATAATTTTCTTCAAAATGGTGAGTGTCCCAATGGTTTAAGCAAGTTTCAAAGGAGATACTTTAGATTTTAGACCATTCCCTATTTCCTTACTGATAATGTTCTCTTTAGAAAGGACATAAATGGTGTGATATTAAGATGTGTTGACAGTGATCAATTTGACATGCTACTGGAGGTTTTCACAATGGTGTAGATGGAGGTCATTTCTCTTCTATAACTATAATTGTAAAAATAATGAGGGTTGGTTACTATTGGCCTAGTTTTTTTAAGTACTATTATCATTGGGCTAAGGTGTGTCCTCAATGTGCCTTCTTTGTAGGTGAATAGAAACTTTCAGCCCTTCTATTGAATCCTATCCAATTGGACTAACCTTTCATGCAATGGGGCCTTGATTTCATTGGTATGATCAACCCTCCATCAAGTGTTGGACCCAAATGGATATTAATTGCTACTGACTACTTCACAAGATGGGTAGAAATTGTTGTACTACATGAGGAAAATGAAAATGGTATCTTGGAGTTCTATGATAGCATTATAACAAGGTTTAGAGTTCCTCACGTCATCATTTTTGATAATGCACTTGATTTCATAAGTGCCAAAACTTTTGATTGGGCAGGTAGGAATGGAGTTAATTTGAGTACCTCATCCAATTATTACCCTCAAGGTAATGGATTAGCTGAGTCTACCAATAAGAACCTCATCAAGATCATAAAGAGAGCCTTGGAGAACAATCAAAGAGCTTGACATAGTAAGTTGAAGAAAACTTTATGGGTAGATAGAATTACTCCTAAGAAATCAATTGATAACTCTCCCTTTGTACTTATTTATGGAAGAGAAGCTAGGTTGTCTATATCCCAAGAACTCCCTACCCTGTAACTTGCATAACAACTAAAATTACTTGAAAACACTCCAATAGAAGTTAGGTTGACAGAATTAATGCAACTATAAGAGGCAAGGGATGATGCCCACAAGGCCATGGAACACCATCAAGTGCTCATGAGGAGATCCTTTGACACAAGGACATGTGAAAGAGTGTTCAAAAAGGGTGACCTGGGTTTGAAGTGGGACGAAGATAGAGTATAACCAAACAAGCATACAAATTTTGACACTTTGTAGAGTGGCCCTTACATCATCAATAAGTACAAGCAAAGTAACTCCTTTTAGTTGTCCAAAACGAATGAAAAATATTTGCCTATCCCTATGAATGGGATACACTTGAAATCTTACTATTAGCCCTTGCTCATCCTTTTGTAAATACTCGTTTATATGTGTGTGTGTTTCTTTTTGTTCATTATTGTGTTCCCTAAGTGCTTTGCATTACAGGTGTGTTTTCCTTCCTTTTATTTGGTGTGCATCTCTACCTTGTGTGTGTGAATCAACCCAGCTAGTGTGTTTTTGAGCCAAAGCTTGTTTAATTGTCTTTGAAGTGCCTATATGCATGACTCCATGCCCAATAAAATGATTTAGGTGACTAGCCTTTGGCATAACAAGCATGCCTCCCTTGGGAATCACCAAAAGTGTTAGCCAAATTTGTTACCCTTGTTTTGAAATTTTCTTTGGCTATGTTCAACATCTCTTGTATGTTTTCAATTCAATTGTGAAGGACTTGTGAAAGAAACCGATTATTTTCTCTTCTTCAGAAGCTTTGTTTCAGCGTTATTCAAGTGTTTTTCACCTATTTTGCCTAAGTTTTATCTCTTTGAAAAGGTTCCTTTGTTTTGAGTTTTTTGTCCAAGCTTAAGAATTCTTTCAGACTTTTTGTCTCAGACAAAAAGTCTGAAAGAATTCTCTCTTTTCCTTTTCCCAAAGGAATCCTTTGTTTTAGCCTTTTTGTCTTAGACAAAATTTTTGAAAGAATTCTCTTCCTTTGTCTTTTTCCTTCCAAGTTTTCCCTTTGAAACTTTTTTGAAGGTCTCTCTCTCTTTAGATTGCCCTTTAAAACTTTTCCAAAGGGTTCTTTCTCTCTCCAAAGTGCCCTTCAGAGCTTTTTCGAAGGTCCACTTTCCTCCAAAGTGCCCTTCGAAACTTTTTTGAAGGGACACTTTCTCTTCTGAGTGCCCTTCGAAAAGTTTTGAAGGGCCACTTTCTCTTCCAAGTGCCCTTTGAAAAATTTCGAAGGGTCACTTCCTTCCAGAATGCCCTTCGAAAAGTTTTGAAGGGTCACTTTCCCCTCCAAAGTGTCCTTCAAAAAGTTTTGAAGGGTCACTTCCTTCCAAAGTGCCCTTCAGAAAGTTTTGAAGGGTCACTTCCTTCCAAAGTGCCCTTCAGAAAGTTTTGAAGGGCCACTTCCTTCCAAAGTGCCCTTTAGAAAGTTTTGAAGGGTCACTTTCCCCTCCAAAGTGCCCTTCAAAAAGTTTTGAAGGGTCACTTCCTTCCAAAGTGCCCTTCAAAAAGTTTCGAAGGGTCACTTCCTTCCAAAGTACCCTTCAAAAAGTTCTAAAGCGTCACTTTCCACTCCAAAGTGCCCTTCTAAAAGTTTTGAAGGGTCACTTTCCAAGCCCTGACCCTTGAAAGAAGTTCGAAGGAATTGTTGCAGACTTTTTATTCACAACAATCCTTCCAACAAGCCATAAACAAAAGTCTGAAACAAATAGTCCATAGAAGGATTGCCGAAGAGAGGATGGTTTTGAGGAGAAAATGAAGGATGCTTGAAAGAAATGGCGAGGTAAAATGACAGTTGCACAAATGTCAATTTTTGAGATAGTGAGCTAACCATTGGTGTTCAAACATAAGAGGTTCCAAGCAGATGCAAGGGCTCGCATCCTTTATCCATCAAAATAATAAGAGAGCTCACATTACCATTAATTGACTAGGCTCTGAGTCATTCCTTGAGGACCAATCAAAGAAGGACAAAGCCAAACAGAATGGAAGAGACAAATCTACAACAGGTGGACTCTCTTATAGCAACTATTTTGATGCTATGACTCAGGTAGGGATATCTTTATTCTGTTGATGCAAACTTTGGAAAAGCATCTTTGAGAGAGCAGAACCAAATGTGTAACAACTTGTGATAACATGGATCAACCAAATGGCTCGAGCAAGCATCCTTTATAAAGATGGTTACAACTGAAGATGGGGACTTGAAACAAATTGATTCTTCTCCTTGGTGCCAAAGGCTTTCGTCTTTCTCTTCCTTCTTGCTATATATATAACCCCTTGGCTAATGAAATTCTGAACATTGTTTGAGTGTGTAAGTGACAAATAGTGACAAGAAGTGATGGTTTTCATCCTTCTATCTTTTGTCTTTCATGCCTAAGCAAGGGTTCTGGTTCTAACAGGGCACATAGAGTGTGTCTAAGTGTTTTGAATTTCTACATGTCTAATACTGTTTTGGAATAAGCGGATATACCTGCAAAATATCTTCCCTAGCCAATTTATATCCGTCCTTTCCTCCTTTTTATTTAACACACTGTTCCATCAATATTCCCTCAAACTTATCTTCCCTCGCTAAGTTGTGTCCGTCCATTCTTCCTTTTTATTTAACACACACTGTTCCATCAATATTAGTGAGATTTGTCTTATTATTATTTGTTTTTCAAAGCGCGTGGGGCCCGTACATTTCCGTATTCCGTACCGCGGCCCTATCGACAAAACATGGCTGCCTGCCACAGTAGGGTTAAGGTTAGGCCCCCGCCTTGTCTTTTTGACTGTAATTTGGTAAAGGGGACAACCAAGTTTACGGCTGAAACAACAACGTTATTATGATCATAAGTACTACCATGTACAAAAATAATAATCATTTACAAAATCAATTTTTCATTCCTTCAAATTTCTTCATTGTAAAATCAATTTCATGTTTACACCTTGTAATCAAATTACGTAATTAATGTTAAAATCAAGGTAGGCACCATTAAAAATACTTTCATTATAAGTGTACAATTAATGATCATTTCATGAAACATATTTGCCTTCAAAGATAAAGCAACCTTTCCTAATAAGTGATTAAAAATAATAATTGGAATCCACAGTTTTCAATTATTTGTAAGTACATAAGAAACCATGCGTGAATAAGACAAGTTAATATTCATCTTTTGGTAATTTGATATACTGGTTCCAAGGTAGTATATAACCAAAATTAAAATGAATAAAACCTTACAACTTTTTACAACATCATTACTAAAACACAAATTTCATCTTTCCATACAAAAATACGATCCCTTGTCAAATATAATCATAAATAAAAAAAGTCTTCATAAAGAAAATCTATCAGATCTTTATTCGCCATTATTGTCATTGAAAGACCATATAAGTACGTGAAGAGGGAAAACATAATTGGAGGGATTTTACTCCAACCACATAGCCCTTCAGATCTTCCACACTCCTCTTAGCCATGAGAGTGGCCCTACCCTTCCATGAAGGCGCTAGATGTGAATATTCAATATAGCAAATAAAATATCAATAGATAGAATAGTTTGACATGCAACTCCCTATTGAAATGTAGTATAAAATGATATGATATTTCTAATATGCATTGAGGTATATGCATAAGATCACATAAATATTAAAAAAATATGGGGATCTTTAAATGCATTCTAATTCTGCTATTAAGGCATGCTCTATAACTGAAATCATGGATTAGTTTTTATGACCTTACAAATTTGTAAAACCCATACATACCAAGTTTCTATTATTCATTCATAATTCTATGATTAACCAAGTTATCTCATAGACTTCACATCTCATTTATTTGTTTCTCATACATAGGAGAATATTACTATTACACATTTGAGGTCCAAATCAAGACCTAAAATAAATTTTAAAGGTTCTATGTATGCCACACATAAACCATGTCACCAATCTAAGGCGTAACCCAAGAATCTAATTAGTGCCATGTTTTATCAAAATGATCAATCTTAAAAAATGATTTGATACCCAAGAAATGCTAATAAGGAGTTTAACATCTATAAAAATAGTATATTTCCAAATAGTATTCAACTACTTAACATAGGTTTAGATTTCATTATCCCAAATCAAATATACAAATGTGTGATAGAGGTTCCTAATTTTGAAGAGTTATTTTCTAATATATATTCGCAGTAATTGATTAGCTTCCACATTTATCTGATCTTATATATCCAAACACAAAACTCTCAATATGTCATACTATGATTTTCATTTAAAGGACATATATCATTTTGCTAAAAATGCAATGCTTATTATGTCTAAATATAAATTTTAATTTAGATGTTTGAAACCTAAAACCTTATTATCCTAATGAGTATCCAATCTATCATAAGGTTCCACATCCAAAATTGAAGAATCACTAATCCATAACCATGATTTTGATAGTTGGTTGAGGTCCTTAAATTCTTGGTGTGAGTTTAATACCCCACAAGAGTTAATCATATTTTGTACATTTAATGATGACCCAATTATTATTATTAATTCACTTAAATGTATTGAGTCATTTATGACCAAGACTAAAGTTTTTGAAACTTGAGATTAGATTAGGACAACCAAAAGATAATATTGTTCATAAGTTTTCTACCCCATTTATAAAAGTGTTCATCATAAGATATTAGTGAAATGATTGATCATTCATCCAAATGAGTTTACAAATGCTTATAATAAGTAATAATAACTCACATCTTAATGTTTTCCCAAGATTTCAAAAATTAAAAAGTGGTAACAAAGTTCAAATAAATTTATCCCTTAATATTTATAATCATCATAAACAATTGAATTTATAAATCAAGTTTACTTACGATCTTTAATTTATTAAGATCAAAAATAGGAGTTTCTAGAGTCCTAGGTTCAAAAAAATGTATTTAATCCAAGGCAAGGTTCTAGATGATTGAACAAACATACTACAAAAATATCACCTCTAAAACTATTTAGTCAAGATTATTTAAGCACTTATAGTTTACATAATTTAATACATATGAGCAATAGGTTTTCCTAGTGAGAACTTAACCATGAGAAAAATCCATGAGGTTGTAACCTCCTATTTAAAACACTATTTACAGGAATAGACAAAAGAACTCTTTACCCATCTTATGAAATAATCAAACAATGATAATATCCATATAGGAAAATCAAAAGAAGAATCATTAAATAAACCTTAGCCCTTCCCATTAAACATTTCAAATTCAAAGGACTTTGTTTCTTGTTGCGTAGTCACATTCTTTGCAATAATGATAAACTAATCAAATGATATTTTTAACTCCCTGTTTCATTAATTTATGATAGGCAGATCTTAATTTTCCCATATTAAAGGTAATATTTCTTAAGCTTTACATATGGTTCAGCCATTTATGTTTTCATCTAGTAGAAGATCCAGATTATCATTTATGTTTTAATAGCTTAAAATCTAGGTTCTCCATCAAAAGATCTAGCTCCTTCCTAGATTTTAGTCCTCTAGGCATTCACCTATTTACTAATATATTGCATTACATACATAAAATCCAACATTTTACCAGGATTTACATTTCTTAAGTTTACATTAATTTTAACATCCTAACATCACATTGAGTTTTATATTTAAACCGATAGTTCAAATATCCCACATATAGCAAATCATGTTCCATTGATAACTTAATATAAGGTTTTAAGCTATGATTTCAAACTTATATCAACCTTATAAATATATTGCATTGATATTAGGTTTATCAATATAGCTATTGATATAATAAAGTGACATAATCATTATCAATTAAAGGTATATAAATATTAAAAATTGATACAACAAATTATGGAAAGACAAATTGAAATAGCCATTTAAGCCACAAGCATAAATGGTAAAACCACCTATCACAATTGATAATCCACCACTTTCACAAAATGATCTAAGGCACTATAATGTCTGTGTTAATTTATTACATTTGATGTGGAAAAATATTGATGATGATGATTAATAATATGGTCATCACTTTAAATCAAATCCCAATCGAGCATGAAAAAAGTATTGTAATGAATAGCCATAGTCATTGATAAAAGCAAAATAAAAATAAATTCATACCTTGGTAAAGCTTCTAAAATCCAAGTTGCATTGCATTAATTTGCATTGAGAATAATCAAAAGGACAAATTGATATATTGTAGGTTTCTTATGTTCCTTTAGCTTTATGTGGTTTCATGGTCTGTAATGATTGTAATACATGCACAAAATGGGTTAGTTGAAAACTTTTAAGTAAATTCCATTAGCATGTGTAAATCTAAACCTAACAACCTTTGGAGTAGGGGATGGACATCCATCAAAGCATTATTGAAAGCATATTTTTTTAAAATGTTGTAGTTACATGTGCCTTAGAAAACATGTAAGAAATATGTGAAAGCATACACAAGGCATGTCAAATGTTTGAAAAAATGCCACAAATAAATTTGATCTCATGGAATGTAATGATTGCAAGATATGCACAAAATTACTATACTGAAAAAGCCTTACAAAATTTTAATAAAATACAATTAGAAAGTGTAATTCCATAATAAACAAGCATTGCTAACATTTCCTTAGACTATTCCAAAATGGGATGTCTTGAACCCAACATGGACATCCATTAAAGTATAATAAAAAATATATTTGTTCTCCAGATGTTGTATAATTGAAAGTGCCTTAATAGACATGCATGTAAAATGTGGAAGCCTACACATGGAAAATGAAATGTTTCACAAAATGCCTCAAATGAATGTTGTCTCATGGTCTTAAATGATTGCATGATATGCACAAAATATATTTTTTGAAAATACCCTGAAAAATGTTAAGCAAATGCCATTGGTAGGTGTAAACCTTGACCTGCCAACCATTACTAGTATAAAATTGATTTGTGATAAAATGTGAGCTTTGAAATAAGGCATCGGCATCCATAAAATCAGAATCAAAAGAAGGGTTTTATCAGGTGTTATAGTTACAAACATGCCCTAGTGTATGCAACATGTGGAAGAATACACATTATGTGTGAACTATTTGAAAAAATGCTTCAAATAAATTATGGCTTTCATCAACCATGGTTTGGAAACACTTGATATCCGTGAAATAGATGAAGTTATAAATATAAATGGTAATGGGATGTAGTAATACATGCATAAAAATGATACAACAAAAAAATTAAAGACTGATATTGGAAAGATTGATTTATTTTTTACAACTTATTCTTCTATCAAAGTTTTGAGAAACTATTTATAAGTTGATTGAGCAGTAACTTTATTTATCTTAGGCAATAAAACATTTCGTATCCTACACTATAATGTCATCTTTATGCTAGGAGTAAATATTAAACCTTCCATTATTAAAGTCATCTTCATACTTTGTATATACACCATAATAATGATAGGAAAAGAAAATATAGTGATGAAATTATAAGAATGATATGCCAATACTTAATATCATAATTTCTAAAGTTGAGTAGTTTAAATTATGGCCTCTCTGGGCATGGCAGTGAGACAAAAGTACTAAATAACAGATAGGATCACATGATTGAAAGAATGTGTGTTTCAAATCGTGAGTGATAAGGTTAAAATTTAAAGCTAATAATTACATATTAAACTACTATGCCCTTAATCTATAGTGTGTCTAGGGATATGCATGGTCAATTTGTGGCTTACATACCTTCATATTAATTTATTACATTTCTTGATGTTCTTAGTATAGTCAAATAATAGAATAACCATGGCTAAGTATAGTATATATACGAGGTAGTAAAGATTATTTTATCATTATATTGTGAACTATGTTCTTATTGCATTATTTTGGAGGTTGCCTCCTCGAAGTGGCTCAATCATAATATTCAAATATTTTGCTCTTTCACCAATTGTTATTATGGATCTGCTTATTCATTCTTAATTCTATGATATATTATTCTATTATTGCAAATCATCTAAGTAATTCCATTACAAGTGGTATTAGAGCTTCAATTTGGTGAAGTTTCTGTAGTGTGATTTTTTTTCAAATCTAGCATCTTGAGCACTAGAAGGTCAAAATAACATAACCTGTGATCTATTTTCAATACTACAATTTTTTTCATGGATTTTTTTATAAAAGAGAAAATAAAATAAAATAAAAATTTTTAAAAAAATTTATAATTTTTTTACCTTGTGAAAATTAGCAGTCATTGGATTCATCTCTACGAGATGATTGCAATGATATATTATAACATTACACTTTTTTAAGCCAAAAAATTTCATCCTTATGTACATTAATAGTCATTGGATTCATCTTGGTGAGGTGATCTCAATGGTATCATCTTTTGTTACACTTTTTTCAGGGTTACAACCCTCCTAGGGTTTGTACATGGATATATCTAACACTCGTAGATGCAGGAAAGGGAAAGAAATGCCTAAAAATCCTCACCAAGATGACATAGAGTTTGAAACTTCAAACCTAAGGGTTTTAGCAGTGGTTCAACACCTTCAATAAAAGTTACATGGCATGGTGTATAAAGATGATATTCATGTAGTTCAAGGGTAAGTCATGAGAATGAGAGTAGAGATGCATGGATTGCGGGATCAATTGCAACAACTAAATGGGTAATTGGCCAACCTTGTAGCTTAGCCTTTGAAAAATAACTCTCCACCACTCTAGTTTGGGTCTCCCAATCCAAAATTTTTTAGCACCAATCTGACCCTGAAGTTGATATTGCCAAAAGTGGACTTATGCAAGTTTGGTGGTAAGGATCCACTCACATAGCTTACTCAAATTGAAAATTTATTTGATCTAATTCAGACTCCTTATTTGAAAAAGGTGGTCATGGACTCTCTATATTTAGAACCTGAGCAATTCTTTTGATAACACTGGTTGTATGTTCAAAAGAAAAAGAAGGGTGTCATAGTTTTATGGTCACTATTTTCTGAGGAGTTGCAACTCCACTATCTGTTGACAATTTTTTGCATGACCAGTTTGTTTTTTCCCTTTGGCTCTTTTCATTTCTCCCTTGCTCATTTTTTGTGTTTGGTCTCTTGCCTTGTTACTTGTCTTTTCCCTTTGGCTTTTCTTGGTACAGGCTCTTCTCCCTTATTTTTTGTTCTTTCCCTTTGCCTTCTTTGCCTTAGTCTGTCAGGGTTTGTTTCATCCCAAAAGTGCCATTCAAAAGGTTTTCAAAGGGCCTTTCTTGCCTCACCTTCTTCCCAAGTGTCCCTTTAGACTTTTTCAAAGGGCACTTTTCTTCCAAGTAACCCTTCAAAAAAGTTTCGAAGGGCACTTTTCTTCCCAAGTGTCCCTTCAGACTTTTTCGAAGGGCACTTTTCTTCCAAGTGACACTTCAAAAAAGTTTTGAAGGGAACTTTTCTTCCCAAGTGTCCCTTCAAATTTTTTTTTAAGAGAACTTTGTTGTCCAAGTGACCCTTCAAAAAAGTTTTGAAGGGAACTTTTCTGCCCAAGTGTTCATTTGGACTTTTCTGAAGGGCACTTTATCTTTGGAAATGCCCTTCAAAAAAGTTTCAAAGGGCCATTTCCTTTAGAAATGCCATTCATAATTTTTCAAAGGGACCTTGACACTTTCCCAAGTGTCCTTGAAAACTTTTTTGAAGGACACCTTCCCAAGTGTCCTTCGATAAAAGTTCCCAAAGGAACTAGATGTTGCCTTTTGGTTAAAATCCTTGAAAGAATTCCTTCAAAAAAATTATCTAAAGGAATTACTTTTGGAAAATTATCCAAAACAATAAACCTGACCCAATGGATCCCCACGACATGCCATAGGATGTCAAGTTTAATACATCCCACTAGCCATTGGAGTACAAAGACGACGTGTCACAAAACATCAAATTTAGAGTGGCCAACTAGCTATTAGGATTTAAAGACATGACATGCCATAGGATGTCAAATTCAAGGTGGCCAACTAGCTGTTAAGGAGCAAGTAAGAAGTAAATACATTTGGAAAACCTGAATGACTCTGCAGTGCAAATCAGGTTTCCCAATAAGCTTTGTTTATGACTTTTATAAGTAAAAGCAATTAAATAACTCGAAAGAGCAAGTAAGAAGTAAAGTCACTTAGAAAAATTGAATGACTCTGTAGTGTAAATCAGGTTTCCCAACAAACTTTTCTTATTAATTTTATAATATAAAGCAATCGAAGAACCTGAAAGGGAAAAGATAGTGAAAATCAAGTTTTCTAACATGCTTGACTTATAGGTTTATAAGTATAGCCATTCAAAAGGCCCAAATTGGTCTATAGTGAAAAATATGGGAGATTTCAAGAGGAATCTAAGGTTAGTAATAGTGATCTGAGCCATTTCTTATCGAGGGTCATCTCACCATTGATTTTGTAGTGATCCTGGGCATTTCAAGAGGGTGAGTCAAAGAGAAGGACAAATTCCAACTGAATGAAAGAACAACTAAAATTACTTTCACTAGGATGGTGAATACAAACCATTTTGGAGGCTTCTATTTTGGTGCCCAAGAGATCTCTCTTCTCCCCCTATTTTACTATAAATAGGACCCTTGGGCTCTTGTTTTATCATCTACAGATAGTATGGTAAAGCCCTACTAGAATGTTTTGCTATTTTCTTGCCTTTGAGCAAATAAGCATAAGTCTATTTTATTTTTGATTTCTAGACATTTGCCTGGGCATGCAAGAGACATAGAGTGACAACAAGTGATGTTTTATCTTTCTTTTCTCATTCCTTCATGCTTTTGAGCAAATACTTGATCCAACAGGTCATGCAGAGTGCATTCTAGCTGTATGAGATTTCACACATGTGTAACCCTTTTCTAGTTATTTACCTTATGTGATCTCATTCATTTTGTCTCTACATTGAAATACTTATGTTTGAATCTTATATATCTTGAGTTATAGACTATATTCTATTGTATTATGCATAAGTATAGGGCATACATGTGGATACTAATTCTTGGTATATCAGCATTTTAGACTAGACTTTTCATTTATGCAAACTTTTGACTCTTTTCACTCATAAAAGCTAGTTCCTCAATTTTATTGCATAAGAAGATAATACAAGGAGCTAGCCCTTTCAATCTAGAGGTTCATTTCCACTTATAGGCACACCCACAAGCCTAAAAATGACCCAACATTACCCAAAGCTAGAGGAGGCCTGAACAACCATTTTCTAGGGAGTAAGATTTAGAGACAATAGTTTTGGTGCATCTGGTGGGACCTAAATTATTGCTATGTCAAGGTGAATGCTAGTCTTGATAGGCCTAAGTAGTAAAATTACCCCTAACCTAGTATTTGATGACTCCAAAAGGTGTGAATCCTTGGTTCTAGACGAGGTTTTATACATTATCCTACATGGTCCTGACAAGGTCTTTAAGATTTTTTAACCAAGCCCCTTCAGTTGAAGATTTTCCTAAAGAAAAATGCCTTGAACCACTCCTAACCCTATTAAATCTTTGGTAAGGAGGTTTTGGGGAATAAGCAAAATAGGTTGAAGAAGTTCAAGGAGAGGAGGAAGTTGAAGAAGAAGAAGAAATAGAGAATCATAGAGGAAGAAGATAAATGAGGGAAAGGGGAGAGATAGATAGACATCAACCCTTCCCTGATTTTAATACCCAAAACCTAATAGAGCTTCCTGCCTATGACCCCATCCCTCCAAATACTACAAAAATCTTCCTAGTTTCAATGGAGAGGGTCCTATTACCCCATCTGAACTTTTTAGAGACATCTCTAATTTTTGCAATTTCTATAATATTACTAGGACCAACATACCCATTAGGCTACTTGCTATGTCTTTAAAAGGAAAAACACTTGACTGGTATAGAATGTTAGAGGGGGGTTGCATTACAAGTTGGGATGGTTTTGGGGACCTATTAGTGACAAGATTTGAAAATAAGAGTGATCATGCTTCCTTAATACATCAGTTGAATGTAATAAGAAGAGGTCCAAATGAATCCATATAAGATTTCAATGAGAGATTTCAAAGAACATGGTATATGCTACCACCAATCAAGAGACCTTATCCTAGCTTTGTATTCCCAACATACCTCAAAGGATTTGGTATTGATGTTGTTTTATTGTAGTCAAGTTGAGGATTCACTCTTCCAAGTGTATATGAGCTAGCAATTGAGGCTAAAAATAGCTTGATTCAAGCTAGAAGAGTCCCTCCAAGAGTTTTTATGCCTTTGTTGTCCCATAATTTGGTTGAATCTCCAAGCATATCTCAGGTTCCCAATGCCAATGTGAAGCCAAGAGCCTTTCCTAAGAAGGTGGATAAAATTATGGACAAGGATGAAGAAATTAGATCATTGAGAGCTCAGTTCAAGCAAGCTAAATATTAGGAAAGTGCTCCTCTTAATGCATAATACTATCCTTAACAAGGATATAGAGTCGTATCCCAATACAATTATCAAGGGAGATGAAAAAATCAACAAGGTTACAACAGGCAGTCTAATGCATATAATCCAAATTCTACTCCTCCCATAAAGGTTGTTGTTCCAGTTCATAAAAATCTAGTGCAATGAGAAGATCATGTGGTCCAATGGGGGTAGTCTCAAGGTCAGTTTACACATGATGATGGAGGAACCAGCTATGATTTGAATAAATAAGAGGAAGCTACTCCTTATATGATAGCAGAAGAAGCATGCCCTAGCCAAAGGGATAGTCATGGAAAAGGCAGCAGCCCAAGTGTGGGAATGATGAATTTTCAAGAAAAGGATGATTTTATGTTGACTCAAGGCATGTCAATTGCAGCCAATACAAGGGCCAAAAAGAGAGAATTGGGAGAGGGATAGGAGCCACAAATAGTTCCATGTGATGCCTCTCTAAGGCCACAAAATGCCAATCAAAGTGTTGCACCTTCTACAAGTCATGTTCCTCAACAAAATCATAATATAAATGAAGCTGCCAAGATTGCAACATAGCAGGCTATAGCTCCTTTATTATCATCAAAAATACAAGAGAATGTCAATACTCCATCTCTAAATATTGTGGACTCATTAAAGAGCACTAAGACAAGCATATCCCTTTGGGAGGTTCTACATATACCTAGTCAAAAAGAGCTTCTGTAAGAGCAGTTAACAAGCATGCAAGTGGCCCCTCAATCTTCAAAGCATCATAATGTGGCTCTCACAAATTTTCCAAATCATATTTTGGAGCCTTACACTAAATCTAAAAATCCTCCACCCTTTTACCTCACACTCATTGTGGGAGATAAGTTGGTCTATAATTGTATTATGGATAGTGGAGTAAGCACTACTATTATGGCTAAAGTAGTGGCTGATAAGCTGGGTTTGAACTATGAGCCACATAGTAAAGGCATGTTGCATCTAGATAGAATTCCAACTAAGATGGTAGGATTGGTTAAAGGTCTGAAAGTGTTTTTACATGGCTGCCCAAGCTTCCCTATCATGTAAGATATTATGGTGTGGACCTTTCAACACACTTTGCTATATGCTTGTCTAGGGACTTTATGGTCAAGATAGGAGGATACCTTTCTGCTGATTGGTCCTTCCTAGATTTAAAGACAAGGTATGGAAGTAAGGTAACCATAAGGAATCAGCCTTTAAAAAGGTTCCACATTGAGCCATACTTGGAGACAATGACAAATTAAAACTATCTAATTAGCAAAGAGGAAGAAACAGTCTTGAATAGTGAAACATCTTCTCCTCCTGAAGGTATTTTTGACCTCTATCTTGATAAGTACAACACTAAAACACATGGCCTTCATCCTTACACTTTAATTGAGAAAACTAATTTTGGAGTTTATTGCATGCATGAGGAGAATGTCCCAATTCCTTCACTCACCAATGAAGATCATGAGCTTGATGGTGTGTGGGAAATGTTCTTTGATGGTTTAAGGAGTAAAGTAAGTGCAAGAGATGGCATCATATTGGTTTCTCCATCAAATAATTGTTACTACTATTCTTATAGGTTTCACTTCAATTGCACTTACAATGTGGTAGAATATGAAGGTTTAGTTCATGGTCTTTAATGGGAAAAGAAAAGAGGAATCAAGCTTTTGAAAGTCTATGAAGATAGTGACCTGGTCATTCATCAAGTGAGAAGTTAAACTAAAACCAAGAACCCCTTGCTCATGTCCTGCAAGCATAGAGTATGGGATCTACTTGAGGATTTTGATGCCTTCAACATCCAACCCATACCGAAAGACTTGAACAAGGACACTGATAGATTGGCTGCAATAAGAGCACATTTTGACTCAGTTGTTGATGTTAAACAAGAGAAAGATCAATCCCATATCAAGATCATTGTGAGACCTTCCATTATGGATAATGAAGTGTCATGGCAAGTATTTGAAAGTGATGAACACATTGCACACTTCTTACAAAATGAGGTAGGCTTCTCTTCAATAAATCAAAAGAAGTTGCATGATCATTATGAAGAACAGCTTATACAACTGAAGACAAATAAAATACCCAAGGGGTTGATTACCTTGAAGAGTGTCTTCAATGAGGATGATCAAAATAAAAACCAAAGAATGAGAATGCCAACAAAATAAGAGAACTATGAAAGAGTTCTGATTTTCAAGGACAAATTTTTGAAGATTGGCAAGGCTTGTTCTCAACCAGAAAGACAAGATTTTATTGCATTATGCAAAGAGTTTCATGACATCTTTAATACAAGGACTTGAAGGGCTTCGACCCAAGTCTAGCTCAGCACACCATTGAGTTGGATCATATAGAGCTAAACCGGTAAGATAAAAGCAAAGGCCTATCAACCCCAAGGTAGAAGAACTCATGAAGAAAGAGCTGACCAAATTGATTGAGTCTAGGATTATCTTTCCTATTAAGCACTCAACTTGGGTAGCCAACCTTGTGCTGGTTTGAAAGAAGAATGGAGAAATCAGACTTTGTGTAGAT
This sequence comes from Torreya grandis, assembly GCA_037957365.1. NCBI lineage: Eukaryota > Viridiplantae > Streptophyta > Pinopsida > Cupressales > Taxaceae > Torreya > Torreya grandis. Next base: position 915,048 of record JARHVA010000881.1, read on the forward strand.
TATCATGATCTAAACAAAGTGTCTCTTAAGGATCATTACCTACTCCCTTCCATGGAACAAATTTTACAAGTTGTTTTAGGTTCTCAATTCTTGATGGTTATTCATGTTATATTAAAATATTGGTAAATGAAGGGGATCAATTCAAGATAGCCTTCACCACCAAGTGGGGGACCTTTGCCTACAAGAAGATGCCATTTGGTTTATCTAATGCTGGAGCTATGTTTCAAAGGGAAATGGACATAGCTTTCAAAGGTTTGATCAATAAATTATTGTTTGTTTACCTTGATGATATAACCATTTTTTCAAAGGATGCTGCTGATCATATCAGACATTTAAGACAAGTGTTTGAGAAGTGTAGAGAGTACGGCATATCCCTCAATCTAAAGAAGTGCATCTTTGCTGTCCATGAAGACAAGCTTTTGGGTTATGTTGTTTCAAAAGAAGGCTTATCTATTGACCCCGAAAGAATTGAAGCTAATCTAGGCTTGTCTTTGCCTCAACACAAGAAAGGGATGCAAATTTTTTTGGGAAAAATAAACTTTGTAAGGAGGTTTATCCCAAAATTTGCAATTGTGGTAAACACTGTCACAACAATACTAAAAAATAATCAAGTTTTTACTTGGACAAAGGAAGGTAAAGGCAGCTTTGAGGAAATCAAGCAAGCAATTGCAACATCTCCCACTCTCTTAAATCTAAATCTTGCTAAGGATTTCATTCTTTATACTTTTGCTAACCTTGACACAATCTCAACTATGCTCATGCAAAAGAATGATGATGTTGAGCAACCAATTGCTTTCTTCAGTCAAGGCTTAGAAGACTAAGAAGTGAGATATTCTTTTGTTGAGAAGCAAGCTTTAACCGTCATTAAAGATTTGAAAAAGTTCAGGCATATGGTTTTCAACAACAAGATCCATGTCATGGTCTCCCATCCTAGTACAATTTTTATGTAGAAGGAAGATCGGATACATAAAAGAAAATTCAGGGCCTAGTGAGCACCGTTTCTCAGATTGGGAGTTCTTGATGTTTTATAAATTGAACAGGTCCATAGACATCAGAAGAAGGATAACTTTTCAAGAAGGGTTATTTGTCTGTTGGATGTGATCAAAGGAGGTTAATAATTGTACGAAGAAATCTTGTATAAGGTATGTTTTCACAGTCAGAATCTTTGTTCACACCATTAATATATCCTGGCAATTAAATAGAAGAATAAAATCCTGTAATTTGAACCTTTCGGGTTAGTATATAGTCTGGCATGGGTTTAAATATATACAAATTAAGTGAAAGAACAGTTTAATATTTGTATGGGATCAAATGTACAGATGTATAAGTAAGATAGTGTTGTTCACCTTCCTTGAATGGTGTTAATGAAGATTAGACGGATCTTAGTCTCTACGAATAAGTCTTAGAAAACTCTTGAATTTGGGAAAATTGGGACAGTCAACTACTATCGATTTATATCACCTTATTTCACGTATAACGGTGTTAGAAATTGCACAGCCAAATTGTGCCCTAATAGAAAGGATTGTTTTTATAACAGGATTATTGATAAATAGCATGAATGTTGGCCGGATATCTGATGGTATTTGTACAGAAGTGAATATACAAGTCTGCCATATTCGTTATTTCTATTATAAATGGAGAGGATATAATTTTGATAAATATATTTAGAAGAGATTCTCGGGATTGATATTCGAGATTGTCGAGCTTTTGATAGCTTGTTTGGCAAGTCATAAAGCTAGTCCCAATAATAATGAGCGGTGAAACAGAGTTCTAATTAATGTTTGTGATCAAATGAGTTTTCTATTATGAAATGTTGACTGGTCCTTGATTATCCTATATTCTATATAGTTGGCGGAACGTGTTGGAGTCCAAGTTGTAAATACCTTTGTATTATTCTACATTCAATGAGGTCGATGGCATAGCTATTAACATCGATAAATCCTTTGCAATGTCGACTGGTATCATGATGCTAGAAAGCATGGATAACAATTGTTTAAACCGTCTAGATTCAGTTTATGTGTGAAGATTGTATTAATTGGTAACTGGAAGAATAAGGTCTTTGATATGCTTTGAATCATTCAGCATAATTCTGGAAAGATAATTCTATTATGTCTAGTCTTAGAATTGTGCAGTTAATTCGTGCCATTGACAATATAAAATCATTCGCCCAGCTATAATGTGGAAAAGAGAACGGTTGTCCAAAGAGGAGCGAACAGATCTATAAAAGATCATCTTTGAACCAAAGTCAAATTAGTCGAAAAGATTTGAGGATTAAAGTTGCAGGCACAAAAAGATGTTCACAGTCAATGATATATAAATTCTATGCATGAAATGCGCATCCTGGAGTTCTAAATGTTAAAGTCTTTATGTTTCAGTATTTGATTAGTCTGCAACCGGATAGTGAGCCTAGAATATATAAGGAAGGTATACTTGATAATGGATTCGGAGGAGGTTCGTTTGATGTCTCTCTGTGGTTATTAAGAAGGTATTTTTGAACTTAAGGATATTGTTGGAAATACTCTTTGTGTGTAGAATATTTTGATAACAAAAATAATTGGCTCTGGTGCTTATAGAAACGTCTCCAAACAAAAGAAACTCTATTGATAGAAATGCATTTGTTTGAAATTTGATCTTTTAGTTGAAAGGGATATATAATAAAGAATTATTAAGGACTGTGCAGGTTTTAAGTTGTATACAGTCTAAAAGTATGAGAGTTCTGAAGATTATTAACATCAAATGGATTAGAAGGTTCTTAATGGAGAGGTAAACTTAGAATACATTCATGACAAAGTGAATAGTTTATATACAAATAAGAAGCATCTTGTTCCTAGTAAGAAAGTATGAGGCAGATGTGTGCATATAAAGAGATCAAGAGGACCCAAATAAGGATCAAGTTTGTGAATGAGAGTCAAACTAGGTAAACCAGGGTTTATATATAAATAAGAAATGATGATGAACTAGATGGATTTTGTGGACATTATTTCAAAATTGATGTAAGTACATTAAAGGTTCAACTAACCAAGGAATCTACACATCTTGATTTATAAAGAGTGTTGGATGACCATTATGTTGTTTTTGGTGACATACTAAAAGGAATTCCTCCAAACCACATGCATGATCATGTTATCAAGCTCATTTTCAGAACTATACCATCCAACATCAGACCCTAGAGGTATCCTTATGCCCAAAAGAGTGAAATTAAAAATATGGTACATGAGATGTTAGAGGCAAGAATCATTTGACATAGTCAAATCAAATATTAATCTCATGTGGTTATGGTATAAAATAAAGATGAAAATTGGAGGGTGTACCCAGACTACAGATAACTCAATAATTCCAACATCAAATATAACTTTCTTATTCCAATAATTAACTATTTTTTATATGAATTGCATGGTGTTTTTAATTTCACCAAGTTAGATCTTCACTTGGGGTATCATCATATTTGAATCTGCAATGAGAACATACCCAAAACATAATTTAGAACTCATGAAGGCCATTATGAATTTATGGTCTTGCCTTTTGGCCTCACAAATGCACCATCTATATTTTAGAGTTTGATGAATACTATTTTTAGGCCATTTGTGAAAAATTTTGTGTTAGTGTTTTTTGATGATATCCTTATCTACAAAAAAAAATTGGGAAGACCATTTCAAGTATGTGAAACAAATACTTTTAGTTATGTAAAAACATCAACTTTATGCCAGACCTTCCAAATATTCTTTTGGTGTCCAAGAGGTGGAGTACTTGGGTCATATTGTTTCACTTGAAAGAGTGAAATTTGATCAAAAAGAAATCCAAGTGATGATGGAGTGGCAAGTTCCCAAGACCCTCAATAATCTTTGACGATTTCTAGGGCTAACTAGTTACTATCATAGGTTTATCACAAATTATGGTAACATTGCATCTTTACTCACCTCTTTGTTGAATAAATACTCTTTCTAATGTATTGATTCAACTACCAAGGCATTTGAATAGTTAAATGGCTATGTGCACAACTCTAATTTTGGAAACTCCTAATTTTTCAAAAAAAATTATTGCAGAGTGTGATGCATCGAGATATGTCATGGGGGATGTATTCATCTAAGAAGGCAAACCAATGGCATTTGAAATTCACCAACTGAAGGGAATAAATAGGATCAAACCAATCTATGAGAAAGAGATTATAGATATTCTCCATGTAATCAAATAATGGAGACCTTATCTGATGGGTCATCACTTTTAAGTAAAGACTAATCACAATAGCCTCAAATATTTTTTAAAATAATTATTGTCATCTAAAGAACCAAAAGATGAGCTATTAAAATATTAGTCTATGATTTTGAAAAAGTCTATAATAAAGGAAAAAAGAATTTGGTGGTGGATGCACTATCCCAGAGGGATGAATTAGTTGAGGCATTGTATTGTGCAATGACCTAGAGAACGCAAGATCAGAATGGGAGAATGTTAGTGCTACCCATGATTTGATTCAAATTACCTAGCAGGGTTCTAAGGGAGCTGAAAATTTTACATGGAAGGGGAACACATTATGGTGTAAATATAGATTATAACTCTATAAGAATTGTTTCCTCAAACATAAACTCCTTCAAGAACTTCATGTATCTCCATTAGGAAGTCACTTAAATTTTTTGAAAAACATATCATAGAATCAAGCAATATTGTTTTTTGGAAAGACTCAAGGGGCATGTACAAAAATATGTGGTTGAATGTATGATATGTCAATAGAACAAAGTTGTTCACCCATTAAGACCCCAGGTCTTTTGTAACCTTTTTGCCATCCCTAGCTAGCATTGGGAAGAAGTTTCCATGGATTTTATTATTGGGTTACACGGTCTGAGGGTAAAAATGTTATCATGGTAGTTGTGGATTGATTCACCAAGTATGCTCATTTTTGTTCCTTATCACAATCATTTCTTTCCAGTATAATAGCTTTTGATTTTTTCAATATAGTTTAGAAACTACATGTACTCTAATGATCATTATAAGTGACTGATATCCCGTATTTACTAGTAATTTTTAGACTGGATTATTTGCATGTTTGGTCATCCAGTTATCTTATAGCTTGTCCTATCATCCTCAATTTGATAGAAAAATAGAAGTAGTCAATAAATTTATAGAAGGGAATCTTCATTGTTTTATTTATAACAAATAGGATAAATGGGTTCATTGGCTTCCACTTGTCGAATGGTGGTATGCCACTTATTTTCACACTTCTTCTAAAATGTCTCTATTTGTGGCATTATATGGGAATCACCTCCCATCCATCATTTCAGCCTTGACGATGAATCCCAAGGTTTGAGCTATTTAAGAACACATTCACCATCAACATGAGGTACTCATTAGTTTGTGAGAGAGTTTAGTAAGGACACACAATAGAATGGAGTAGCAAGTGGATCAACACTAGAGTGATAAATTTTTTGACATGGGTGATTGAGTCTTTGTGCATTTGTATCCATATAAACATGTCTCTAAAACAACAAAAAAGGATAACAAGCTATCCCCTAAGTATTATGGCCCTTATTAGATCTTGTAAAAAACTGGTATTTTGGCCTATAATATAAAATTACCCCCACCCACTCACATACATACAATATTTCATGTATCTTTCCTGAAGAAGGTAATTGGACATAGAGTTTCCACTCAGACTGAGTTACCTAAATTGGATGAAGGTTGAGTCATTCTGGAGCTTAAAGAGATCCTTCACACATGCACTAAGCAACTATGGACCAAAATGATTAAGAGTTATTTGATCAAATAGAATAACCTGCATTATGAATATACAACATGGGAAGATGAGGCATTCATTTAAAAACCCCTAGTTTGATTTGACATTGAAGATAACATTGTTTTGAATGAGAGGGGCATGCTACACACTTAACATATAGTGTGTCTAGAGATATGTGTGGTTGACTTTTGGCTTACATACCTTCATATTATTTTATTGTATTTCTCGATGTTATTAGTTTGGTCAGTGTATGGATTAAAAATGGCTAAGTAGAGTATATATACGAGGTAGTGTTTAGTCTGTTATCATCATATTATGAATTCTATTCTTATTGCATTGTTGTGGAGGTTGCCCCATCAAAGTGGTTTAGTCATATTATTCAAGTATTCTACTCTTTTTCTAATTATCATTGTAGATCTACTTATTTAGTTCTTAATTTTGTGATATACTATTATATTGTTGAAAATCATCTAAGTAATATCATTACATAAGAAAATGAAATCGTGAATAGTAATAGGTTACTTTGGTTTTATCATATATTACAGTTACAAAGCACCATGATAGACACACACCCAAAATATAGAAATATGCATAAGTCAATGAACTATTTGATAAAATTAATCAACAAAATGTAGTCACTTAGACTACAATAATGGAAATAAGACACATAGTTATATGTTACAAAGAGGAAATGATATTAGCATTATGGATTTGTACGTTAGCATGACCTTAGTAGTAGATATTTATTTCATTCTTCATGTTTGTAATAATGAAACTAGGGGAATTTACCAGATGATGCAAAATGATAACATGTAATAATTGTATTAGTTTGTTCAACTATTCATGTGCCTTCTCTGTGCTACCATATTTTATAACTGATATTGCATTACAATTAAATCACTCATTGCATTAGGATATCATACAATTATTACATTAATTTTTCAAATAATTCAAGGTTGTTACATGTAAGGGTATTTAATTCCATAAAAAACATAATCAAATGATAGACTTATGATAGTTTCTTATATGAAATTATGAATAGGCAAGAATCTTAGCATTATGGCCTACCATTTTAGTAACTTTAATATATGTTGTACCCAATGCAGTGACATGGATTTTGTAGTTTTTCAAATAATAATATTTCAAGGTTGATACATTACGGTCTCAATGAATTGTGACCATATGAACTTTAATTTTTTTTAGGTTTTGTAATTTTATTTTGTTTTCATGAAAAGTGGCTAATGGTAAAGAAACACTACACTAGTCATCAAAAGGGGATTGAAATAAATTTAATAATATAGGTGTAAATCAAATTTAAAGTAATAATAATTGAATTTAATTAAATATTAGAACTTGACAAGAGGGGTTCTTAGATATATACCTAAATTTTAACTAATATGTACACTATTAGAGGGTAAAAGTGGCTAAAAATTACCTTAAAGCAACCTTAGAGCTAATCAAGAAATTTGGTGTAGAACATAAAATCATATAAAAATAACCAAAATCAAAGGGATAAATTTTGGCAATGACCAAGCTTGTATGTCTTGATTTTGACAACAGGGTAGTTAGGTTTAGATTTTAGTCAAAAAATACTAGATCCTCCTAAAATTTCATAATCATCTGTGTTTATTTTCTAATAAAAAACCTCTATCATATTTTTAAATTGATTCGTAGATCTTCCAAAATTTCTTCTCCAACGCCCGAACCCTAAACCACTCCAAAATACCTTTTATACCTCCATTCTTAGACAATTTTGAAATAAAAACTCATTTAGTCGAGTGTAATACGAATCTATAGGTCCTTATCATTACATATGAGATGCAATAAACTAGTATATTTTAAATGTTTTTTCACCATTTTAGTCCACCTTTTGATATAAGGGGTGTATAAACATTAATAAATAACAGTAATAAGAAGTGGATTGTAACTTTAAGAGACAAATTGAAATTACAAGTCTCTTTTCCCTCTTCCTCAATGTCCTATATGCATTAACACACTTATGTAATCATAGATTTGAAATAAAAATTATAACCTATTGACACACATGTTGGGGTATTTCCAATGTCTCACCAACATACTTATGCCACTAGAATGCAACAAACATATAAGACTAAGCATTAATTGAGTGCCACCTCAAGGCACAAAGAGAGATTACCAAGGTAGGATGGGTTGGGTGAAAAATATGATCAACATATGTGATGTGGGAACATATCTTGCGTAAGCCATAAATTTTGACTCAAGATTTCATTTATGCACTTTTTAAAACAAATATCTCAAAGAAAAGCATGCACTCATAAGCCATCCTAACCACTTATCAAGTTTATTGACATGTTTTCAAGAACAAACATGATGCCATAAGGGCCTAAAATTACATTTCAAGTTTCCTTTTGATATTTTTATAATTTTATAATTTTAGTTTTTTTGTAAATGGGAGTGAACCTTTAGTTTCATTTCACTCCCAAACTTATTTTATATATGTAGAAGCATAAGGGAGCTTTGTAGTCCCATCTAATATTTCATGTGAAATTTACTTAAAAATAGTATGTTCAGTTAACTCTAGCATCAAATTTTTTATTAATAGGATTTTAGTTGTGCATGACAACTATATATTTGATCTATGCGAGAATTAAAAAAACTTATGTAGCATTTTATAATAATAATGAAGAATTATAATTCTCTATCACTGGTCAATTTAATTATTTGTAATTTTAGTCTTTGTTTTGGAAATATTTCACTCTTGGATTCATCATCTCATATCAAATAAGGTTTAGCTCTATAAAAGATGAATTGAAGGTAAAATTGTGTATGAATTTTTCTTATGTTTAAAATTTGATTTTCAAGAAAAATTTGTTGAAGAACATGTTTTTGAGAAGAAATATGATAAGAAGAGGAGGCTATTCTCAAATGAATAGGAACCTAAAATATCTATAGAGGAGAGTGGAAAATATTGTATGAATTATTTATGGTTAGATACTGAGGAAAATAGGAGATGAAAGCTATTGGTCTCAATTTGTGACCCATAGTAGAAATAATTACTGGGGTTACTTGATCTAATGGGATAAAGGGAGATAATAGCGCATGGGACATAATGTCCCCTAATTTTTAAGATTTAGTTGGTTAAATATAAGGTCAAATAAATTTCTAATTGTTTAGCTGGGTGAGTAATGGTAATTAACCATTGAAAGTTCAATCCACTCCATATTGTTCAATAATTCTTACTGATGTTTGCTCAAGTATTTTACTTCCTTATTCACACTGGTATTAAAATATAATATAATGGATATAATATTCATCATAAAAATGGGGAGAAATATTAGGGCAATAAATTAAGTGGTTCCTTAACTAAAAAAATATTGTTCATGCTGAAAGTTAAAACCATGCCCGATCACAATTATACCATTGTGTACCAAATCTAGTTATGGCACAACATGAAACAAATCAATGGGAAGTATTATGGGGAATTGAATAAATATATTAATCTAAAATTATATTAAATAAAATAATATTAAATGCCTATAGCCACTACACACAATGGCTTGACACAACTTCAAGTTAAACATAACATAAATTTAGAACTGATTAGACTAGTTATTACATAATCTAAATGCATATTCATTAGTAAACAATCATTAAAATATCTTATTAACATTAATTAATTATCTATTTCATAAATAAATGAAGTAAATTGCTAAAAAATAACATGAATTTCAAACCATCCTAGTGTATAGTTAAATGTTATTACAAAAACATTTAGTTGTACCCTCTAAGTAAGCAATCATAATACAAAACAAAACAAGAAAAAGAGAGGATTGAGCCTATCATAATTTCTATAGAATTTTGGTGCATAACATCTCCTCTTCCAAAAAAAAATATAGGCTACATTATATATAAAATAAAATGGGACTTTCCTCCCATTAGTGCAAGGTTCCCACTTTTGGCCATGATGACCATTCTAGGTCGTTCCAACTACATTCAATTAGAATATTCCATCCACTCTCACAAAAGGTTAAATTATATTTGTCTTTTCTCCATGGTTGTGACAAGGGTTTAACTAAAATAATTCCACACTTTTCCCTTTGGACCAAGTATATTAAATGATTATTCTATTCATCTACTTAAGAGAATATCTAGGTCAAGAAGTCAACATCTCACTCCACATATCTTCCTTGATTAGTTAGACCCTTTAATATCCATTCTGATTGATCATTCTACTATCTTTATCAATTTGGCCCATTCTAACATTTTCATGGGTTGTTAAATTTAGGTTTGTGCCTTTTATGATGACTCGACCAGTTGACATGCTTTGGATCCACCTTTGCTTTATGTCTTTAGGCTCTCTTTTCCACTTGACACTCATTTGTAGACTCTCAAACATATTATTTGGCCATGTGGACCAGTTATCATCCTTCCTCTTTATTCCTAGGCTTCCCTAAGACTTATTTTGTCACTTGGAAGCCATCTATTCTTTTCAATCTCTTTTCTCCTTGCTCTGTTGGCCCCAAGCTAGCAAGATGATCCCACATGGTATAATCCAACTAACTCAAAGGCTTGGAATTGTATGGACCTCCATAATATTTTAGAGTAGTGGGATTATGCCATGTGGTACAATATTGCTAATATAGAACCTTTAAACTACATGGACTACCTCAAGGTTTTAGAATAGTGGGATGATGCTATGTAGTATAATAGCAATAACATGTAACCTTAAAACTTCATGGACTACCTTGGTACTGTAGAGTAGTGGGATAATGCCACATGCCATAATCCTAGTAACTTGAGGGCCTGATGGGTATCATAATTGTATGAGCCATGATAGAACTCTAGAGTAGCAGGATGTCACCATGTGGTGTAGTCCCACTAATTTGGAGGCCTAGAACTCCTTGTAAAAAACCTTTGCTCTTGGGTCACTAGGTCATCAAGATGATGCCACATGGAATCATCTTAGTGACCTGGAGTCCCAAGGCCCTTCACATGATGACTATGCCTCTTGAGTTCCTAATCTTTTTACATCAGTAGATGGTCCTTTCTTAGTCCCATAAAAATAAAGAGAAACTTGCGACAGGAGGCACGGGCCAAATGACTATGGCTTCAATATTATTTCAATGGTCAAACTTACATAAACTTAATTTAAAATATTTCAATCAAGTTTCTGAATCTCAGGTTCCCAAAAGGGAAAGAGAAGAGCATGCGCTTGATCAATAGCAAACTATTAGAAATCTAAGAGCTTTCTTTGATGCCTTCATACTAAGTAGAGAGGTCTTACTTATAGCAATCGGGAGGTCTTTCCTGGTTCACCAAGGTGGTGTCTATCCTATCATGTTTTATAGCACAAAAGTTAGCTACAGAGAGATAATGTTAGAAGCACTAGATGATGAAGATGCTTGGCTAGGTGGGTCCAATATTGCTTCCACTTCAGACAATAAACCATCTTCACTGATGGGCTGGAAAAGGCATCTTATCTGGAATGTACTTGAAAGGTGCCAATGTTGGGATCTAGTTTCACACACATGATGATGAGGATTGATATGGAAATGAGATTCCTATTTTAGCTATCTTTTGATGATAGTGTGTACAACAGTGTCTTGATCATGATCCTCTTCTTCATGAATTTGGTGGGGTCCATACCGAGCAATCCATTTGTAAAGATGATGATTAAGAGATGACCTTATCTTGATATGTTGGGTCCATAAAGGTCATTTTAATAATTTAGTGAATTTCCAAAATAATAATTCACTGTTAAGTCTCTCTATAGTAATTTTGCCTCTTTGGTTGTGACGATCTGCTTGGATTGCGGCTGCAAAAGACATTTGGAGTTCTACACCAGAGGCATAAGAAATCCTTGTATATCGAGGATTCAACCCTTCTCTTAGAATCTGTTCTTGAACAAGAATGTTCAAGGAAGAAAATCTTTGATTATATATTCTAGTTAAATGAAAACCAGGATAAGGTTGATGCATTAGAGTTGTTGGAGGATTTTTGCTAAGCCAATCTGTTGTTACATTTTTAGTGCCTTTTATATGTTCTATAGATATATTGAACTAATTAAAAAATCCCTGCCATATAACATATTTACTGTGACCATCTTTTTGACCATGATCCTTTTCTCTAAAGGTCAAAAATCTAGTACAATCAGTTTTTACAATAAAATGTGGTAGATGGAGAAGTTTCAACATAAATTTCTCTAAACATTTTTTTACAACATAAATCTCTTTATCTGAAGAGATCCATTTTAGAATATCTGCACTGAATATGCCACTAGAAAACTCACAAACAAAATCCTTATCACAATATTTACAAACAAGCATTCCTCCCCATGCAATGTCAGGGGCATCAGTATAAACCAAAAATTGATCAGATCTTGGGATGTGGAGTTTTGGAAGTAAAGAGATTTTAGCCTTAATTTTATGGATAACAGTTGTATGTTCTTCCTTCCACTGGAATATCTTTTTCTTCTGGAGAAGTTCCTGAAGAATGAACATGTCTTAACCAGAGTTAGGATAAAAACTATTCAAATAATTTAATAATCACAAAAATGCTTAAAGTTTTGGTTTGTCTAGCTTCTCAAGAAAATTGATGACTTTTTCCTTAATATGCAGCTGAAATTGTAATTTTGAATCTTGGACAACCATTCCAAGAAAATTACATTCTATTCTACAAAGTTGGATCTTTGTATCTGACAGGACTATTCTTGCATTTTCTACCAGCTCTGAGAATTTTAGGTGGGAGTAATGATCAGAAAGAGAATTACTAAATACTAAAATATCATCAATATATACACAGAGAAAATCTGAAGTGTCTTTGAATATTTGGTCCAAATGAGCTTGATAGAATGCAGGGGCATTCATTAGACCAAATGGCATGACATTCCATTGAAAATGGCCAAAAGGACAGCCGAATGCTATTTTTTCTTTATCAGCTTCTTTGACCCTGATTCGATAAAACCCAAATTTACAGTCAAACTATGAGAAATACTTACATTCAAAAACTCTCTCCAGTAAATATCTTTTATCTGGTATCAAATATGGATAAGGCTGGGTAATGGCATTTAATGGTCGATAATTGATGACCATTCTTTTCTTACCTCTCTTCTGTTTTGAATGCTTATTTACCATAAAGGCATAACAACAAAAAGGAGAGGTTGATTTCTCTATAAAACCATTAGCCTCTAATTATTTTATTTGGGCTTCCATATCATCATAATCTTATGTAGGAATTGGAATCCTTTTACCAATTTTCATCTATTTTCCTTCCATGATTTTAATTTCTATTTCAGGCATAAATTTTGACTAGAACTATTGAGGGTTGTCAGAACAGATAGTGGTTATTATCTTGTTTCCTATTTCTTGGATTTATGCTGGGATTATGTTAGGAGTTTAGGTCATTAAACTTGGGAATTGTTCAGTAGCATATATTAGGCAGGGGATCCTTAGCCTTTCATTATTAATGGTGAACACGACACTTTTGGTGGTCGAACCATATGGAGAATATCTATCTATAAAGGCTCCACCTAGTAAGATGTCTACGAGCATTTTATCTAAGGTGAAGAAATCACATTGGAAGATTTTATTTTGGATTCTGAGGAGTTGCTGGTGTTTATACATATTGCAAACAAAACTATTTCCCTATACATCTATGCTCTTATAAGCAAGATAAACATCTAATTTCTCCCAATCTTGGATGATCTATGTTTTAGCAAATGATAGTGAAGCACCTGTATCAACTTGTGCATCTACCAATCTTCCATTAATTTCAATAGTAATAAACTAAGCAAATTTTCCATTGATCAGTTGTGTAAGATAAATTGGTTGTGGTGTTTCTACTGAAGGAACAGTTGTACATACCAGTTTGTGCCTTGTTTGATCTTGGAGTGGTATGTGGTAGAATTATTCTTCTTATTTTGCTCCATCTTCTTCTTCTTAAAAATTACTGCATTCTCCTTGTTCAAAGCAGAATTCTGGTTCAGAAAAGAGAGAATCTTCTACCTCATTTTCTTCTATATTTTCTTCTATGGGTAATAATATATCCCGCTAGGGTTCAAATTTTGGAGAATGGATTTCTCTTGGGGGTTTGGTATTTCTGAATTTTTTACATACCCAAGAGTCACTTGGCTTGAAAGAACTTGGAAATTTCAAAGGAGGATTAAAAGGCCTTTGCATTATTGGCAGCATCCTTAGCATGAATGGCTACATTCATCTAGAGTTGCTTCTTCCTCTATTGGGTCCTCTGTTTCTTGGTCTGGAGTCTCACTCTGGAACTTCACCATGGTGGTGAGACCATTTTCCATACACTTTGAAAGGAAGACTTGAGTAGTCATGTGATCGGGGCTATTGCATGTTGGTGAGTGGTTGTTCCAAATCATCGGCTAATGATTCAAGAGCATCAACATCATCATCAAAATATTCTTTAGAGAGTTCATCTAGAATTGGTTCATAGATGTCATCTTGTTGGAAGAGATCTTTTTCTATGTTAGTAACATCCCACCATGTGGTTGGGTTGGAGGAAAAGATGGCTTTGATAGCAAGATTTTTGCAATGGCATTGCAGAGCGATATGACCATGTTTGTGATAGATATAACATATAGGGGTTTTAGAGGGAGGATGAAGAGTGTGACATTTTTTTAGAAAGTGGTGAGGAGGAGCATAAGAATGCTTGCATGGGAAATAGTGGTGATGGAATGAAAGATGGTGGTGATGCTATTGATTTCTGTTAGGTTGTGGAGCTAAAAGCTTCATTGATGCAAATAGGGAAGGAGGTTGCTGAGTGTCACAAACACTGGCGTCAGTCAGGCCAACTGACATCGACAGGATTAGATAGGAAGAGCAATTGACATCGGTCAGAAGTCAGCCAGTGTCGGTCACCTCTAGGCAGACAAGGACCGACGTCGGTCGCCTGTGCGGTTCAGAACTGCCAGTTCATGAACAGTTAGTTAACGAACCGAGTGTTTGCATGTCAAGAGCCAATTTTAGACTAGAAGCTGTGGATCTAATTATTGTAATTAGATGTCTAATTATTGTATGCATGAGATCTATTTAAGAGACTCATGGGATGTATTGTAAAGTGTTCTAGTTTGAGTTGAGCAAAGTTAGCTCCTTCTCTGTGTGAGGTGAGCAAGGGTGTTCCTCCTAGTTTCACAGTAGTGCCAAGTGTGGGTGTTGGTTTTGGAGAATCAAAAGGGTTCTTCAGTTGTGTAGGATCTTGGTCAGCAGGTGTGCATGGCTACGTTAGGAGATATACATGGTAAGTAAGATCATTGATCTGCAGGTGTATGTGTGTGCATGATCCAGGTTTGCAGGTGTGCAAAACCAGATTGATTTGTAGGGGTGCAAGATCAGGGAGGACAGTAACACAACAGGGAGCAAGATCAAGCAAGATCTACTTGGAATACAGTGTGTACTCAAAAAGAGAGCAAAGAGGAAGGCAAGGTAGTCCCTTCCAAAGTTAGATCATTTGGGTTGCAGAGGAAGGCAAGGTAGTCCCTTCCATAAGTAAGGTCTGTTGAGTTGCAGGTTGTTGCAAGTTCAGGGGAGATCTACTTGGAGTGCGTGGAGCACTTGTGGAGTGCGTGTAGCACTGGTGTACTGGCAGTAGTGGATACTGACTGGTTGGAGGTGAACACCAACTCTGTGTCTGAGTTGTTTGTTGGGACCGTAAGAGAGAGAGCTTTGAGGGAAGATTTAATGTTTATGCCCTAGAGGTGTGGGAGCCCTAGAGCTATGTAAGGAAGAAGAACTGTGGCAATCTTCTTTATTGTATTTCCTTCTGGAAGAGTATTAATATAATTGTGTATTGTCTCTCATATTCTGTGTTATTTTTGAATTCTAATTACTTGTGTATTCTGGTTAATTTCTGCATATTAAGTTGCTTGGTAATCAATTGTGTGCTTCCATAATTCCCAACAAAGGCAGTGGTAGAGTTTTTGGTTGGGTGTCTAACAAGTGGTATCAGAGCTAAGGTTGCAGGGAGCAGGTTTTGTGTTTGGTTACAGGTCACTCTCAAGGGTTTCTGATTGAGTGGGAGTATAGCAACGGTAGAAGAAAGTAAGCTAAGAATGGAGGAATTGAAAAGCACGAATGGTCAATTACGGTCCTATGGAAAGAAAGAGCAAGAAAAGAAAGATTGTTGGTTGGTAGCAGATCAGCAAGAAGGAACTGAAGAAGTAGATGTTGCAGGTGTTGTTGCATAGGATGCTCTGGTATGTTTCCTAGATAAAGTAGAATCTTGGTTTATAGATTATGTTGCCTCTTTCCATGCAGCCCCAAAAAGAGGTGTTAGTGAGCCTTGCCAAAGAATTGGTAAAGGGGAAGTGAAACTGAAATTACAGGTGGCCAACACATGGGTGTTAAGGGAGGTCATGCAGGTCCCAATGTTGAAGATATGGCTAATTTCTTCAGGAAAGTTGGGTGATGAGAGATGCACAAGAACTCTCACAGCAGATGCACTTGAATTAGCTGGTGGTAAGAAAACAGGTACTCTTTATCTACTTGCTTATATTACTAATTTTTCTTTTATTACAGAGACGTGGCTTTGTAGGTTTGGTCACATGAGCAAGAAGGAGATGCGTGTTCTTAAGAGGAAGTCAGATGTGTTTGACAGGATTAAGAACTGGAAAGCCTTGGTGTTTATGGAGGAGATGGCGGATAGAGATCAGTGGAGAACGCTGAGTAACTCTGAGCAGAGCAGTTTGGATAGGGATATGATTCAAAGAAAGCTTGCGAGTAAAAAGTCATCACTCACAGGCGAACACAAATATCGGCGTTGGTCATAAGGAACTGACGTCAAACAGACAGGCACTAATGTTGGTCATGTGGAGACCAGAGCTGGTGATGTCAGGCAGGGTAAGACCGACATCAATCACGAGGACCGACATCGGTGACAGTAAGATCGATGTCGGTCAGGAGGACCAACATCGGCAGAAGGTAGACACCGATGTCAGTTTTGTCGATAGTCAAGATAGGTGCATGGAATCGATGTTGGTCAGATGCAAACTGTGTGGTGATCGAGGTCGGTCACTGTAATAAATTTTGGGTAGACAGCAAGCTGTTAAGGAGTCTCAAATGCCCATGGGGAGGACTAAATGTGTAAGTAAGCCTTAAATTCATTATTCCTCTTTTTTATACTAGTTGTTGACTGCAGAGTAGGAAGGATCCAGGAAACAGTGGGAGCGTGGCAGGAATAGGATGCAAAACCAAACAGGAGATTTGGTAGGGTTGCCAGTTGAAAGAAAGCACTGAGAGACGAATGGATATCTTAGTTAAAGAATAGAGAGAATGGATACGTGAAATGAAAGGCCAGGTCATATGGTCTTGAGGAAGCTGCAGGACAGTGGTACAGGTTTTGATAGGTGGATGACAAAGTAGGGCTTTAGTCAATGTCAGTGTAACCATTGTGTTTGTCTTACTAGGTGGATGATGATTGCAACATTATCCTATTATTGTATGTGGATGGTATGCTAGCTAGCAGGTTTGTACATACAGGGTTTTGCTGAGCTAAGGGTAAGGATAGTTTAGTGTCATGTCATGAGGAATTTGGAGCAGCGAAATTCTTTGGCATGAGAGACATGGAAGATCATAGGTTGATTTTGTCTCCAGTGGGCGCTGATGTGAATCAGGTGTTAGTGAGGTTCAATATGCAGGATGCAAAACCAAAGCACACCAAGGGCTGGACAGTTCAGTGTCTAAAATCACATGAGGTCTGGTATAGACCTGAGTTTTCCCAAGCAGTGGGAGCTGTCAGAGAGTTAGGAGCCAATTCGGGGAAGTGGGTTCTTAGGGATCTGAGAGGGACCAACAGCAGTGATTCATGCTATGCAGGGTCAAGACTTCACTACATGGGTTTGTAGGTTTGGATGTGGTAGGTTACTCAGATGACAGGAGGTGCACCATAGGTTGTGTGGTCGTTGGTCTTCAGGGTTGAGCTTGAAGAGGGATACAAGCTAGGAAATAGATTAGACGAGGTGCAGGTATAGGTACAATGCAGCTATTTATCTCCAAGTGGAAGATTGTTAGGTTCTGGAGCTAAAAGCTTCACTGATGTAAATAGGGAAGGAGGTTGCTAGAGGTTGCTGAGTGTCATAGACACCGGCGTCAGTTAGGCCAACTGACATCGATAGGATTAGACAGGAAGAGCAATCGACATCGGTCAGAAGTCGGTCGGTGTCGGTCACCTCCAGGCAGATAGGGACCAATGTCAGTTGCCTGTGCAGTTTAAAACTGCTAGTTCACAGACAGTTAGTTAATGAACAGAGTGTTTGCATGTCAAGAGCCAATTTTAGACTGGAAGTTGCAGATCTAATTATTATAATTAGATGTCTAATTATTGTATGCATGAGATCTATTTAAGAGACTCATGGGCTGTATTGTAAAATGTTCTAGTTTGAGTTGAGCAAAGTTAGCTCCTTCTGTGTGTGAGGTGAGCAAGGGTGTTCCTCTTAGTTCCACAGTAGTGCCAAGTGTGGGTGCTGGTTTTGGAGAATTAGAAGGGTTCTTCAATTGTGTAGGATCTTGGTCAGCAGGTGTGCATGGCTACGTTAGGAGATATACATGGTAAGTAAGATCATTGATCTGCAGGTGTATGTGTGTGCATGATCCAGGTTTGTATGTGTGCAGAACCAAATTGATTTGCAGGGGTGCAAGATCAGGGAGGACAGTAACACAACAGGGAGCAAGATCAGGCATGATCTACTTGGAGTACAGTGTGTACTTAGAAAGAGAGCAAAGAGGAAGGCAAGGTATTCCCTTCCATAAGTAAGGTTTATTGAGTTGCAGGTTGTTGCAAGTTCAGGGGAGATCTACTTGGAGTGCGTGGAGCACTTGTGGAGTGCATGGAGCATTGGTGTACTGGCAGTAGTGGATACTGACTGGTTGGAGGTGAACACCAACTCTGTGTTTGAGTTGTGTGTTGGGACCGTAAGAGAGAGAGCTTTGAGGGAAGATTTATTGTTTATGCCCTAGAGGTGTGGGAGCCCTAGAGGTGTGTAAGGAAGAAGAACTGTATCAATCTTCTTTGTTGTATTTCCTTCTAGAAGAGTATTAATACACTTGTATATTGTCTCTCATATTCTGTGTTATTTTTGAATTCTAGTTACTTGTGTATTCTGGTTAATTTCCGCATATTAAGTTGCTTGGTAATCAATTGTGTGCTTCCATAATTCCCAACAAAGGTGGTGGTAGAGTTTTTGGTTGGGTGTCTAACAATTTTGGTGTTTGCGAGGTTGGATGAATTACCGATAGCCAAATGGTGCAGTTTCTAGAAAGATAGGAGCGATTTGAGAGGCTTGATGCTTTGTGAACTTGTGAATGGTTTTGGTTTTTTAGACTGACTGCATGGCCTATTGTCTAGTGAAATCAATGACATTAGTAAGAGATAAATCATCAATGGTCAGGCTTTTAAGATCAATATAAGTAATAACCTTGTCAATAAGGTTATAAGGAAGTGCATGCATAAATTTTAATTTAATTTCTTGGGAACCAAAACTTTGAATTTCATAAGTTAGTTCTTAGAGCTACTTTGCAAATGCATCAAACTATTTTAAATCACATAGTTCCATTTTGAGCAACCATATTTTAGATTTTAGTTCGCGATTGCCAACTGGTGGTGCAAACTCATCAATCAGTCTATGATACAATTGAACAAGATGATCTGGCTGGTGATGAATTCTTGCATTTTGTTCCTATTCTATCATGGAGTCCCACCACTAAATAACAATACCCCAAAAGAATTTTGAAGAAAAAATAGTAGTACCAAGCAGATCTAAATGAGCTGATACTGTAATGACTCTCATTGAATTGTATCAAGCTGAAATTTCATTTGATGGGTTGAGAGTATCATCTATATTGAGATATTATGGTTGTAATGGTATGTGAACTCTTTGCATTAGCGAGGTACTAGGATTCTTATGATTCATGCTCCATTTATGAGGTTTGAAGTTAGATCCAAACTTAACCTCATAAGACAAGAAGGGCATTTGTACTTCATTTGAAGTTTCTTGATCCTATTTGTCTAGCCAGTCTAGACTTTATTCTAAGGCTACAAGCTTAGTGTCTATAGAAGATAAGTGGTTTGTTAGACTATCTACACTATTTATAATATACAAAACATCTTTACAGAGGTCATCAAAAATTTTAGCAAGATGTGAATTAAATCTTGAGACATTTTTCAACCAATCAAGCTTCCAATTAGAAGGAATTTCAATAGCTTATATATGTCCCTTTTGTAACTGGACAGTTCCACTTAATCTATGAGCATAGGGAAGGTTTTATAAAATCTTGGGGTGATTTGTATTGGTCATACTATACATCACAGTTATATTTATGGAGGCATATTTAAATTCTCCAAACATGTCTAGACCAAATAATGAAGTGAACAATCCCCAACAATCTAAAGATCCATGCTTGACTTCTTTACATCCCTTATCTTAGATTGCAACATAAATATTAGGATATAATTCAAAACAAATAACTTGATCATTTATCCTTCCTAGACTGGATAATTGACAAGCATGCTTAAAACTAACTTGACGTCTATCACACAGAGCAAGATATAAAACTAGTTTTATGTTACAAGGGATCAATAGAGTTATATGAACTTAGATTAGACTAAAATGGACAAACTTGACATCTTCATGTGAACGAATATAAGTAATTTTGGGTTCTGGTAATAAAGATAACAAATTTGTTTGGAATGATTACTTGGGCTTGTAACTTAATGTGAGTTCGACAAACTTAATATGGGTTTTGACAAATGACATTTAGGTACTATTATAAATAAAATTATACTTCAAAAGCTCAGATTTCTTATATACTTGGGAAAACTTAAGATTAGGATGTTTATACATGCTATTATCTTTCTTGAGGGTTTCTTCTGTGACTTCAATGTCAAGACATTCTGAAAGTTGTTTGAGGACAAAAGGAGGTAACTCATATGTTCCTTCAATTTTAGAATCATTCAAAATCTCAAGTTTAGAAGATTCATGGGATTTACCAAATTCCATTGAAAAAGAGATTAAGTTCTGGAAAGTAAGAATTTTCTGGATAGGGTATACAAATTTTGCAGAGATAAAAGAGGCCTATAATAATTTTAAAAGTGGTTGATGACTCGATGCAACAAAGAACCCAGAGAAAATTTCAAAGCAAAGAAGCTTAAAACTTAGTAGAATAAGAATAAGGATTTCTTACAGTGGCTTTGATACCAATCTTTTTACGTTAGTAGACACTCCTTTCTTAGTCCCATAGAAATGAAGAGAAACCTACAATAGGAGGTAGGGGCCGAATGACTATGGCTTCAATATTATTTCAATCGTCAAACTTACATGGTCTGGGTCCCTAGTATTATGCCATGTGGCATGATCTAAAGACTCTAAGAGCTCAGTTTTTTAAAATAAAATGGCTAAGTACTTTGATCGGTTGGGCCCGATGAATAAATTTGAATGCTTGGAAATCATCTATCTGCACACCAAAGATTGAAATAATTGGATAGAATATTAGTCCAAGGTTATTCCTAACATGAATAAAAATGAGAATGATTTTTTATTTTAATATAAAGGCATTTTCATAGTTTGGATGATGATTTCATATAGTCGATTACAGATATTAAGAGCCTGACTAATTAAATCAAAGCCTAGAGTTTAAAGTTGATGAATAAATTTGAAGGCCTAAAAACTATCTACCTACACATCGAAGCTCAAAACACTTGGATAAAATATTAGTCCAAGGTTATTCCAAACTTGTATAAAATAGATAATGATTTTTAATTTGAAAAAAGGCATTTGATTAGTTTGGATCATGATTTCATGTAGTCGATTA
The DNA here is from genome assembly GCA_037957365.1 of Torreya grandis. Classification (NCBI taxonomy): domain Eukaryota; kingdom Viridiplantae; phylum Streptophyta; class Pinopsida; order Cupressales; family Taxaceae; genus Torreya; species Torreya grandis. The sequence goes on from JARHVA010000881.1 coordinate 936,573, forward strand.
TAGATTTTAAGAGCTTGAATGATTACATGAAAGCTTAAAGATCAAAATTGATGAAGTATTGACAATGCAAAATTATAAGGGATTATTCAATTAATTGAAATACACCATTACCAAGGCCCAAGTTGAGCTCAAAACTTAGATTTATTAATCAGTTAGGTGATGGTATGAACAATGTAAGAGTTTTCAAAATGAAATATTGTCCAATTTTAAATGTCATTACTCCATAGAACAAGGTTTACATTCAACAACTTAAAACATGACATTCTAAGGTTGAGCAAGGAAAATTTTATTGAATCAAGCTAACACTAAAAGCTTAGACCTTATGATCATTTAAAAATCAAAGCAACATAGGACTTCAAAAAAATAAGGCACCAAATTCCTCAAAAGGAAGAAGATAAGACTCCCAAGAAAAAGAGGGTCCACATATGAAAGTATTTGAATATGGAGTGTGTTAAGGACACAATAAATGGTAAAGTTCACCAGGAGAATGTAGCATCAACATTTATATTCTAGTTTTTAAATGTTCACACTTAGACAACAAGCACAAACTAAAAATAATTCATTAGAAAAAATTAAAAAGATGAACTCACTAAAGTCTACTGAAACATGTGACATATTGAGTTCCAATTTAGCCTTAGACCATTAGTGTGTGTAAAAGTGACTGATTATTTTATAACTATTGAATTTACATGACACAATTTAGACCTATCTAAGAAACTAAAACTTTTGAGAGGGAGAACATTGGTTATCCAGCTTGGGGAGAATGGCATGGGCATTGATTTGCTACCAGCCAGGAATCTTTAGCCCTGATATAGATAGCTATGGTCCCACTCAAGACCTTGATCCACTTCTCACTAGGTGAAAAATCATGTGGTGGAGATTGCCCAAATCACCCTTTTAAGGAAGACTTAGATTTTGCATTTTTTTTCCTTCAAAAAACTTAAAAGAGATATTTTACAGTTCTATCCATTGAGGGTTGGGGACCAAGCCATGGGTAAAATGATAGACTCATAAAATTTATATTACTAAGACAAATTCAAACTAGATCAGTGTTTCTATTTTATCCAGGTGTTCAATTAAGTGTGATTAATGGTTTAAAAAAGAAAAAAAAAAAAAACTATTATAAATCCACAAGTTCTATTTCAAATCATTGGCCTTAAAGTTTTTGAAAATGAACAAAATAATTGATTCTAGTTTATGGAGTTGTTCAAGAATGACTACTTATTGTCTAACTTCTAAAATTTGAATGACTCATGCAATTACTCACCAGTTGAAATGACCAACCCAAAATAATCTAAGAACATCTCAACTTCAACACACCACTGTTTTATTTTCTACTTCTTCTTAGACCTAGTCTTGATGCAATGTTAGTTGTGAGCAGGTTTTATTTTTAAAACCAAATTATGATCAATGGATTATAAGGGAAGATTTGAAATAACAATGCCAAGAGACCACCTCCAATAAAACTAATTTCCCATGATATGGCAAGTAATTAGCCTCAATATATCTTTGTTTTAAAAAGCAACACACTAAAAGGGCACCAAAGGCTCATGTGAAACAAGCTAATTCAAACTATTTTGTGGAAGAAACAAAAAAATGTAAAGAAAATCAAATGAATAAACAACAAAAAACAAACCTAATATAAGAAAGAATGAAACATTGTACAATATATACATGCAACAAACCTCATGATTCTCATTTAGAAATTGCATTAGATGGAGCAACTAAGAATTAATGTTTTAGAAGTTGTCAATTGGCTGGCAGCTATAGGTCATTTCCTTGTAGATCTTTCAATTAGAAAGCATTTTGTCCTAGAAGCTCTGTAACTTGATAAGGACCGATCCAAAGAAGAATTAGGTTAGAATATTGACCTTTATTCTTATGGGATTTGTTCCATAATAAAACCAAGTCTGAAATGTGAAAGCATTTCACTTATGATTTTATATCAAACCATATTTTCATGGTTGGTTGGTGCTTACTAAAAAATTTGAAGGCTTCATCTCTCATACCATCCATATGAATCAAGTCTAATGACCTAGACTGACCTATCTCATTTGCTTGCATCTAGTAATTACTGAACTAATATGTGGGTATATTGAGTGTCATTGGAAATATTAACTCTGTATCATAAACCAACATGAAAGGGGAACTCTTGAGACTCTTATTGTGCCTTATCTGATCAGTGCATAAAGAATACTTGAGTGGAATATGATAACTAAATTTCTCCTCTACTAATTTATTAATAAACCTCAATAATTTATTATTTGTGGACTTAGCCAAACCATTCCCCTATGGGTAATAGTTTGAAGATAAATTCAATGCAATTCTATTTTTATATGCCCACTCAATCAACTCAGTTGATTAGAAGGCAGGACCATTATCACACACAAGTGCCACATGGGTGATGAACCTAGTTATAATGTGTTATTCAAGGAATCTAATCACATCCCTAATAGTGTTATTCTTGGTTTCTTTTGCTTGAGCCCATTTTGTGCAATAGTTAGTCACTGTAATAATGAATCTATGGTTGGCTAAAGAGTTTGGATTTATGATTTCAATGAAGTCTAGGCCCTATTGAGAAAAGGAACACTCCTTAATTATTGGTTTAAGGGGCATAACATCATGAGTCTCCTTCTTTGTAAATGTTTGACAAAGATGACAAGATCCCACATTAATATGAACATCCTTTAATAACATTGGCCAATAATAACTAGCCCTTAAGATGTTGTGGGCTATCACATTAATAGAAATATGACCATTTCCTAATTTATCATGGAAAGAAGTCATGACATCTAGTGCTTCCTCTTCTATTAAGCATCACAGGAAAAACCCTTCATGAATTTTATGATATAATTTGCCTTTCTTAAGCATGAAATGAACAACCCTCATCCTTAATTCTCTTTTATGTGTCCTATCCAAGTTAGCTAATGGAACACCATGCAACAAATAATGAATAATAGAGTCATACCATGGGTTATGATTTAGTTCAGACTAATTTACTTGGATAAAAGTAATACCAGGTTCAATTTTAGAGATCAATTGTGATAGACCTTGACCTCAAACCAGCTTCCTGGGTATAACTTCAATGTCATGTAGTTTAAGTTTTGAAACCCAACATCCCCTTCCCTCTCCTAGTTCATTCTATTCTAACACCATTTTGATAATAGGATTTGGAACCATAGCATAAATTTTATTCCTTAGAATATAATGTCTAAATTTCTTTGTTGCTTTTACCAATACATAAGCTTGCTTGTCTAGAATAGGTATTTTAATTTTGATTAGTTTGAATTGGTGCTCATGAAGTCTATGGGTGCTCTCCATCTTCTAGTTTCTAAGTAAGGATGACAACAATGGTATGATCGTATGCAAATGAATACTAACAGAAATATTTTGTGTAATTTGCATTGACCAAAATGAAGGCCTACATTATGGCATGCTTAATTTATTGAAAGGATTTCTTTGAGGTAATCATACACTCAATTTTGTCTCCATTTTTTAACATGGCATTTAATGGTTTAGTTATCTCGGCAAAACCTAGAATGAACTTCTGCATGAAATTAATTTTACCAAAAAATGATTTTAGTTCCTTCTTACTATTGGGTAATTGAATTTTAGAAATGACATTGGTTCCATCAGGGTTAATTAACATGCATTATTTCATAATTACATGACCAATGAGCTTACTTTAAGTTGCAAAGAAGATGCATTTCTTTGGATTGAGTGAAATACCAAACTTATGTCTGCATTCAAATGTTTTATACAAGTGTTTTAAATGGTCTGATCTGTATTTAAAAAAAAATGTTAAGTCATCCATATACACAACAATTTACTTACCAATCAATAATTTAAACTCTATGTCCCTGGTTCTTAGGAAAGTGGCACAAGTATTGATCAGACCAAAGGGCATTTTCTTATAAGTGAATGTTCCCAAATTTGTGGTGAAGGTTATTTTAGATTAGTCTTCCTTGTCAACCAAAACTTGATTTTAGCCTAAGAACTTGTCTATAAAAGACATCATCTCAGATCTATTAACCTTTTGAATGAATTAATATAAGGATGGCAGTGGATAATTATCCTTGTTCGAAGCTTGATTCAAATTTTTGAAGTCAACACAAATGAATTTCTCCATTTTTATTTCTACTTGGCTCTAAATTGGATACCTAGGTTCAATGTATTATTGGAAACATTATGCAATCTGATAGACCTTTTTAACCTACTTCAATATGAGTGGCTAAAAAATAGGATTAATTGGCCTTTGGCGCTATCTAAATGATTTCCTATCAGGGTTTAAAGGAATGGTGTGTTTCATGATGTTGGGGTCAAATAATTTTAAGTCACCCTACATCCAAAAAATGACATATTTATAATAGATCAACATTATTTTCAACAATTCCATTTATTCATTATTGCACTCAGGTCCCATGCTAATGTTTTCAGGTTGATCAGGTGTTCCCATGTTGATAATTCATAATTTATGATTGGAATGAATGGGATTTTCAAGGCTGATTGTAGGTCTATTTAAATCAAGCAAGGCTTCTAAATAAATCATTCCCTTTGGATTTTGATTGTTTTTTAGATTAAACACTCTGGCATCATCATGTTACTCTTCACTCAAATTGCTTCTTTCATCCTCATCAACCCCTTGTGTATCAAAAACATTGGAACTAGACAAGAAATCCATAATATGTTTGTCATCATCAAACACTTGAAAGTTATTCACATTATCGAGCACAAATGGACATGAAACTAATTCAACATTAAATTTTTACATATCCATATTATCCAAAGGTGTACTATTAGCAATAGAAATAACTAGTGGGTCTACCATGGCATTTTCAATTCTAGGAATAGAAACAATGTTAAATTCATTAAAGGATTCCATAAAATCCCAAGCACACTGCTTATAACTTTAGTTGAGGACCTCATAACTGGATGCAAAATGTAATATGAAGATTAACACCTCATATTCTACTATGCTATTAGTACAATGGAATTACAATACATATGTAGCTACATGTTTATTTTACCATAGGGATTAATAAGTATAGTACCTTCTCATGACCCTTGCTTAGATAAAACCTAATCTAAACGCAAATACCACATACTTGAATTTTGATTTTGATCAATCCATTTCTTCCTTACTAGTTTACCGGTCTAGTTTGATGAAGAAAGAGAGCAAAAAACATAGATTCAAAAATAAGAGGAAGAAGAAGGAGAGCCATAGTCATTTGAAAAAAATGGTTAGGGAATTTTAAGGAATGAATGATAGATATTTCAGAGTATGGGGTAGTCTAAACCCAAAGGAGCTGATAGACTGGCTAAATAGTACAAAGAAGCTTTTCAAATGGAAGAATATTGTGGATGATAAGAAGGTGAATTTTTCATATACCAAACTGGGAATTCCACAATTTAATGGGATCATTTACGTAAGGTAATTGAAATGAAAGGTGAGCAGAATATTGAGACTTAGATTAAAATTTAGAAGAAGTGGAGATAAAAATTCCTCCCTATGGATTATTCACAAACCCTCTATAGAATATTTTAGAACCTAAGGCATAAGGATTATAATGTAGTCCATTGATGAGTTTCAAAAGATATCTATTTCAATGGAGCATGAAGAATCAAAGGATAAGAAACTCCAAGGTATATTAATGGTTTGAATTCTTTTACTCAAGATGATATAATTATGCATAGAATCCATATCATGGAAGATTCCTATCAACAATATTTGAATTAAAAATAGAAGAAAATTAGGCACAATATTTAGAGAATACCTAAAATAAAGAGAGGGACATCATCCCAATTATGAGGGGTGTGGTGCTTTAATCCCATGGGAGAAAAATAATCACATAGGAGGAGTTACAAGATGATTCCAAACAAGGGTTTAAGAATCAACAAAGAGGAAGAGAATTTCAAAGAGGCAGAGTCTAAGTGGTGGTAGAGGATGGAAATCCCCATGAAGACATTTTATTTTTTATAGGTGTGGAAAATAATGGCACACATAATTTGAGTGTCCCCATTATGTTGCATAATAAAATACATAAGAGTAGGAGCTAAGGTTATATTTATCTGACGCTGGCGTAGAGGAACATAGTGTATAAGTTACAGTAGATTAGAAGAGACTCTTATGATGATAAGGACAATGATAAATCCAAGGAAAGATTATGTACATGATAAAGACAATGGTGTTTCATGGATTCATTCAAATGTTTTAAAAGTAAGGTGTAATTCATGAGGAAAGTACGTAAAGTTATTATAGATGATAGAAGTTTTGAAAATATGGGTTCTAAAGAAATGGTAGAAAATCTTGGTCTGTATTATGAGAAGCATCCTCATCCTTACTATAGATCATAGTTTAAAAATGGAAATGAAGTTATTGTTGATAAGAGGTGTTTAGTCAAGTTTACCAGAGGAAATACTTATCAAGATGAAAATGTTATCCTAATGGGTGCATTCCATGTGTTGTTTGGAATACCATGACACTATGAGAGGAAATTAATCCACCATGGAGAGAAGAACACATACACATTTTAGAAGGAAAATTCAAGGATAAATTTATTATCTCTTATTGAATAAGGGTAGGTATAAATCATGTGAGATAAAAAATAAATTTTCAAGGAGTTGAAGATGACATAATTCTATTATGCCTTAATGGAAATAAGGAAGAAGCAAAATATGTGAAAATATAAGAAGCTATAATAAAAGTGTTGGAAGAGTATGAATATGTTCTACCTAATGAGTTTCTAAATGGCTTACCACCAAAGAGATATATTAAACATCACATTTATTTAATTCTAGGATCAACCCTATATAATCGAGCAACTTATATGATGTTCCTAAAAAATAATGCATAATTGAGTAGGAAGGTGATTGAATTAGTGAGAAAGGGTGTAGTGAGGGAAAACATGATTCCATGTCAAACTCTTGCATTTATAACCCAAAATAAGGATTAAATATGGATTATGTGGGTAGATAGCTTTAAAATTATCAAGCTCACCATAAATACACATTTCCTATAACCCACCTAGATGACATGATAGATGTACTTGTTGGAGCTACATACTTCAGTAATATTGATCTACAAAGAAACTACTAACAAATTCAAAGTAAAAAATGGGATGAATGGAAGAAGACATTCATGACTATAGCTGATTTATATGAGTGGATTGTTATGTCCTTTAGATTGTCCAATGTACCTAGTAAAGTTATGAGGTTAATGAACCCTTTTCTATGAGATTATATAAGTAATTTTTAGTGGTATATTTTCATGATATTTTAATCTTAAATAAGAGTAAATAGTAGAACTTAATGCATTTTAGAATTATCAAAAAGGGAAGGAATCTATAAAAATTTGAATAAGTGTAGGTTTATATAGAAGAGTTTGGTGTTTTTTTTATTTATCATTTTAGAATATGGGGTAAGAATGGATGAATATAATATAAAGTTAACTTTTGAATGTCCATAGACATATAAATTTGGTATTAGACACTTATAAATGACAATTTTGACCTACCTTTGATGTACATGACTTTTGCACACACATTTTACTATGGCCCATTTTCTCTTCTAACCATTCACCTATCTATGATATTAACCTTCCTAATTCTCTACCAATCATATATAAGATCTCCCTAGTTTATGACTGAATGATTGACTATCCTAAGTGAACTATTTCAATATTCCATATCATTATTTAATCCATCATAGAAAGTACCTGAAATAATAAAACACTACCAATTATCGAAAGTGTCTACATTCATCAATATTTTTGTAGGTCTTCCAAAGGACTATTTTCCAGTTCCAAACCCCTACCTTAGATCATGCCACACATTTCATATGTTAGTTATAAAAGCAAATTAACCAAAGAGTATTTTAGATGTACAATCAAGCCTAATTATATTCCTATCTAGCACCCATCTATAGCTTACTTGGAAAATCACTTGCACACTGAGGAAAACATCTACACATCCTTGAATCACTATCCTAAATTATCTATATTTGAAAACCCATAAAATAAATAATCACTAATCCCAGTGTTAAAAACTAAATCAAGGTCAAAGTTGCATATTTTCAAGCATCAAAATCCAAATAGGTTGCATATATTCTATCAGCTCAATATTGAGCAAATATACACATAGGTGGGAGAAATAGTGGTTTGATTCCTTTTCAAAGTATTGGAATGTAGGAAAAACTCAACCAATTATTATGGTGTGGTTGGAGCTATCGAACCCATATTTATAACCCCATTTTTAGACCAACCAAAGTTTTGAAACTGGATTTAGGGTTTCAAGTTGAAAAAAATTATGGATTTGTACAAAGGATTGAACATCTAAGATTGTATAAAAACATCTTAATGGGTAGGCATAATGATTTGTGGAGTAATATACCAAAAATAACACATGATACATTTTTGGTAGAAAGTAGACATATTTGATAACCTAGGCATCTAATCATTACTAGAGACATATTATCATATTCTAATAGTTAGTCTCCTCAACTGAGAAAACATAGATCCATTTTAGATTGTATTGAGCGACTATGTACAAAACTTGTTCAGAACAAAATAGAAACTTGTCAAGAATTTTATTCTCATGTCATTTATAAAATATTAACCTCAATATCAATCTATTTTCTTGATGGGTAGGCATAATTATTTGTGGAGTAATAGACCAAAAATAACACATGATACATTTTTGGTAGAAAGTAGACATATTTGATAACCTAGGCATCTAATCATTACTAGAGACATATTAGCAGATTCTAATAGTTAGTCTCCTCAACTGAGCAAACATAGATCCATTTTAGACTATATTGAGTGACTATGTACAAAACTTGTTTAGAACAAAATAGAAACATGTCAAGAATTTTATTCTCATGTCATTTATAAAATATTAACCTCAATATCAATCTAATTTTTAATTTAAAATTTGCATAGTTTAGGACATATCTTATGAACTATGAACATTCAATAGTTTAGCTTATTTAGATCACCTAAATTCAAAATAAATTGAAACATTCTTGTGAACCCGATGTTTATTTTGAGCATGACAAACCCTAAGTTTTCCTTAGGGTTTCATCTCACCTTCTTATGGTTTCAAATTTATGTGTGAGGGTTTTAGATCTAATTTTTTATCTCCCTTATTTGGATAAATAAATCATGGATTTAAGAGATATATAGTATATACTTTTTTATTCAAGCTATAATTGTCATCATTACATTTTTGTTCCTTAAAATATGTAATACATTTCACAAAAATGTAATGAAATAGATAAAACTCATTTAATAAAATTAATGATAAAATAAATGATGAATAATCCTTACCTCTCCTAAACATACAATCTAAGATGTTTCCAATTACTACTAGATGTCAGAAGGCATGCATGACTCATTTTTTTAATCATAGAGACCTTAACATAGTGATTTATACCATCCATACCTCACCATTTTCCATATGATTATATTAGATGTTGAGGTTCATGTTGTCACAACATGAAGAGGTAGCTTCGTCGCTCCCCTCCCATAATATGCACCATATCAAAGGTAGTCATAATGATCTTCCTCATCCCCATATACCTCTAAATATGATAACCAACCCAACTAAATAATATGAAATTATTGATCAAATTAATAATACTCAAGCTAAATATCTATGTTATAAATGGTTCAAAAGAAACATATTTATAATTATACACACTTGAAGGCATGTGCATGGAAATATACAAAATATTTACAAGATCAAAGAAATAGGTTTCAAATACAATTACAATTGAGCATATAGATGCATAGTATTTTATATCATATGTAAATATTCAAGGGGCATGATACTTATTTATGCTCATGATTATTCAAAGTTGCAAAATTTAAAGTTCAAAGTTTTAGAATTCAAAGTTTCAAAGTTCCAAAATTCAAAGTTCAAAGTTCAAATTTTAAATTTCAAAGTTCAACGTTCAAATGAAAAATATCCATTTTAATTCAATTATATGAGTGATGTAGTCATGATTGGGTATTAAATATTTATTCATTCTTTTTAGATCATGTAAATGATAATCTAGATCTATCTATAGTGGTGTGATTTGAATCTCTATGTCTGATGTATGTTCAAATCTAGTGACACTCAATGGACTTGGTATCCATTATAATGAACCTAATATGGTTCCACCTTATTGGATTGTTACATTGGGTATTTATCCCTACTCATGAGATTTGGAATAATACATCTTTCTAATTCAAGATCTTGATTAGTTATGCACATTGGGACTTGATCACTTTCAATTCACTATTGATTCAAATTATCTGAGTACTTAAATAAGTGGGCACATTCATTCAAAATCACTTACAAATTACAGGTAATTTTTTTTTCACCTGCATATAAGTGTACTTCTTCCTTGACTATTTTCAAAATTTTCAATTTTCAAAGTTTAACCTTTATTAGATTTTGAATGAAAAAAAACTACTTCATGAGTTGTTATAGGGTTTACTATATTTAGTACCCTACATAATTAAAATATCTACTCAAAATACAAAGTATTTTTACACAATCAAGTTCAATTATTTCTCCTTTACTCTAGCTATTTCATTACTATAATTAAGGGTGGGGGGAAGGGGAGATATGTAGACATATAATTTTGGTCATAGGTAGTTGACAATGCTAATTGTTGACATATCCCAAACCAAATGACGAGTATAAAATTACAGGACCCTTATTCACCATTCCTCTAATTCACATATCTATATTCGGGTTCGACCCTTAATTTACCATTACTACTGCATATAAATTACAATTTCAAATACTCAACTTTCTAAAATCACCTTCAGACTACCCCAATAGAGAACAATTATCTATGATATTTCTAGATAACTCCATGATAGGTAGATAGGAGCACATTTCACTCCTATCCACTAATATTGGTCATGTTCTGTGTCAAATAATGGGTAGTTTTCAAAACACAAAAAATCCATTGGTTCTTCTTGCATGTTTCACATGGTCGACTAAAGGAAAATTTTAAAAGGTTTTCCTATAAATACACATCAAGAGTCATTAATTCACCCCACTTGGAATTTCTGTTTTCTCAAGCTTACATATTATTTCACATAAATAAAATCTACCGTGTTCTTCTCAAATTTAAGATCATTCACAAGGAGCAATGATAAGACAAGTTAAGAGCCATCATTTTCAAGTATCAAATCCATCATATATATATATATATATATATATATATATATATATATATATATATATATATATATATATATATATATATATATATATGTATTCAAATGAGCACAATTGCACATTCAATCTAAGTGGGAGGAATATGTGGATTTGATTTCCCTCCTTGGAGTATTGGATATGTAGGCAAAGGTCAATCATTAAGGGGGTGATTGATGTTAGCTCAACCCATTACACTTCTCTTTTTTGACATGTTTTCACTATATCAAAGTACCCTTAGGGTTTCAAAGATAAGAGAATGCAAATATTTATTTTTGCATGATAAAACCCTAATTGTGATATCTCATATTAATCAACATTTATAGTTCAAAACATGTAGCAATCAATTTTTTGTCATAGTTAGTCAGAATAAGTTTGTGGTCAATAGACTGGAACAAACTATGTTTTTATCCACTTATAGTGGTTGTGTTTAGGAACATCTTTAATTTTTGCCTTTGATCTGTCACTTCTAAAAAAAATTCATTTTTTGTATTTTCTTGTCTATCACATGTCATAGTGAACTAGGACAAGTCCATGGTCAATAGAATCAAATGCACTAATCTATAGTCTACTTCTAATAAACATGTCCAGATTCTATTTCTGATTTTGTGCTTGATCCTAAGCCTTCATAGTCATCACTTTTCCTAATTTTCACTATCAAATATTTAAAATAATCAACAAAAATCAATGTGCAAGCTAAGAATATATCTTATTAGTTTTTTTAAAAAATAATAACTTTTCATATTTAATATTTATCAAAATAAAAATCATCAACTATTTTACAAATTTAGCATTCTGATATTTTTTAAATTTTCACATATTAGAACACATCAACAATTTATTTGTTTTATAAAAAATAGGGTAAAAAACTATTGTAGAGGCTACAAGTGGAAACATATCTAGTAGTGTCTCTCCTACTATCAATGCTTCACATTGTGGGAAAGGTATCACTCACCCTACAATTCTTATATATATTGTTGTACATTGTGTGGGGGGGAGTGTATGGTATGACCTATCTAGGTTAGACATACAAGTATTAAATTTGAAGAGCTAATAGACACATATGCTCCCATAGTTACATGTTTGAAACCACTGCCTACATTAAAAAACTATTTTGACATTCAACTAGAAAGTAAAAATTTTACCTGTAGGAAATGATTGAATCCCATTATAATTGATTTTATTTGGGTGTCATATTTTTAGAGATGTTTCTTAGATTGGTTATAATCATTTTTTATACACATAATTATATTGACATCATCAACAAAATGTAAACATGCACAAACATTGAATCATATTTTTATTGATGCAAAATCACTCAATGACCCATATAATCCTACATCATAATGTGTGAGAAAATAAAATTATTTGAAAAAAAGAGTAAAAATACAAGTAGTAATAAATACACATAAAACCCTATTCCCTCTCTTAATTTTAACTACTAAGAGATTATCATCTATGTGAGATGTTTTTCATTCCTATTTTAAATTATATCCAATAAAAAAATGTCATAAAATGATAGGTACAATATTATTACATAAGGTTTATGTTAATAGCATGGAAAATTATCAATAAGAACCTAATCACTAATTATTTATGGAACTTGAAATTGGGTACATTTCTTCTAGATGTCCTAAATGGTTGCATGACATGGAATTGGGTTTTCAACATGTTTAATTTTTTAATCTTTAAAGTTATTTTTTTTCTTTTGGGTATTATTTTATTTCATATATATTAAAATATACTAAAAAATTACTAAAAAATCTCAATTTCAAATGTTACTTCTCTATAATCCCATCATAACTCCATTATCAGTTCATGGTGTAGACTCAAGTTTAATATCCCAAGACCTTGCCATGGTTATGGAAGTCAAGACGTTTTACCATTTGAACTATAAACACCTTTGTGGTTTTGGGTACATGCTTTATTTTTTTTTATTAATTGGTAATACCTACCTTAATTTCCTCTGCAAAACCCCAACCCAAGTAAATAAGATGAAATTAATGATATCCAAAAATATGCAAATAAAGGTGGAAAATCATATATGATTATATCTTTGTAACATAAAGATTTAACATATATTTTCATAAATAGGACATAATTGAACACCTTCAAGCAATGAGACCACCCACCTAGATAATGAAACAAACCTAAATATAACAAAAAGTTTTAGTCATTTAAATAGTTTTATAATATATTCTAGCCATGCAAACAAAATAATGAAAAAAAAACCTAACTTGAAAACAAAAAGCCAAAAATACAAGTTTTCGTGCAAATGTTAATCCTAAAATATCTATGAGAGCTTCGGTGTAGACACAAATGGCTCAAATACATCATGCCAAAAAATGATGATGGAAGACAATTACAAAGCTAACCAAACCAAGAAAACAAAAATAAAACAATGAAATGGAATCCATATTTAATAAATTTATGAGAATCCATTGGGAAACATGGAGATCAATTGCATGATTAAATCTCAAGGGTATTGGATCAGTGATGGCTCTACAAAATTAATTAGGAAGAATCCCCCAATATTTTGGTTTAATGTAGTGCCTTTTTTTTGGGATCCAAATTTGGAGGTCAAGTGGTTTAGCTTTGAATTTTTGTTGGGTTCCAAATTTGGCAATTAAATTAGTGATAATTATCCACTTTAGAATTTGGTGATCATAATAGCAATAATTATCTTATTTAATAATTAACTAATATTTAATTTAGGTTAAATTATTATTTTACTTTCAATTAATTTTCAAACACAAATACTTATGGACTTTGAGTCATTTTAATGGGATTCATCTTATTCCACATTGATTCCTAGCATGTCATCATCTTTATTGAGTAACAAATATGTTGAAATGGTAAACATTAATATGGAATGAGGTAGAGTTAACTGAATATGTTGGGCCTGTAGTTATTACACAAAGATCAACTTAAACATCACATGAGTTTTCAAGTTAAAAATTTGTCTATCCAATGATAAATCATCATCCAAAAAGTGCTAAAAATACCATTAAAATCTAGGAAACACTCACCCATTCAGTGTAGAGTGGTTGTGATTGTCCAACCCAAAATACTAACCCTTTTATAAGGGTACTATCTTGTGGTCAAATGCACAATTAGGGTTGGGACAAAAAGGTACACAAAATATACATCATCGCACATGATCGAAGGCATGTACACATGTAAAAACCATTTGCAAGAACGTACACATAGGTCTCAAGCTTTACAAACTTGCATAGTACATAAGAACACTGCCAATAACCTATAGACAATCTTGGATTTTATAGGAATGAGACTCTATTAATAGTGTTGAGAGAGATATTCAACCTATATTTCAAGTATGAGTAGTTAAAAAACACAATATTTTTAAGTATAGAAACACCTTCAATAAGCAAATGAATTATTAGAATTAGCTAAGTACAATACTCCTCTTTTATTTTGTCAATTATAAATCAAAACAATATTATATCTATTTATCTATTTTAATTTTAATTAATACATTTATTATCATATTTTACATAATTTAATTAATATATTTTCTATTATTTTATATGCTTAAATTCAAAATAAATTAAATACATTTATTATTTAAAAAAATATTTATCTATCAAAATATTCTAATTACATTAAATAAGGAGATCATCATCATAATTTAAAATCCATGACATGAAGCAAAGGAAACCAAGGATTATCATTTTGAGTTTAAGAATTTAAATTCAAAATTTTCATGATTCTTAAATGAAGACAAAGACATAAAATTTGAAATGCTTAGACATAAACTATAACATGTAGGGATATTCAACAAAAGTTTCTTATAATATAAAAGGTCTTACAATATAATATTATGAATTTGGGCAAATGACATATTAACATTTGATCTCAAATCATTCTTGGATAATAAAAATACATGTACATATACAAAATTAATAATAAAAATAATTTGTATGGTGAATGCTTATGTTATGGAGATATAAATATAAAGTTTGTAATGAAACCTTAAGAATTTAACACAATCATAACATATGATAAATTACATCATATGAGCATATTGAGGATTTAATAATTTTCATAATTTGGATAAATATAAAGTATGGGATCAAACAAATTAAATTAAAAAAATTAATATTTCAAATTTTAGAAAAAATTATGTAAATATTTTAAAGATATATGATATAAAATTTAATTTTAGTAAGTGTAAGAAAAAATAGATTTATTAAAATGTAATGTATATAAATAAATTACATTTAATTATGTACAAAAAATATATGTAAATATAACTAACAATTCTTAATCAAGTATTCCAAGTCAATCAAGGGGACAAACATATAAGGTTTACATATATATCTTGAATGAATTGATGACTAGGCTTGTTTGCTTTCAATTTTTTTCTTTCTTTACTTTGATCTACATGGTGAAAATCATATATACCCTCCATACATGATTATTATTATTTTTAAATGGCTCAATGTATATGTGATATATAAACACTTTAAGGAAATCAAAGTAACCTTAGGGGCTTGGCTTAAGGGTTAGTGACTAGTATGAACTAATAAGCTTCTTGTCAAGGTACTAAAGGTGCAAACTACAATGTCAAATTTCATAAATGAAAGAAATTAATAGATGAAATTTGAATAGCAAAAATAAAACCCTAATTATGCACCAAAAAAATTCCATGGTAAAATGCTAACTTCATATAATAATGAATGTTGTATTGATTTTTTGATCACTCTTGTGTACTTCATTTTTATTAGATATAGTATACACTTTTGATTGGAACTATGAACCATATTTGGGTCAAAAAAGGGGGCCCAATCCCTGACAACACAAAGATATGAAAAAAATGAAGAAAAAAACCATCAGATATGAAAAAACACCTCCCACAAGTAGAATAAGGCACTACTGAGGAAAGCAAGGTGAAACAATGGGTTCCAAACCTTTGCTAATTGCTAGCAAAAAACCCAAAATAGAAAGCTATATCTTTCAATAAGACTTCAGTCAATATAATGTAAATAAGTTTAAAAATTTTAAAATAATAGTGGAAACCAACCGAAAAAATCCCAAACTAGGGTGATGTAGCCCTTAGCTATAGGTTAGGGCCTATCTTCTCTCATGACTTTAAAGAAGATACTTAATTGTCTACTAGGATCCCTCTCTCACCATTTCTTCCATTTTTGACCTTAGCCTTTCTAATTTAGAGCATCTACCTTTCTTCTTTACAGTATCCTATATTAACTTTGAGTTTCTCAGCACACTTATGTGGAGGGACATCAGCAGGAGAGAGGGGGTTGACACAAGAGGGGGGAAGTGAGAAGGGAAAAACCTGAGGGGAGGAAGGGTCAATGGACTTAGTGGGGGGAGTGAAATAGGGATAGGGTGGACAATAAGAGAGAGGAATGGATAAAGTCATAGAATCTACGCTTAACCCCTCCATTACTAAACTATAATCAAGCCTTTTAGAAGTGTCTTTCACAACTATAAAAATATTGGGCCCAGGGGGGAGGATGATGGCACCTACAATTAAGTTAGATGTAGACTGGGTGAAGACACCTCCTTCGAACAGTGCTCCAGAAGAACCCCTCTGAAAAAAGGAGGTATAAATAATTTGTCATGATTATGTCACATGAATTCTTGATCAGAAGTCCCAACTTTCTTCTTCCAAAATTGATAGGACTAAGGATCAGAGGGACTTCTTGACTTGGAAGGACACCTAATGATCTGATGACCAGGAAGATTATAATTTAAACAATGAAAGGGGAGACCTTCATAGTTAAGGAATTGAACCATGAGCTGCACGAGGAAAGTAGATCCACAAAATGGAAGATCAATTTAGAGAGGTCAATAATAGCATAGGTTTTGATAAACTTGAGATTCCAGAAGGAGACATCAATACTCTAAAGAAAGCTGACCTAGTTCACCAACATCTTGATGAACTTCTCATTCCTTAAAATTGGCAAAAGGTTATACAAACTAATACATAATGGAGTCATTGAAATATGGGATTTATATACATCAAAGAATGGAGACCAAGGGCACCAAAATATGCCAAAGTTTTTAAAAACCAAGGCTTAAAATTAAGCACAAAATCTCTGTCATAGGAGCTTTGAAATATGACAAAGAAAAAGCAATAACTAAGTAGGGTGAAAGAGGGTGAAACAATGAACTTCTAGATATCAGAAGCCCAACAAGAGAGGGCAAAAGTAGAAATAAACTTGCCCACACATTTTCCAAAGAGATATTTACAACCAATCTCAACTTTCATCTCTTGGATATAAGATTTAGGGAGAAACATATTAGCGATATCTTCAAAGAATAGAATGGGCACATCACCTAGAAAAATAGGGTGTGAAGCATAGATAATTGGGAGGCATCAACTAGATAAGGATCCCCAGAAGAGGAAGCTGAGGGGATCCAAGATTTACCAAAATCACTAAATCAATAAAAAGGGTTAAAGACATTAATACATTTGGCATAAATCCAATGAATCATAGATCCATCCTTACCTTTATCAGGCACTTGAAAAGAACCAACACCATGATGAGGAAGGGCCTTGACCCCTAGTTGTGAACATGGTATGTGTTGTTGGGTTAACAAGTCACCAACTAAGGCTATAGGTTTAGCACCCATAGCTACACAAATGGGAATCATAGCAATGCTCTCAAACATAGGTTCATCAATCGAGGAGAAGCTAGCATAGGGTCACAATTAGTAATGATAGCTGAGTCACTAGCTAGAGATCCCCAAATGATGGAAACCAAGTGTTTAGTAGTGATAGAATCATTTCCATGAAGACACCTACTCTTGGATTATGGATTGATAGAAGGTTGAAAATATAGAGCCCAAGGAGCCACTTTTACCTGACTAATGCCAAATGTCAAAATAGGTTTGGGAGGTAAAAAAATCCCCTCTATAGGTTGGCCACACTACCATCACTAGCACAAAGCCTAAAGTCCACACTGCCAGAGTTATTTTTGAGGGAAATCTTCTATGGGTCTTCAAAAATTTCATGCTTCGAAGAAGATTCATGCAAGTCAAACCTAAATAACCACACTGAAGCCCGAAAACCATGGAATTATTGTAGATGACTATTTGAAGCAGATCGAACGAAAGATTTAATCTTAAACTTATTTTTCCCTCTCATAATAGTTGCAAACATAAATCACTTCTTTAAAAACTCTTATGTACTTATAATATCTATATAAATTTTATATTTTTATATGTCAAATGAATTACAAACATTTATATATTTATATAATAAGTAAAATAAAATTTACACCTTATTAGTCCTAGCCATTTTACTTTAACTTGGAATTAATCTTTGCTTCTCTAGCCAATCCAATGTCATTGATTTACATGTTAAAATTTTTAATAAACTTTTACAAAGGGAAATAACAAGTTTTTTAACAAAAAAATTAAAAATATTATTTTGAAGGCTTTGATTGGTCCAAAATTTGTATATGTTATTGGCTCCTTCACATCAATCAAGGCAAACCTATAATTTGGCTAATGTCATACATGAAACTATAATAAATGTCATAAAGAGTGATCATAAAATATGGTGACCACTTGCAAGTGCAACATGGAATGATAATTGTGCCATTAATAAAGACAATAACTACAAGCTAGTTATGTGGCATGAAGGTATAGGATTCTGTGAATCAATTGCTACTCTCACAATGGGCGAGAGAGTCTCGACACTATCTCCAGAGGCAATTTATAATGTCGCACATGGCTTTTATACTATGCAATTGGGTTTTTTAGCCTTAGAAAGGATTTCACAATCTTTTGGCAAATCATCATCTTAGGTGTAAACATTTACTATTAGGCAAAAATTTAATCAAAGAAAATGGACTATTTTAAAGCAAAGTAGAAGCCAGATCTGCAGTGGTAGTGCTCGTGAACAAGATTTTACAATTACTGGGATGAATTCTTGTACTTATTGTAATATTCATAAAACACATTTTAAACAAATATATATCACTCTATTTACCCTTTTGGGATAAGGTTATTACACGGGCTATTGTAGAGGTGATTTATTCAATCAATGGTGATTTTGTGGTAATTAAGATTTCTAAGGATGATTTGTGTGTCATGACAGAGAAAATAGAGGTCAGGGATTACTCCTTTGCGGTAACTATCATAATTAGCACACATTTTGTCTATTCTTCGTCAGCTTTGTGTATTAATATAGGCAATATGGAGGATTCAGATTTGAATTTGATTCAATCGATCAATGATGAGAAAAATTAGCTTAGAATTTCCAGGTCTATGTTTTTCTATTTTGCTATGTTTTGTGATATTGTTTTTGGTTGGTGCCCTACTTTAATCGTGATTGTGTGCACTTAGTGAGTTTATGTTGGATGCACAAAAGTTAAAACTATCACCATTATGTATAGGTGGCTCTCCACTCTTCGCTTTTTGATTTTTAGTGTTCTTGGGACTCTAACTGAGCCAAGTGTCTATTGTACTTCTGGTTAGGAAGGCTCCCTAATTATATATTATTTGGAAGTAATGGTTGAGAGAATGGCCTACCGAAAGAATCATTTTTTAAATTTTAATACAATTTTTAACTATTAAAAAAACTTATTCAGTACAATACTAAGGAAGGTGAGGGATGTCTTAGAAATGGTAAAGTCTTTATCAGCTTCTTAAAAGAATAAGTTGTAAACTCAATTGTTAATTTATCCCATTTAAATAGAATCCTTATACTGTATATTTCTTATTATGTTGGTAGGCTTAATTTACAATGGAAATTAGGATGTCGATAAATTTTATTGTTTGGGAGATGTTGACAATAATTACTAGTTGATTTAATGTTTGACGTTCATTTGATTATTGTAGGGAAGTTTTAACTTCATATTTGAAGTCTATTTGACCATCATAAGAAAGTTTTTTTTAATCACTTTGAGAAGTCAACTCAAAAATCATAATATCTTTTACATTTAGTAGAATTTTGAGCCCATTTTTTTATTAGAAATATTTTTATCAGAATGGGACATATCATTGTTGATAGATTAAGGCTATTTGTCACCAATCAACATAAAGTTTGCAATAAAATAATGGAACCATTATCCAATATGGCATACTTTTAAGATATTTGTACTAGTTTTATAACAACTATAAACTTAAATTTAAAGTTCTTGAACGACTCATTTGATTTTGCTATTTTTTATTATCCTTATCTATATAAATAGGTATATTGCACTGAGTACTTTTTCCATCCTTATTTTTATACATGTATTAATTTGTAATTTTTTCATTGGGTAAACTTAAGTTTATTTCAAATCGCAAAATAATTTTTATTTAGATTCAATCTTTTTAGAATTTTGATTTTTATATATTTAAATTATTTTCATGATTACCAATTTTTAGAGTTGTCATTACTTTAATTCTTCATTACATTTTTTTAATGAATAAAATATTTAACAAGAAACCTTTATCGCCACAAATAAATCATGAAACTTTCATTAACCTATTCATGGATCTGTGAAATTTAAACTAATATAAGATGAAATGAGATTTATTTTAAGGTTTTGTAGGAATTCAAATCATTTTAATTGTAAAATCTAAATCTATACCACCACACATCAGCTACATTTTTTTTGATTCATGGTGGCATCGCTTGCTTAGTATAGAATATGCGACAAAGAGATTTCAACTTTACTTGTAACACACATTATGCCTTTTTTTTAAAAGAGAGAAAGCTTTTGTCATTGTACTCTATCTGTACTCTCTTTTATTTCTCAAAATCCTTTCTTTCTACACATATGGCTAGATACAAGAGGAAATTCTGGGTATTATAGAAGTATAGCATGGATTTGTCAATGCAGATGACAAATGGTGCTTTGATATTGAATACATTAAACTAGAATGAAAACTCTTTTTTAGTTCATATGCCCTATTTCCAGTTGATTGTCAAATAATTGTCTGACAGAACGTCTCATTATATATATTTTATATTTGTGTTATGTTTTTCTTTAAAAATAGAATATCAATATATGTATCTTTTGTAAATAATTTCTTTAGTACATTTATTTTGAAAGACTTTACTTTCATAGCTTGCATACTCCTAAAATAAGTTAGTTCCACAGGGTGAAGGTATTGAGCTACCTATTGAATAGTTAAACTATTTATCTCATTATAAATGTATATTTTCGTCCTCACATTACTTTTTTTTATGTCCTACCGAAATTTTGACTTTTACAATTATTACAAAAACTTGCATATAACACCCTTTTTAAAATGTTCACTAATAATGAACAATTAAAAGTGAATTCTATATCAATATTCATCGAAACACTACAATTGACTACGATGCTCAATATGTATCGTTTATCTTGAAGGAAATCCATGTAAATCACATTGTGAGGAAAACCACATTGGGCCCAAAAACCGTGGCTGATACCTACTTATTTGAATTAATAAAAACAACGAAAAGCTGACAGGCGAGTAGTTGAGCTGTAGTGATGGGCAGAAGTCGATATTCAGATAAAATATCTTCCCTCGCTATGTTATGTCCGTCCATTCTTCCTTTTTATTTAACATACACTATTCCATCAAAACAGTGAGATTTGTCTTATTATTATTATTATTATTTGTTTTTTCGAAGCACGTCGGGCCCATAAATTTCCGTATTATGCAGAGCAGGGTTAGGGTTAGGGCCCGGGCCCCGCCTTATCTTTTTATGACCGTAATTTGGTAATGGGACAACCAAGTTTATGGCTGAAACAATAATGAGGAGGTATATTATATTATATTTATATAGGGAAACCGGATAAAATAAAATACTGATAACTAATAAAAAAATTGATGTTTTTCAAATAAAAGTCAGGGTAAATTTGATGATCAATTTTGTTTCTCACTTAAATTTTAAATGATAGTTATTTATTTACTATTTAATATTGTCTTCCATATGATAATATAACTTTGATATATTTTAACAATTTATTCAAAATTATATTAGTACTTTTTCGGAGGCATTATTGTTTTCACCGTAGCATATTATTTTGCATTAGAAAACGGGTCCAAGAAGTTCATCTTTTTTGAAAATTATGACAATTTGTTAATGTTTTAAGGAAAGTTGTGAATATTTTAACTTTTTCTCATTAACCTATAAACGGTGAATAATCTTTACATGTTGAGCCAATGGGAAGCTCTTGTTTGAATTACATTAGGCAAGCTCCGTGGAACCTACACACAGGGTAACGGGTGGGCAGAAACAAGTTATGCTTTGTTTTGCATGCTGCGAAAGATTGCAGAAGCCACTCACGTCTCTCCCAAAGATAGAAGAGCTATAAGCAATCTGTTTGCTTTTCATGTCTTGGATTTCACGTCAACTGTCTGTTTGCATTTGTCAAATTAAGATATCCAAAAGGTGTAGAATGAGCTCTAAATCACTGCAATGCAAAAGCTCTCTTGCATGCAACATAACAATAATTACCTCTATTGTTTCATGTTGGCAAACTTCAATATAACAGTCTTTGTTTACAGCAATATAACAACAATGTCGGAGACATCTGGTTTCCACTTTGGGGGAATTTTCATGCCTTCAAGGCAGGGAGCAGAGATCCAAGGACTAAAGCAAACCATGCAAGGAATTACCAACGTTTAGTTCATCATCGAAACAAAGATGGTTAAAGTTGAGCATGATTCAAGTACAACCGCTATCCATATAGGTAGATATGCAAATTATTCTATTCCTGTTTTGTTCTTCATTTTCTTTCTTTTGTCCGATGAGGGTTATTTTTAACAAATATGTTATCTTCAAAAACATAGATTTGGCATTTTCGGGTTTTGGGAATCAAGTGTCTTGAACTGTTTTGGCAGGCACTTGGATTCTAATAATGAATCCATTGATTAAATTATCATGGAATCTATTTTTGATATATTGTTATGTGCACTCCATAAAATGCTCTGAAAAATATGGGTTTGCAGCCCACTCGCAATCACATTAGAGTCAAAAGCGCTGACCGTAAGCAGTACGTAGAGAGCTTCTCACATTGGATAACAGTCGACCAAAGAATTTCTCCCAACTTGGATAGCAAGCGAGCCAAACACTTTTCAACAAAAATCTGAGTGATAAGCTACAAACAGGGAGGCACCCTTGCTGTCTCGTAGCACTTGTTTGATAAAGTTTAAATTTGATTAATTATTTAGTAATAATAATGAATGTTTTAGATGTGTTCGTGTATGTTTTTAATAAATATATATTCTCGAATCAAAAGTAAGACTTTACTTATTTTGTAACTATAATTGTATTATGATCATGTTTCTTTTTTTTTGGGTGTATAAACACAAATTGGTATGTTTTGATGGGTTTTCCAAAAACCTTTACTAATCTTTACTAACATTAATTTAAAACAGGATAAACAAATTGATGTGTTTATGCAACGATTAAAAATAATTTTTAGAATATGTGGTGAATGGGTGTTTAATGAGATTTTATATAATAACAATGAAATTCAATGATATTTTTTGAGAAAGTTGTATTGTGAGTTTGTTCTCAAAGAAAATCTCAAATTATTATAATGTGAAGGCATTTTAAGATAGAGAAGACATGGTCTCATTTAATACACTTGATGCCAATTGAGACCAAAACCACCAAAACCAACCCTAAAGAAGCAAAAAGTTAATAACACATATTATTGTCCTTAGAATCACGTATCATCTTATATATATGGATACCCTTGAGATAGTTAGCAGTATCACATAAGTAATGATTTACCATGGGATGCATACACTAAACACCTCAAGGTCTTCTTCTATAAAAACTACAAATGACGACACATATAGTAGTGTCACTTCTATTATTAATGCTTCGTGTCATAACAAAATTAACCCTCACCCTACAATTTACTTATATCTTTGTATATATTGGAAAAAGTGTATTGAACCACCTATCCAAGTTATACATACATGTAATACATTTGTAAAGCGAATGAACATATATGTTCCCGCAATAACAAAGTTGAAACTGATCCCTGCATTAAAAAAACTATTTTGACATTCAATTAGAAAAAGTCAATTTTCCTATAACAGATGATTAAAACCTACTCTAATTGATGGATGTCATAATTCCGATGATACTTTTTGGATTGCTTTTAATCATCTTCGCTATGCATAACTATAAAAAAAGCTAGACCGTCGTACTCTTAACTTAGTTAGGCCCAAAAGCGTGGGTGATATTTTTATTTGAATTAACAAAATAAATGAAAAACTGATAAGCCCGTGGTTGAGCTGTACTGATGGCACAAGCGGATATTCCTCTAAAATGTCTTCCCTCGTTACGATATATCCGTCCATTTTTTCTTTTTATTTAACACAGCTGTTCCATCAAATTTAGTGAGATTTGTCTTATTGTTTGTTTTTTCAAAGTGCGTTGCGTCCATACATTTCCGTATTCCGTATTGTGGCCCTAACATGGCAGCCTTTATTTCAGTGAATGTTATTTATTTATTTATTTTTCTTTCTAAGCATAAGAGACGACTTCTTTGAGTTCAGAAAACATACATAAAATTAAAAATGACAAATAACTCAAAACCATATTTGAAAATTTTACATAAAAGAGAGGTTTTTTAAAGTTATTATTATGCAACTTGGCTACCTTTCAATTTCATTCTCAAGCTTATATTTAATAATATTATTTACTCATTATAAATAAATATAGGATATTTATCAAGAATTGTTTAATATATAAATGATTTAAACAAAATAAGGTGAAAATCAATAAGCCTTCTTTTTAACAAGGTAAAGTTTTTAAAGTAAATTTTAATAGATAGATTATTCATTTGAAAAAATAAAGTGAAAAATAACTAACCTTAACTCAATACGTTAAATTATTTATTGCAAATAAAGTTATTAGTATATTTGCCAAGAATATTTAAAAAATAAATTAACAATTTAAACAAAAGGAGATGTAATGATATTAGCGAGTATTTTTTTGTATGCATGACTTTAGATCTGTAAGGGTTTTGTTGTGAAAACTTTGTGAGGCTTTCTCTATCTTCTGTTAATAAATACATTTGATCAAAATTATATTTCCAACAAAGAAAGTTACAAAAAATAGTGAGTGCCTCAAAGTTTCGTTAGCAAAAATAATCTTTTTTTTTAATGATTTGGATTAATTTTTAAAAATAAATCCTAAGTGAATTGATAGTCATTTCCTTTTGCATCAAAAACTACAACACAAAAAATGTTAGATTTCTTAATCATGCAATTCTTGAGAGGCAAAAATGAGGATAGTTGATATGAGGGTTTGAAAATATGTAAGGATTTTGCTATAGAAAAGGTACACAAATCGACGCCATTACCAATATTAGATGCCATTACTAATAATACTCTTCAAACACTCAAAATAATTTGTAAAACAAATGAAAAAAGACAAAGGAATGCTTGATCAACATCTTCCCAACCAATGTAAAAATAAGATATGAAAGAATAATCAAAGCTAGATTTGTGTAATACGTCTTAGTTCCAAATGTCATAAAATATATAGAAGATACACAAGATTTGATAACATGTAGCATCAACTCTACCTATTCACTCTATTATGAAAACATAATCTTCAACCCAAGTACAAAATTCATAGTTTATTATAATCTTATAAGAAAAGGACATTCTTATACAACATATACATCAAAATACAATACAAAGAAATCCAAAATTGATCTTCAAAAACCATAGACTCTCACGACTTCAAATATCATTGAAGTTTTTTGTCTAAAAGTATGAAAAAGAATCCTTGATGCTCTACTATGAGGGCACCCTTCCACAAAAAGAGAGTATCCTTCCATTAGTGATTAGAAAAAAAATAATCCATACAAGAAACCAACATTTGTGAAAATATAGACATGAGAATTTGTTGTTCTATTTTGAAAATGTTGTAGAGGGTTTCAAATACCCTTGCCAATCACATTGGTTACAATTGCATGATAATTTCCATGCCTAACTCACCTTTGAAGCTTGGAGGAAAGGGGATTTTTATAAATCCCCATAGATGCCTATAGATTGATAGGTCCTTTGGTAAGATAGACTCGTATGTTGGTCATCCCGTTAAGATTGTGACCTACATAAATTGACACTCCTTTATACTTGTATTCATAGAAAAGCAATGAAACGTTGATAAGTGTGCAATCGAGCTATACTGATGGCATAACCACCCACTTTCAAATTTGGAAATTTTGGTGATCACAATAGTGATAACCATCCTCTTTGATAGCTAATTAGCACACAATTTGTAGTGGCATTAGGATTTAACATGTGATTGAATACATAACACTGCACCAACAAAATTTGAGTCATTTTAATGGGCTCCAACTTATTCCACATCGATGCATGCCTTGTCATTAATGCTCTTTTCATCTTATCTTCCTAAATGGGATGAGTATAGTCATCAAAATTGAACCCATCCCAGCATGTCCAAGGGTTTCAAACTCATAGAGAAGTGTAGTCTAAAAATAGGTTGTCAAAAAAAAAATCAAAATTTATATAATGTTTAATAATATGTAAGTACAAATAAATTAATAAAATCATAAAATAAGGGATCTATTTAAAAATGTCTGTCAATGCCATTATGTCATAGCATTGTATGTTGGGCAATTAATGGATATTAAAAATCAAATGAGTGATATAATTATGTGAATGTGATTTAATTTTGGTAGTTGTGGCCAGTATGGGGGGGTGATAAACATTATACCAAATTCCAATATTATATTTTATACCAATATATCACATCATGATCAAATATCAATGAATCCAAGATCTGAGATTGTGTTTTAGGATTGAATTTTTGGTACCAAATTTCCAAGATTAAATATTAATTTATTGAACTTATAGATTTGTGCATGCATGCCATTGGATTAAGCTAGACTTTAGCCAGACTGATTAAGTCAAGTCAAGAGTAAATATGCTTATACACATTTAATAAAATTTGGTTGAAATTGATAACACAAACATATCTAGGGAAAGGGGATGGTAGTTGAGACCACTAACTTCACGGTCCCACATCTTCTATATTACCGTTTCTCATGCTCTATAATTTTAGATTTTAGATAGTTTAATTTTTTTTAGTTCAAAAAGGTGGTCTGAGAGAAAAAACTATGTTCAAGGAAGGCGTACTATGCATTTTTAAAAAACATGTGATTTTTTTCATATTCTAGAAGTCCGACCAATAATTGGGACGTTAGATATCAAACAAACCCATTATTTCATTGTTGACTTATAATGTTGACTTATGAAGTCCAGTCAAGCACAATCATGCAATAACCCTAGTTAGGTCCTATGTTTTCATATTCAATAAACTAATAACAAGTAAAGTAAAGTCTAATCTTGTGCTCACCAAAGGTTGTGGCACAAAGTGGGGGTTAGTAAATAAATAAACATGCAAAGGAGAATCTCAGTTAAGCTACATGTATGAGTAAGACCCTAATACATGAATAAGAAGAGTAATATTATTCAAAGCCAATACTTATGATACTTCTATCTACTAAAGATAGGAGTAAAGTTAGAGAATACTTACTTGAAAGATGAACCCATCGAGATTCAATATCTCCCTTGGCCAAAGGGGATTCACAAGAGATTATTATGGTTTTTAAGGATCACTAAGAAAGGCCAAAGCATCCAAGACTTCTCCACAAGACTAGATTCTCCAAGTAGAAACCCTAAGCTAAGACTCCTCACATAGAATGGTGGAAGACCATATTTTAAAGAAGTGTAAACAAATAATAACTCTTATTCATTAGTAACTAATGAATAAATGATCTTGTATAAATAGGTGGATTTAACACTAAGGCCTTCTAAAAGTTTTAGCCCATAGGGTTGACCCAATTGACCTAGTACTATTATGGACAAAAAACCATAGGTCATAGGCTAGGTCGGGCAAGAGCCGACCTAGACCCTAAATGAATTTTACCCAAAATAGTATAGGGTTGACCTAGTGGACCTAGTACAATAGACTATCAAAAGGGGCTTAGGTTCGAGCAAAAGAAGGATAGAAAGTGGTAAAAGACTAGAGGAGTGTGCAAAGGAGGAGTAATATCTTAGGGATTGATTTTAGGAGCTAGTTGGATTGGTAATAAGTAGCAATAAGGGACAACAATCTTGTGAAGCACCAATGGTCTACCCACCCCTTTCCCAGTGCACCCCATAGGGTGTACACTCAAAGAGTTTGAGTCTCAACAGGTTATTTTAAGATGTAAAGCATCAGTGTTTGATAAAATTGAAAAATATTATGTGTATACATATTCCCCATTTGAAGCTCATCACGTGTCACTAAAGTGCAATAGGGGATGGTGCTTCGAGAAAGATCATAATAACACACAATGTTGAGGCTAAAAAAAAGATGTAGTATTTTAAAGCAAAAATCATTGAAAATAAATGACTAGAAGGGAAATAACTAAAAAGTAAATGTAATGTGTACCTTGAATTACCTTTATCACTAAATGGTTGTTTGTTGTGTTTATAGTTTTGATTATGTAGGGTCTAGAGACTAATTTTGACAAACCTAAGAATACAAAACTAAAGAGTAAAAGCAAACAAATACAAGAAAGCCAAGATAATTAGTGCTATGTAGATGGGATGTTCCTAGAAATTTGACAAGTTGGGGTGACAAGTGATATGTTAGACCAAATAACCAAGTCAAAATTTAGAGTAAATCTGGTAACCAAAAATCCAAGGCTACTAAAGACCAAAATATTCAAACAAGTAAACCTTTAGTAAGAAAGATAAACTCACCAAGTCAAACCAAGGATACATGCAAAAAAGATGGTAATCAAACATCAATGTAAAATCACTAACAATCCTTACTTAAATAAAGATGGGCAATCAAAAATGGTAAAACAACATTGATGAGTGAGAAGTAATAGTCCTTACTCAATCATCAATGGAAAAAGGTGCATAAAAGGGAAAACAACATTGGTGAGTGAGAAGTATCAAGCCAACCTTACTCAACAATGGAAAAAGTACATGAAAGTAAAAATGGACTTAGGTGTCCACAAAAAAGGGTAGTAAAACAATGACAGATGGTAAAATAAAACAAAGTATATCTAAAAATGTAAATCTATGGTAGAAAAAAATAAGCCATAGTTGCTCAAGCATATTGTTTGGTTCTAAGGATAGATAAACTTAAACAAAGTAGTGCTAGCATGTTTTAAAGATGTGAATAAGAGGGAATATAGAAGGTAAAATAGATTTAGAATCACAACCTACCTATCAAGGGGGGAAATGAAATGGGTGGAGGGGAGAATGAAGGAAAAACCTAGGTATAGATAACTCTTTATCAAAGTCAAGACACTCAAATTAGGTTTGTTAAAATAAGAGGACTTTTAACCTTAAGGACTTTTAAGAACTTCTCTTAGCCACACAAGTCTTAGGTCAATAAATGGAGTATGTAGATCATCCCATGAAGGCTATATGCATGAAATGTCAAATGAACCTACCTTCTTACAACATATTCCTCATTCTTCGATACCCCTTGCAGAGCCATTGGTCTACTGCAAATATTGGGTACTTGCATGAGAAAGTAGGTAGTATCATAAAGTTTATTGAATTATCCTATTCCAATCTACTTGCCTACCTCACCTCAATGGACCTCAACTCTAGTGTGAGGCCAATTGTGGAGTTTGAGCTTCGATTAAAGATATGAGATGTACTTGAAATCACGTCTATGGTGTGATTTTGATTTTTTAGGTTTATATGTTGCCTTTTATATATCATTGACTTTTTTTTTCAAATGATTTGTCTTGTAACTTTCTTGATGGTTTTTTTTTCTATTCCTCCTCCATACAGATTTGGAAAACTAAACATGGGTGGTAAAGATGACTTTCATTTGAGTACTTGGGACTTGGTTGCTAAGAGAGAGAACTTCAGAGAGCATGGTGTCTAAGAGTCTCATAAATCTAGGTGAAATAAAAGTGTCGTCTTGACTTTAACCTTGTTTTATCTAGTGAGGAGTGAAAGGAAAGAAAATCAATAGGAATGATTCATGGAACAATTTGAATTATTTCAAATCACAAAAAATGTGACAAAGGGTGAAAAATGGATTAAGTGACATTAAAGTGTGATTCCTTACCATAAAAACGAGGGAAATGGAGGAAAACATGCTAACACAGATGATTATGCAAATTTTATCTACAAAAGAAACAAAAGTTAAAGCTGAGAACAAGGATCAAAAAGTCATAACCATTGCTAAATATGTTCTAGAAAAGGAATGAAAAGATGGTGATTTTATGAGGAAGGATAGGTCCTATTCATGGTCTTACACTGCAACTTATAAAATAAGAACCCACGAGAGTGCCAAAAAGTATTGAAAAAAAATAAAAAAATAAAAAAAATGAGATAAGAAAAAGATGGTATTTGTGAGGAAGGATAGGTCTTATCCATGGTCTTACACTGTAACTCACAAAAGATAAATCTAAGAGTTGCTAAAAAAGTGTGTAAAAAGTAGGAAAAATAAAAAAATTATGGTACATCATGAGGAAGACCAGGTCCTATCCATGGTTTTACAATGCAAATCATGAGAAAAGGGAGAACCAAAAGACCAAAAAGTAAGGAATAAGGTTTGTGAAAAGAGAGAATTATTGTAAAAGGAGAGACCTATGTAAGTATCCTGCAAAATTGTTAGATAGATAGCATATAAAAATCATGAAAATAAAGGGAAGGATCCTACACTATGTCTATATCAAGGATGAGCATGTGAGAGACAAGTTTATGTCTTGAAAGGTTTCTTGAAGTTGAATTATTTTGATAGCATGCTATGTAGAATAAGAGTGGGCATCATAAGATAGCCCAAAGGGTAAGTGGATGTAGGGATGGGCATCACAACATGCCCCATAGTCTAAAATTATATTTGGGTGGGCATTGCAAGATGCTCCACAAGCTGAAAAGAGAAAGAAAATATAAGAAATGATAAGAAAGAAAGAACACCCCATATAGTGTCTAAATGGATTCAGGTTGTCCAAGAAGATTCTAATAAGTGACTTCATGATTACTCTTGAGAAATGAAAAAAATTCTAAGGAAGAGAAATTGAAAGGGGACTTGAAATAACTGAGTCAGACATATAGGGAAAGTAGTAAGACAATAGAGTTAACCAGGTCAACCTAGTACAGAAAATAGGGGCTAAAAATTAAGAAAACAAGGATACAAAGTTAATAGGGTTGACCTAGTTCTATATCATGGGCTACAAATAGGTAAAAAAATATAGAGTCAATAGGATCTACCTAGTTTTGTATCCTAAGAAATAGAAAAGAGTACTAGGTCGATAGGGTCGACCTAGTATAATAGGTAGGTAAAACATGGAGTCTATAAAAGACTATGTTGAGTAGAACGATGGTGTATCAAAATAGGAAAATTGTTGCAAGTACTTTTGAAATAAAAAAATGAAGAGAAACACATAATCAATTGGGTCAATGAGGATCAAATTGAGGTACACAACACAAAACCTTGTACCAATGATGGCCAATGCAATTTTTTACAATATAACATACAATTGAGCAAAGAGTAAGTAATAAACTTTGAAAGTAAATGCTAACTAAGTGGCCATCCTGAATGTTATGAGATTATTAGAGCATGATTTTAAGATGGGATAGGAAGTTGGCTATAAACAAGGAACTAGAAAGAAATCTATGGATAGTTTCAGGATGTTTAGGCTGAAAGGGATTTATGTTGGCAATGGTACTAGCTTGGTATTGGGGCCTACCCCTTCACTTCACACACCACAATGATAAGGGTGTCAGATTCTTTTCCAATATATACCATGAACCACATGTTTATATTTGGCCAAAAAACCAAGTCGGCTTCCCCCTTGGTGATAAAATCCAATTAGGTAGGTCTTGGATAGATAATTGTTTAAATGCATTTTTAAGATTTTATGATTTAGTAGTGTGTTCAAGAAATTAAAAAAATAGTGCAACTAAATGGTATATTGAAAAACCATTTAATTAGACTATGTGATCTATTGTAAGCATGCAAACAACTGAAAATAAAAGTCTGAGCTAATTATTAGCATATAAGTATTAATACTAACTTTGAAACATAGTACAATGTCAGTTCAAATGATAGTGTATGCAAAGATTATAGAAAAGAGTCGATAGTATCACAACTATACTGTTGAAGCAAGGGTATGTTAAAGAACTACGTTAATAGTGTTGACTTAGTTTTCTAGATAAAAGAAAAAATACATAACTAGGTCAATAGAGTGGACCTAGTTTGTTGTATAGGGGTAGTTTTAAAGACTACAAATCATGAAAAATAGAAATATAATGAATAACATAAGTGACAGAGAAGGAGAAAAAGGAACCTTGGTGGGTTGGAGGATACAGAGGAAAGTGACATTGTTGTTGAAGTGCCTTTATTTATACTTGTAAATTTTGCCAATTGGGTTAACCTAGTTCTATAATTCTCTATTTGTTGAAACCTGTAAATGATACTATGCCAATAGTGTCAACCTAGTATGTTTTCTAGAAGTGTATTGTGTTGACCTAGTAGTCTATTTGGAAGTTTGAAAGTGTACTGTGATGATAAATTTGACCTAGTAGCCTGTACTTGATGGAAAACTTTTATAGATAGAATAGAGTCATATCGATGTGACAATGTGTTAAACCTGTGTATAAAAGTTATAAACTATACCGATAATATTGACCTAGTATCATAAATATAGAAAAATAATAAATAAAATGATAAAATAATGAAAAATGTGAAATAAAACCTGCAAGGGTTAGATTCATGTTGGGTTCACTAGAATGTATGCAATAAAAAATGCATCATGTCTATAAATCAATCCTAATTCAAAGAAGATAGATCATACTTACACTTACGATTAGGGATACATTAGATAATCAGGAACATGACCAATATAGGGATCTACGAAACCTAATTAGGGGATATCTTATCAAAATACATAATGCTAGGGAGGGTTCCAAAGCCTCCAGTCAAGCACAATCATGTAATAACCCTAGCTAGGTCCTATGTTTTCATATTCACTAAACTAATATAAAGTAAAGTCTAATCTAGTGCTCACCAAAGCTTGTGGCACAAAGTGGGGGTTAGTAAACAAAAAAACATGCATAAGAGAATATCAATTAAGCTACATGTATGAGTAAGACCCTAATACATGAAGAAGAAGAATATTATTTGAAGCTAATACTTATGTTACTTCTATCGGCTAAAGAGAGGAGCAAAGTTAGAGAATACTTACTTGAAAGATGAACCTATCGAGACTCAATATCTCCCTTATCCAAAGGGGCTTCTCAAGAGGTTTTTGTGGTTTATAAGGATCACTAATAAAATCCAAAGCATCCAAGACTTCTCCACAAGACTAGATTCTCCAAGTAGAAACCCTAAGCTAAGACTCTTCAAGTAGAATGGTGAAAGAGTAGATTGTAAAGAAGCACAAGTGAATAATAAATATTATTTATTGGTAAATAATAATGAAATGATCTTGTATATATAAGAATATTTAAACTTAAGCCCTTTTACAAGTTTCAGCTAACAGGGTTGACCCAATTGACCTAGTACTATTATGGACAAAAACTCACCAGTCACAGGCTAGGTTGGCCAAGAGCCAACTTAGACCCTAAATGAATTTTACCCAAAATAGTACAAGGTCGACCCATTCAACCTAGTATAAAAGATTATTAAAAATGGATTAAGGTGAAGGAAAGAAGGAAAAAAAGTGATAAAATTCTAGAGGAGTGTGAAAAGGAGGAGTAATAATTTTAGGGAATGGTTTTAGGAGCTAGTTGGATTGGTAATAAGTGGTAATAAGGGATAACAATCATGTGAAGCACCAATGGTCTACCCACTCCTTTTTAGGTGCACCCCTTAGTAAGTACACTCAGAGATGAGTCTTGATGGGTACTTGTAAGATGTAAAGTGTTAGTATTTGATAAAAGTTGAAAATATTATGTGTATACAAAATCTACGAAGCAACGTTTTGTAGGTAAATTTTAATCGACAAAATGGAGGGGTGAAAACTATTGTCATTGTTTCTTCTATGTTCATCATTTTTTTAGCATGCATGCATATATGAATAAAATCTTACTGGTATGTTAATGGAGTGATGAAATTTTACATAGATGTGTGTTTCCTATTAATGAACCTAGAACTA
Source organism: Torreya grandis (assembly GCA_037957365.1). Taxonomy (NCBI): domain Eukaryota; kingdom Viridiplantae; phylum Streptophyta; class Pinopsida; order Cupressales; family Taxaceae; genus Torreya; species Torreya grandis. The sequence continues at coordinate 970,879 of JARHVA010000881.1, forward strand.
TGTTCTTTTTATTTTCACACGCATGCTATTGTTATTTTGCCTTCAATGCCCTTATTGGAAGATGCTTGTTAGAAGATGAAATGTTACCCAATTCTGAACCCACATTGTCTGCATGTTTTCATTCACATCTCAATCTAATTTTGTTGGCATTTTAATGGAATACTCGGATGTTTTTTGAATCCATGTCATTATGTGCTTCAATTCTATGTCTATTTCTATTTCCCTAAATGACATGGGTTGGAAGATGTAACAATCACTGCTATGTGGATGTAAGCCCTGAAGGTTTCCATGCACATACAAGAAACTCTTATTCTCATATGTACCTATCATTTAATGTTGTTATGTTTTCATTCTCAATTTTGAACCCACATCATTTACATATTTTCATTCACATCTTTCTCAAAATTTGTTAGTTTTCATTCATATGTTCCTATCAATTAACGTTGTTGTGGTTATTCATTCACATTTTATAATTTGTTGATAAATCACTCAACAATTTCTACTATGTGGATGTAAAACTTGGAATTTGTTGATATGCGATTCTGAATTAATATGGGTCATTCATATAAAATAATGTGACATGTTGAAAGACAAGTGGGTACACAAGACATAACACTTATTAGTATGTGGATGTAAGCCATTAATATTTTCATTCACATACTAGTAAATTTTTATGTGATTCTCTCTAAAATAATGCCTTCATTAACATACCACTAAATGTTTTTATCTATCTATATTGAATACAAATTTCATTAACATACTGGTAAAGTTTATGTGTTCTAGTATTAAATAAGAATTCCATTAACATAATAGTAAATGTTGTTATGTTTCTATTGCATGTTGTTCATATCTTTTCCATTATAGTGGCAATGTTGTTCAATAGGTAGAACCCCAAGATTATTCATGCATGCTCCTAGTTCACATCCAACAATTAAATTATGCAATTACCTCTTTGATTTTAAGAGGTAGAACCCCAAGATTCTTTGTCTAGCTACATTCACACATTTTAAAATATTTATCCAATCTCTACTCTTTGTTATTATTTGTGACACATTCCTTGCCCCTTTCTTGGTGATGAATTGCATGCCATAATTCCTTCCATCTTGCACCCTATCTCATCATAATTCTAGATTTTGTGTGGCTCATAATTGATTATGGCATAAAATGTTTTCAAGTTATCATATAAATTTCACACAATTGATGGTGTATGCAATGGAAAGTTTAATTGATTTATAAATCAAAGCTATCTTAGAGAAGATAAATATTACTTGCATTCTGATTGTGGATACATTATATATTCGAGGTCATGACCAAGATGGATACAATATACCTAGCCAAGGGATCCCTTACCACAATAAATTCACTAGGGAGGGTTCCAAAGCCTCTAGTTAAGTAAAACTATGCAATGACCTTAACTAGGTCCTATGTTTTCATATTCACTAAACTAATAACAAGTAAAGTAAAGTCTAATCTAGTGCTCACCAAAACTTGTGGCATAAAATGGGGGTTAGTAAAAATAAAATTAAACATGCATAAGAGAATATAATTAAGCTATGTATAGGTAAAAACCTAATGCATGGAGAGAAATATATTCAAAAGACATTACTTATGCTAATTATATCCACTAAAGAGAGGATATAAGTTACAAAATTCTTACCTTGAAGATGAACCTATTGAGACTCAATCTCTCCCTTGGCCAAAGGTGCTTCATAAGAGGTTTTTGTGGTTTATAAGTATCACTAAGAAAGACTAAATCATCCAAGACTTTTCCACAAGATAAGATTCTTATCCAAGTAGAAACCCTAATATAAGACTCCTCAAATAGAATGGTGGAAGAGAAGATTGTAATGAAACACAAATGAATAATTAACTCTTGCTATCTCTTTAAGAATAGAAAAATGGATGTGTTTATATAGGCAGATCTAACCCTAGTTCTTTTTAAAAGTTTAGGTTGACAAGGTTGACCCAATCGAGCTTGTATCATTATTGACAAAGATAAATTAGGTCCCAATCAAGGTCGGCCAAGGGACGACCTAGACCCTAAATAAGTATTCTCAATTAGAGTACAAGGTTGATGGAGTTGATAGTGTAACGTTATTGACAAAAATAAATTAGGTCTTGATCTAGGTCAGCCAGGGGCTGACCTAGACCCTAAATAAGTTTTCTCAATTAGAGTACAAGGTTTATGGAGTCGATAGTGTAATGTTATTGACAAAAATAAATTAAGTCTTGAAAATGTCAAAAAATATTTTAAGCGAAGAAAGGGCTAATGAAGGCAGAAAATGACTAGAAGAGGGTGTAAAAGGAGGAGAAAAAGCTTAGGGAATGTTTTTAGGATATGGTTGGATTGATAAAAAGTGGTAGTATAGGGATAACAATATTGTGAAACACCAATGGTTTGCCCACCCCTTTCCTATTGCACCCCTTAAGGCATGCACTTAGAGAGATTGAGACTCGATGAATTCTTGCAAGATAGAAAGCATGAATAATTGATAAAGTTTAAAAATATTATGTGTATACATATGCCCCACTCAAATCTCATCATGTGTCACTTAGGTTCAATAGAGGATGATGCTTCAAGAAAAGAACATAACAACACACAATGCTGAGGCTAAAACAAAGTTGAAGTATTTTAAAGCAAAAATAATTGAAATTTAATGACTAAAAAGGAAATAACTAAAAATTAAAAGTAATTCATACCTTTAATTACCTTTATTTATGAATGGTTATTTGATATGTTTGTATTTTTGATCATGGAGGGTACATCGACTGCTATTGATAAACCCAAGGATATAAAACTAAAGAGAGAAAAAAAAGTATGAAAGCCAAGATAACTAATATTATGTGGACAAGATGAAGTTGGAAATTTGGCAAGCTGAGGTGACAAGTGTTATGTTAAATCAAATGACCAAGTCAAAGTTTTTAGAGTAAATCGGGTAACCAAAAATCTAAGACTACTAAACACCAAAAAACCCAAATAAGTAAACCTTAAGTAAGAAAGGCAAACTCACCAAGTCAAACTAAAGATACTTGTAAAAAAAGATGGCAATAAAAAATAAACATAAAATAAGTAACAATCCTTACTTAAACAAAGATTGGAAAGTAAAAAAATGAGAAAACAACATTGGTGAGCGAGAAGTAACAAGCCAATCTCATGCAATAATAGAAAAAGTATATGAAATTAGAAATAAACGTAGGTGTCTAAAAAAAGGGAAGTACAACCATAACAAAAGGTATAATAAGGCAAAGTGATGTTAGAGATGTAGAGTCATGGTGTGAAAATATACCGTAGTCACTAAAACATATTATTTGGTTCTAAAGATAGATACAATTGAAATAAAGTAGGGCTATCATTTTTTTAAGATGTGAAGAAGGAGGAATATAGATGATTACCTTCTACTCAATCGCTCCTTAAATATATCACAATATCCACTCAACTACTTTCTATTGGATTACCTTTGGCTCTTGCATGAAGCATGAAACATAACTAATAGCATAATTGATATTTGGTCTAGTGTATGTTAGGTAGATGAGAATCCTAATCAACTATCGATAATATGTGACATATACTAGTGGTGTTAGATTTGTACAAGACATCTGGAGTATTATCTCCATAGGTGTTTCCATTGGTTTTTAATCAATCATCAAAAATGTATCAAATATTGTATTGATATAATTCATTTTAGACATACATATGTAGTGCCCATTTTTCCATACTTATAAACCAAGACAATAGTGTATTAGCTCAAGATCTGTCACATCAAATGACCATTTAAGATCACTCTTTGATGCATCTATCATCATCACTAAACTTTTGGTGATGACTAGATCGTCTATATAAACAAATATTATCAATAACATCTACCTACTCTTTGAGGTAGAGGTTTAGATTGTATAGACTCCTTTGGAATCCATGTGCTATAAGCCCTCAATTTGTGCTTAAAAAATGTAGTTTTTTTATTTAAATAATTTAGTTAACATTCATTCCAAAGAATAATACATTACACCATATCTAAACTATAATCTAGAACAATATTACTTCAAAATTCAAATACCGAATACAATATATATCTTTTACAAATCTAAAGAAAGTAAATACATTAGGACACAACTATAACTGGTCCACTAATACAATATTTGATATTCAAATATAACAAATATATATTACAATTACATTTTCTCTAGGCATTCAACCTAATATAATAAATAGATACCAAGCTCTCTAGAGCTCAATTTGAACCAACTTGAGTATCGCTAATAATTTCAAATGTTGTGCCCAGGCAAGTATTGCAGTGGGGGAGGGAGAGCATCATTTGAGCACTTTTCCACACTAACCACAAAACAATGATCCCCCATATAATCTCCTATCAGAGAATGGCCCTCTCTTCATGAATAAATAGATAGAATGGTGTGGGAATCCATAGAGATGTGCTAGTACCTCATATGCTGTAAGATTTATACTACATAACATGTATTATAAAGAAAATATGTTTCTAACATGATATCATAAAAAATGCAAATCAAACATATGAAATGACAATTTATATCTAACATTAATTTGTCCAAAGTTTTCAAATAACATAGATCACCTAGATTAGTCAATTTTATAACACACCACTTGATCGAATTATCTATTTCTAGCATTGGTGGTGCTACCTAGGCTAGTGGAGTTTGTCTACTACCTATTAGCATCATCAATTTGAAATATATAATAAACATAGATAACATAGTATACAAATTAAAAAGATTCATTCAAATTCTTCCTATACTATGAATGGAATATTCAAAACCATACATTTGTTCATCAAATATATAATGAATCTAAAACATGATAATATTACATATAAAATAATATGTAACAAAACATAGTCATAAAAAGGTCATACCATTCAATTATGCTTTTACAAAGTCTCATATTGCATGCAAGCAAAAAGAAACCTACTAGTTAATTAACAATCAAAGGATCCATTTCCTATTTTAGTACATGTAACATACTTGTTAATATAAACTTACATATATGATTCTAATAACAACCTGTTTATAATATGTCTTTAATGATAGCTTAAAGCTTTTAATTGAAAATCATTTTATAAGTTTCTCATATATTATTCATTGCTACTAGGGTTCTAAAGAAGTTTTTCGATACTCATTTTTTCAAACTAATGGTTTTATAACTTTCAATTTTAATCCGAATAACTCAGTATTTAATTAGAAGAACATATACTATATTTAAAAGGCTATTTATATAATAAAAATAAATCAAGAGAATAAAAGGTGTAACTTGCATATATAGATAACTACACATTCCATTAACTAATATGTTGACAACATATTTAATAAGACTTAGTCTATCATTTTAAATTCTTCTTGTAAAATAATATGAGTCTATATAAATGCAACTAAAGAGTAGTTCCACCTTATTTTGATAACTTAAATGGACCATTTATATTTATAATGGTAGAGTTGTATATTACAAACTCAACATAGTCATAATATGGATTATATATTTGATCAAAAGACGTTGTCAAATAAACTTTGATGTTGCTTATTTATAGTTAATAATGAATCTTTCTATAAATATAAAATTAAAATGTTGCCTACCTATATAAAATGTAGGTTCCAAGAATAAAATGTAGTCTACAAAAATATAATGCAGATTCAAGGAATGTAGGTAATTAGAGACTAAATGCAGGTTTGAGAAGAATATTATGCAAGCCACACAATGATGATAAACGGGCTTAGTATTATCCAATGCAGGTTTAACAAAGTTGTAACTCTAGTTATACAATTTGAAATGCATACCAAAAATAGTTGAGATGCTTCCTGATATTGTGGAACATAGACTAGATAGAGTAAATTGATCTCTTTAGAGAGGAGCGTTGGTCATAAATAAATTAATACACATGATTAAAGAATAAAATGTAGTATTACACAAATTTAATATGCATGCCTAAAAACAACACTCAGGCATAAAGAAATAAGAATGTTGGCCAATATACTGTGATGTGGTTCTATATATATATATATATATATATGGAATGCAACATATATTAAGTAAGACGTCAGTTCACAAGATAAAATGTAGCCAAAGTAAAGTGAGACATAGACTATAGAAGTATTATGCAAAGCTTAAAGTGTTGGATTTAAAGTGTATATAAAGGATTAATAAGTTAACACACATGACTTTAATTAAAATACAGACCTCTAAAAACTAATACACTGGGCTTAAAGGTAAACTATGTAGGCCATATATATATATATATATATATAACGTAATGCTCTAATTTATAATGCATACCAGAAAATATGAAATGCAAGCCAAACTAATTAGGATGTAGATCTTAAAAAATGTTACATAGCCTTATTAAGTTAACACACAAGGTTAATAATTATTAAAATATTAAACACACCATTGGCATACAAAAAAACAATTGTAAAACCAGCTTGGTAGAAATATGCCCTTTTTCCTTATTTTCTCTTACTCTCTCTCAAATTATTTGTTTCTTCTCTCCTATGTTTTATATCTTTTTCCATCCATTTCTTCCCAAAATTTTCATTTAATTTATAAAACTATCCACCTCTTCCCCACCTCACCTTTCTCTTTGCATGTTATCCATCTTAATTTACTAACTATAGTTCACTCTTGTAAAGCCATAGTTATCTCTTTAACTCTACTTAATAGTTTAATATTTAAAACATTTTAATATGTTTATTTTAAAATCTATACATTTTTTTCTCATCTTAACTTTAACACAAGGCTAAGTTAACCAAATAACTAATAAAATATATTTTCAAAATTTAAATATAATTTCCTACATGTATTTTCAAGACTAACTTTAGATTGTATTAACTCAAGGATAGCATTCTAAGATAATTTAAATTCCATGAAAACAATCATTACTATGATAATTATTTATTTAACTAATAAATATTAAGTCATTATCTAATTTTTATTGCAAGATAACCGTATCTTTAATAACTAGTATCTATATAGCAATTAATATCTATTTTCTTGATTTAAACTTAAAGCTTAAGATAATTATTGTAGCTAAGAACTAAATATACATAGAAATATAATCAAAATAATATTTTCTTGATTATGTACTAATATTTTATGCATGTAACATTTAAAATATAATGTGCATATGTGTAGGGTCAATAGCAATTTTCTCTATTATTCCCTTAATCATCCCATCTAGCCCATACTCTCTAATGATGCTCTCCCTCATAAATCTATGAGGATATGATATCTCCTACATCCAACTAGCAACAAGTAGGTCGTTAGTTCGAGTCATTATAAATATCAACCAATGTTGCAAAAACTAACAAAAACATATCTGCAATGTAGAAAATATAAAATACAACTTTCACCTCATGTATATTAATCATCAATATCATTGTCCCATTATAGCATCTATCATAAATCTCAAATCAAAGCAATAATAATCAAACAATAACCATACTAATCAATAGATTCAAAAGTTATAAATCATAGAGCAAAATCAGGATGTAACATCCTCCCCCTAAAATTGGTCATCATTTTGATGACACTTATTCAAATAATAATTTTAAATATCAATAAAATTTAACAAAATTTAAAAACATAGTATCAAGTATCTATCATGTAAATAAATATAGAAATAGCCTGAAGAACTCATCATAATCTTCTTAAATATCACTATCTTCAGAGGATTGGTCCCACAAGACCTTACACTAAGACACTTCTCTATTATGAAAATGAAGTTTATGAGTGTCAATTAATCTAATTGATTATACCATGACCATTATGGGATCCAAAACTTGTAAAGCATTCCAATCCAAAACATGTGAAGGATTAGTTATATACTTCTTAAGATAAGATACATAGAAAACATCATATAATAGAGCTAGGGATGGTGTCAATGAAAGATTAAACACAATAATATTGACCACTTATAACACTTTGAAGGGTCCCACATATCTTGGTGATAGTTTTGTTGATTTATTAAACTTAATTGAGCTCTCTTATAGCTTAATCTACCATAACACTTTGTTACCAACAAAAAAAATGTTATTTATCCTCTTTAGATCAATCTAAATATTCTATATGAAATTGGCCTCGACCAACCTCTATTTAAGTAATTTAACTTGATCCTCAATTTTAGAAAGCATCGTAGGCCTAAAGACTACCCTATCCTCTAACTTGTCCCAATTGATTGGTGTCATGAACCTCCTTCCTTAAAGTGCCTCAAAAGGTGCCATCTTCAATGTTGATTGGTACGAGTTGTATGAAAAATCAACCAATGAAAGATAATATTCCATTTTGTATTACTAATTCATGTAATGCATATGTATAAGATCCTTTAAAACTTGATTTACTCACTTAGTTTGACCATCATTCTCTAGGTGATATATGGTGCTAAAATTTAGATGTGTACACAAAGCTATGTTTAGAGTTACCCAAAACCTAGAAGTCATATTTGGATCATGATCCAAAATGATCTTCTCTAGGAATCCATGCAACCTATACACTTCCTTTACAAAATTATTTTTAAGGTTAGGTGCATCATCTTTCAAATTTTTTGTTATAAAATGAGCCACCTTGATTAGTTTATCAACAACTACCAAGATCATATCGTGCATACTCCATGACATTAGTAAAACATGGAAAAATTCCATACTAATCACCTACCACTTACACTCTGGTATATCATGTAGATATAAAAATCCAACTAGTTGTACATGTTCAAATTTCACTCACTAACATTCTAGACAACGTGACACAAAATTTACCACATCTTTCTTGATTCCCTTCCAAAAGTACAAAGGTCTAAACTTTGCCATGAGCTTGGTTACTCCTGGATGTCTCAAATATGGAGCATTATATAACTATTTTAAATCAATGCTCTATATATTCTCTCAATTTGACACATACATCCTCCCATTAAAATGTATAAGACCATCACTTTCAAAACTGAATCCTTTATATTGAGGATTTTGAGCATTATCAAACAATGCTTTTATGACCTAATCATAGTATTAGTCTCCTAGTGAGAACTTAACCACATGATCTTTAAAAGTACTTCTGATAAAATCTATAATTATTATGTACTTTATATGACTCAAAGTGTCAACTACTCTATTCTCTTTACCTTTGATATAATTGATATCAAAGTCATAGTCAGAAAGAAACTATAATCAACATCTCTAACAAACATTCAAATTTAGTTGTGTGAAGATATATTTGAGTCCCAATTTATCAGTATTGAGCTTAAATGGTTTTTCCAACAAATAATGTCACCAAAATTTCAAAGCATGAATAATTACTATAAGTTCAAGATCATGAGGGGCATAATTCACCTCATAAGTTTTTAGCTTCCTTGATTCAAAAGCCACTATTGCACCGTCCTGCATAAGGACTCCACCTAAACCCTCTTCTAATGTATTTGTTATCACTAAAAAACTGACCATCAGGATCAAGAACTCTCAACACTAGTGTTGAAGTAAGCTTTTTTTCAACTCTTGAAAAACTACTTCACATTTCTTTGACCAAAATAACTTTTGGTTCTTCCTTTACGAGAAGGTAATCAGATTAGCTATCTTGAAAAAAGTTCATAGAAGAATTTCTATAATAGCCTACTAACCCTATGAAACTCCTTAATTTATGCACATTTATCAGTGATAACCATTGCATAATGGATCTTATCTTAGCTAAATCTATAGAAATACCATCTATATAAATAATATGCCTTAGATATTTCACTCTCTTAAAAAAATGCACACTTGAGAAACTTTCCATAAAGCTTATGCTTATTAACTATTATAGAACCAGTTCCAGATACTATAGGTGTTCCTCTTCACTCTTAGAATAAATAAGAATGTCATCCAAAAATAATAAAACAAAATGATCTAAATAATCTTTGAACACATTGTTCATGAGATTCATGAATGCTGCTGGTGCATTTGCCAACCCAAAGGGTAATACTTTAAACTTACAATATCCATAACGAGTTATAAAATCCATTTTTAGAATATCTTCATCCTAAATTCTTAATTGATGATATCCTATTCTAAGATCTATCTTAGAAAATACCATGGATCCATGCTTTTAATCAAAAAGATCATCTATACGAGGTGGTGAATACCTTTTTTTTGATATTTGCCTTGTTCAACATTCTATAATCAATACATATTCAAAGAGTACCATATTTATTCTTCACAAACATAACTGGTGCACCCTAAGGTGACACACTAGGACTAATGAACCCTTTTAATAATAGTTCTTGAAGTTGAGCCTTCAACTCAACCAACTCAGTGGTTGTCATCCTATATGGTGCCTTAAACTATGGTTTTGATCCAAGTATGATGCTGATAGAGAAATAAAACTCATATTTAGAAGGCAAACCCAATAATTATTTTGAAAACACATCATGAAAATATAAAAGAAATAGATAATATTCTAGGGATGGTTCCATAGATTCTTCTATTTCATTTATCTTGATGATAAATTCTTGACACCCTTTTACTTGAGCTCTCCTGAGTTGCATTGTAGAAATCTGTTTGAGTTACAACTCTATCTTTTCTTCCTAAATTTGTGTCTAATTTCCAAGATCATAAAGACACTTAAATTTATTTTAATATTAGTCAACCTTGGCCTTGTGTTTAGCAAGCCAGTTGAATCTTAGGATCAAGTCATATGATCCTAGTGGTGTTACATATAGATGCACTATAGTTGAAAATTTAGGTAACTCAATTACTGCTTCAACTAGACACTTATCAATCATGAATTTTGAGTCATTCTCATATTGTACCAACCATGCATTCACCATATATCCATATTTTTTAGAAAACTTTCTAAGCATTTTAGGATCTATAAAACATTTAGTATCCCCTGTATTTATCAAAACAAAAACTTGATCTTCAAACAATTTACATGACAACTCTATGGGTGATGCTTGAAATTTAGTTTGTCAGTTATTAATTGTTACATGAATATGTTGCTAAAAATTATCCTACTGAGAATTAGGGATTTTGTTATTTGACTTGTCCAGAGGCATTCATGAGAATAATGATTTCCTCCATAATTGAAATAACTACTTAGTGGACCTTTCCTGTCAGTTTGTGTGTTCCCCTGAAAACCTCATTTGGAAGCATTGCCTAGTTTTTGTTACTAGATCCACTATTGAATTTGGCATTCTAGTTATTAGGATAGCCTTTAGATTCTCCACTCCTATGCTTCCATTTCTTATTCTTGAATGTTGGCTTAGAATTCCTAAACTTTTTCTTGAACTTTTCTATGACCTACACAAGAGACTTCAGCTTCTGCTCCTACTTCACTACCTTCTCAAAAACCTGGTCTATAATGGGAAGTCCATGAACATCTACCTCATTGATGATAAGGGTTTTAATCCCATGATAAACTTCTTGATTCTAAACCTCTCATCAGCTTGGTACTAAGGTACATACTTCAAAATTTTGGTAAATTACTTCTAATACTCATTCACTGATGAGTCCCCCTAATTTAGATTCTAAAAATCTGTGAGCTTATGATTAAAATAAATCTATGGTAGCCACCATGATCTGAAAAATGTCACAAAATGATCCTAGGTTTTGATGGTCAAGTTAAGGTTCATTTCCATATTTTTGTTGGCCAACCAATTAGTTGCCTTACTAGCCAACTGGTAAACTCCCTAAACTGCTTTAGTAATTTTAGAGTAGCTTCAACTCTTGAAATACTTTTCCATGTTAGTCAACAATGCCTCAATTCACCTAGAATAGTTTCATCAAACTTAGGTGGACTTACCTTTTTCATGTCTCTAGGCAAATCTGTAGCTACTTGTGATCTCACATCCTACTAGTTTTTCTACTCAATGAGGTGCTCAATAGATACTTCCTGATGTTCTTCCTCACCTTGGCCATTAAATTCTTGTTTCAGGACTATGATTTGATCCCAATTATTATTCATGGACACGAGAATATGATCCAACTTTGTCGAATGCTCAATGGAAATTAGGTTAGGATCATTACGAGGGTTGTTATCATTGACATACGAAGGATTTTCACCAGATATTCTTGTTTTCACCATTCTTATTTCTCACTGAAAATAAGAATACAAAAAATTTAGCAGACTTATTCAATCCTAGAGTTCAATCCTAAGCTCTTATACCACATATTACAACCCCTTAAGTTGTACTTAGAAAATGCAGTAATTTTTTAAAAAATATTTCACTTAACATTCATCCCAAAAAATAATACATTACAACATATCTAAACTATAATCTAGAATAATCTAACTTCAAAATTTAACTACCAAATACAATATATATCTCTTATAACTCTAAGGAAAGTAAATACATTAGGACACAACTATGACGGGTCCACTTATACAGCATCTATTATTCAAATATAATAAATATATATTACAATTACATTTCTTTCAAGCATTCAACCTAATAAAATCAATAGATACCAATCTCTTTAGAGCTCGAGTCAAACCAACTCGTGTATCACTGATAATTTCATGTGTTATCTCTAGGCAAGTAATGTAGTGAGAAATGGAGAGCATCATTCGAGCAATTTTATACACCAACCATGAACCAACGATCCCTCTTACAATCCCTAATCAGGGAAATACCTTTCCTTCACAAATAGGTAGATATAATGGTGCAAAATCCTAGAGAGGTGTGATAGTACCCCGTGTGCTATAATATTTCTACTACATGATGTGTATCATAAAGAAAATATGTTTCTAACATGATATCACATAACATGTAAATAAAACATATGAAATGACAATGTATATCTAACATTACTTTGGCCAAAGTTTTCAAATAACATATGATCACACATATCGATCAATTTAATAACACACCACTTGATTGGATTATCTTCTTCCAACATTGGTGGTGCTACCTAGGCTAGTGGAGTCCATCTCACTAACTATTAGCATCATTAGTGCAAAATCTATAATAAACATAGATAACATAGTATAAAAATTAAAAATATTCAATCAAATTCTTCCTACTAGGAATGGAATATTTAAAACCATACGTTTGTTCATCGAATGTATAATGAATCTAAAACATGTTAATATTACTTATAAAATAATGTGTAACAAAACATAGTCATAAAAGGGTCATACCATTTAGGTATACTTTAATACAATAACTCATATTGCATGTAAGTAAAAAGGAAGCTACTAGTTAATTAACAATCAAAGGATCCATTTCCTCTTTTAGTACATGTAACATACTTGTTAATATAAACTTACATATATGGTTCTAATCACAACCTGTTTATAATTTATCTTTAATGACAACTTAAATCATTTAATTGAAAATCATTTTTTAAGTTTCTCATATATTCTTTGTTCCTACTAGGGTTCTAAAGAAGTTATTTGGAACTATTTTTTCCAAACTACGTGTTTTCTAAGTTCCTGTCTTAATCCGAATAATTCAGTATTTAATTAAAAGAACACATACCATATTTAAAATGTTATTTATATAATAAAATGAAATCAAGACAATAAGGTATGTTTAAAATGTTATTTATATAATAAAATGAAATCAAGACAATAAAAAGTGTAGCTTGCATAGATAGATAACTACACATTCCATTAACTAATATGCTAACAACATATTTAATAAGACTTACTCTTTCATTTTAAATGTTTCTCATAAAATAATACTAGTCTATATAAATGTATCTAAAGATTACTTCCACCTTATTTTGCTAACTCTAATGGACTATTTATATTTATAATGCCAGATTTCTATATTACAAACTCAATGCAGTCATAACATGGATTATCTAATTGATCAAAAGGCATTATCAAATAAAATTTGACGTTGCCTATTGATATTTAATAATGACTCTTTTTATAAATATAAAATTAAAACTCTGCCTACCTATATAAAATTCAGGTTGCAAGAATAAAATGCAGCCTATAAAAATATAATGCAGACTCAAGAAACATAGACAATAAGAGACTAAATGCAGGTTTGAGAAGAATATTATGCAGGCCACACAATGGTGATACACGGGCTTAGTATTATCCAACACAAGCTTAATAAGGTTGTAACTCTAGTTTTATAAATTGAAACACATACCAAAAATAGTTGAGATGCTACCTAATATTGTGGAATGCAAACCACATAGATTAAATTGATCTATTTAGAGAAGAGTGCTAGTCATAAAGAAATCAATACATAGGTTTAAAGAATAAAACTTAGGTTTACACAGATATAATAAGCATGCCTAAAAACAACACTCAGGCATAAAGAAATAAGAACACTAGCCTTTATAATGTGATATATATATATATATATATATATATATATATATATATATATATATATATATATATATATATATATATATATATATATATATATATATATATATATATATATATATGGAACATAACATATACTAAGTAAGACACTGGTTCACATTACAAACTGTAGCCAAAGTAAAGTGAGACATAGACCATAGAAGTATTATGCAGAGCTTAAAGCATTAGCTTTAAAGTGTATACACAAGATTAATAAGTTAGCACACATCCTTTTAATTAAAATGTAGAGCTCTAAAAATTAATACATTGGGCTTAAAGGTAAACTATGTAGGCCAACTATATATACAATACACACTCTAATTTGTAACGCATACTAGATAATATGAAATGTAAGCCAAACCAATCAGGACACAGGTCTCATAAAATGTTACATAGGCTTATTAAGTTAACATGCAGGGCTAATAATTATTAAAATATTAAACACACCATTAGCATACAAGAAAATAATTGCAAAATTAACCTTGTATAAATGCACCCTTTTTCTTTGCTTTCCATTACTCTCTTTCAAATCCTTTGCTTCTTCTCTCTTGTGCTTTCTATCTCTGTCCATCCTTTTCTTCCCAAAATCCTCACTTAGTTTATAAAACTATCCACCTCTTCCTCCCTGCTCTTTTCTCTTTGCATGTTATCCATCTCTCCTAAATTTACTAACTTCAGTTCACTCATGTAAAGTTATAGTTATCTCTTTAACTCTACTTAATAATTTAATATTTAAAACATTTTAATTTGTTTATTTTAAACTCTACACCTTTTTTTGTCATGTTAACTTTAACACAAGGCTAAGTTGATCAAATAACTAATAAAATCTATTTTCTAATTTTAAATGTAGTTCCCTGCATGTATTTTCAAGACTAACTTTAGATTGTATTAATTCAAGGTTAGAATTCTAAGATAATTGAAATTCCATGATAACAATCATTACTAGGATAATTATTTATTTAAATAATAAATATTAAGTTATTAACTACTTCTTATTACAAGATAACCATATCTTTAATAACAAGTATCTATATAGAAATTAATAACTATATTTTATTATCCAATTTATTTATTTTATTTTTTAGGACATGCATGTATGCCTTGCAACCAAAAAATTGAAGATGATTGACTTTCAGTTTGTTCCAATTCCAAGCTTCATGCAGTGTGATACCATCAAGGGATTTGGTGGGTGACCTATTCAACAAGTAGACAACTATGTGACTTGTTTCTGTGCAATATTAACAAGGTTTTTGTGCATCCTTAAACATGCTACAAAACATCTCTACAATGACATGATTATGTCATTCTATAACACCATTCTTCTATGGTGTATAAGTAGTAGTGAATTATCAACATATTCCATATTCTAAGAGGCATTCATTGAACCTTTTTAATGGTGTATTCTCCCCATGAGACAAGCGAAGGGATTTTAAATTTTTGACCAACTTCATTTTCAATAGTGGCCTTAAATTATTTGAAGGTTTGGAAATCTTAATTCTTAGTTTTAAAAAGGTACACCCATATTTTGTGTGATTAGTCATAAAAAAGTAGTTGAAATTATTTTTATCCTCTGAGGTTAGGAGTCATGTGCCCACATAGATGAGGAGCCCAATATTCACTTTTTTCCAAAATGATCTCTTCATTGTTTTGCAATTAAGCAACTTGAAAAAATATCCTTTTTGTGCCATAGTTTAGGAAGGCCTTTGACCATTTACTTTCTACTCAATTATAACAAATACCTATAGCTCAAGTGACCATATCTATGCTGCCATAAATTTTATAGGTTTGTAAACTTTTCAAAAAGGACTTGATGGTCTTTGTGTACCACATTAAGTTGGAGCATTTTCCCAATGCCATAAGCTTGAGGCATAGTTTTGGATCCTCTAGACTTGTTTTTAATTAGACAAAATTTCTAACCATCTACCAAGTGAACAAACTTAATCTCTAGGTTATGATCGAGCAATTAATTTACAAACATGAAGTTCTCAGTGAGCCTTGGAACATAAAAAAATCTATGATTATGGAAGTATTATTGCTAAGATTTAGTGAGATATCACCATAACCTTGAGCAATGTACAATGTATCATCATCGAGAGACACACCACCCCATGATGTTTTTTGGTTCAAATTAGAGAACCAATCCTTCCTATCAGTCATGTCACTAGAATCCATATATCAAACTAATTTTTGAGAAGAGGTTTCCTCATGTGTCTAAATGGTAAATAGATGATATTCATATGAATAATAATTCTCTCCAACAACATTCCCATGTTGTTAATATTTGGAAGGTTTTGTTTTCCATTGGCATGCTGATGATTTATTTTTCCTCTTTGCCTAATGATGAATTTTGTGAAGTGGGATTCTTGTTAGACAAGCCCTATGTATATGTATTGTACCAATAATATTTCAATTCATGTCCTTGTTTACCATAAATTTGACAAATTTTCTATATATGGGGTTTGTTCTTATGTTGATGTTGTTGATTGTGCTACTTAGGATATTTTTTTAACCCTTCATGGGCTTCTTCCCCTTATGATGTTATGTAAGCGTATGTTCTTCATGTGTTTCCTCTACATTTTTTGTGGCTTATTCCTATTGAAACATGTTAAATAATGTCTCGAATGTTGGTTTTTTATATATGACATTTACAATGTTCACAAAAACATTATGCAAGGGGAAATGCTCTAAGTAAAATTGGAACCAAAGAGGTGTATGCCACTATCTCTCCTAATGCGAGAAGTGAGGCTCATACAATTATAACACGATGTAGAAAAACTTCCACATTTTCCTCTGGATTTAATCTAAGACAATAGATTTTCATTCTTCACCTTTAAGATATTATTTAGCTTGTCCCAATAATTATTAGATATAGTGGCATTGCAAATATGAGGATGTACATCATCTGATACTTCAAATACCATTTTCAACTTTGACTTTTGATTGGATTTGCCAAATTTCCACTATTGATCAACACCGATGCCATGTCAGGTCATTGTACCCTCAACAACTAGCTATATACCTTCAAATTTCAAATGTGTTTTGACTTTAGTATTCCGTGTTGCATAGTTTTCACCACAAAGAAGCTGAGTGTCTAACAGAAATAATATTGGTCCATTTCCAACTATTGTGAACAAGCTAAAAGAGAAAGATAGATAGATTCCTTATTACTCCAAATAGGTACCACACCTTTCGATATATGTGCTCTTCCTATATACATGTCAGTATGTGGAATAAGTTTTCCTTTTAATATGCTTGGTGATACGTGAAAGAGATGTTTACGTACATGACTTCAAAGGAGTACATGGTACTAAGACAATAGGTAAAAATATATTTTTTTTATCAATGGCACATGTTTCATAGAAATCCTTGTGCATGGGCATAACTTCTCTATATACATAGATAATCTAACTGTCAGAATTTAAACTAAACGATTGTGACGAATGGATAATGGAAGGATCGCTTAATAAAAAGTTTGGAATCCTTATTACTCCCTAACAATTTATAGGGATGAGGTCTAGACATCATCATTTTAGTTATATAAGGTTGTGGAAGCAGTAGATCAAACGTGATAACATGACCCATAAACGTGATCCGAAAGCATCGCTAATACCAAACACTACATTTGAAATTTAATAATCTCATTTTGTTTGTTTATTTGTTTGTGTCACTATATTAATTTATGAAGAAATTTTACATGTTTCTTTTGAGATTTACAAAATACAGTCGACAATTTGTGGAAATAATTTTTCATTAGAAAAGAGAGAATAAATACCCACCTTTTTATTTTGGAAAAAAATGTACCTCCCGACTTAAGTTTACAAATCAAAATTTTAACATCCCTTTTGATTGTTCACTACACTTAAATTTGGATTTCTACTCTAATGACTAACAACCACCTTCATACGTCATCGTACTTGGTTCTCGCCATTACTACATAAAACACACTATAAAATATTACCACCTATTGGTTAGTGGCACAAGTGGAGTTTAACCTCTTGGCCACCGCCTTATTAAGGTTTTAGCAAAGCCAAACATTGCCAATTACATTATGGAGAACTCATAACTACCATATGCACATTAGTATTCAACTTGAATAAAACACAGCTTTTTAATTATTAAAACATACCGTGGATTTTACATCTGCAGGTTGTTTTGGTATTTTTGGTAGTGTGAGCCTTGTGAGAGTTTATAGTCCGAGAGAACTAGTAATTTAAGGAGATCTAATGTCGAGAATGCAGTCGGAATTGGTGGATCGAATATCCAAATATGCTCAGTCCGTCGAGTTGGGACAACTTCCCGAGATGGATGGCGATGATATGCCAAAACTAGAAGAACAATTTGGTACTTCAAACAATGAACCAAAAATTTCAGATGAGAACGCCAGCGATGAGAAGATTGTTGAGACAAACATTGAACCAGATAATGGAGTCGTTGAATCACACAAGGGCCACCCTCATCATCTCATTTATATTCACAAATCTGAGCAGCTCGCTTAGAATTTTAAGCGTGCAACTCCAGTAAAGAAATCTGAATCTGACAAGTTCGCCATTTTATGCACAACTCACCAATGTAGACGGAACAATGCCACGTGACTACCGACACATTGCAGGACTGAGCATTTCAGGGGTGATGGCGTTCGTATTTATGGAGTTGTGTTGGAAGATGACTCGCAAATCAATTCAACCTGACCGATGCTAATACCAATAATGCAATTGTGGGAGTCGATATCGATATAAATTTGCACATCTTATATCAGTTCTTGTATTATTATTTTTAAATGTGTACGAAGGTGTTATATAGAATTATTAAATTACATAAAATGATATTGTTTATATATTAGAAATAAATATAGTGGTTTTATAATGTTGAGTAAGTATATGTTTAAATCAATGAATTTTTTGGTTAAGTAGCTATGAGTAAGGGGCATTCCTGCTGTTAAAATCATTTAACTTACGATCTTAACTTTAACTATTTAATTTTTTATATCAAGAATCTAAAAAGATTTATATTTTGATAGATGGTTATAAACAATCGTCATTCTCACTAATCAAGCTACAATCTTTTCAATTCTGATCCCAAATTTAAACTTCAAACAATAATTATTTATCCAACTAACTCCAAAAAATTACAAATATGTATAAATACAAAAATATATGCTCATAATAAACCTAATTATTAGGGTGAGTAATGATATGGAATCTCCCCTAATGTACTAATATATGCTATTAGTTAATAACAAATTATGATAACAAACTATGTACCTAAAAATCAAGTGATATAGTTTTTTAATAGTATATCAATTTCACTTATACATTTTTTAATGATGAATTAATATATTTTAATTTTAATTAAATAGTATTAAAATTGGTAAGAAAGTTATAGAAATTTTGTAAAGTTTTTATTTAAATATAATTCTCATATATCTTCAACAATTTAATTGTAAAATACTCAATTTAATTGAATTCTATGTTGGAAGTCACCATCTCTATGCAATAACAACTATGCTTGCTGGGACATCCTTCCAATCTTTAGTTGTATGATTGAACCAATCCCTAATATGTTCAGAGGATTTTTGAGCCATCACATGACTCACACCTCCTTAGAAAATAGCTCTCATTCCCATCTTCCATTGATATATATATTCTTGATTTCTTAGATTATACATGGCAAACTCTTTACCCTATATTGAAAAGTATTTTCCCCCTTCATTAAGAAGATTGATTTCCCTATCTAGGGTTTTTGTGTTGACTAGTATAATTATATTCAAAGTCAACATTTTTTTTCATTTTTCATTCTTGTTAGACCCAGATTTACTAAATAATTCGTAAATCCAAAGAAGGGTAACTTGACAAGTTTTCCCTAATTTATCTCTTTCATTTTCTTGTATTTATTCTTGAATACTCATTTGATCAAATTCTTCAAGGCATGCATCATCTATTTTCTATGGTGATCTTGTTGATTGCTAAGCTATCTACATAAATCCTCCATGTCTCATCCTTCTTTCGAGTTAGTAATACATGGATTCGTGCTCTCCCTTAGTACACCCTTTCTCTCCAATTCAATTATCTGCATACTCAATTATGCATGTTCTATTGAGCTCATCATGTAAGTTGCTCGATTAAGTAGGGTTAATGTTGGAATTAAATAAATATGGTGTTTAATATCTTTCTTTTTTGGTAAATTATGTGGAAAATCATGGGGTATAACATTAACATACTCTTCCAACACTTTTTACACCATTTTTAATATTTGCACATCCCATGTTTCTTCTTTATTTTCCTTTAATGCATAATAGAATATTTTCATCTACAACTCATTAATTAATTATTTTGTAAATAACATGTATTCTATCTACCCTTCTTCCTTAAGAGGTAATAAAACTATCCTTAAGCTATCCTTCTAAGATGTGTATATGTTATTTTCTCTATTATGGATTGCATTCCTATCATATTCCCATGACCTTCCCAAAAATATGTGGCATGCATCCATTAGGATAACATCGTATCATATTTTATCTCAAAAAGTTTTTTTTATTGTAAACTTGACTAGACACCTCTTATCCCTAGTAACTTCATTTACCTTTCTAAACTAGGATATACAGTAAACATGATGATGATTCTCACAATGTAGACCTGGTGTTTCTACCATTTCTTTAGAAGCCATACTATTTTCATAACTTCTACCATCAATAATAACTTTACATACATTTCCTACTTAAGTGAAATTTCTTTAGAAAATATTTATATGAAGCCATGAATCACCATTGTTTTTATCTTACACCTACTCTTCCTTGGACCTATCATTATCCTTCTCATCATAAAAGTCTCTACTGCATCTAATATAACTTTTTTAGTATGTCATTATGCCTTAGATTTAACCAATTTTACTCTCGATTTCTCATCTTGTCTCTTTTCTTGTGCATGATAATGAAGATAATAAGATGTTTTGTTCCATTTTCACCACATATGTAACAAATAAAATGTCTTTGTGGGGCATGCCATCCTTTACCACCACCATAGCCTCTGTCTCTCTTAAATCCTCTTCCTCTTTGTTGATTTTAAAACCCTTGTGTGGCATCTTCTTGTCTTTCTCCTTTATGGGACAATTCTTTTCTTATGTGAGTAAACCTAAAACATCCCCTTAATGGATACGATTATCCTCTCTTCATTGTAGCCAATCTCTGAAAATTGTGCCTACTTTTCTTCTCTTCTACCTTCAAATCTAGTTGATAGGCATCTTCCATATTACTGATTCTATGCATACTTATCTCATATTCAATAGAATAATTCAACCCATTAACACACCTTGCAACTATTTATTCATGTGTTTCTTCATGATCCACTTGAATGGATAGAATATGAAATTCATATATATAATTTTTTACATTGTACTCCTTGCTTTAGGGTTCGAAATATTTTTTACAAGGTTTGTGAATAATCCATAGGGTGGAATATTTCCCTCAACGTCTTCTATATTTTACTCCAGTTCTTGATCTTTTAGTTACCTTTACTTTTCCTTTCCTTATGTAAATGATCCTCAAAATTCATGGTATGACCCTTCAATTTGGTAAATGCAAATTTCAACTTCTCCTCTATGATACCATTGCGTTCAAAAAGATTCTCCATATTATCTATTTATTCTATCAACTTATTTGGTTTTAGACTTCCCCTATACTATAAAAACTCCTTCATTTTTTCCTTTTGATTCCCTTGCTAGTCCTTCTGCAAATGATTGTGGATACCCTTGCTTTTCCTCCTATTTTTGAATCTCTATTTATCATTTTCTTCTTTCATCACTTTCATCTCCCTTTTGCCTTGGTCTTTCACCTACAATAATTATTAAAATATCTTACACTCTCATTTGAAAATATAGTAGATTCATATTCATCTAAGCATACCCTCCTTTTCTTGACATATTTATTCTAAAAATAATAATCTTTAAAAATAGGATCTATTCAAAAAAATTAAAACACAAGAAAAATTCACAAAAAATCTTACGTTAAATTCTTTCTTCCCAGAGATGAACCTATCCTAAAATATTACGTTAAATTAAAGAAGCCAAGAGGGTATTAGTTCCAAAACACCAACTAAAATTAAATAGAATAAAATTGAGATGTAAAAGAGCATTATAATTTTTCATTATTTTTATAAAAAAATACATGGGTTATTTTATTCTTGTATAAATTGAAGATAGATTTTTCATACACAACTAAAACCCTATTAAAATAAAAGTTAATCTTATACTTAACTAAACTTTTTATTTTTAACAATTTTTTAAACCTATAATTTTAAGTAACTTTTGTATGCAAGCTCGAATGTGAATATAAAACTCCCTTATTGTTTAACATATCTAAACTATGTTAGGACTTGTTGATGATGAAACATTTTACCGTTAATGAATTAACCATTTCACCTATCATAAAAGTCAAGTTCGAATCATGCCAGTCTAATCATGGGGTTGTAAACGTTCATCTAAGATCCTAAAGTTGTGCAGGGGTTTTTATTATAAGTTCTAGGAAATAATCAACAAGTTATCAAAGTAACTTATTCTATTATAACAATAAAAAATCCACTTATCAAATCATAAATCAATTAAGATAAAAATCTATAATCTATTCTATTTAACAGAGAAAACTTATGAGTTAAATAGTCTCTTGAAAAATAGAAATCTGATTTGATAATATGCATTTATTCCAATAATATATTTATTTCTCACTTGTAATGTTCTCCAAATTAACTCTAAAATAAAATAAAAAATAAAAAAGATAAATAACAAAAAAGAGAAAAGATCCAATTACGTAAGCAAAGAGCAAGATACCAAAAAACCAACTAATAAACTAAGAAAAACAAACAACTAAAATCTAAAAAGAAAAGAACAGACTAATAAAAGACAACACACTAAGTAAATAAATTAATCTAATCAAGACACAAACTCTAAATAAATTATAGACTAAAAGAGGAAAACAAACAAATTAAAAGAAAACATCCTATTAAGGAAACAAAATACTAAAAATATAAGAACTAACTAAGACAAACACTCTAATCTTTAAAAAAAAAAAACACACACACACTAAAGAATAAGACAAAGACTAAAAGATTGAATAAAAATCAAAATTAAATATAAATAACTAATAATTATGGAGAAACTATTAAACTAAACTTAGAACAAACAAAAAGCTATAATCTAAAGAATTAAGTAGATCTAAAACCTATTTAAACTAAGTATGAAATAAAGTAATCTAAAAGGGCCTAGGCTATAAAATAATTGTTAAATGACTAACTTTAAAAAAATAGAAAATATTATAAAAGGAAATGCAAACTAATTATAAATTGAATAGGATTAAATCTAAATAATTGAAAGAAATTAAAATCTAAATAGGGCTAAAGAAAGCAAGAATCTAAAAAATATATCTAAGCAAAGAAAAGAATAATATTTTAGAAACAAGACACTAATAAAAAAATAAAATAAAAATGAGCCAAACTAAAACTAAAGTTAAGAAGATAACCAGAAACTAGAATAAAAACAAATTTAGAAGAAAACAAGATCAAATTATATTAAAGTTAGAGTCAAATAGATTATAATAAAGAGTGTGAATCTCAAATGAGATTTGTCTTAGCAAAAAATGAAAACTTTATTGAGAAAATCAATATTATTTCTTTACAAAAACTTAAATAACAATTTTACAGTCAAAATAGATTAATGAAGTGTTTTAAAATAGTAAAATGTTCATTATTATTCAGATTGAATACTTGAAATTTATGTAAGCTTAACAATCTTTAGATAATCAGTACTAAATGATAAATAAAGTTGGATATACCTATGTTGCATAAGCAATTACTAAACCATCAAATAAAATACTATTAAATTTATCTACAAAAGTTATACTATCTCAAAGGATTCACATAGAAAGAACAAAGATCAATGATTAACTTTAAAAAAGATCTAAATCTTCAATACTTGTTCTTATTTTGAAATTGATCCTTAAATACTGGTTATAATCTTAAATGATAATGACTCAAACTAGAAAATTAAATAGTAATATTAAGTCATGTAATATAAATATGAACTTTGAGAACATCGACAAACCACTTAAGCACAATCAAAGTGACGAAAGTTTAATAAATCAGAAAGATAATTAGAAATGAGTTATGAATCAATTTTTTTCTTGATAACAAATTTCAAATGCATTGATTTTTAAATGTGATAATCATTTCAATTACACCATCATCTACTCTGAGTCATTAATCATATCAACAATGAAGATCAAAGTAACATCATAAATCTACTGAAGTGACTAAAAATGAAAGTCCATTTATCAATTAAAAATGTCAAAATTGAACTAAACTAAGCATCAAAATAACTACTCACATTTATAAATATATATGCATATTTCATTCATTAATCCACCATGCTTTTCGTAACTACTTAGAAACATTAATAAAATTCATCAATCTATCATTACAATTTCATAATTAAAAATATGTATCTAAAAAAATACTATCAATCAATAGGGTCCCTAACACATTTTTTGATTTTATGACAAGGTCATCTCCATGAGAACAAGTATGGATTTTAAAAAATTTAGGGGGTGTAGAAAATAGGTATAACACTAGCAACTTTGCTAGTCAATTTTGTGTAATTAATTTGAATAGAAACAAATTACTTATTATATAAAATAAATTTCTCTTGAGAGTGTGATTCAAAAAAATCAATTCTCAAGTAGCTAAGCACCAACCCCTTAAATAATAAATTTTGGTAAGTGATAGATTATTCGACTCATGTGGCACAAAGAAAGAGAAATAAATAACATGAAAGTTCAAGCTGGATGCACAATCAATTACAAATGTCTTAGGTATAAAATCTAAAAATGAAGTAATCTTTCAACAACCAAATATAATTTAACCATATTATTCATTTATTATGAAAAACTAAATTTGTAAAAGTAACTTCTGAAAATGAATAATACTTATAGCAATTTTGTATTTTCCTTGCATTCTTCCTTCATAATATGACATTCTCCATCAATAACCTTTTATTGATCATTTTCAAAATCAAAGCAACAACAAAGCAAAATAGAAAATGAAAACAAAACAATGAAACAAATAAAAGGAAAAACAAACCCAAAAGAAAGTAGAAAATAAAGCAAAAAAATAATAGAAAGATAACTAATCATAGATAATTTTAAATGATGGACATTCACTGAGTAATGCAACCAATTTCTTTCAATATCCTTAAGATAAAATATATTATTTTTAAGAACTATGACAATTCTATAAAGTTCAAGCCATAATGTATCAAGCTTATGATATTTTTCAAGGTTCTCATGAGCTTTATCCCAATATAAGACTAAACCATCAATATTAAATTTCTTATTAAAAATCTTCTTATCAAAAAACTTTTTAAATTTTTACTTAGCTCTTTCTAATTTCTGCAATGCTACTACTTTAGATTCATCAAGAGCTTACTAAATCATGTAATCTTTATTCAATTAAATTTGTATCTTCATTTACATATTATAAAACAATTCTTATTGAAAAAATCTAAAGTTTTATTGGCAAAGTAGTTTTAAACCCATATGTTAACATAAAAGGTGAATAACTAATTACTACTTTAAAAATAATCTTATCATCCCATAAAACTTCAAAAAATTTAAGATGCCAATTTTTTTTTGTTATCACAGACTAATTTTTTTATAATAAAAATCATATTTTTATTTGTGTACTCAGCTTGTATGTTTCCTTGTGGATAATACTTAGATGAATGACTAGATATAATAGAGTATTTTTCTAAAATTTTTAAGAATTTATTTGAAATGAATTGAGGTCTATTATTCAAAATAATCTCATATGAAACTCTAAATGTAGAGAAAATCTAATTTTTTAGAAAAAAAAATTACTTCACCTCTTACTGTATTTTTAAGTGCTTTGGCCTCATACCACTTTGTGAAATAATTTTTAGCTATCAAAATATATCTATGACCTATAGATGAAGGTGGATGAATATATAAACTAAAACCAATGCCCTATTTTGTAAAAAATAAATAAAAAATAAGTGTATTTAAAGACATTGCAGGTAGTTTATCTCTTCCAATAAATAGTTCACAAGGCATGCAGGAACAGACTAACTTATAAGCATCCTGAAACAAGGTAGGCCAATAATAACCTACCATAAAAATATTATAAATAGTTATTTTTGTAGCATAATGTTCATGATAGTTTCTTTCATGACAACCCCTAAGAACCTTATGAGTTTGATTATGTGTAAGACATATTAACAAAACTCCATCTCGATTACAATAAAATAGAATTTTTTTCAACATATAGAAATTTAATACTTTTAGTTTTAATAAATGCCTTTCTTTTTTATTTAAGATATTATGACAAGATTGATTTTGAAAATAATAAACTAAATCATGATACCAATCATTTTCAGCTAATAAACATTTCCATTCATTCATCTGAAGATTGACCTTAAAATTTTGAAAAAAAATCAATAACCTTTATGGTCTTTAAATGTGGTTTAGCATTTAGATTCTCATCAACTAATAAAACTAAAATATTTATATTTGAGGCAATATTCTCAATTAAGTCTTTTGCTAATTCATTACCTTTAATAGTTTTGAAGTTTTTGAATTTAAGATCAAATTTTTGAATGCATAAAATCCACTTAGAAATCCTTCCTTGAATGGTTGGTTGTTTTAAAATATAAGATAAAATATGCACATTACATTGTGTAAAAACTTTGTTTCCCATAAATAAATAATAAAACTTAATCAAAGAGGAGACTAATGAGAAAAAAAATTCTCAATAAGGGGGTACCTAGTTTATGCATCTTTTAGAACTTGACTCATATAACTGATTGGTTTTTCTTCATTATTTCCAAACTCTTGAGTTATTATAACTACTATAGCCTTTTTAGTAGCATTAACATAGTAAATAATTTTTTTTTTCAAATTAGGTTTAGCAAGAATAGGATCACTTGCAATAACATTTTTAATAGAATTAAAAGCTAATTCAAAATCTTCATCCCAAATATAAGTTTTATCTTTCTTAAGCAATAATTATAATGTATTAGATTTATCAACGAAATCAAGAATAAATTTTCTAATTTTTTTTTATCTTATCGAAGAAAGACCTTAAATTTGATTGATCCTTGGGAGGAAGAAGTTTTTAAATTTCCTTAACACATTCAAGTTCAATTGAAATCTCATATTTTATAATTATGCATCATAATAACTTACCCTCAGTTACACCGAAAACAATTTTTTTTGGATTCAAAGAAATTCTAAATTTTTTACATCTCATAAATACTTTACAAAGATGATGTAAATATATTTTTTTCTTTTAGAATGAATGGTGAGATCATCTAAATAAACTTGAATAATTATGCCTATGAAATCAACAAAAGTAACATGCATAGCTCTTTGAAAAGTAACCCTTGCATTTATCAAACCAAAAAATATTCTGTTATAAGTAAAATTACCTCTACATATGGTGTCATTAGTTTTATATCTATTATCAAGATTTACAAAAATATAATTATAATCTATCTAATAAAGACATCATTTTAGATCTTGTAATCTGCTATAAAATCTAACCTATGCTTGGTAGAGGAGAATTATCTTTTACACTAGCTTTATTTAGATCTCTAAAATCAATACATAATCTAATGTCACTATTTTTATTTCGTATAGAAACTAGATTAGCTAACCATTCTAAATATGTTATAAGAAAAATGACGCTAACATCAATCATTTTATCCAGTTCTTTATTAATGGTGTCCTCTAATAAAGGATTGATTCTTCATATCTTCTACCTAATATATTTGATACCAAGCTTAATAAGAATATCATGTTTAATATTATTAGTATCATAACCTTTAAGGTCTTTATATGACTAAACAAAGACATCAATAAACTCTTTAAATAATTTGAACTTAACCTTCTTATTTTCAATCACTTAAATTCTTAAATAAACATAATTAAGATCATTTTCAGTGCCTAAATGTATAAGAGTGGTCTCACCTATGATTCTTCTTAATGGATCCTTTGTTCTAAATTTTTTAGATTGATCATTGCGTGAAAACATAGATTCTAAGCTTGCCAAATTAGTAGGTAATTTGTTAGTACTTAATTGCAAATAATCACCATAATTTAGTACATAGTCATCATGATCAAAATAATTACCTTTAAGGAATGAATCTATATGTTCATCACAACTAAACATGAGCCAACTATCATTTAAATCAAAAATCTTGAGATGAAAAATTTCAAAAAAAAAAAGGTCCACAATAGACTCACTTTTACTTAGATTTAGATTAGAAGCATAAACATCAAGTTTATTAGCTCTTACATTAAATTATTTAAGTATATATGTGATATTGAAAACTTCAAAATACTCAATTGATAACCAAAATTTTTGTGTATAATGGTGCAAATGATTTTGATTAGTCTTATAAATATTGTGAACTTGTTTTATTAATAGCTCTAAATTTTGAAAATCTTCTAAATATTTAACATTTAGCTCTATGGCCTTTTCTAGCCCTAAACATAATGCTTCAAATTTTGCTATATTGTTAGTATTTTCAAAAGACAATTTGAAAGCATAATGAAAGATTTTACAAACAAGAGAAATTAAATAAATTCTAGCACCATTATCTTGTTGAGATCAAGCTCCATCAAAGTAAAGAGACCATAAAATATTCTTTTTAAATATTTCCTCATGTTGATTTTATAGTTCATCTACATTCGATAATTCGTAAGTCCCAATCCTAAATTTAATGTAAGAAATATTAGATGAATAAGACGATTTAATTGGGGTACCAAAAAAATCTTCCTTTTTAATGAATTTAATCTCATTATTAACATGAACCCATGTGATATCTTTTCCAATGAAAGTCCTGATTGCCTTAAACCAATCCCTTCCTAACATCATTGCATAATTCCTAGGAATATCCAACACTTGAATATTAGTCATACATCTAATCCATTCATCTTACAAAATTTTAATAATTATGTCACAAAACTTATCACAACTCTTAATTTATTGAGAATAAAAAACAGTAAGTTTTGTACTATCTACTTCATAAGATATACTCAATTGATCTACAATGGACTTAGACATGATATTCTTTGAGGCACTTGTGTCTAAAATATAATTATGAATTATTTTATTAGAAATTTTGACTGTGACATAGAAATGAGGAATATAATCAACAGAAGGTTCAAAATGCTGGGTATAAATGTGTTCAAAATTACCTTCCTCTTACAAACTTATATTAGCTATAGTATTTTTCACTATTTTATTAATCTTATCAAGCTGTCCTAGAAGACAAACATGCAACAAAGAAAACTTAGCTTTAATTGTTGAGAAGTCGTCAATTATTTTTTAAGTCTTAGCATCAATTTATCTAAAATTTTTAGATTTATAATGTTAATATTGACTATTATTATATCTAGTTCCAAAATGATTATTTTTTGCAGTATTATCATTAGAATTATTAGCATTATTTTGAGTTAATTTACCTTTATTATCATAAGAGAATTTATCATTTGCTATTTTATTATTTTGAACAAAATTATAATCTTTATTCTTAGTATTTATAACATAAACATTCTCATTTTTCAAAGGATCATCAAGAATGTTTAGATTATATGCTAGATCTTCAGTTATTTTATCTTTCCCTTAAAGATATTTATTGAATTTAATAACAGCTTGACATGTGTCTGAATTATGATCAAGTTCATAAACATTGCAGTAATATAGAATGTCTATCTTTTTATCTTCTTTATTGTTCTTATTTGAATAAGGTTTATCATTAAGTTGTCTTTTAACAATGACCAGTTCATTGCCTAGACTTTGTATTGCCTTTAATATTTTTGCATTATCTTAATTTAAGCCTATAGAATACCTATCTTTAGAATCAATACGCTTAAGTTTATTTTCATATTCAATATAAAATATTATAGTTTCATC
Organism: Torreya grandis; assembly: GCA_037957365.1. Classification (NCBI taxonomy): domain Eukaryota; kingdom Viridiplantae; phylum Streptophyta; class Pinopsida; order Cupressales; family Taxaceae; genus Torreya; species Torreya grandis. Next base: position 1,001,164 of record JARHVA010000881.1, read on the forward strand.
ATATTTTGTAATATCTTTGTCTTTTAAAGCTATTTTATATTTTAAAGGTAAAACATTGCAAAGACAAAGTCTATATAACTTTTTTGAAGGTCTAAGATCACCTGAGATTTTTTGACGTAGCTTGGTGAATCTAGAAATAAAATGATACATGGTTTCAACATGATCTAAATAAATATTTGAAAGATCATTAACTAAATCAAAATACTATTTGGCCTTTCCAAATGATAATTCTAATCAGTCTTCTACATCTCTCTAATTATCAATAACTTTAGCAGATAGACTAAGAAATGCTTGATAAGCTTTTCCTTCTAATATTTGGGTAAAGAATATTAAGAATTTTTTTTATTAGTTATTCCAAGAGTGACACAAACTAATTTAAAAGCTTCTAATTGATCTCCCTTGATTCTCTAGAAGCACAAGAAAACTTTGGTATATTCAATCCCTTAAGAGAAGGTAACTTACCAAGATGATTTTTGACATTAATTGGATCATAAAAATTCATGGTGCTATAGTTATTTGATGCTCTCCCTGAGCTTCTACTTCATCTTCACCTTTAGTGAGATCATCTTATTCTCATTATTTTGTAACCTGTGAAGTAGATCCTCTAATCTCTGCTCTCGTATTAGTGGTTCTCCCACTAGTTGATATATTAGAAGTTTCATTAGTTTCTTCCTAAACAAATTGATTATTTTGAACCTGATGCACTTGATCTAATCATAAATTTTTAATATCAATTTTAACAGGTACAAAAAAATTATCAAATAAAAAATAATTAGAAATAAAACGAGTTTTAGGTCTAAAATTAGCAGCTAAAACTCTATCTTTATCTTTCAAATTCTCTTATTTGAATTCATAATATCACATTGAGTTTCACGTATAAGATTCAAATACCAATCAATCTCAAATTTTGCAATCTCTTCTTGATTTATGACTTCAACAATCTGATGAAATAATTATACCATGTGTAACATGTTAAATTGAAATCAACATCAACTTGATCATCTTATAAATCTATCTAAGTCAAATAATATTAGGTTGTTGACCTCAAAAAATAATTAGCAAGAAGAAAATAAAACTTAAAATAAATCAGTTTCTTAATGAGTCCCCAATAGAGTCATCAAATTTGTTGATGATAGAAACTGTACCATCAATATATCAATCTTTCCATCTATTATGAATGTCAAATTTGAATCGTACCAGTCTAATCATGGGGTTTTAAAGGTTCATCTAAGATCCTAAAAATGCGATGGATATTTTATTATAAGTTCTAGGAAATAATTAATAAGTTATCAAAGTAATTTATTCTATTATAAAAATAAAAAATTCGCTTATTAAATCATGAATCAGTGAAGATAAAAATTTATAATATATTCTATTCGACAAAGAAAACTTATGAGTTAGATAGTTTCTTGAAGAATAAAAATCTGATTCAATAATATGTATATATTCAAATAATATCTTTGTTTCTTGCTTATATTGTTCTCCATATTAACTCTAAAAAAAATCAAAAATAAAAGAGATAAATCAAAAAAAGAGAAAATATTTAATCACATAAGAAAAGAGCGAGATAACAAACAAACAACTAATAAACTAAGAAAAATAGACAACTAAAATCTAAGAAAAAAATAACAAACTAATAAATGACAACATACTAAGTAAATAAATTAATCTAATTAAGACATGAAATCAAAATAAATTATAGACTAAAAGAGGAAAATAAACAAAAATTAAAAGAACACATCCTATTAAGGAAATGAAATACTAAAAATGTAAGAACTAACTAAGATAAACACTCTAATCCAGAAATAAAACTAAAGAATAAGATAGATTAAAAAATTGAATAAAAATCAAAATTAAATCTAAATAAATCATAATTATGGATAAACTATTAAACTAAACTTAGACCAAACAAAAATATATAATCTAAATAATTATGTAGATCTAAAACCTATTTAAACTAATTCTGAAATAAAGTAATGTAAAAGGGCCTAGGCTATAAAATAACTTCTAAATGACTAACTTAAGGAAAATAGAAAAAATTATAAAAGAAAACATAAATTAACTATAAATTTAATAGGATTAAATCTAAATAATTGAAAGAAATTAAACTCTAAATAGGTCTAAATAAAGTAGGAATCTAAAAAACATTTATAGCTATCTAAGCAAAGAAAAGAACATGATTTCAAAAACAAGACACTAATTAGAAACTAAAATAGAAATGAACTAAACTAAAACTAAAGTTAAAAAGATAACAAAAAATTGGAATAAAATTAGATCTAAAAAAAAATTAAAGATCAAATTATATTAAATTTAGAGTCAAATAGATTATAATAAAGAGTGTGAATCTCAAAGGAGAGTCATCTTAGTAGAAAATGAAAACTTTATTGAGAAAACTACCATTATTCTTTTACAAAAACTTGAATAACAAATTTATAGTCAAAATATAGCAATAAAGTGTCATAAAATAGCAAAATATTCATCATTATTTAGATTGAATACTTGGAATCTGTGCATAAGAATACAAGTAACAATCATCAAAAGATGTTAAGCTTAGCAATCTTCAAATAATTAGTACTAAATGATAAATAAAGATGGATATACATGTGTTGCATAAGTAATTACTCAATCGTTAGATAAAGTACCATTGGGTCTATCTGTAAAAGTTGTACTATCTCAAAGGATTCGTATAGAAAGAAGAAAGATCAATGATTGAATTCAAAAAATGTCTATGTCTTCAATACCTATTATTCTTCTTTTGAAATTGATCTTTAAATACTAGTTATAATCTTGAATGATAATGACTCAAACTAGGAAATCAAATAGTGATTCATGTAATATAAATCTAAACTTTGACAACATCGACAAACCACTTAATCACAATCAAAGTAACAAAAGTTTATTAGACCGGAAAGGTAATTAGAAATGAGCTATGAATCATAATTTTGTCTTGAGAATAAATTTTAAATGCATTGATTTTCAAATGTGATAATCGTTTCTATTACACCATCATCTGCTTTGAGTCATTAATCATATCAACTATGAAGATCAAAGTAACATCATAAATCTACTGAAATGATAAAAAATTGAAAGTTTATTTATCAATTGAAACTGTCAAAATTGAACTGAGTATCAAAGTTATATATATATATATATATATATATATATATATATATATATATATATATATATATACCATGCTTTTCAAAACCACTTAGAAACATAAATAAAATTCATCAATCAATCATTACAATTTTATAATTAAAAATATGTATCTAAAAGAAAATACTATCAATCAATAGGGTTCTCAACACAGTTTTAGGTTTCATGACAAGGTCATCTCTATAGCAGTAAGTATAGATTTTAAAAAATTTAGGGGTGTAAAAAATAGGCATAACAGGATTGACATGCAACTACAAGTTCACGCCTAGTTACAAAAAATATAAAATATAGAAAATTGTAAAAATGACAAAAATAAACTTAAAGTGTAATTTCTAGCCTTTAGATGATCCATTTTGGGCCTAAAAACATGTCGATAATTTTTTTAAGTGACTAATATGGATATGGTTATACAAAGCTCTTTGAGATCTTCATTGTAAACAAATGGGCTCAAACAGAGGCTCAGGTCAAAAGTTATGGCTTTATCAAGATATTCTCCCACATCACATGTGGTTTAAGAAAAATAACCTAACCCAACCTACCCTAGTAATTTCTCTATACACCTCAAGTGGGCTCTTAATGCTTGAGAGATAAGCTAGCATAGTGGATTATTTATATATGTTAGTTATGGGCTAGTGACACTAGTATATTGGTGAAGAATTGGAAAACCACCAACATGTGCACCTACAGGCCCTCATTTTTACTTCAAGAATTTCATAAGTACTTAAGAGTATGGATGAATTCAGGACATCGAGGAAGAGGGAAAAGAGACTTAAGATTGGAATCCATATCCTAAGTATGCAGTCTAATTTATATTGCTACTATTTATTGAAGTGTATACACCCCTTGTACTAAAAGTTGTATTAAAGGTGTGAAAGAAGATATAAAATTTACTAGTTGTTTACATCTCATATTTGATGATAAGGACATGTATATTCATATTACTTTAGACTGCATGAGTGTTGATTTTCAAACTTGGTAATCTCCCTAAGACTTGATGATGTGATAATTCATTGATACTTGTTTCTTGAATTTATCATATAAGGATTTGTATATATATATACTTATCCAATTAAAATAAAGGACCTATTTGTAGACAAGCCAACACAAGAAAATAATATGATGATACTTGCATGAATGATTCCTATTAATTGTGTATAAGTTTATTAAGAATGTCTTATATGTCCAATAATGGATATCATATGGTTACCATACTTTTCACCCAACCCAACCTACCCCTAGTATTATCTCTTTGTGCATCAAATAGGTGCTCAGTAAGTGTTGAGAGATAGGTTGGTGCTATGGATTAGTAGTATATTTTGGGTGCATGATAGTGGCACAAGTATGTCAGTGAAGCATTGAAAATACCCCAACATGTGTGCCATTAGGACCTAAATTTTAGTTTAATAAGTCTAAAATTACATGTGTGTTGATGTATTCAAGGCATCCAGGAAGAGGTAAAAGAGACTTAGGATTGTAATTTATGTCCTAAGGTTACACTATTGAAGTATATACACCCCTTAAACTAAAAGATGGATTAAATTAGTGAAATAAAGTATATAATGTACTAGTTTCTTGAATCTCTTATCTAAGGATAAGGACCTATATATTCATATTTCATTGGAATTTATGAGTGTTGATTTACAAATTGTCTTAGAATGTGATCTATTAAGGTCTTTTAGAGTGGATTTATAGATATACACATTTTAAATTATATCTTTGGTCAAATTCATGTATATTATGATGTAATTAAGTAGAAATAAAATGTAATATGTAAATGTAAACTAGGGTATATGATGACTAAGTGCCTATATTAAAACAATGGATATATTTGTTGAAGCTCATAGTAAGTAGGAAAAGGAACTCACCAATAATATGGGTAAGAGGAGAGTAATTGAAATAAATAATGCATGTAGGTAAAGGCACATTACTCTTATCAAAAGGAGGAGATGTCTCTAATAATTCATCGTCTCCTAGAGAAACATCTCTAGTACATTGAAATGTCACATTTATATCGAACTTCATTCAAAATGGAGTGTTATAAATTGATTTCTTAGGTTTTTTCTTTTCTCTAGTAAAATAATAAATGATTTTTTATTTAAAAACCCACTTAATTTGTTTATGATATGTAATAGTATTTTCCATGGGATTTTCAAAATGTTTAGTTTCATTTGCTGTTATCTAGTTGAATTGAAACCTTATTACCTTGAAATTCAAAAGATATACAATCATTTAAATTATCAACTATTGCATTCATCGTGTGTAACCATGGAGTACCCAATATATAATTATATTGAAACAAAGATGAAATAATAATGTAGGACATGTTTGTAGATCAATGTATACTACAATTTAATACATCCTAATATTAGATGTTCAGTATAAGAAGGTGATACTTAAGTTCTATTTTCAATATCATATCCAAGTGTCTTAAGGAAAGGAAGGTTACATATATTGAATTGAGCTTTATCATCTAAAATAATTCCTTGTATTTTTTGTATTTCCATATAAATGAAATTGGCCAAAGGTTTTGCCTATGAAATATGATTCTATCTAAGGTAATTGGGAACCATGATTGACACATTTTCATGTCGAGGTGATTGTTCCTTATGACTTGGGTTTTCTTCCTTGAGAGTTGATTTTTTTTCTTGTGGCTTTTTGTTAGATATATCAAGTTCAAAATACCACGATCGATAAGATGTTGAATTTTACTTCTTAAGTGAAGGTATTTTTTAGTTATAGGTCATATTTTCCATGATACTTAAAAAATTCACTTCAATTACAAGATGTTGGAATGTGTTTCATGTTGTGACGTTTAATATATGGTAAAATAATTAAGTTCATATCAAGTATTTTGGTTAATATTCCTTTTTTATCTTCAAAAATTTTAATATATTATTTTGATCCATTTAAGGCATGGGGCTTGTTGAGGGTGTTGATTTGTTGGGGGTATTAATACTGATGTTGTAGATGCATTCTTATTAAGCACATAGCTAGTGTTGATGTTGTAGATGTATTATTATAAATCACATGGTTAGGGTTGATATTTTAATTACTATGTATATAATCATGAAGCTCTTAGGATGGGAAAATGTACTCCTCAAGTAAAATAGCATCACAAAAAATATGATCAAAATTTGTGTAAGATTTGTTAAGTAGTGTTAATTTGACTAGAGGTAAGTGAACATTACTGAGGATATATTTAGTTTCTAAATCTGATGGTTAATAGTTTAGATAGTGCATGTAACATTGAATAAAATGATATAATTTTAAATGGTCTCATTTTTACCTTTGAATGCAGTGGGAGGGGTGCAAATATTCAAATGTAGTAGGATGTCCACTATTGGAGATAAATCATTCGAAGAAAACATATTATGATGTAACATACTAATACAAGGATCCATTAGGTATACCCATATTTTATGCGATTAGTGATAAAAAAGGAGTTGAAATTATTTGTATCCTCTGAGGTTAGTAGAGTCATGTGCCTACATATATTGGTGTTCATCAAATCCAATGGATGAGGAACCCAACATTCACTTTTTCCAAAATGATCTCTTCATTTTTCTCCAATTAAGTAACTTGAAAGCATATCCATTTTGTGCCATAGTGTGGGAAGGCCTCTTACCATTTGTTGTTTGCTCAAATCTAGAAAATACCCATAGCTCAAGTGACCATATCTACAATGCCACAAATTTTATAGGTATGTAGACTTTTCAAAAAGGACTTGATGATCTTTATGTACCACATTAAGTTGGATAATTTTGCTAAGGCTAGAAGCTTGAGCCACATTTTTGGAGCCTCTAGACTTGTTTTTAATTAGACAAAATTTCTAACCATCTACTAGGTGATCAAAGTCAATCTTTAGGTTGTGAGCAAGCAATTAGTTTATAGACACAAATTTCTTAGTGAGCCTTGGAACACTAAAACATATATGATTATGCAAGTATTATTACTAAGATTTAGAGAGATATCACCACAACCTTGAACAATGTATAATGTATCATCATCGAGAGACACACTTCCCTATAATGTTGTTTGATTCAAATTAGAGAACCAATCCTTCTTATCAATATTGTTATTGGGATCCATGTACTAGACTAAATTTTGAGAAGAGGTTTCTTCATGTGTCTGAGTGGTAAATAGATGATCTTCATATGAATAATAATTCTCTTTAGTGACATTCCCATGCTATTATTTTTTGGAAGGTTCCATTTTCCATTACTGTGTTGACAGCTTATTTTTCCTCTTTGCCCATGATCAATTTTGTGAAGTGGGATTCTTGTTGGATGAGCCTTGTGTATATGTATTGTACCAATAATATTTCAATTAAAGTCCTTGTCTATCGTAAATTTGAAAAAAAAATCTACATACAGGTTTTGTTCTCATGTTGGTGTTGTTGATTTTTCTACTGAGGAGATTTTTTTGAACCTTTATGGGCTTCTTCCTATTAAAACATGTTAACCAATGTCTTGAATGTTGGTTTTTTATTTATGACATTTACAATGGTCACAAAAAAATTATGTAGGAGGAAACACTCTAAGTACAATTGAAGCCAAAGAGGTGTATGTCACTGTCTCTCCTAAATGCAAGAAGTGAGGCTCATAAAGTTACAACACAACGCAAGAAAACTTCCACATTTTCCTTTGGTTTTAATTTGAGACAATAGATTTTTATTCTTCACCTTGAAGATATTATTTAGCTTCTCCCAAGAATTCTTGGATATAGTGGCATTGCAAATATGAGGATGTACATCACCCAATACTCCAAACACTATTTTCAGCTTTGATTTTTGATTGGATTTGTCAAATTTCCACTATTGATCAACATCGGTGGCATGTTGGGTCAATGTACCATCAATAATTAGCTATATGCTTTCAAATTTCAGATGTGTTTTGACTTTAGTATTCCATGTTGCATAGTTGTCACCATGAAGAAGCTAAGTGTCTGTCAGAATGAATATTGGTCCATTTCCAACTATTGTGAACAAGCTAACAAAGAAAGATGGATAGGTTCCTTATTACTCCAAATAGGTACCATTTCATATATATTGTTGGTATGATATGCCACACCTCTCAATATATGTTCTCTTCCTATATACATGTCAGTATGTGGAAAAAGTTTTCATTTCAATATGTTTGGTGATACATGAAAGAGATATTTACATACATGAGGTCTGAGGGGTACGTGGTACCAAGACAATACGTAAAAAATATTTTTTATCAATGGTACATGCTTCGTGAAAATCCTTGTATGTGGGCATAACTACTCTGTATACTCAGATAATCCAACTATTAAGATATACACTGAACGATTGTGATGAATGGCTAATTGAGGGATGGTTTAATAAAAAGTTTACAATCCTTATTACTCCCCAACAATTTATAGGGATGAGGCCTAGACATTGTCCTTGTAATTATATAAGGTTGTGGATGTAGTAGATCAAATGTGATGACATGACCCATAAACGTGATCCAAAAGCATTGCTAATACTGAACACTACATTTGAAATTTAATAATCTCATTTTGTTTGTTTGTTTGTGTCACTATATTAATTTACAAAGAAATTTTACAATGCTCTTTTGAGATTTACAAATTACAATCAATGATTTGCGGAAATAATTTTTTGTTAGAAAATTGAGAATAAATACCCACCTTTCTATTTCAAAAAAAAAGGTACCTCCCTATTTATTTTGCGAGTAAAATTGTTAACCTCCCTTTTGATTGTTCATCACTATTATATTTTATTTTTGATTATAATGAAAATCGATTACAATCTTTCATTATCTCCATCTAAATCTAAATTTATACTCTGATAACTAACAAACACCTTCATGCATCATCCTTCCTACTTGACTCTTGCCACTACTATATAAAAGACACTATAAAATATTACCACCTAGTGATTAGTGGGGTTTAACTTCTTGACCACCGCCTTATTAAGGTTTTAGCAAAAATAAGTATTGCCAACTACATTCTGGAGAACTCATGATGAGTATATGCACATTAGTATTTCACTTGAATAAAACACAGATTTGTTATAATGAAAACATACCATGGTTTTTAAATCTGCAGGTTGTTTTGGTATTTTTGGTAGTATGTGGCTACAGTCCGAGATTACTCGTAATATAATGTCGAGAATGCAGTCGGATTTGGTGGATCGAGTATCCAAATATGCTCAGTCCGTCGAGTCTGGACAGTTTCCTGAGATGGGTGACGATGATATGCCAAAACTAGAAGAACAATTTGGTACTTTGAACGCCAGCGGCGAGGAGATTGTTGAGACAAACATTGAACCAAACAATGACCCTCATCATCATCTCATTTATCTTTACAAATTTGAACAGCTCGCTTAGAATTTCAATGTGCAACTCCATTTTGTGCACAACTCAGTAATGTAGACAGAACAATGCAACTGTGACTACCGACACATTGCAGGACCGAGCATTTCAGGGGTGATGGAATGGGTATTTATGGAGTTGAGTTGGAAGATGACTCGCTTCTGAATGCAACCTGACCTGATGCTAAAACCAATAATGCAATGTAATGGGAATCTATAGCGATGCAAATCTGCACATCTTTTATTAGGGTATACCTAATTTTTTAAAATATGTTTGAAGATATTATATGGAATAGAATGTCAATATCTCAATTTATATTTATAATGTTGAGTAAATATACATTTAAATTAATGAGTTCTTTTGGCTAAGTAATCATGAATAAGGGATATTCATATTATCAAAATCACCATCTTAGATTTAACTATGTCAAATATTTAGAGGGATTTGTATTTTGATGGGTGAATATAAGCAACCATCATCCTCCCCAATCAAACTACAACTCTTTTGATTCTAATATCAAATTTAAACTTCAAATAATCATTTATTTGATTAATCCAAAAAATTACAAATATATAAAAATACAAAAATATATACTTATAATAAACCGTAATTATTAAGGTGAGCAATGATATGAAATCTCCCCTAATGTACTATTATACGCTAGGAGTTATTAATAGACTATGACAACAAATTATGTACCTAAAATTTGAGAGTTTTTAAAAAAATAAAATAAAAAATAGTATAACAATTTTATTTATACATGTTTTTTAATAATGAATTAATAAATTAACATATTTTAATTGTAAATAAATATATTAAAATTGATAAAAATTTGTAAAGTTTTTTATTTAAAAATAATTCTCATGTATCTTCAACAATTAAATTGTAAAATACTTAATATAATTGAATTTTATGTTGGAATTTTATCTAAGAGTCTCTCCTACATCTACTATAACTTTTGCATTATGTTACTCTGCCTTAGATTTGGCCAATTTCACTCTCAATTTCTCATCTTGTCTCTTTTCTTGTGCATGATAATGAAGATAATAAGATGTTTTGTTCCCTTCTTCACCATATCTATAACAAATAAAATGTCTTTGCAGGGCATTCCATCCTTTACAATCACCATAGCCTCTATCTCTCTTAAACTTTGTTGATTCTAAAACCCTTGTCTAGCATCTTCTTCTCTTTCTCCCTTATGGGATGATTATTTTATTATTGGATTAAACCCACAACATCCCCTTAATGGATATGATTATCCTCTCTTCATTGTAGCCAATCTATGAAAATCTTGCCTACTTTTCTTCTCTTCTACCTTCAGAGCTAGTTAATAGGCATCTTCCATGCTATTGGTCCTATGCATAGCTATCTCATATTGAATACAAAACTTCAACCCATTAACACACCTTACAACCATTTATTCTTATGTTTCTTCATGATCAACTTGAAAGGATAGAATATGAAATTTATATATGTACTTTTGTACATTGTACTCCCTTTTTTTAGGGTTTCAAATCTTTTTTTATAAGGTTTTTGAATAATCCATAGGGTGGAATATTTCCTTCAACTTATTCTACATTTTAATCCAAGTATTGATCTTCTAGTTACCTTTTATTTTCCTTTCCTTATGTAAATGATCCCCAAAATTCATGGCATGACCCTTCAATTTGGTACATGCAAATTTCAATTTCTTCTCCTCTCCATATCATTGCATTCAAAAAGCTTCTCCATACTAGCTATCTATTCTATCAACTTTTTTTGGTTTTAGACTTCTCCCATATTATAAAAAATCTTTCATTTTTTCCTTCTAATTCCCTGGCTAGTCCTTATTTAAATGACTATGGCTCCCCTTATTTTTCCTCCCATTTTTGAATCTCTACTTATCATTTTCTTTTTTCATCACTTTCATCTCCCCTTTCCCTTGGTCTTTCACATGCAATAATTCTTACAATCTCTTCTACTCTCCTTTGAAAATATTGTATATTCTTATTCATCTAAGAATACAATCCTTTTCTTTCCATATTTATTCTAAAAAAATTGATCTTTAAAAATAGGATTTTTTTGGAAAAATTAAAACACAAGAAGAAATCATAAAAAATCTTACCTTAAATTATTTCTTCCTAGAGATGAACCTATCCTATTACCAGATGATGAAGCCAAGGGGGTAGGAGTTCCAAAACACCAATTAAAATTAGATATAATAAAATTGAGAAGTAAAAGACCATTATAATTCTTCAATATTTTTTTAAAATAATACATAGATTCTTTTAATATTGTATAAATTGAAGATAGATTTTATATATATAACTATAATCCTATTAAAAGAAAAGTTAATCTTATACTTAATTGAACTTTCTATTTTAAAAAAAAATTGAAACTTGTAATTTTAAGTAACTTTTGCATGCAAGCTCAAATGTGAATATATAACTCCCTTATTCTTCTACATATCTAAATTAAGTTGGGACTAACATGCAACTTCAAGTTCATGCCAAGTTACAAAAAATATAAAATATATAAAATTCTAGAAATGACAAAAATAAACTTAAAGTGCAATTTCTAGCCTTTAGATGATCCTTTTTGGGCCTTACAACATGTCGATAAATTTATGAAGTGACTATCATGGATATGGTTGTATGAATCTCTTTGAGATATTTGTTTTTTAAAAATGGGCTCAAATGGAATCATGGGTCAAAATTTATGGGTTTCGCAATATATGCTCCCACATCACATGTTGTTTTAAAAAAAATAACATAACCCAACTTAACCTAGATTAATTTCTCTCTATGCCTCAAGTGGGCACTCAATGCTTGAGAGATAGGCTGGCATAGTGGATTATTCATAAATGTTAGTTATGGGCTAATGGCACTATTATGTTGGTGAAACATTAGAAAACCACCAACATGTACACCTATAAGCCCTAATTTTTATTTCAAGTAGTCTATAAGTACTTAAATGTATTGATGAATTTAGGACATCGAAGAAGAGGTAAAAGAGATTTTAGATTGGAATCTTGTCCTAAGTATGCATTCTGCTTTTAATTATTACTATCTATTGAAGTGTATACACCCCTTGTATTAAAATTTGGATTAAAGATTTGAAATAACATATAAAATTCACTAGTTTTTTACACCCCATATATGATAATAAAGACCTAGATATTCATATTATTCTAGATTTCATGAGTGTTTATTTCCAAATTTGGTAATTTCCCTAAGACTTGATGATGTGATAATTCTTTGATACTTGTTTCTTTAAATTCTCATATAAGTCTTTGTATGTATAAAGACTTATCCAATTCAAATTAAGGACCTATTTGTAGATAACCCAACATAAGAAAATATTATGATGATACTTGCATGAATGATTCCTTTTGTTTATGTTAAAGGTTATTAATAATGTCTTATATGTCCATTAATGGATATCATATGGTTACCATATTTTTCACCCAATCCAACCTACCCCTAGTATTTTCTCTTTGCACATCAAGTGGGTGCTCAATAAGTGTTGAGAGATAAGTTGGTGTAGTGGAATAGGAGTATATTTTGGGTGTGAAATAGTGGCATAAGTATGTTAGTGAAGCACTTAAAAAACCCCAACATGTGTGCCATTAGGGCCTAACTTTTAATTTAATGTCTAAAATTACATAAGTGTGTTGATGCATTCAAGGCATCCAGGAAGAGGTAAAAGAGACTTAGGATTCTAATATATGTCCCAAGGTTAGACTATTTTTTATTGTTGTTACCTATTGAAGTGTATACACACCCTGAACTAAAACCTAGATTGAATTAGTGAAATAAAATATAGAATGTAGTATGTAAATGTAAATTAGCATATATGATGACTAAGTGCTTATATTAAAACAATGGATATATTTTTTGAAGCTCATAGCAAGTGGGAAAAGGAACTAACCAATAATATGGGTAAGTGTAGAGTAATTGAAATAGATAATGCATGTTGGTAAAGGCACTTTACTCTTAAAAAAGAGAGGATATGCCTCTAATAATTCATCATCTCCTAGAGAAACATCTTTATGACATTAAAATGCCACATTTATATCAAAATTCTTTTAAAATGGAGTGTTATAAATTGATTCCTTAGGTTTTAAATTTTCTCTAGTAATATAATCAATGATTTTTTGTTTAAAACCCCACCTAATTTGTTTATGTTATGTAACAATATCTACCTTGGTATTTTCAAAATATTTAGTTTCATCAGTTGTTAACTTGATAAATTGAAAACTTATTACCTTGAAATTCAAAAGATATATAATCATTGAAACTATCAACTATTTCATTAATCATGTGTAACCATGGATTATCCAATATATAATTATATTGAAACAAGGATGAAAATAATAAATAATAATGTAGGACATGTTTATAGTCAAGTATGGTTAACTAGGGGTTTCCACTAAGCAGTACACAAATGGCATCACTATGTAAAGGAATAGACCCTTTCATACTAAGTTAATCAGTATGAACTCAATTGATTTGAGGCATCTCTTATGTTAATCACACTTGGGACCATCTAGATGGTTGAAAATTTAAGTTTTAAAATAACCCCAATTACTACAGACATATTGTTGATGCAAGGCAAGTAGCTCAAAGTTCCATGTCATTGTACAATCTATTGGTAGAAGGGGGTATAGAAAACCTACTACTTCATGTAGTTTTATTTTTATATTAACACTTAAAATCCTCCCAAGAGTATGTATATACACAAATTTTATTAATACGAAGCAACCTTGTTAGTTTAGGGTTTAAGATGATATACTTTATTGTATTTATCTTTTCCTTTAATTACTTGGTCTTGATCGAGTCTAAAAACTATTTGTAAATAAAACACGTCATAACCAAACACATTTGTTATCCACCATTTTTTGAACAAGGAGGCATTATGTTGGTCAAATCAAAATCATCTTTTACCTTGTTCAAATTCTCATTTGAAATATTGTGTTTGTCTTATCTAAACAACATTGTTATGTTGTCCATTTGTGTCTAAACCATTTTCCAAAAATCTTCAAGTCCTTCACTTTTTAATTCAAATTTGAGATTTCACCTTTCTAAGTTTTGGGCCAATGTGTTAATTGGTTTTCCATTTTCTCTTGGTTTGAGTTAACTTAGGAATGATTTCTTGTTTGGGTTGAAGGTCGTCTTATAGACTCATCATCATCATTTGATCATTGTGAACTTAGGTTATCTCACATGTGATTTACACTATGTTATAGAACCAATTTTATTCCACCTTCCTATGACCATGTGGTGGCATTGTGCTTCCCATTTGGTTTTAATTTTATACTTAATAATTATTGCATGTTTTCACATCTTGAGTTTCTTAGTTCACATTGTTATTTTCCTCATCATAAAGACTCTCTTCTAATTTTATAGCAGCAACTCATTGAAGTTGAACTATATTTTATGATATTGACGGATCTCGAAACCTACATTTAGTGTACTAGTTGACACTATATATATTTTATTTATCATACCTTCTTCTAATTTTATGATTTCAACCCACCAAAGTTGAGTAATTTTGTAAACCATTTCTTCTAATTTTATAGTGCTATGTCACCTTCTCTTTATTATAGTCTCTTTTTACCTTGTCACTTGTTAGGAAAAAATCAAAAAACACCTTGTTAAAAATTTTGTAAAACATTTTCCAAAATATTAGAAAAACATAGAAAACAATCTTCTAGACATGACATAAAGGTGTACTCATAATAGGGTCTCTTATGGTCCTAGTTACCAGGAAGAGCATTTTTATGATGGGCATGAGCACTTCATTGTGTTTGAGCATATCCCCCTCTTTGGACCTATTTGTTGAATACCAAATTGATCCATGCCATTTTTTGTATGTCATCCTTGTCTTTCCCCTTCTATTTGCACGCTGTGATCAAAGTTTAACATTTTAGGTTATTCTTCTCTTTCAAATTTTGCAAATAATCAAGCTCCATAATACATGAAGGTTATCATTTTAGGCTATCCTCCTTCATCTTATGTTAACAATCAAGCTCTACAATGCATGAAGGTTACCATTTTAGGTTATCATTTTCTTTTAGTTTGTGTGAGAAATCAAGCTCTGTAACATATAAAGGTTACCATTTTAGGACCTCATCCTTTGGTTTACATGAGCAACCAAACTACGCGGTGACCATTTATTACGATTCTATGCCCATTGTCAAAATTTATTGAGCCTATTTTTTAGGAACATCACTTTAACAAGCCAGTCTTTATTGATCCCTTTTTTCATAGTCTTTTTTTTTTGGAGATCCCATTATTGACCCACAAACCATTATTCATTCTGAGCCAATTATTCCCCACTTTAAAAAGTCCATGTCGATCTTTGAGCCATAACAAGAACCATTCCCTCTTCAAAAAACATATTTCAAGGACCAAAATGTGTTCAAATTTGATATTTTGGAATCAATTGTAAACCAAGACCGAGATGTTATTACTGAACCACCCATTTTTGATGAGTCAACCTATGGTGAATCACCCATTGATATTTTATCTATTCTCAAGGAATCTCACTTTGATGAACTAGTCTTTGTTGAGTCTCTTCTTAATGGTTATAACCACTTTTGGGAAAATCATTACCTCAACCATTATCCTATTTTTAAAGAGCCTCATCCATTTGATAAGCTAGTCTCTATGAAGTTGTCTCTTGATCTTTTTCCACTCATTAAGGATTCTCATTATGAAAGGCCAGTTCCTATAGAGTCGCCTTTCGAGTGTTTCCCTCTCTTTGAGGGGATTCACCTAGACAAGCCATTCTATGTTGAACCCTTCCTAGATGAATCAATTTTTATGGAGCTCATTATGCTGTCATAGGCCATTATTTTTTTGATACCAAGCATTCAACAAAACATCATTATAGAAACATTCACATCAAATGAAGAATCAACATTAGAGTTAGGTTCCCTTTTTGAACCAACATTAGATTTAAGATCATAAGCATAATCACTATTGTAGAGAGGATTACATAACATGATTATTCAAACATTATTCCAATAAACCAAAGGAAAAATGTATAAGAACCAACTGAATTAAGCCTATCTATTCATGCAAGAATTACTAATGACAATGAAAGATATATGAAAGGAAGCAAGAAACCTATACCTTCTCGAGTGAATACATTCTCCAAAAGTGGCTCAAAATCATGTTCTACCTTGATCAAGCATCCTTATCTTCATCAATAATGGTGAAAAATTCCTCCAATGTCTCCAGAACTCTCCACAAAATTGAGGCTTATGATGTGACATCACTAAACTAGCCTATCAATGAAGCTTGCATATAAAATAAATGGTCAAATGCAAATGATTGTAGAAAAAAATTAAGATTATAACTTTGCACAAATTAAGCTTAAAAATGATGTCCATGGCCTATCTATTTATAGATTTTTAACATTGCTTAGAATCAACCTAAACTGTCCATCTTGAGATGAAGATGTGTGGTTGAAGATTAATTCAATATTTGAAATTAAATCCATAATTATCCTCATCAATATTTGGGATAGAGGAGAATTTAAGAGGCATGGAGGGTCATTATGAGGCATGGGAGACCCATAATCTTGATATTTTATGCATTTATGGCTTATGGATGTCACCCCATATGATGATGTCACCTGATGATATAGTTAATGACAATTAATTTCCAATAATGAGATATTTAATAAGTTCCATGGAATTATTACTTAAGCTCTTAATTTGGATTAATTAGCTTAAAAAAGGTTAATCAATTTTAGTGTAATTCCTTGGAATTCAGTGCATAATTAATCAAAATGGTCAGAAAGTCATATTACTGGGTCATAATTTGACTTGGGAAGAATTAGAAGGTGACATTAGATGCGTTGGAACTATATTCCTATTTAATATGTTGCCAATACAAAATAATAAAGGTACGTGATGTGTAGTAATGAATTAGAAGAAAAGAGTGATCTAGAGTATAAAAGGATGAAATCATCATTTTAACTTGAAATGATTTGATCAAAGTTAGCTGGCCCATAAAATGCATTGCTTCATTTAGGGACACTTTGGCTAAAATCGGTACATGTAAATGACAAATTTAAACCATTTAACATAATTTATATATTTTGAACTAAAATGTGCATTTGAGTGAAATACAAGTAAGATTGATAATTTCAACACAAATGGTGTTAGGAATTGGATGTCTACATTTTGCCCCTATTCGAGAAGGTGTAACGAGACATTCAAGCAAAGCAATGTCTTTTCAAAGAAAAGAATTTTCAAGAATAAATTAGATCAGACCCATGATGCCCCCTTGAGAGGACATACTAGGATGAATGATAAGGATGGACTCTTGAAAAGAGAGAGAAAGTTAGAGATTAACCCATGAAATAGATCACATCCAGATGAGCTAATGATTGCACATGTGATTACCATCAATGATCAAAATATAATTAGGGTATAATAGGTCCCAAGAAATGGGGGGAATATGAAATATACAATTCATAAATGTAAGGGACACACTTTAAACATACCCAATTTGAGAGTACAAGCTACATGCTTACGATATTGATCAATCTCGAGACAAGTTGCACACTAAATATGGCAATCGTGGATAGTAGTGTGGAGATCTTGGAATTAGAGGAAAAGAGAATGTTTTTCTTCAGAAAGAGAAACACCACTAGAATGAGGTCTCTAAAGAGAAGATAATAAGAAGTGCCCAAGTAGAGAAAATGTGATCATGATAAGATAGTTTTGCCCCAATAGGGTAAATTTTGATCATTGATAATGAATAAATAATGGTTTACCCTTATAGGGATGGTTTGATGCAGATCTTAATCAAATGTTGTGCCCCAATGTGGGTAAAGCAAGATATCTCAAGGATATAACCCAAAAGATAGGTTAAAGTAAGTGGGCACAAACATACATTTGATGGTGTAATGGCATAGAAAGCCATATCAAACCAAGCATATGAGAATACACAAAGTGATGAGAGAGATGAAAAGAAGAATGGAGATAGTTGAGCTGACCTTAATAGAAATTGAGTGCTACCTACATGGTTCCATTGAATCATGTTCCAACATGAACTTCAAGCCAATGTAGTTCACCCAAGTTTGGGAGAGAATGGAATGAGGAATGATGAACACTGACCAAGAATTGATTAGACTCAATATCTGCAAAGAGATGCACATCTAATCATATATTCAAGTGTTAAAATGCATGTTACCTAGATGCCTAATTCAATATCATGAACCTAGATTATGCAAAGCATTTTTGAGAATTTTTCATTGGAGAAATGTTGACGTTAAGACTTTGAGACCTAAGCACAAAGTGCTTGCTATAGAAAAATAAATTAGGCATCATAATTATGAATAATTTAGAATGACATAATATTCTAATTACACTAAGCCAGTTTAAATGTAAATACCTATAACTAAGGATAATGGTAAAAGAATGACCAAAATCAGAGTTACAACTATTTACATTTAAATAAAAAATCAAAGACAAAGAAAAAGATAAACATAAACATAAATGAACCTAACTTAAAATCAAGATATGATCAATCAAGACTTAAGTAGGAACAAAAATGTTTAAAAACAAAAATCAAGAACATCTTAATGACATGAGACCAAGATATAAATAATCAAGATCCATGTGGACCATAAAGACATTTTTGAACATAAAAGAGAAAAGCAAAATCAAATAGAAAAACAAGACACTAGCAATAATCAAATAAACAAAATGGTCCAAGAAAAACTTAATAACATAAGATCAAGATATAAATAATCAAGATCCATGTGAATCATCAAGATATTCTAAAACACAAAAGCAAAAACAAATAGTAAAATAAGACATCAACAATAATCAAATAAACAAAAAGGTCTAAGAACAACTTAATAACATAGGATCAAGATATAAATAATCAAGATCCATGTGAATCATTAAGATGTTCTGAAACATAAAAGAGAAAAACAAAAATATACAAGGAAACACAAGACCAAGATGAGACAAGAAGTAATAAAAAGAGAAAAGGAGAAGAAATAAAAGGAGAGGTGTGAAATCACAACATAACACCAAGAAAAAACAAAAAAACCAAGTTAGTGTAGTTTAAAGATAAATGTTCATGCACGTGTGGTAGAGGCATTACTTTCCACCACAACATAACAAAGAAAAATGGCAACAATTATTCCCTAATTAAAGAGGAATAATGACAGAAGAAAAGGAAGAAGAGAAAAAAAGGAAGGGGTTAGTCGAGCTCACTCTAGATGTACAAGACAAGTGGATGCTACCTACATAGTTCCATGGATGCATGTTCCAACATGAACTTTAGGCCAAATGTAGTTTTCTTAGGAAACATGATAGAAGAAAAATGATGATCAGACTGACATGATTAATTTTATAGAAGAAATTAAAGATATTACAAACAAATGAGAATGGTCTTGCAAACAAGTTGATGTGATGATAAAGAATGATCGTGCAAAATGGAAAGTGTGTGAGATAAGATGAACTAGTGTTTCTTTTATTGAAAAATGGTAAGAGCATAACATGGTGGGATAGGAATGTAAAAATGTACAAAAGTGTGAAATAATGTTTTTGTTCTTTTGCAGATCATGTTCTTATGTTTTGGATATTTTTGAGATAAAATATGCACAAAGTGGGACCATCTAGTCAAGGAGATGCATGTCCAAGAGTAGAGGTTACAATAAATAAGCTAACCTAACTATAATGTCCCATGATCACAAATTGGTGAGAGCGATGACCTTGATAAGACAACAAATGCCTATAAAGAGTATCAAATGTAATATAGAATAGTGTGTAGTGTGAAGTAACTCTGAATAAGTATCTATGTTCACCTATCTATAATAGTGTAATAAAGGTTTAGAACTAAAAATATGTTCTTTCTCACTTGTCTATTGAAAAAGCTACAAAATATTGTTCTAGTTGAACTACTTTGTATAACTGATGTTGAAGATGTTCATAATGTTTGTGAGATATAATCAAGATCATAATTGGTCAAGGAATAAAAAGTGTTCAAGCTTACAACATTCCCAAGTAATAATAAAGAATATGATTCTCAAGGAGAACAATCTAGGATAGGGTTAAATTTGTTTAGAGTGCCAATGATTCCAATGCCTTCATTATTTGAAATCGTGACGAGTGGACCAGGGTAGTATAAAATGTGTTTAGAGTAGGATAAAAGCGTGGGATAAAGTTACTTCAGCATAAGTTGCCCCCAAATCTTGGGTCTTGTAGACAATGGTTCAAATATGTTCATATGTAGAACCTCTTAAGGTGTTTGATGTTTATGGGCTCTCAAAGTTATTCACCATTAGGTTTAGCCAGTTGATATGACCCTGATCTATAGTTGGCCATGATAATATAGGGTCCCAACCAATTAGGCTAAAACTTACCTTTCTTTTTACGTTCAACATTTGTATTCTTTCGATTCTATTTCAAAAACAAGTCACTAATCACAAATTATTGAGGGATAATGTGCTTGTTGTAGCTTATTCGTAACCTATTCTGATAGGCATAGAAATTTTCTAGGGTAGCCAAACGCTTACCATCAATAAGTTCTAGTTATTGTAGTTATGAGGCTCTATAGTCTTCATCATCTTCAATGTGTCCCAGTGATATTCATAATGATGGTATCTCAATCTTGACCAAGATAATAACTTCAATGCTAAAAACAAGGGAGTATGGAGTGGCTCCAATTGGAGTTCAATGATTGGTTCTATAAGCCCAAAGGGAATGAAAGAGTTGTAAATGTCAATTATAGCTCGCATCATTAACAATCTTTTTAAAGATGACTATAATGGTTTTGTTTGATGCTTAAGTGTGTCTATTGTCTTACGAGTTGTATGGAGTTGATTTTTTCTACTTGATCTTAAAGTTCACACAAAGAGATTTTACATCATGGTTCACAAAAGATATACCATTATCATATATAATATGGGTTGTGATGCTATATCGATAGATGATATGGCAAGGAATGAATTTGGCTATCTTCTTCTCGATAACATAAGAGTAATGGCCTCAATCCACTTGGTAAAATACTTAATTTCCATCAAAATGTGTTTATGGCCATCTGAAGATGTTAGGTTAATTTTCCCAAAGAGATCGAGACCTTATGTTGAGAATGGCCATGGTTTTGTGATTGGTTATAGTGGTAAAGAAGGTGCATGTATCAAGTTACCATACTACTGGCAAGGAACACACTTATTTACATACTTGCAAGCATCAATCTCCATTTTGGAAAAATAATACCCTATTCTTAGGAGTTTCATTGCTAGGACTACACCATTGGTGTGAGTCCCATACATTCCTTCATGAACCTCCTTTAGTGCTAGCTTGGATTCTCCCAGAGATAAACAACTAAGAAGTGTTCCATCATAGGCTTTATGATAACACATGTTTCCCATGAAATTATAATAGGTTAAGTGATGAAGGAATAATTTTTGTTGGTTTTTGGAAAGTTTAGTGGGGAAGACATGACTATGGAAATATTTATAAAAGTTTTGGTACCATGGTAGCTCAGGTGGGAGATTAGGACCAAAAATGGTGCACACCCTCTCTAAATTCATTATAACATGTGCAGGCTAAATAAGATTTTCAATCAAGAACTGATACTCTTTAGCACTATCACATATTTTAATCATGGAACCAATTGTCACCATTACATCAGTAGATCTATTGTTTGCTCTTGGAACTTGTTTAAACTATAGAGATTTAAAATGTGTTTTAAGGTTATCGACAATTTGCTTGTAAGGAAAAATCTTGTCAAATCTTGTTTTATACTAATTAGTGGTCTCATTGATGATTAACTATGAATATCCATAGCCCTTTGAGCTTTGAATATCCCATTGTATAGCAAGGTGGAGCCTTGTAATCAATGCCTCATATTTGGCCATATTATTTATATAATGAAATTGTATATGGAATGCTTTGGGAATCAAATCCCCCAATGGTGTGATCAACAATATGCCAACTCTAGATCCATGGGACATGAATGATCTATTAAAATAAAGCATCTATTGTTTAGGTTCCTATGGTTCTTTTTCTATCATCATGATAGAATCATCTAGAAAGTCAAACTTGAGAGGTTGAGTATCCTCAATAGGAGCTTTGACAATTTGGTCAGCAATTACTTGCCTTTTGATTCTGGTAATTAATATCAAACTCACTTAGGAGCATAATCCATTTAACCATGCATATTTGAAGAGATGCTTTAGACAAGAGAAACTTAAGAGGGTCCACCTTGGTGATGATAATAGTTTTGTTATTTATCATATAATGTCATAGTTTTTGAGTAGCAAATACCACAACCAAACATGCCTTCTCAATAGGCATATAATTATGTTCATAAGCCACCATCATGTGGCTTAAATAATTAAAAATGTGTTCCTTACCATGATCATCATGTTGGGCCAAAAGTGCCCCTAGTGCATGTTCTATAGTTGATATATAAAGAAGTAGTGGTTTTTCCTATGTTGGTGGCCTTAAGACTAGTGGATTGGCCAAGTATGTCTTAAGCTTTGAAAATTCTATCTAACAATCTTCATCCCATTGAAAGGTTGCCCCTTTCTTCAAAAGATGAGTAAATGGGTGGCACTTATCTACCAATTAAGAAATGAACCTGCATATAGACTGCATCTTTCCTTGTAGGCTTCGTAGCTATTTAAGATTATTTGGTGGAGGCATTTCCATAATAGCCTTAACTTTTATAGTGTTGAATTCAATCCCCCATTGTGATACAATGAACCCTAGTAATTTCCCTAATGTGACTTCGAATACACATGTCTTAGGATTCAAGTGGACTTTATATTCATGAAGTCTCTCAAAGATTCTTTGTAAAATGTCAAAATGTCCAGCTCTTATTCATGATTTTACTAGTATATCATCAACATAATCCTCTAAAATGTCATGCATCATGTCATGGAATATGACAGTCATTGCACATTGATATATTGTTCCAACATTCTTCAAACCAAATAGCATGACTTAGAAATATAATGTTCCCCACGAATTGGTGAACATGGTCTTGTGCTAGTCTTTAGGGGCTATTTTGATCTGATTGTAACAAGAAAATACATCCATTAAAGATAACATCTCATACCCAATAGTTGAGTTGATGATTATGTCGATGGGGCATGTTTTATTGATATTTCTAAAATTAGTACAAATACGTATACCCATGGTATTTTTACTTACTGGGACTATGTTGGAAACCCATTTAGAGTAATCTAGGGGTCTAATTATATTAACTCCTAAAAAATTTTCTAGTTCAGCTTTAACTAATAGGGCGATATGTGGATGCATCTTTCTCAATTTTTTCTTGACTAGTTTGGCATCAAGATGGACAGCAAGGTGATGAACAATCAAATCAGGGTCTAAGCCTATCATGTCAGAGTATTCCCATGCAAAGATGTCTATATAATCTTTAAGAATGGATATAATATCCTCAGGTTTTGATTCAGTAAGGCAAGCTCCAAGATAAATAATTTTGGGATCCTCATAGGTTCTCAAGTTCACTTCTATTATGTTTTCCACCAAAAGTGTGGATCCATCTTCTATAATTTTAGGCAATGTATGATCGTGATCATCTTATGCTACCATATCTTTTTTTTTCCTCACAAAGATCTGTATAGTATGAAGAATTAGAATTGGCCATCTCATATAAAGGCCAAGTAGCAAAAACCTCTAGAAACTCAAGAGCAAGACGCTCAAACATTTGATGTTGTTCTAAATAAATGCTTGTACTGGCTATGGAACTTGGACTAGATGGACCTTCTGTGTCCTGAGGGGATGAGCAAACTTTCCCACCAAGGAGCACCTGAAATAGGTTTTCACTCAAAGGCTTGTCTTTTTCTTTACTTTTTCCCTGATTGAAGAGTGCCTCAAAGAGGTTTTCACCTGAAGATCTTGATATTTGTTCTTTATTATGACCAAGAAAGTTTACCTACTCTCCAAATTAGGTAGAAATATCCAATGAAAAAACAAATCCCTATTTGTGATCACCAATAGACAATCCATCTCATAGGCCCATGTATTATGTAATTGATTCATCATTTTGAAACTCATCGAGGCATTTGACTAAATTATATGGTTCCCAATCTATGAGTTTAGGATGGCAAAGGCATAGGTAACAATGAGGGTTGCTTCAGGATAGGAATCTCTAATAATAATAATAATAATAATAATAATAATAATAATAATAATAATAATAATAATAATAATAATAATAATAATAATATAATGTCATTCTTTAAGAAGGGAAGCACCACTAGGATGGGTTCTTGCTTTAGGACAGGAAGCTCTAATGGACATTATGGTTAATATGCCATTGGAATCAAATAAATCCAAGTCAGCAAGCTCATAAAAAATGCTATAATGGGATGTTGCATCATTGTTAGGAGTCTCATCACTAGTCACTTTAGAAAAGTCACTATTAAAATTCATGAGGTCACCCTCTGGTGGTATAAATCTGAGACCATGATTCCAATTGATAACTTTTGCTAATAAGGGCTCCAAGATTCCTTATGCTCATGGGCCAAGACCTTTTCTTGTATAGTCAAGATGATCCATTATTTAGTTAGGGATAGGATATTTTGGATTCTAAAAGCAATCATAAAGGCCTTCAGAAGATAACTAATCGCCCTTGGTAAAAGCCTCTTGATCTTTCTTTGGAGCAATTACAGGTACAAAAACCACATATAGCTTTGGTTGTTTCTTCTTTAGTTACCAAATCTGGTTGGGTCCATTGGGATTTTTGGATGGTTTAAGCTTTATAAATGACTTAGGGGATTTAGGCAATTTTCCAATATGGAGGATGTCCTTAAGATGGTATATGGAAATACCCATGTCTTTAATAACAACCTATTTTGTGAGAGCTATAAGAAATGGATCGATCAAAGTGGAAGCTAGATCACCAGGGTCAATATAATTAGATAGAGATGGATGGAAAATGATGGATTTATTCTTCTTCACAATAAACTCAGAACTTAGACAATAGTTATAATCATGAAACTTAACTTCAAGATGCTTGAAATATTGATATGGTTGTTGATCAGTGGGAATAGTTACTTGATTTCATCACGGGGAAACTTAAGGCACTGGTGAAGAGTAGATGGGACTGCCTGTACTTCATAAATCCAAGAATGACCAAGAAGTATGTTATAAATAAGTTCAATATACATAATATGGAATAATGTGTGATGACAAATGGACCCAACCATGACTGGTAACCAAATTGTCCTTGAAGACTCTCTCTTGGCATTGTCGTAAGCCTTGATTGTAATAGTCTCTAGCTGAATGTCCTTATCCATGTAGCCTAATCATCATACCAACTTAAGAGATATGATGGTCAACCCTAAACCATTATCTATAATAAAATGCTCGATCTTATGATCCAAAGTGATTATCTCAATGTATAGTGGGTTATTGTGGTTTGGGCCAAGAGTGAACATGTCTTTTTGATCAAATATGATTTTCCAAAATCAAGACAAATGTCTAACTAGGTTTTGGAACTGATTAGGGTCAATATCATTAGGCACAGTAGATTCTTTCAGAAGGATATTCATAATAGTTCTATGGACATCAGATGTCCACAAGAGTTCTAATATGGAAATATATGTAGGAGTTTTGTTAAATTGGTCCACTAAACTATAAGGCTTTTTTATTATGGATTGAGCTAGTTTAGTCTTTGTTGGCACAATATTCAGCTTTGGAATTGTTGTCACAATGTCCTCATTAGGTTTCATGGAATAAGTGGGAAAAGGGCCTTGGATGGTAATGCACATGTGTCTATTTGTGAATGCACAACCTAGAGGTGGCAAGGAGTCACTATAATTAGAAGAGGAAGGCAAAGGGCCTTGTATGATGACTCAAAGGCATTGAACTATATTTCTATAATTTTGAGTCGATGAGGGACCTTAATAATTAAAAGAAGGTTGATACTATTCAAAACTAGTAACCCATTAAAATGAAGTCGTAAAATGATTATGTGAACTCGATGTGGTATTAATAGGGGGAGAAGGTGTTGACCTTATAATGATGGGTCCCATTTTGTGAGGAACTTGAGATTGTCCACATGGTTTCACAATAACAGTGGTAATGTGAGCATCAAAAATTCTCCCCATAATATTATTATTGTCATAAGGCATGTTTTTATAAGCCACATTATCAATATGGGTATTATGATCTTGATTATGCTCATTATGATTTTGACCTTGATGTTGGTTTTGGTTCTACCTCTGTCCTTGATTTTGACCTTGGTTTTGATTGTTTCTTGGTGGTAGTGGATTATGTCAATGAAAGGGGTTTTTGTATATTCCCATATCTTGATTTGTGTCTTGATTAGGGGTCAAATTAATTTTTAACTCACCACTTTCAATAAAGTCCATAATAATGTGTTATAATTAGATGCAATGATATGCACCAAGACTAATAACATGATGCAATTTGTACCATTCATTTTATTTGTACGAATTTGGTTTTTGTTGATATTGAGGAAATGGTCTTGATACTAGCCATACAATCAAATTAGCCACAATGATATTTTGTAACACTATTTCAACTGACTCTCCTAACTTGCTAGAGACCCTAAAATTACTATTAAATGTCCTTCATGAAGGTTGTATCTACAAAGTAGGTGGTGGATTTGGGGGAGTTATTTTTACATTTGGGTGAGGCACAACCTGAACCATTTGTATGTACCTTACTTTACTCACTCCATTTCAAACCATGTTCTTGTTTTTGTTAAAGCCCTTAGGCTTGTCCTGCATAACCATTTCTGATTAGATGTTTGACCTTGCATGAAAATCTTGATAAAACCTTTAACAATAAGAACCTTCTCAATATGCACTCCTTTGCCAATAATTTCTTCAAATGAGTTAGCATAAGCTAATTGTATATTATATGCGACTTTAAGATGCAACTTATATGCAAATATATCAACCAACTGTTTGTCTAATAAGTTATGTTGAAAGTGGCTTGCCAATGCTTCCACCTTTGTAGATATGATGCAAAAATTTCACCATCATGATGTTTGGCTTTGTACAAGTCAACAACAGTAGATTCATGTTCTATGTTATATGAAGAATGGTTAACAAACTTTTCTGATAAGTCATTCCAATTTGCAACTAATCCTTTGGGTAGTTTAAGTAGCCAATATAAGGCCTATCCTACTAAACTTCATAGAAACATTCAAAGTAAGTACTCGCTACTATAAGCAACCTCTTGACATAAGACAAAAAATGCCTATATATGCTCATGTGAATCTCCCTTTCCTTTGTATTTATCAAATTTGGGTGCCTAAAAATGAGGTGGAAAGGGTTTTAAATAATAGATAAATCAAATGGATATGGACATATCTCATCAAATTTGTAATTTTTAACTCTATTATTTGTCTCCAATGTCTGAACAATTTCCTTCATAGAATTTTACTATTGCATGTTTGGTGAATTTGTGGTTTGGATAAGATGTTTTAGGGTTGGTATGTAACCTTGGTTGCATTTCTATTGGGGTGGAATGTGCCCCTAGTTTTGTTGTTGTTATGGTAGAATGTGCCCCTGGTTTTGTTGCTATTGGCGTGGAATGTGCCCCTGGTTTTGTGTGGATCTATAGGGAATATATACCTTTCAATCCATGTTTTGGTTTTTATTCAATCTTTGAGTTGAGACAATAGGTCATTGATTCTTGGATTGTAAAACATATCCTTAATTTAGTTATTTAGTACCTTATTGATTTGGGATAGTTTTGTGTTTGTTTACCAATCTCTACATTGGTTAGAATGAACTAGCCAATTGTCTCGAGGGATTTACCCAATTCAAACTGAATGTTTTGGTCAATTTTTTTTTAAAGTAACAAGAGGTTCTTTATGATTAAATAATGTATGCTCCATGTTAAATGGAACATTTTGTAAGATCTCTTGTGACTTTAACTATTCGTTTAGGTTACCTTGATCCCCTATGGTTATATTTTCATCAAATGTTTGTTTCATACCTTCAACCACATTTACCTATTCTTTCAAAGCATAATTATGAATTGAATTGGAAACTAATGAGTCAATTAAGTCTGTGACAAGTTGATCTACATATCATTGACTTATTATCTTGATCTTTGCTAGAAGATCTAGATTTGTGGGTTTTGACTCTGTTTGTATTTCTTTTCCTTTGTTAGAAGAAGAAGGTATGTCTATTTGTGCAAAAGATTTCTCTTTCCATCATTATTTTCCTTATCTTGCTAAGGTATGTAATTATTATATAGGAAAGTATGAAGGTAGTCTAGCACCTAATTCTATCAACCTAAGAAGTGCTTCATCTTGATCTCCTTGGGGTTGATATTCATTGTAATCATCTTTAGTTCTTAATATTATAGGGATGTCATAAAAAATAATGGGGTTATCTTGACCATCGTAAAATTGCTCATCCTCATAGTTAAGGCCATAAGAGGCCCCACTATGAGTGAACCTTTGATTCATGTCTACAGAGAGTTGTTCTTTATGATTGACTAGATTTTAATCAATGTTTTGTAAGCCTTCAAACAAAGTATGCCTTAGTTATTTTCAAAAAAATAACTAATGTACCAAAGAGACTATAAAGGAGGGTGGCTTGAAACCATCCACAATTATATAATTTGGTTCATGAATTTACTCAAGTTTTGGTAAAGCTAAAATCATATAGATTGGAAGAGGGTAAGGTAACTCAAAGATCCAAGGTGAAAACTAGTACACCAAAGCCTAAATATTTTTGATATGCCTATTCTATAAAAGCTAGTTCCAAATTTGATGAGTTGACCCTAGAAAACTAGAGGAAAACTCTCTGAAATATGAAGAAGACAAAATTAACTAAGCAAGTCAAGATGTAAAAACATGCGTGAATCACTAAGTACAAAGCTAGGGCCAAATGGGTAGCACAATGTTGCCACATGGTTCTAGTAGGATAAAATATGTTATAGGACTCAAATCATGACCGATACACAAGATGAATTGAGCCCACCCAAGATGATAATGTGATTTTGAGTTTAGTAAATGGCCCTCAATCCAAATGGAAGATTGAACCCAAGTTAGAACAAGTTTAGTGTGAAAATGGTGAATCCAACTTAACACACCAACCCTTAAAAGTCAAAAAGATTAAATTTTGAATGTGAATTATAAATGAGGGACTTTAAACAAATTGGGTAAAAGGTCTAGAATCAATTGGGAAGCATGACTGTGCCAAAGTAGATGACATGACACAAAAGCTTTTGATAATAACTTGAATAAGGAAAAGATAAATTTTCTAATTGGACAACGCAACACCTCCCTTGCTCAATAAAATTGAGGAGAAAGTGCTTTGGTTAAGTTCATTGAGTTAACAAGTAGTTTTTAGACACAAATCAAGACCAAGTAAGCTAATGACAAAAAACAATCATCTTAAGTCTAATTGACAAGGTATGGAAAAGTGGGGTCAACTAAACTAGTGAGATTTTGAACATTTCTAGGGGATCAATGACACAATGAATTTCACATCATGATGCAAAAGAAAAGCTCATAATTGTGTGTCCATGGCACTTATCTTGTTGCAAAAAGGTCTTGCCTTTTTTGCACCCACTATAGCTTGTTATTCGCTCAGTGTAGTGTGATATCCAAGGTGAAGATACATCCTATGTGCAACTCCATTACTAGAAGGTATTTTAACCACTCAAACCTATACTCCTAGTGGGAGTGGTTGAAGTCAGTGCTGGGAGGTAATGAAGTCCCCCTCACAAGTCAAGATGCAATGAAATGAAAGACATAAGAGAAAGACTTTAGGGTCATTTTCAAGATCACCCAAACTATTGTGAGTTTTTGAGGAGTGATTTAGATGACATTATTTCTATGCCTTGGACTAGGAATGTTTACAATAAGGACAATGCTTTTGATTCCAAAATTTCCCTAAAGGGGAAAGATGGAAGAGCATACACACAATGTCCCTCTTTTATGAATCAAATTTTAAGTTTAAACAACTATTGAATACAAATTTGATAAGTGAATTGAATTTTAAGCCCCAAATGAAAGATGAGGTGATGTTCTTTTGACCCCTTGGTCTTAAGTTGTAACTTTTAAAGCACAATTTGTCAAAACATTAACAAATAAAGCACCCTAATGTTTTCTTTAAGTACCAAAATGAAGGTTTCTAATTCATTTTAAATTTTTAAAAGATGTCTAAAGAGCATGATGAAAAATTTTCAAGTTGGTCCTACACTAAAAAGGTTAGTATGTCATTTAGATTTAAAGTACATTTAGTTTTGAAATAAGAAACTTTAAAATAGAAGGTCGTCGGTTACCTATCTATCCTTTTAAACTATAGATCAGTTTTCCACAATTTTTTTAGAGGATTTCAAAAATTCTAGCTTGCACTCATATAAAAAATAAGAGATCCCAAAATTCAATACAAAAAAATTATTCACTCTATACTCGCCATTTTTACCCAAAAAACAAAAAGATAGAAAGGGATAGTTACTAAAAAAAGCCATAACTTCTAAAATATAAAGAATTGTTTTGTGAAATTTTTAGAGACTATCAATGATATATATATATATAAAAAGTAAATAAAAAGTTATTAATTGTTTATTGGTCATTTTTACTCAAAGCAAAAACAAGAAAAGAATTAAAACTATGAAATAAAAAAAAGTTTGTGGGTTGCGCTCTCATGAAGATAGTCTCACCAGACCTGAGAAAATATAGATAGGATTACATAATATTATTATTCAAACATTATTCCAATAAAACAAAGGAAAAATGCATAATAATAAACTGAATTAAGCCTATTTATTCATACGGGAAATGCTAAAGATAATGAAAGATAAATGAAAGAAAGCAAGAAACCTATACCTTCCCAAGTGAATCCATTCTCCAAAGTGGCTCAAAATCATGTTCTCTCTTGATCAAGCATCCTCATATTCATTATCAATGGTGGAAGACTCCTCCAATTTCTCAAGAACACTCCATAAACTCTAGTCTTATGATGTGAAATCACTAAACTAGCCTATCAATAAAGCTTGCATATAAAATCAATGGTCAAATGCAATGGATTGTAGAAAAAATTTAACATTATAACTTTGTACAAATTAAGCTTAAAAATCATGTCCATGGCCTCTCTATTTATAGATTTATAAGATTGCTTAAAATCAATTTGAAACATCCTTCTTGAGATGAAGATGTGTGGTTGAGAATTAATTCAATATTTAGAATTAAATCCATAATTATCCTCATCAATATTTGGGATAGAGGAGAATTTAAGAGTCATAGAGGGTCTTTATGAGTTATGGGAAACTCATAATCTTGATATTTTATGCATTTATGGATTATGGATGCCACCCCATATGATGATGTCATTTGATCATGCAGTTAATGACAATCAATTTCAAATAATGAGATATTCAATAAGTTTCATGGAATTCTTACTTAAGCTCTTAATTTGGAATAATTAGATTAAATAAAGTTAATCAAGTTAAGTGTAATTCTTTGGAAATTTGTGCACAACTAATCAAAGTAGTCATAAAGTCATATTTTTTGGGTCATAATTTGACTCAAGAAGAATTAGAAGGTGATGTTAGATGTGTTGAAATTGTATTCCTATTTAGGGTGTTACCAAAAAAAATAACAATGGTACATGACGTGTATTGATGAATTATAATAAAAGAGTGATCTAAAGTATAAAAAGGTGAAATCATCATTTTGACTCACAATGATCTGATCAAAGTTAGCTGGCCCATAAAATGCATTGCCCCATTTAGAGATATTTTGGCCAAAATTGGCACTTGTGAATGATAAGTTCAAACCATTTGTCACGTTTTATGGATTTTGACCTAAAATGTTCATTTGAGTGCAATTAATGTAAGATTGATAATTTAAACACAAATGGTGTTAGGAATTAGAAGTCTACAACTATCAGTCTTAATATTGGATTTAGAGTCCCTTGACTCAAATTCAGCTTTAGAATCACAATATAGTCATGGTTGTTATAACATTGGTTACACTTACCTTGTGGATCAATTTATATATATATATATTTGTGATCCTTCTAAATTTTTTGAAGATGATTAATTCAACATTGACATAAAGTGTCCTAGTATATTCTATGAGGATTATGCTGCTTTTCACCATTCCATTATACAAACCTAACATAGCCATTATATTAACATTCCACCTCCCACAAGCATTGATTGGGACCAAAAGAATCACACTTTGTTGAACTACATCCATGGCCAAATTAAAGTACATTTTAGATATTTAGCCTCTAATTTGGACCTATTCTATTTGTTAATATAATCAAAATCTTCATAACTAAAAAATTTAAAAAAAGAATATTCTACCTTCTTACCAATCCATGCCTCCTCTAGTATGCCACCATCCAAGGCACTTGATGTTTCTTTATTTATCAAGTAAACATATGTATCAAAAACACTCTTCCAAAACTATAATGGAAGCCATGCCCCTGCACTTCCTCCATGTGCCTTAAAATGTTATGCCCCACTTCACATGAGCCTCCAATCTAGAATAGTAAAATGTCTCCCACTATCCCATGTGCACACACATGCTTCCAAAATATTATACATCACCTTTTGACTTCTCCCACATGCTAAATCATGACTAAAACTAAGAGATGTACCCCATATCTTCCTTTTCTCATTAATACCAAAAGACAACAACATGTGAATAACAATGAAAACAAATTGTACCATAGTGGAGTGTTACACCCCACTTCATTTACATATATATGATCACATGAGATATCCTCTTGTGGGCCATACCACATCACCAATAATCTACATCACCTTTTGTATAATTTCTTGCATCACCTACCACATCTCTTGCATAGTCATTGCTAATTCACCACTACCACCTCATCACATGAAGAGTGATTATAAATAATAACTATGAATATTAGCTTGTGAATAGTAACTTGTGAATAGTGCCTTCACATTTAACAATTCTCAAACTTGAAGTTAATATTCATAGCTTCCCACTACTACACTCATTGAACCAATTTCTCATTCTAATCTTCTTCATCCATGAAGACCAATTGAAGTTGATTAGAATTTCAACTTTACTTTTGTAACCACCTTTATCATTATGTCTATAGGGTTTTCACTTTCATGTATCTTCTCTAGATTCATTTTATCCTCCTCAAATACTATCTAAATGAAGTGATACCTCAAATGAATGTGTTTAGTGATGGAGTGAAATGCTAAGTTTTTCACTAAATAAATGACACTTTGACTGTCACTAAAAAGTATACCTTTTTGTTGTTGGTGTCTTAATACTTCCATCAATCTCTATATCTATATCATCTACTTTATTACTTATATAATGGAAGCATACTCAACCTATGTGGTATAAAGTGACACCACTTTCTTTATATGTGATATCCAACTCATCATTGTACCACACATAGTGAATACATACCTAGTAGTGCTTATCCTACCATCTAAATCACCTACCATGTCAGAATCAACATATCCCTATAAAACAAAATTTAATCTACCATAACTCAACACTGCATCTATTGTCTCTCTCAAGTAATAGAGAATTTATTTTACTACCTATCAGTGTTCTTTTCTTGGATTACTCATAAATCTACTCACCACTCCCACTGCATGTGTAATGTCTAGCCTCATACACACCATTGCATACATAAAACTATCAACTAAAAATACGTAAGGTGTCTTTGACATGTGATTTATCTATTCTTATGTCTTGGGACATTGGAGCTTTGTTAATTTCAAGTGGCCTGCCAAATGTGTTCCAAATAATTTCATATTGTGCATGCTAAACCTCTCCAACACTCTCTTGATGTACTCTCCTTGTGACATTGTCAACCTTTTATTATTTTTATATCTACTTATTCTCATCCCAAGGATATATTTAATAGCACATAGATCCATCATATCAAATGAATCTATCAAATTTCTCTTGAGTACATTAATATATTATATGTTAGGACCTGCCACCAACATGCCATACACATTCAAAAGTAGGATAATATAGCTGTCATTTTCAATTTTCTTGGATCTTGATTAAGGCCATACAACCTAATCATAATTTTTCACACAAAATTATCCTTAAAATTAACTTCAAAACCTTGTGGCTACTCTATGTATATCTCTTCATCCAAATCCCCATGAAAGATATCAGCCTTCACATCCAAGTATTCAACTACAACTATACTCAAAACAATTCTAGTAGAAGTCATTTTAACAATAAGAGAAAACATTTCATCAAAATATATACCTTTATTCTATGCAAATCCTTCTCCCACCAATCTATCCTTGTATGTTTTTTATCACCATCTTCCTCCATCTTGTATATCCACTTATTCTACACTGTCTTCTTTCCCTTTGGAAGCTTCACAAAAACCCATGTCTTGTTCGTCATATGACAATCATACTTCTCAACCATTGCTTGCTTTCAATTATCCTTTGCATCAACCTTAACTACTTTTTAAAATCTCTCTGGCTCACCACCATCAATAAGTAATAAATAATTGAAAGGAGAAAACAATTTAGGTGGTTTAATTACTCTAGTGGATCTTCTCACAATAGGGGTTTGGGGTTCCTATTATTTTTGCACATTATAAATTGGTACCTTTAAAATGTTTTCATTTGTAATGTCCTCCAACATTCTGTATTCCTTCTTGGCTTCCTCTTGCTTATTTTTAGAAACTATTCTCTATACATGACTTCTCATTAAAGATGACATATCTACTCCTAATTATTTTCTTATCTTTCTCATTCCATAATCAGAATCCAAAGTCATTAATACCATAGCCATTGAAAGTACATTTTTGAGAATTAACCTCTAATTTGGACCTATTCTATTTGTTAATATAATCAAAATCTTCACAACTAAAAACTTTTAACAAATATTAGTCTACCTTCTTACTACTCCATTCCTCCTCTAGTATGCCATCATCCAAAGCACTTGAAGGTTATTTGTTTATCAAGTAAATAAATGTATCAATAAAATTTGTCTAAAACTATAATGGAAACCATGCATGCAGCCTCATAATTATATCATTTTACATGATTATTTTATTCATCCCCTTTGACACACCATGCAACCACTATTCTTAATTTTGATCTTGACATCCTCCTTGATTTCCCACAATTTCTTTTTCCTCTATTCTTCTATCTTCCTCTAGTCTCCATAGACACTATGATTCTTGATGTCGACATTTCACCATTTCTTCTCTTCCACATTTCCTCTCTTATAATCACACCCACAACATCCTCAAACTTGATTTTGGCATTGTTTGAGATAGAGTTGCTCACCGCCATGACCAAGCTATTCTAGCTCTAAGGCAAAAAACATATAATAAAAAGAGCATTAAATTCATCATCAAAGTCAATATTAATAGAATTAAATTATCCTATAACAATATTAAATTCATTTAAATGATTTTCTACTGAACTATTTTTCAGCTATTTTCATATTAAATGATTTCTTCATTAAAAAAATTATTAGAGGTAGAGGGATTTTCATACAACTTCCCTAGTGTGCTCATAAGACTTTTGTAATCCATGTTTTGGTTCTAATTCACTCCTTGAGTCAAGAAAATAGGTCATTGATTCTTAGATTGTAAAACATTTCTTGAACTGAGCTATTTAGTACCTTATTGATTTGGGATAGTTCTGTGTTTGTTTACCAATCTCTGCATTGGTTGGAATGAACTAGCCAAATTGTCTGGAGGGATTTCCTCAATTCGAATTAAATGTTTGGGTCTCAAATTTTGAAAATTAACAAGAGGTTCTTGATGATTAAAGAATGTATGCTTCATGTTAAATGGAACATTTTTTAAGATCTCTTGTGACTTTAACTATTCATTTAGGTAACCTTGATCCCCTATGGTTATGTTTTCATCAAATGTTTGTTTCATACCTTCAACCACATTTCCATAATATTTCAAAGCATAATTGTGAATTGAAGTGCAACTAATGAGTTAGTTAAGTCTGTGACATGTTGATCCACATATCATTAACTTATTATCTTGATCTTGAATAGAAGATCAAGATTTATGGGTTTTAACTTTGTTTGTATTTATTTTCCTTTGTTAGAAGAAGAAGATATGTCTATTTATGCAAAATATTTCTCTTTCCATCATTTTTTTTCCTTCTCTTACTAAGGTATGTAATTATTTTATAGGAAAGTCTAAAGGTATTCTAGCACCTGATTCTATCAACCTAAGAAGTGCTTCATCTTGATCTCGTTGGGGTTGATATTCATTGTAATCATATTCAGTTCCTATTTTTGTAGGGATGACATAAAAAATAATGGGGTTATCTTAACCATCATAAAATTGCTCATCCTCATAGCTAAGGCCATAAGAGGCCCCACTACGAGTCAACCTTTGATTCATGTCTACAAAGAGTTGTTCTTTGTGCTTGACTAGATTTGGATCAATGTTTTGTAAGTGCTCAAACAAAGTATGCCTTAGTTATTTTCAAGTGAATAAGTAAGGTACCAAAGAGACTATAAAGGAGGGTGGCTTGAAACCATACACAATAGATAATTTGGTTCATGAATTTACTCAACTTTTGGTAAATTTGAAATCATATAGATTGGAAGAAGGTAAGGCGACTCAAAGATCCAAGGTGATAACTAGTACACCAAAGCCTAAATCTTTGTGATATGCCTATAATATAAAATCTAGTTCCAAATTTGATTATTTGACCCTAGAAAATTAGAGTAAATCTCTCTAAATTATGAAGAAGACAAAATAAACTAAGCAACTCAAGATGTAAAAACATGTGTGAATCACCAAGTACAAAGTTAGGGCCAAATAGGTAGCACAATGTCACCACATGGTTCTAATAGGATAAAATATGTTCTTGGACTCAAAGCATGAGTGATACATAAGATTAATTGAGTCCACCCAAGATGATAATGTGATTTTGAGTTTAATAAATGGCCCTCAATCCAAATGGAAGATTGAACCCAAGTTAGAACAAGTCTAGTGTGCAAATGGTGAATACAACTTAACACACCAACCCTTAAAACTTAGAAAGGTTCAATTTTGAATGTGATTTATAAATGAGGGACTTTAAACAAATTCGGTAAAAGGTCTAGACTCAATTTGGAAGCATGACTGTGCCAAACTGGATGACATGACACAAAAGATTTTGATAATAACTTGAACAAGGAAAAGATAATTTTTCCAATTAGACAACGTAACGCGTCCCTTTCTCAAGAAAATTGAGGACAAAGTGCTTTGGTTAAGTTTGTTGAGTTAAATATTAGTTTTTAGACATAAATCAAGACCAAGTAAGCTAATGACAAAAAACTATCATCTTAATTCTAACTAACAAGGTATGGCAAAGTGGGTCAATTAAACTAGTGAGTTTTTAAACATTATAAGGGAATCAATGACACAATGACTTTCACATAATGATGAAAAATAAAAGCACATAATTGTGTGTCCATGAAACTTGTCTTGTTTCAAAAAGGTCTTGCCTTTTTTTCACCCACTATAGCTTGTTATTCACTTAGTGTAGTTCGATGTCCAAAGTGTAGATACGTCCTATGTCCAACTCCATTAATAGAAGGTGGTTTAACTGCTGAAACCTCTTATCCTAGTGGGAGTGGTTGAAGTCAGTGCTGGGAGGTGATGCCTTGGGTCAAAGCTTCCCTAAAGAAAATTTGGGAGGTAATGAATTCCCCCTCGCAAGCCAAGATGCAATGAAGTAAAAGACATAAGACAAAGACTTTGGGTTCATTTTCAAGATCACCCAAACTATTGTGAGTTTTTGGGGAGTTCTTTAGATGAAATTATTTCTATGCCTTGGGATAGGAATGTTTTTAATAAGTATGACACTTTTGATTCCAAAATTTCCCTAAAGGGGATGGATGGAAGAGCATACATGCAACGCCCCTCTTTTTATGAATCAAATTTTAAGTTTAAACAACTATTGAATATAAATTTAACAAGTGAATTCAATTTTAAGCCCCAAATGAAAGATGAGGTGATGTTATTTTGACCCCTTGGTCTTAAGTTGTAAATTTGAAAGCACAATTTGTCAAAACATTAACAAATAAAGCACCCTATAGTTTTTTTTAAACACCAAAATGAAGGTTTCGAATTCATTTTAAACTTTCAAAAGATGTCTAAAGAGCATGATGAAAAAAATTTAAGTTGGTCCTACACTAAAAAGGTCAGTATGTCATTTATATTTAAAGCACATTTAGTTTTGAAACAAGAAACTTTAAAATAGAAGGTTGTTGGTTACCTATCTACCCTTAAGGCATTACCCCAAAAGCAAATGTATTACGTTAGACAATGTTAGCATAAATCTAAAGGAAAACTTATAAGGTAAAAATTATACAATTAAAATACAATAAATAATAAATAATAATAATATTAAACATATGAAAACCTTCAAATAACAAATTAGATGGCTGAAAATTTAAAAAAATCACATAAAACATAAAACCCAATAGTTAGTGTTTATATCATAACTTTTAAACTATAGATCATTTTTCCATGAAATTTTTATAGGCTTTCAAAAATTATAGGTTGAAATTATATAAAAAATATGAGATCCCAAAATTCAATACAAAAAACATTATTCACTCTGTACTAGCCATTTTTACTAGAAAAATAAAAAAATAGAAAGGGACAGTTACTAAAAAAGCCATAACTTCTAGAATATAAAGAATTATTTTGTGAAGTTTTCAAAGAATATAAATGACATACATACATACATACATACACAAATATATATATATATATATATATATATATATATATATATATATATATATATATATATATATATATATATATATATATATATATATATATATATATATATATATATATATATATATATAAAGTAAATAAAAACTTATTAATTATTTATTGGCCATTTTACCTCAAAGTCAAAACAACAAAAAAAATTAAAACTATGAAATACAAAAAAGTTCATGGGTTGTGCTTTCATTAAGATAGTCTTACCAGACATATTAGAATGTAGATAGGATTACATAACATTATTATTCAAACATTATTCCAATAAACCAAAGGAAAAATGCATAAGAACAAACCAAATTAAGCCTATTTATTCATGCAAGAATTGTTAATGATAATGAAAGATAAATGAAAGAAATCAAGAAAACTATACCTTCCCAGGTGAATCCATTCTCAAAAATCAGCTCAAAATCATGTTCTCCCTTGATCAAGCATCTATATATTCATTAAAAATGGTGGAAAACTCCTCCAATGTCTCAAGAACACTCCATAAAATCTAGGCTTATGATGTGAAATCATTAAACTAGCCTATCAATGAAACTTGCATATAAAATCAATGGTCAGATGCAAAGGATTGTATAAAAAAATTAACATTATAACTTTGTACAAATTAAGCTTAAAAATGATGTCGATGGCCTTTCTATTTATAGATTTACAAGATTACTCAGAATCAACCTAAATCATCCTTCTTGAGATGAAGATGTATGGTTGAGGATTAATTCAATATTTGGATTTAAATCCATAATTATCCTCATCGATATTTGGGATAGAGGAGCATTTAAGAGGCATGGGGGGTCTTTATGAGGCATGGGAGACCCATAATCTTGATATTTTATGCATTTATGGTTTATGGATGCCACCCTATATGATGATGTCATCCAATGATGTAGTTAATGTCAATCAATTTCCAATAATGAGATATTCAATAAGTTCCATGGAATTATTATTTAAGATCGTAATTTGGATCAATTAGATTAAACAAGGTTAATCAAGTTTAGTCCAATTCTTTGGAAATTGGTGCATAATTAATCAAAATAGTCAAAGGTCATATTATTGGGTTATAATTTAACTCGAGAAGAATTAGAATGTGACATTAGATGTATTGTAATCTTATTCTTATTTAGGATGTTGCTAACACAAAATAACAAAGGTACATGACATGTACTGATGAATTATAAGAAAAGAGTGATCCAAAGTACAAAAAGGTGAAATCATCATTTTGACTTGAAATGATCTGATCCAAGTTAGCTGGCCCATAAAATGCATTTCCCCATTTAGAGATATTTTGGCCAAGGCACTTTTAAATGACAAGTTCAAACCATTTAGCACGTTTTATGGATTTTGACCTAAAATATGCATTTGAGTACAATTCATATGAGATTGATAATTTCAACACAAATGGTGTTAGAATTTGGATGTCTACAACTATCAGTCTTAATATTAGATTCAGAGTCCCCTAACTCAAATTCAGCTTCATAATCATAATACATTCATGGTTGTTATAACATTGGTTACACTTACCTTATGGATCAATTTGAATATATTTGTGATCCTTCTACATTTTTGAAGATGATTACTTCAACATTGACATAATTGTCTTAGTATATTATATGAGGATTATGTTGCTTTTCACCATTCCATTATCCACACCCAACATAGCCATTATATTGACATTCCACCTCCCACAAGCATTGATTGGGACTGATAGAATCACACTTTGTTGAACTACATCCATGGCCAAATGAAAACAATTTTTGAGATTTAGCCTCTAATTTGGACCTATTTTATTTGTTAATATAATCAAAAGCTTCACAACTAAAAACTTTAAAAAAAGAATAGTCTACCTTCTTACCACTCCATGCCTCCTCTAGTATGCCACCATCCAAGGCACTTGAAGGTTCTTTGTTTATCAAGTAAACAGATCTACCAAAAACATCCATCCAAAAATATAATGGAAACCATACCCTTAGAGTTCCTTCATGTGCCTCAAAATGTTATTCCCCACTTCACATGAGCCTCCAATCTAGAATAGTAAAAATGTCCCCCACTATCCCATGTGCATGTGCATGCTTCCAAAATATTCTAAATCACCTTTTGAATTATCCCACATGATAAATAATGACTCCAACTAAGAGATGTACCTCATATCTTCCTTTTATCATTAAGACCAAAATACAACATGTTAATAATAATGAAAAAAACTTGTACCTTAGTGGAGTACTACACCCCACTTCATTTACATGTACATGATCACATGGGATATCCTCTTATGGGCCATACCACATCACCAATAATCCACATCACCTTTTACATAATTTCTTACATCACCTACCACATCTCCTACATAGTCATTGATAATTCATCATTGCCACCTCATCAGATGAATAGTGACTATAAATAGTAGCTTGTGTATAGTAACTTGTGAATAGTGAGTATAAATAGTAACTATGAATAATAGCTTGAGAATAGTAACTTGTGAATAGTGCCTTCACATTTAAAAATTATCCCACTTGAAGTTAATATTCATAGCTTCCCACTACTACATTCATTGAAGCAATTTCTCATTCTGATCTTCTTCATCCATGAAGACCAATTGAAGTTAAATAGAATTTCAACTTCACTTTTGCAACCACCTTTATCATCATGTTCATAAGGTTTTTACTTATATGTATCTTCTTTGGATTCATTTTATCCTCCTCCAATACTATTTGAATGAAATGATACCTCAAATGAATTTGTTTAATCATGGAGTGAAATGCTAAGTTCTTCACTAAATGAATGACACTTTGACTTTCAGTGAAAAGTATACCTTTTCATTATTGGTGTCTTAATACATCAGTCTCTATATCTATATCATCTAATTTATTAATTATATAATGGAAACATATTCAACCCATGTGGTATAAAGTGACACCTCTTTCTATAGATGTGATATCCAACTCACCATTGTATCACACATAGTGAATACATACCTAGTAGTGCTTATCCTACCATCTAAATCACCTACCATGTCACAATCAACATATCCCTAAAAAATAAAATTTAATCCACCATAACTCAACACTAGATCTATTGTCTCTCTTAGGTAATAGAGAATCCACTTTACTACCTATCAGTGTTCCTTTCTTGGATTACTCATAAATCTACTCACCATTCCTACTGCATGTGCAATGTCTAGCCTCATACACACCATTACATACATAAAACTATCAACTAATAATGAGTAAGGTGTCTTTGACATGTGATTCCTCTATTCTTATGTCTTAGGACACTGATGCTTTGTTAATTTCAAGTGGCCTACCAAAGGTGTTCCAAATAATTTCATATTCTACATGCTAAACCTCTCTAACACTCTCTTGATGTACTCTCCTTGTGACATTGTCAACCATTTATTATTTTTATATCTACTTATTCTTATCCCAAGGGTATATTTATCATCACCTAGATCCTTTATAGAAAATTATCTATCAAATGTCTCTTGAGTACATTAATATCCTATATGTTAGGACCTTCCACCAACATGTCATTCACGTACAAAATTAGGATAATATAACTCTCATTTTCAATTTTCTTAGATCTTGATTAAGGCCATACAAGTTATTCATCATT
This sequence comes from Torreya grandis, assembly GCA_037957365.1. Taxonomy (NCBI): domain Eukaryota; kingdom Viridiplantae; phylum Streptophyta; class Pinopsida; order Cupressales; family Taxaceae; genus Torreya; species Torreya grandis. The sequence continues at coordinate 1,044,003 of JARHVA010000881.1, forward strand.
TTCCACATAAAATTATCCTTAACACTAACTACAAAACCTTATGGCTACTCTATGTATATCTCTTCATCCAAATCCCTATGAAAGATATCAGCCTTCACATCCAAGTATTCAACTACAACTATACTCAAAACAATTCTAACAAAAGTCATTTTAACAATAAGAGAAAACATTTCATCAAAATGTATACCTTTATTATATGCAAATCATTTTCCCACCAATATATCGTTGTAATTTTTTTATCACCATCTTCCTCCATCTTGTATATCCACTTATTCTACAATGTATTCTTTCCCTTTGGAAGCTTCACCAAAACCCATGTCTTGTTCATCACACAAGAGTTATACTCAACCATTGCTTGCTTTCAATTATCCTTGGCATCAACCTAAACTAGTTTTTAAAAACTCTTTGGCTCACTACCATCAATAAGTAATAAATATTTGAAAGGAGAAAACTATTTAGGTGGTCTACTTACTCTAGTAGATCTTCTCACAATAGGGGTATTGGGTTCCTATTATTTTTTCACATTCTACACTCGTACCTTTGAGGCATTTTCATTTACAATGTCCTCCAACATTGTGTATTCCTTCTTGGCTTCTTCTTGCTTATTTTTTAGAAACTCTTCTCTATACATAACTTTCTCATTGAAGATGACATATCTACTCCTAATTATATTCTTATCTTGCTCATTCCATAATAAGAATCCAAAGTCATTAGTACCATGGCCATTGAAAGTAAATTTTTGAGATTTAGCCTCTAATTTGCACCTATTCTATTTTTTAATTTAATCAAAATATTCACAATTAAAAACTTTAAAAAAATAATATTCTACCTTCTTACAACTCCATTCCTCCTCTAATATGCCATCATCCAAGGCACTTGAAGGTTCTTTGTTTATCAGGTAAATATATGTATCAATAACATCCATCCAAAACTATAATGGTAACCATGCATGCAACCTCATAATTATATCATGTTCCATGATGATTTTATTCATCCCATTTCACACACCATGTAACCACCATTCTTGATTTTGATCTTGACCTCCTCCTTGATTTCCCATAATTTTCTTTTCCTCTATTCTTTTGTCTTCCTCTAGTCTCCATAGACAATATGATTCTTGATGTGAACGTTTCACCATTGCTTTTCCTCCACATTTCCTCTCTTATAATGACACCCACAACATCCTCAAACTTGATTTTGGCATTGTTTGAGATAGAGTTGCTCACTGCCATGACCAAGATATTCCATCTGTCAGGAAACAACATATAATAAGAAGAGCATTAACTTCATCATCAAAGTCAATATTAATAAAATTCAATTATCTTATAACAATAATTAATTCATTCAAATGATTTTATACTGAACTATTTTTCATCTATTTTCATATTAAATAATTTCTTCATTAAAAAAAATTGTTAGAGGCAGAGGGATTTTCATACAACTTCCCTAGTGTGCTCATAAGACTTTCTATAATATTTTCTTGGGATATGGTGAATGTAACTATAGATGTTAGGCATAATTAAATGGTTCAAAGTGATTTTATATCCAAAAACTCTCAATCCTCATCTAACATTATTATTAGATTCTTAGATGCACCTCCTAATGGCAAGTAGAGGTTCTTTTGAAAGATGTAATCCTCCATCTGCATCTTCCATAAACCAAAATTCTACCCATTGGATTTATACACCCTTGATTTTTTATCATCTTCCATAGCTCCCACTCAAGCTAAAATCCTTGTCTTCCTATAACTTAATCCTCAGTAACAAACATCCTTGATTTGATACCACTTGTTATGATAAATACATGCAAAAATATTCTCAAAGTTGTAGAGAGAGAAATTATGTAAAATAAAAATTAAAACTTGAAAAAATCAAAATAAAAAATGCAAACCATAAGAGACAAAGATTTTACGTGGTTCACCAATTTGGCTATGTCCATGAAAAAAATATTCAACTATTAAATTTACAGCAACACTTGGAGACTATACCCACGATAATAACTTGTCACTCACTCCTCTCTTGTCTCTCACAATCCCCTATCTTCAATGCATAAAAGCTTGCACTAAGCTTACAACCAAGTGAATTCCTACCTTAACAAAAATATTACAACAAGATTTCTTACAAAGACAAACAAGTCCTTAACACTTCTCCACTACATGGATAATCCTACAAAGGAATTCATCCTCACATATATAAATTACAAAGAAGAAGAAAGAGAAGAAAATGAGAAGAGAGGTAATGTGGTGCGACACTTCCATGTGGTCCAAAATAAACATTATTGTTTTATGCTTGACTCTATGTGTAAGGGTCAAAAGTAATTAGAATCTTCATGATGCACCTTGACTTCTTTCATGTGCCTATAAATGTTATGCCCCACATCACATGGGCCTCCAATCTGGAATAGTAAAATAGACCCCCACTATCCCATGTGCACACAGATGCTTTCAAAAAATTCCACACCACTTTTTAACTTTTCCCACATGTTAAATCATGAATCCAACTATGATATGCACCCCATATTTTTCCTATTTCATTATGATCAAAAAACAACAACATATGAATAACAATAATGACAAAAGCTTATCCCTTGGTGGAGTGTTATGCCCCACTTCATTCACATGCACATGATCACATGGGAGATCCTCTTATGGGAGATTATACATCACCAACAAGACACATCATTACTTGCATCACCTACCACATCTCTTGAATAATCATTGCCAACTCACCACTACCACCTCATTACATGAATAGTGACTACGAATATTGACTTCACACTTAAGAATTCTCCCTCTTAAAGTTAATATTCACAAATTCTTACTGCTACATCCACTGAACCAATTTATCATTTAAATCTTCTTTATTAATTAAAAATAACTAAAGTTTAACAAAATTTTAACTTCACTTTTGAAACCACTTTTGTCATCATGTCTACAGGATTTTCACTCTTATGTGTCTTCTCTAGCTTTAGTTGCTTCTCCACCAATACTATCCAAATAAATTGATACCTCAACTAAATATGTTTAGTCCTAGAATGAAATTCTAAGTTCTTCTCTAAATGAATGACACTCTGACTATCATTGAAAAATACACCTTTTTCTTATTGATGTCCCAACTCTTCCATCAGAATCTATACACATATCATTTCTTTGCTTGTTTTTGTAACAACAACATACTTAAACTTTGTGGTAGAAAGTGCCACCACTTTATGTAGACATGATATCCAACTCTATATTGTAACATCCATAATGAACACATATCTAGTAGTACTTATCCTACCATCCTAATCACCTGCCATGTTAGAATCAACATATCCTTATAAAATAACATTTAATCCACCATAACTCAACACTGCATCTATTATCTTTCTTAGGTAATGGAGAACCCACTTTATTATCTATCAATGTTCCTTTTCTAGATTAATCATAAATCTACTCACTGCTCCCACTGCATGTGCAATGTTTATTTTTGTACACACCATTGCATACATCAAACTACCAACTACTGATGAGTAAGGTGTCTTTGACATGTGATTCCTCTATTTTTATCTTTTGGGACATTGGTCCTTTGTAATTTCAAATGGCCCACCAAAGGTTTCCCAACTAGTTTCGCATTGTACATGTTAAACCTCTTCAACAATTTATTGATGTACTCTCCCTGTGATAGTGTCAACCTTTGATTATTTTTATCTCTAGTTATTGTCATCCCAAGAATCTATTTTGTAACACCTAAATCCTTCATAGAAAAAGAATCTCCCAACTATCTCTTGAGCATATTAATATATTGCATGCTAGAACCTACCACTAACATGTCATCCACATAAAAAAGTATGATAATATAGCTATTATTTTCAATTTTATTAAAATATGCACAATTATCAGAATGATATCTAGAATAGTTATGTTCCATCATAAAATTTTCAAACTTAATATACCATATTATTGGATCTTGTTTAAGGCCATACAAGTTATTCATTAGTTTTCACATAAAATTCTCCTTGACATTAACTTCAAAACCTTGTGTCTATTCCATGTATATCTCCTCCTCCAAATCTCCAAGAAGGAAAGTAGTCTTCACATGCAACTAATCTAAATACAAATCTTCAATTGCAACTATACTCAAAATAGTTCTAGCATAAGTCATTTTAACAATAGGAAAAAAAAATTCATCAAAATATATACCTTTTTTATATACAAATACTTTTACTACCAATTTGGCCTTATACTTATTTTTATCACCATATGACTCCTTCATATTGTATACCTACTTGTTTTGCAATGCCTTCTTTCCCTTTTGAAGCTACTCCAAAACCCATGTCTTGTTTATCATGAAAGAGTCATATTCTTCATCCATTACTTGTTTTCACTTCTCCTTGGCATCAACTTGTACTACTTCTTTGAAACTCTATGGCTCACCACCATTTCTAAGTAACCAATAATTAAAAGAATGAGAAAACCATTCAGGTGGTCTACTTACTCTAGTATATCTTCTCACAATAGAGGGTTGAGGTTCTTGTTGTTACTACACCTTCTGTACTAGTACCTTTGAGACATTTTCATTTGTAATGTTCTCCAACACTATGTATTCCTTCTTGGATTTTTGTTTCTTATTTTCTATCAACTGTTCCTTTTAAATGACTTTTTTACTGAAGATGACATCTCTAATCCTGATGATTTCCTTATCTTCCTCATTCCATAACTAGAATCCTAAGTCATTAGTACTATATCTAATGAAATTACATTTTTAAGATTTAGCCTTTAATTTGACCTATTATTTTTGTCAATATAAGCATTATCTTCACAACTGAAAACTTCTAAAAAAGAATGGTCTACATTCTTACCACTCTATGACTCCTCTAGTATGCCACCATCTAAGGCACTTGAAGGTCCTCTACCTATCAAGTACATGGATGTATCAACATGTACCCAAAACTATACTGTCAACCCTACATGCAATCATACATATAAGATGTTTCATATGGTTATATTCATCCTCTCTGATACACCATTTTGTTGTGATGTTATTAGAGCCATCTTAATCCTATGGATTTTGTTTAATGAATAATATTTATCAAACTCTTTGCTATAGTATTCTCCACCATTATCTAACCTAAGGCACTTGAGCTTTAAACCTATTTCATTCTCAACTAAATCTTTCCATCTCTTAAATGTATCAAACACATCATATTTTTGTTTAATGCAATAAACACAAACTTTTCTAGTTGCATCATTAATGAATGCAACATAATACCTTAGACCATTAAGTGAAGATACCTGAGCAGGTCCCCATATATTTATATGTACAAGTTTTAACTTGATCTATTTTATGGATGGTCCAACTGTAAAAAACAACACATGTTTTTATTTACCAGACACCTAGTGCTCATAAAATTCTAAGTGAAATTCTTTTAGACCTAGAAATTTCACCTTTGAGTAAAGAATATTCATTCCTTATTCACTCATATGGCCAAGTATATAATGCCAAAAAGTTGCATCTATACCTAAAACAAATATATCACAAGATTCATTAGTGCTAATAGTTGATAAATATAAAGTACCTACCTTCTTACCTCTTGTAACAACCAAATCACCCTTGGTAACCTTTCATGAGTCACTAGTAAAAGTGACCACATGACCATCACTTCTCAACTATCCTACAAAAAATGGATTTATATTCAAACTTAGAACATTCCTAAGATCCTTAAGCACCCTAGTGTTTTCATTCTACAATTTCATGTTAACACTACCTTTTCCAACAATGCTACAAGATTCATCATCACCAAGATAAACATGTCCAAGATATCTTTGAACATAATATTTAAAATAATGTTTGTTAGGAGTGGCATGGAAAGAAACTCATAAATCTCAATGCCAAGATTCATTAATATTGTCCAAAAAAAGTATGAGTGCATCTTGTAACACATCACCTTCTACATTTGACTCTTTGTTACCTTCTTGTTGCTCCTTAGCTCATTTCCCATGAAGAACCCAACAATTTTTATTTGTGTATCCTAGCTTCCCACATTGCCAGCATTCCATCTTAATTTTTTATTTTTATCTTGACCTCCTCCTTGATTTCCCATGATTTCCTCTTCCTCTATTCTTTTATCTTCCTCTGGTCTCCATAGAAAATGTAATTCCTGATGTGGATGTTTCACCATTACTTCTCTACATTTTCTCACTTAGGATCACAGCCACCACATACCCAAACTTTAGTTTGGAATTATTTGAGATAGAGTTGTTTACTGCCATAACCAATCAATTTCCACTCTCAGGTAAAGAACATAGAACAAGAAAATCCCTGAATTCATCATCAAATTCAATATTAATAGAATTTAACTTTCCTATAACCATGTTAAATTCATTCAGATGATTTACTACTAAACCATTTTCAACTATTTTCATATTAAACAATTTTTTCATTAAGAAAATTCTATTAGAGGTAGAGGGTTTTTCATGCAACTTACCTAGTGAGATAATAAGAATTTTTGTAGTCTTTTCTTGGGATATAGTGAGTGCAACTATAGATTCCAAGTATAATTAGATGGTTCCAAGTAATTTTATATCTAGAAACTCCCAATCCTCATCTAACATTATTTTTTGGCTTCTTAGATGCACCTCCCAATGGAAATTAGGGGTTCTTCTAAAAGAGGTGTAGATACATAAAACTAGCCACAACTAGCTTGTGATCAAACTTCAAACTAATTCCTACCAAGCATTAAAAATTAAGCCTAAGAATCACCAAAAATACCAAATTTATTTGTGCATCATTCATCAAAACTTATAATCATGTTGAGGCATCCCTAGTTAGGGTATACTATCATATGCAATAATAACCTCTCACATATTTATCTATAAGCACCTTGCAACACCATAACAATCAATTTGACCTATAGACCTACTAAGTGGGGCACATGAATAAATATCAAATATTGAAAGAGCTATATGGCTAATTGTTGGGTGTATATTTTTTCATCAGCTAACTGATGGGCAAAATAAGTGTTTCAACCATAACATAAGGAGATTTATCGGCCAAAATGTGTGGGTCTACCACATCAGGATGGGACAAATCTCTCCTCTCATCAAGGGGAGGTTCTCTAAAACTATGGACTACTATAAACTACACACACACACACACACACACACACACACACACACACACACACACACACACACACACACACACACACACACACATACATGTGTGTGTGTGTGTGTGTGTGTGTGTGTGTGTGTGTGTGTGTGTGTGTGTGTGTGTGTGTGTTTGTGTGTGTGTGTGTGTGTAAGATGAAAATAACACTCAGGGGTAGAACAACACCATCCATCTCTCTTTTTTTAGAGATGATGTTCACAGATCAAAACAAAAATTTGGGGTGATTGGTGTAGGTACTCTTCTTTCAGAAGTAATATTCAGTCAACAGCCATATTCCTTCCTAGATAGTAAATGTAACAGGGCGCAGTAGTTAGCAAGATGAAGTGTAGTGCAAAGTCTCTACCTCAATTGCTGAAGATTAAAATATACAAAGGACAATGGGGGCACAAAGTCATCCCAAAATCCTTTACACAGAAACAAAAAACAAACACACTAAAGACAATTATGGCAGCACAAAATCTCTCCACAGTTAGCTTCAGGACACCTTGATTACTTCCACTAGTTCTGCTTATTTAATTAAATGAACAAGACTACATCTAAGAAATAGATATAAGAACAATCCCCTAAATAACACAAGTTATTAGAGCATAAAGTCTGAAAGTAACCTACTTTCTCATTCATATAACAAAATATGATTAACGATCTGAGCTCAATGTCTCAGTAATGCCTTTCAATTTGGGAAGATTTTTACTTCTAAAACAGAGAGATCCCTCCAAAAAAATAAGAGACTTTACAATATATAGCACTCCAAGAAAGACTTGGGTGCTTTATTTCATGGAAATGGCCCATGTTGCATTTAATGCCTTAAATGTATTTCTATGAAAGAGCCATGTTGGAATAGGTCATCGGCCTTAACTTTGGCATTCTAAATCATATCAAACATCCTTTCCTAAACATGGGTTGCCTAGTTTTCTTTATGATGCTTACATGGATGTACATTAACCTTCACTTAATGAAGAAAAATAGACCATGCCATTGAATGTTCACACTCTCTGATGTCCACTTGGTGGACTATTCCACTTCCTAGAAATAACTCTCCTACAAATATTTCTAGATTTCCTATAGTTGTTCTCTTTTTCCTCACCATGTCTTGTCCTTCCTTGGCGATTTGAGCTCTCAGGCCATCTTCTCTCTTTCTGCTAGCTCCTTCAGCTTCTTCTTTGCCTGATCACTAAATTTGTTCATAGGGTTCGTGCCATATTTGAAAATCAACATAAATTTCATTACCTTGAATTTGATGTCTATGGGGATGTCATGATCATTTAGTTGCTTGAACCATTATGAACCTTGAACCTTGGAGTGCATCGGTTCAATGGTTTAAAGTGGTTTAATGGTCGGCGGTTCAATCGGCTCTTTGGTTCAATCTCTTATGAAGGGCTGTATTTGCTTTATTTTCCTTCTTCAATTGAACCATATTTGGACTTCTTTAAACCTTTGAACCATATCAATTCAATGGTTCAATGGTTTGGGCAGTTTAATCAATTTGTCTATTCACTCAGCTCTTTGGTTCAATCATTCTTCGAACCCTTTGGTTAAACTTATTCTGCTTCTTCCATTCACTTGAAGCTTCTTTTCTACACTTTGAACTTCTTTGAACCCTTTGAACCTTTGAACTTTTGAACCATTTTGGTTCAAAGTTCAATGGCTCAATAGTTCAACCTTCACTCTTCAAAGCCTTCTTTTCTTTAAGTCTGCTGAAGTCTTTGAACCTTTGAACCCATTGAACTTTTAAACCTTGTGGAGGTGGGGTTCACTGGTTCAAAGTGGTTCATTCTATTTGTTTGAATCCCACACATTAAGTCTTTTGATCAGACCTTTGTGTTGAACCATCCTCAAAACACTAAGGAAATGCCTTGAGTATTTTAAACTTCCTTTGAAGAAAGCCCACTTGTTGAACCTGCGACCTCCTTAACTAAAAAGACTTGAATATTTGAAAAAATTAATTGATCAAAACATTTTAAAAGAAATAAAGAGACCATTTTGGCCTACAGGACCAAAATAATTGACCTATTGTCCATAAAAACAAGTGACATATTTTGAGAACAACAGCTGGCTCCAGTTGGGGAACTTCCATCAATTGAAATTGAAGCGATCAAAGGGGGTAGAAACTAGAATCTCAGTGCCTTCATCTATGCCTTTGGGCTATAGATTCATGCCACCCAAAAATAAATGTGCCAAAAATAAAATGAACAACACAAAACAAAAACTTGAGACTATACAAAAATTATACATATGTACAACCAGAACTTATTTGATACTTCAAGAATTGAAGTGTTTCAAATGTTGCCCATTGTGAGGTAGAGAAAAGGGCATGACATCTTGATAATTCAATAGAAAAATATTTTTTCTATTGAGGTGATGAATAGCAAATGAAGGAATCAAATTTCCCATGCATTCCTTTTGGTTCTCTCCTCTTGTCCCATAATAGCACTTGATCTCCAATCTAAAATTCATAGGTTTTTACTTTCTATTGAAGAGTCTTTTTACCAAGCTTTGATGCATAGCAATTTATTCCACCACCATGGTTCATTTCTCATTAAGTTTAGTCAAGCACATGATCCTCTTGTCAATGGAGCTTTCATATGTTTGATCTTTGACTACCTTTGCCAATTTTAGTGTTGGTAATTCCAGGGTGATTGGTATCTCTGCGTTCAAACCATACAAAAGCTGAAAAGGTGACATACCTATCACCCTCTTGGGAATAATTTTGTCTACCCATAGAGCATCAAATAATACTTTATGCTAGGTTTTTTGATTGTCATCAACCAGCTTCTTGATAATGGTCATTAGGTTCTTGTTGCTTGATTCTACTTGACCATTTCTTTATGGAAAATAGTCAAAAGAGTGGGAGAGGGTGATCCCATAATAAAAATAGAATTGGGTAATCTCATGAGAAGAGAAATAGGCTGAATTATCAGTCATAATCTTGGTTGGGACCCTAAACCTAGAAATGATGTTTTCTTTGAGGAAATTGCATACTACTTCTGAAGTAGTTTGCTTGGCTAGAATAGCTTCCACCCATTTGGTGAAGTAATCTGTGACTGTGAGGACATAATCATGTCCAGCACTGGAAGATAGGTTTATAGCACTAATGAAATCAATTCCCCATTGCTGAAAGGGCTCTTCAATTACTACTAGTTTGAGAGGCAACACACCTAGTTTGGGTCTTCCAACGAGCTGCTGACATAATTCGCATTTACGTACCCATTTATATGCATCTTGAAATAGGGTAGGCCAATAATATCTAGCTCATAGAATATTATGGGAACTTGTAGGTGTAGCAAAATGTCCTCCACAAGATAGATTATGGAAGGATTCCAAGAGTTTATTCTGCTACACTTTGTCCACGTAGTGAAGTAAAACTCCATCAAGGTTCCTTTTATACAGACCACTGTCCCACAGGATAAAGTTGGCAACTTTCAATTTAACAGTCCTCCTTTCTTTATGAGATAGGTGAGTAGGACACTCACCATAGGTAAGGAAATGAGAAATATTTGAATAACACTCATTCATAGTGGTGAGAAAGAAGACTATTGGCATGTCTTCAACTTCCATTCCTTCATGCCCTGTTTCTTTTGGTATGTTATCAGTGATTAATTGGTAGAGGCCCCTTCCCCATACAAGCTTTGTTGGTTTGATAACTAGATCAAACTCCTAGATTTTAGAAATCTAATTGTCCCTTTTGTTTCTAAACTCTTGCTGAGTTAATATGGACTTAACTATTGTATCAATAACCATGGTAATAGTGTGTGAGTTCAGGATGTAAAAATGGAAGTGCTTTACCACCTTTACCATTACAAAATCATGTTTCTCCATGTTTGAGTACTTTAGATCATGATTTTTGAGAGGACAGCTCATGAAGGATATAGGATATTTCACACCCTCTTTATTCTGTTGAACCAAAATTGTTGAAAGTGTCTGTTCAGAAGCATAACTGTATATTATGAAGCCTTTCATGTAATCTAGATAAACTAAGATTGGGGCATGGGTGATAGCTATCTTAATGTCTTGAAATGTTGATTTGCCTTCTTTAGTCCAGTTGAAAGTGGCCTTTCCCTTTATCATGTCCACAATGTGGCGAGTTTTCTCTATGAACTCAGGGATGAACATTCGTAGAAAGTTCACTTTTCTAAAGAAAGAGTGAATTGTAGTCTTACTAGTGGGCAAAATAATCTCCTAGATGGATTTGACTCTTTTTGAGTCAATCTTTATGCCTTCTTGAGATACAGTGTGACCGAGAAGTTTCCCTTCTTTAGCCCCAAAAATTGACTTTTTGAGATTTAGAGAAATAACATTTTGCCTACATCATTCCATCACCTGTTGCAGATGGTGCATATGATCAAGATGATGCTTGGAAAAGACTGTCAAATCATCAAGTTATACCACAATGAACTTACCCATCTCATCTTTGAAAGTAAGGTCTATTTCTCTTTGGAAGGTGGTGCTAGCATTTATCAAGCCAAAAGGCATTCTTTGATATGTGAAGGTGCCCCAAGGTGTAGTGAAGGCAGTCTTATGTTGGTCTGCTTCACTAAATTCTACTTGATTTTACCCTAAGAAACTATCTAACATTGATAACATCTCTGAACCAGTCACCATCTAAAGGACTTGATCCATGATGGGCAGAGAGTAGTTATCTTTTAGAGAGGATTGATTCAAGTTTCTAAAATCCACGCAGAGGCAAATTTCACCATTCTTTTTTCTCATAGGGATTATGTTCACAATCCATGTAGAATGATGGATTGGAAAAATTATCCTAGCTTTTAACATTTTTTAAATCTGAGATAGAATAGCACCTAATATCTTGTGGTTGTACTACCTAGATTTCTGCTTGTGAGGCAACGAATCACTCTTGAGAGGAATTTCATAGCAAATTTCTTCAAGTCTGAGTGACTTCAGGTCATCATAGGAGTATGCCAAAACATCTAAGTACTTGCAGAGTAGAGCAGTAAACTTGAACTTCTCTTCTAAAGTGCAACACTTCCCGATGTTCACCATCTTGGTATTTTCCTTAGTACCCAAGTTTATTTGATCAAACTCCTGGGAGGAGCGTGAATCTTTTTGTTGCTGCTTGATGAACTTGTCATTCTTATCAAATAGTTTCTCAAGGGAAACCAATCCTTTAGGAATTTTATTCCCTTTTAGTTGCAGGAATTCTTTACCTACATCTAAGTTTGTTCTAGGGGCTGATTTGCATTTCTAAGGCTCACTGCCTTCGAAATGAAGCTGTTTAAACCTATCTTTTTATTTTAAAAAGGCAATGATTTGGTTGTCACTATTGAACACCTACTAATGATTGGCATTATCAGGCACACTTGGTCAAAATACCATTTTGATAGTGTACCTATCTCCTTTAAAATTTGGGTGAGAAACCATTAGGGTTGCAAAAACAACCAATGCATCAGCTCAGTCATTGAGCTCTCTAGGCACTAAAGAGATACTAAAGGCATCAAAGATTTCTATTTGATCCCAAACTAGATTGTGATAATGGTGTAATCTCTCATTTTTGGTTTGATATAGGTTCCTCACCTAGCAAACCACCAATTCAACATCTCCTTTGGTGTGAAGAATCTTAACATCTCTATCATGAGCATCCTTTAATCCAAGTAGCAACAATTCATATTCAGAAGTGTTATTGGTGTTTCTAAACTGCAACTTATATGAACAATGAAAAATATCTCTTTTAGGAGATATCAACACAATCTCGGCTTTAGAACTAGTAAAAGAACAACTACCATCAAATTCTAGAATCTAGACATCATCAGAAACTAATTTCTCCTTAGATTTTCTTTTGTTTGGAGGGGAGGATTCTTCTTCACTTACATTGTGCTCTATCAAGTCTTCTACTATTTTTTTATGAATTGATTGTTAAATTGTCACATTTATAAATTTTGTTAGATGCCAAATAAACCTCCTCCATGGATAAGAAGTAATTACCCATTACTGAAGATTCAAACAAAATTTGAGCTTCAGGGGCTGACGTTTGGGTAAAAATATACTTCAACTCCTTTTCAGGGAGTAGCCTCTACATGACACCTTTGACAGGGATCCTTGCCTTAGACAGGTCCATGCTTAACTCGCCACCAACATCTTTGCAAAAAATTTGTCCAAGAAAGATGTCATATGAGGCTGAGACATCAGCCACAAGGACTGTCATCTTGATTCTCTTTTTTGAAAATGTGGCAAATGTAAATTAGGCATCCTTGATTTGTCCCAGCAAATGTACTTATTTATTTTACATGGAGAAACATCTCCTACAAGTCTTGGTCAATGTGAGGCCAAGAGATTCAGCTACTTTGGCGGGCATGACATTGTCAGATGTGCTTGAGTCTATGATGCAATTGTTCATCTGATGTCCATTTATCAACAAGGAGACATAAAACAGTTTTATCTTCCTAGGGGCAGTTGGAGGAGTAGTGACAAGGTTATTCCAAGTGGATGTGTTCTTGGGGAGACCAGGAGTTAATTTCATAATTTTTTGTCCTACAGGGATGACTTTATCCTTCACAAATTCCACTAATCTATCCAACTGCTCAGGATTGGATTGCAAGAATTCAAACTTAGTCATTTGAATTTTGGTCTTCTTCACATGGTCGACTATGTCAAATGACTGGAAAGGACTGATGATAGAGGAAGAAAGTTCATCCTTCTAGTTTTTTGGGAGTGTAAGATTGATTGATGAATTTGAAGTAGAAGATGAAGGAATACTTGAGGTACTTACCTTTTTAGTGATCACCGAGTCCTTTGATTGAAAAGGCAGAGTGGTTCCTCTCTTAACAATTTAAATTGCTGGTTGAGTTGACTAGTTCTAGGACTGAGTGAATACAGCATATGATCCATTAAACATTTCATCTTTACTTCTGGGTTCATCTTGGTAATTTAGGAAACCAATGTTGGAGTCACCAACTGATTCATCTTGGTCTTCTGCAAAGAGATCAACACCATCTTCTAGGTTCAACTTAGGTTGGAAAGAAAAATTTGATTCAGTTTCAAGGTATCCAACTGTTGAGTTGGCTAGAGTTGCCTCAATGGCAAGTTTCCCCTGTAGGGGAGGAAGATGATTTAGCTGCCCTTGATTTTTGGCATCATTACCTTGATATGAATGATTGGGAAAAGTTCTCATTGGTATATCTCAGTACGAAGGAGCAAACATCCCTTGCACCATTTGCTTTCTGAGAGCTAACAACTCATTTTCTAGCTTCTACACCATAGGATCAGTGGTACCTATGGGTGAATACTCAATAGATGAAGAAGGTTTACTTTTATTAGGATCTCTTCTTATCTTCTTTGCCAAGATGAGATCATCTTCTACCTCAGTGGCCAGGCTATAACAAGGTCTATGTGGCCAGCACGTCTCAACAGAAAACTCACTTCAAGTAGCTGAGAGTTGATGAAGAAGCATTTGAGATTCTTAGATGTTGGCTACATAATGGTAGGAATCTTGTTCCTCAAATTGTCGAACTTGGAAATGAAATCCCTCATGGGTTCATGAGGTTTCTTCTTCATTTGTGTGAGCTGGGCCAACAGGGAATGCATATCTTTTGTAGGCTTTGAACCTTGCTTTGAACTTGGCTTTGAGGGTGTTCTAGTCAGTCAATGTTTGTGCTTGTAGATGATAGAACTAGTCTGTAGCAGCACCTTGCAATGTTTCCACAAATAGCCTGACTACTACATCCTCATACTCCACACCTATTACACCATAAGCTATGATGAAGACTGCAATATGTTCATCAGGATGAACTCTCCCATCACCAAATAACTTGGGGAAGTTCTTCCTGAAACTGTCAGGTAGTTCATGCAGAGGTGGGGTAAGATTGAGTGGACCAAAAGAGTTACCCCAGGGGCCTTGAACTACCATTGTAAGACTATTAAACGGAGGGAAAACAAATCTTGGTGGGGTATGTATTGACAAAGCTTTGCTAACAACAGAAGTAAAAGCTTGGCCTGGTAATGGAGACCTGATTTTTGTAGGAGGGAAACTCCTAGTTCACTGGAGGTGAGATGGTAAAGGAAACAAATCAAAATTACTTTATTACACCAGCTCAAAAATAGGGTCAATAATACCCCTATCTCTCTGGCTTCTTGTATAGCGTGGGGCTGCCAGATTAGACAAAAGAAACAAAACATTCAGTCCCCAATGTTTCTAGTTTCACAAACTAGAGTATATAATAGAAATGGATAAGGATATGGAGATGGAAAAGAATTGGAATAGCTCGTTCGATCCCTAGTGGAGTGGCCAAAAATTTTTGGGTGAATATTTTGTCACCATCTAACTGATGGGCAAAATAAGTGTTTCAACCACAACATAAGGAAATTTATTGGCCAAAATTTGTGCATCTACTACATCAGGATGGGATAAATCTCTCCTCTCATCAAGGAGAGGTTCCCTAAAACTATAGAATACTATAATCTATATATATATATATATATATATATATATATAAGCTGAAAATAACACTCAGGGGTAGGACAAGACCACCCATCTCTCTTTTTTCAGAGATGATATTCACAGATCAAAGGAGAAATCCAAGGTGATTCGTGAAGGTACTTCCCTTCTTTCAGAAGTAATATTCAGTCAATAGCCATATTCCTTCCTAGATAGTAAATGTAACAAGGCGTAGTAGTCAGCAAGATGAAGTGTAGTGCAAAGTCTCCACCTCAACTACTGAAGAGTAAAATATACGAAGGACAATGGGGGCACAAAGTCATCCCAAAATCCTTTACATAGAAATAGAAAAACAAACACACTAAAGACAATTGTGGCAGCACAAAGTCTCTCCACAGTCGGCTTCATGACACCTTCCTGATTACTTCCACTAGTTCTGCTTATTTAGTTAAATGAACAAGACTGCATCTAGGAAATAGACATAAGAACAATCCCCTAAATAACACAAGTTATTACAGCACAAAGTCTAAAAGTAACCTACTTTCTCATTCATATAGCAAAACATGATTAATAATCTAAGCTCAAAGTCTCAGTAATGCCTTTCAATTTGGGTAGAGTTTTGCTTCCACAAAAGAGAGATCCCCCCAAAACAATAAGAGAGTTTAAAATATATAGCGCTCCAAGAAAGACTTGGGTGCTTTGTTTCATAGAAATGGCCCATGCTACATTTAATGCCTTGAATGTATTTCTATGAAAGAGCCATGTTGAAATAGGTCATCGGCCTTAACTTTGGCATTCTAAATCATATCAAACATCCTTTCCTAAACATGTGTTGCCTAGTTTTCATTATGATGCTTACACGGCTGTCCATTTGCCTTCACTTAATTAAGAAAAATAGACCACGCCATTGAATGTTCACGCTCTCTAATCTCCACTTGGTGGACTATTCCACCTACTAGAAATAACTCTCTTATAGATATTTTTGGATTTCCTATAGTTCTCTTTTTCCTCGCCATGTCTTGTCCTTCCTTGGTGATCTGAGCTCTCAGGCTATCTTCTCTCTTTCTGTTGGCTCCTTTGGCTTCTTCTTTGGCTAGTCACTAAATTTGTTCACAGGGTCCGTGCCATATTTGAAAATCAATGGATATTTCATTACCTTGAATTTGGCATTCATGGGGATGTCATGATCACTTAGTCGCTTGAACCATTATGAACCTTGAACCTTGGAGTGCATCGGTTCAATGGTTCAAAGTGGTTCAATGGTCGGTGGTTAAATCAGCTCTTTGGTTCAATCTCTTGTGAAGAGCCACATTCACTTTATTTTCCTTCTTCGGTTGAACCATCTTTGGACTTATTTGAATGCTTTAACGGTTCAGGCGGTTTAATCGGCTTGTCTGTTCACTTAGCTCTTTAGTTCAATCATTCTTCAAACCCTTTGGTTGAAATTCTTCTGCTTCTTCCATTCACTCGAAGCTTCCTTTTTAAACTCTAAACTTCTTTGAACCCTTTGAACCTTTGGACCATTTCAGTTTAAAGTTCAATAGTTTAATAGTTCAACCTTCACTCTTCGAAGCCTTTTTTTCTTTAAGTCCACTGAAGTCTTTGAACCTTTGAACCCATTAAACCCATTGAACCTTTAAACCTTGCGGAGGTGGGGTTCAATGGTTCAATGGTTTAAAGTGGTTAATTCTATATGTTTGAAGCCTGCACATTAAGTCTTTTGATTGAACCTTTGCGTTGAACCATCCTCAAAACACTAAGGAAATGCCTTAAGTGTTTTAAACATCCTTTGAAGAAAGCCCACCTATTGAACCTGCAATTTCCTTAGCTGAAAAGGCTTGAATATTTGAAAAACTTAACTGCTCATAACATTTTGAAAGAAATAAAGACACCATTTTGACCTGCAAGACCAAAATAATTAGCCTATTATCCATAAAAACAAGTGACAGATTTTGGGAACAACACTAATCATAATTAATTAACAAGATAAACCAAATTAAATGCCTATTTAAATTATTTATTTGTAATTAATGAATAACTAAAAAAAGAAATTCAAAAATGCAAATATCCTAGCCTTTCATGATGACCTTTATGAGTTATCAAACTCTTTGAAAATATCTTAAAATATCTCATTTTTGGATACCCATGCCTATTCATTGCAAATCATGAGTAATTGGCACCTATTAACTCTACTAGGGTTATATTTGACTCACCTAGGTTAGGTTTTAACCCATTCCATGTTTAAACTGCACCTTGACTCACTTTGGGTTGGGGTTAGTTCCTAAGCCTATAAATAGAAACCCTTATCTATTGAATTCTAAGCGTGGATATTTTAGAGTTATAATGTAGGTTTTTTTGCATGAGATTCTTATTAATAGTGTTATAATTCTAAAATATTGAGGCAAGCTACACCAAGCCATATCAAAGCCAATGGTGCCAAGGAGAGGAGCCAAAAACTTCCATTGCTGAAGACTCTTTGAAGCATAAACTGAGAAAGACAATCAATGATGCATTTGGAGATCTCAAGAAAGGTAAAGGATTGTGTGTCTTTTGTGTTTTAGTTGTATTTTCATTTGTCTTTTGTTCTTTAAGCTCCTCCCTAAGATCTAGGCTTGTAAGTTTTAGTGTTAATATTTTTTTTTGAGTTTTGTTTACTTAAACTAACATATTACTAACCTACCTTCTTAGATTATTATAATCACAAAAGGTAGTCCTCCATTTGCATCTTCCATAAACTTAAATTTTCCCATTTAATTTCTCCACCCTTTATTTGTTATCATCTACCATAGCTCCCACTTAAGCTAAAATCTTTGGCTTTTTGAAACTTAATTCTCAATAACAAACAACCTTGATCTAATACCACTCATTAGGATAAATACATGAGAAAATATACTCAAACTTATAGAGAGAAAATCTATGTAAAATATAAATTAAAACTTTCACAAATTAAAAAAAACATGAAAACCATAATACAAAGATTTTACGTGGTTCACCAATTTGACTATGTCCATAGAGAAATTGTTCATCTATTAAATTTGTAGTAACACTTAGAGAATACACCCATGACAACAACCTATTACTCACTCCTCTCCAATCTCTCATAATCTTTTGTTTTCAATCCATACAATATTTCACCAAGATTACAACCAAGCTAACTCCTAGCTTAACACAAAGCTTACAACAAGCTTTCTTACAAAGACAAACAAGTCTTTAATAGTTCTCCACTACATTGATAATCCTATAAAAGAATGCATCCTTTTATATATAAATTACAAAGGAGAGAAGAAAATGCGGAGAGAGGAAATGTGGTGCCACACTTACATATGGGCCAAAATGAATACTATTTGGCATGCTTGACTCTATGTTCAAAGTTAAAAATTAATTGGCATCTTTATGATGCCCCTTCACTTATTCTATGTGCCTCCAAATGCTACTCCCTACTTCACATGGGCCTCCAATCTAGAATAGTAACAATGTTCCCCACTATCCCATGTGCACACACATGATTCCAAAATATTCTACACCACTTTTTGACTTCTCCCACATGCTAAATCATGAATTTAACTAAGAGATGTTCCCCCTCTATTCTTTGTTTCATTATGACCAAAATAAAATAACATGTGAATAATAATAATAATAGTAATAATAATAATAATAATAATAATAATAATAATAATAATAATAATAATAATAATAATAATAATAATAATAATGACAAAAGCTTGTTCCATAGTAGAGTGTTATGCCTCACTTTTATTCACATGCACATTATTATATGGGAGATCCTCTTATGGGCCATGATACATCACCAAAAAGTCACATCACCTTCTAGATCATTACCTGTATCAGCTGCCACATCTTCTATACAGTCATTGCGAACTCACCACTACCACCTCATCACATGAATAGTGGTTGTGATTAGTATCTCATGAAAAGTTTTTTATTGAGGGCATGACTAAATTGGATATGTTAAACCTAACTAAGGTATATATTATCACACAACATGAAAGGAGAAGGTTTCAAATCCTTTAGTCAAATAACATTATGCAATAACCCTAGCTAGGTCTTATAATACATAAAATAAAACTAATCTAGTGTTCATGAAAACTTGTGGCACAAAGAGCGATGGTTTAACACAAAAAATAGTCAAGGGATCATGGTAAGAAATTGGGGGCCTAGATCACCTAAGGTGGAAGAAGGTGAATAAAGAAGACCCTATAACTATACTAAGTTTAAGTATAAAGGTAATCTAAGAAAGGAGTTATACATTAAAACCCTATTATTTTTTGTAATATTTATCTATCAAATTAAATATCAATAGTTGGAGATACTTACCTTTAGATGAACCTATCGTGTCTCAATCTCTCCCTTGGCCAATGGAGCTTTTCAAGACTTTTCTATGGATATTTAAATATCACACTATAGAAATAATCTCTAAGCTAAAAGACTCCTACTTTGCATCCAAGACTTCTCATAAGATAATTTATCTTTCTAACAAGGAAATCCCTAAGAAATGGCTCCCTTAAATGTAGATGTATCAAAATTTTGATGTATAATAATGTGAATATAAATTTTCATCTTCATTGGATTGAAATGGAAATGATATTTATAGCAATGGATAGGTCATAACCCTTCCATAATTTCAGCTAATAAGGTTGGACAACATGACCTAGTTTTAATTTTAAAAAATAGTGTTAAGCTTCAAATTAGGTTAGCCAGGTCAACTTTATTCTATAACATGTACTTTAACTTTCATTACAGGGTCAAGTAGGCCTTCTTAGTAGTAAAAAGGGTGTTCTCTTATTTAGGGGATATTTTAAAGGATAATTGCTTAGGGAAATGGATAAATGGGTTTTGTTTGCTTGGGGAGTTAGATAAATGAGATTTGTAGTGAGTTTACGTAATGATAGAATTAACCAACAATATTTTGAAGCCCCAATGGTCTACCCATCCCTTTCATGGTTACATTTTAAGGCATACACTAAGAAAGATTTAAACTTAATAGGTTCCTACAAGAGAGAAAGTGTCATTAAATGATAAAGTTTTATAATATTATTTGTATACATATGTTGCACTCGAGCTCATCACATGTCATGTGAGTGTAACATGGATTGTTTCTTCAAGAAAGAACATACTATATAAAATCGAGCTAAAAATTGTAGTAGAAAGCAAAAAATAAATAATTTTTAAATATGTACCTTCACTTGAATTATTTTTATGGAATAATAGTTGCATGAGAAGCATATGGAAGAGGCTTCCATTGTGCAGAATAAGAGATGAACCTAAAAAATAAGATAAAATTTGAAACTTTTACAAAAAACTATGGTTAACACTAAAACATTATCTAATTTTTAGGATTCCATAAATTATTTTGGTTTGTCAAAAGAGTTTACAAAAGTACAATTATGATAAAAATATGTAATTTTTTGGTAAATAACTATTAGGTTAAAATTTTCAAAATTTTATTACAATATGACAATTATTCAATTGTACATTTTCTAATTTTAGAAACTAGAGTTCTGTGTGATTAGAATTAGCAACGAGAGATATGATGGCCTGAATTCAAGGAGGAGGACAAGTTGGAGGATGTATTATAGTTATCTCTAGGATAGTCCAAGTATGGGGTGAATTTAATACTAATTTTTAGCATTTTGGTACAAATATGAACTAGGTTTGGAAAATTAGATGCCATGGAAAATCTATGTAATATATTTTCATAGAAAAAAATAGCAATAGAGTAAAAATTAACACAAATAGTGGGTATAATCAAAAGGTGAAGAATTAAGTCTAGATCATTAATGATAGGCTAGTTAAAAATATTTGTGCAAATCAAATCGGGTTGGCCTAACCGACATAGTTGAATTGGATAGGTTTAGTTTGGTATCTAACTGTGTATCATTTGGCTGATGTAGTTATCAATTATAGTGGTTGATAATGTTGATGGTGGTTGACCTAGTTGAAATGAAAAAGGGTGGATACTAGTGTACACCATGGTTGGCTACATTAGTTTTAGGATGGTTGACTTAGTATAAAAATAGTCCAACATAGTTTGAATGGAAAATTTTGGTTGATAGCATATGATGTGAATGACTACATTAGTTTTTTAGATGTCCAGCTTAGTTGGTAAGGTGGTTGACCCAGTAGGTCAAGTGGCCGACTATGTATCATTTGACCAATTACATTAAGTCAAGTGGTTGATTACCTAGTACTAGGATAACTTAGTATAAAAATAGGAGTGGTTAATGTAGTAGAGTATATTGGTGACTTAGTTAGGAATGATGAATAAAAGACAAAGCATGTTGATGAAATAATTAAGTATATTAATTATTTTTATTTATGATTTTTAAAGTATGTTTGATTATTATTTTGGATAAAGAGTTGATACGTGCTTGATTGTTTGATATTTTTTATAGGTGATAGAGACTCTGAAGATTAGTAGATGAAATTTGGTTACCTAGTCTATTTGATAGGTTGCATTAGGTTTTACCAATATTATGTAGATGTGATGGACTCCTCTTAGTGTGGATTTGCTCACCATGTTCTTATGAACATGGGAGCAACTAACTAACACTTTTAGGTGGGTAGTGGATGGGGATACTATTAAGGTGGGTACCACCCTAGAGGATTTCCATGTATTGATGGGACTTCTAATGTAAGAAATATTTTGGTGTTTTATACACATAAGACAGATGTTGAGAGATGAGACTTAAACTTATGGGTGACTAGCTCTGAGAGATACTTGGATGGGCTTACAAGTGAACCTATACAATGTATATGTGTCATTCATTTTGGATGTTAGAAAGACCAATATTAAACTTGTCATAAGTTATATGGGAATGTCTCACTATATATTTTTGCTTTGTGCCATTCCATGTTGAATCAAGGTATAATGTATGACTTGGGATCTATGATCTAGGTTTAGTTAGTGCACAATTTTTATAGTATTTTATCATGAGGGAAGATGACAATGAACACCATTATACTATTGAGTGGTTAGATTTATGATATATTTTTGATGTATCAACTTAATACATTGATGCATGTGGTATATGTTACCTTATCATGCATGCGGTGATGAATAGAATATCATATGCTATGGTTTATACCACATGCCCTAACATTTCATATGAGCACACGAGGAGAGATTATTTGGTAGTCGTATCAAGGCATGGTGGATACTTGGCCCTCATGGCCAAGTAGCTTTTAGGCACATGTTCATGTGATGATTATAGGGCACTATCTTTTATGGGTAGAGCCACACCCATTACCTCACTTACTAGGAAAATTTAGTTTTCCACACCCAAAAAATACTATAGTAGTGTTATCATTCCTGGCATTACATGTGAGGAAGGCTCATGGTGTAGGAGGCATGGGTGTACCAATATGTTCTTGTCATACAACCACACTAACTAAGACTTGAAAGATGGTGGTGTCGATGATAGTGAGGGAATCTAGTAACATCCAGAGGAGGAAAATATTTAGTTTTTGTCCATAAAAATTGATATTATAGTTACCACCATGATGATGGAGATAAATATGGCTCTAGTACAGCCACATATATAACCATAACCATAAACATAGGCACCACCACAAGGATATTCAATAATGTAGCCTATGTTGAGTTGGTTGATTGTGAGGCAAATTCATAATGGACCACAACATGTTGATGTTATTTAGCCTATCCATTATATGTTTTACACACCACCATGGATCCATGCTTCATAGGTGGTACTTGGTGGTTGAGTAGATGGAGTTACTATTGGTAAGTTGTGTTTTGTTGAAATTATAAGAATACATAGAAAGATATAAATTTTAGATGGATGAATGGTTTTGAGATATATATGTGAGATCTATAATTATGGTTTGCATTCTCAAATGCCACAATGGAGGTAATTATATATGACACTAAGGTTGAGATAACCCATCATGATATATTAGATGGATTACTACCTTAGCATGATACTACATGGATGATTGATCATATAGTTCCTTCAGCACCTACTTATGTTGGGTGGATTTGATTGGTTGATTAGGTATCTTGAGAGATATAGAGAATATCTAATGCAACACATGTAACATTACTACTAGGAGTGGGTGATGGTGAGCTAAAAATATGCTAGTCACTATATGTGGAGTAAACTGCACATCTAAAGATGTAAAATCTAATTGTTACCATTGTTGTGTCAAAATTACAAGTCATAATGACTTATTTCAATAATGCACAAATTAGACTAAATACCATTAAAGTACTCTAATTCGACTACACACATCATGTGCAATTTTTGAGGTGTATTAGTATATCCATAATTAGGAAAATGCATAATACACAATAATTCCTTCCTCCAATTCATCTTCAGTCAAATTGTGACCTAGAAAATTAGTATTTTTTATCACTTGTGTATGATAACTTATTAAATTCCAAGAACTGCAAAAAAGCTAATTAGGATTACTTAACTAAGAAAATATAATTGAATGGTTAAGTGAAAAAGCCATGGAATTTATATGAATATCTAATTTTGGAAATATAAATTCAAAAAATATTTAAAATTGACATCATCATGACATCATCAATCATAGAAGTCAATAACCTAAAATATCAAAATAAATACAATAAATATCAGGAATGTTGAGCCATGCCTACTAATTGTAATATTAACTCCAAAATTAAATGCATTTGGTCCACCAAATTTGACTAATCCTGGGGCCTTAATCCTTATCTTGAGATGGATAGTCCTCATCATTTTACCAAGCCTATAAATGCAAGGGCCACCATATACTAAAATTAAGCTTTATTGTGCAAAGAAACACTACATTAAATCCTCCAAAAGCTTCACCTATTTTCTTCTAATTGATTCACAAACCATAATATTGTTTCCTTCACCAACATGCCCCATTTTCAAACTAAAAATTGGGACCCTCTTTTTTTTTGAGCTAAAACATTATTTATTTGGTTTAGAGGACCTATTTGGAGTTTTTTTAATGTTTATGCTTGAGCCCTTCATTGATTGGAAATAAGCTAGATGCTAAGTTTTAAATGAGTGTTCATGCATGTTTCTAATACTTTTGAATTTTTCTCAAGTCAATCTAAGCTTTTATCTATGAGCATCAAAGTTTAAATTTCAAGTCAATTTTAAGCCTATAAATTCTTAGTCTGTGATAAAATGCTTTAGTATTCACCCATTTGAATGTTGGACCTAGGTTTTTAGCAAGTTAATATAATATTTTAGGACCTTTTTTATGGTTTCCTTTTAATAATATAACTCATGATTATGTTTTTCATAGTAAATTAGCTTAATACTTGAAATGCTTCATTTAATACTTACCTAAACATTCAATAATCATGATTTTATTCACATAAATATGAATAAAGTTTAGTTCCCTTTTGATTTAAATCATTTTATTGCATATTTATATATACTTTATCCTACGAATGTTTGAGATTAAATCTTTATTTTATGTGAATGACCAGTTTCAATTCTTATATTAATTTATTGCTTATCGCATAAAATTAGCTTAGTAAAGACTTGGATTTTTTGAAAATATTTACTTGGTTGATTTTCTTATTTTTGCATAGGTTTTAAAGTCTTTTGCGGGAGGGGGGGTAGATCCTTCCACATGTCCAAATCTCATTGATGATCAGATCCAAAATCAAATCCTTTTTAAAAAAATGACTAAGTCTTTTTAAATCCCCTTAAGCCTTGAGATCATGCCATGCAACATGATCCTAATGACCCATTACAAAAGAAGGATATTTTTAAATGTAAATCTCTATACCCCTGAGGGCCTAGGATTTCATTATATGGCACCATCCTAAGATCCAAATGACCTAAGAATGAATCGATAATACAAAACATTTGTGCCCCTAAGAGTTTCAGATTATTCCACATGGTGCCATCTCAGGATCCCAAGAGCCTGGATCAATGAGAGTATTGACTCAGCCTAATGGAGACTCAATGAATAATTTAAAGCTTTGTACACCCAAAATCTTGAGATTATGCCATGTGCTACCATCTTGGGACCCCAAGAGCTTAGAAGGATCGATAAAAGAGAAAGAAATACCTTAGCCATGTGGACCCAAGGAACATCCCTAGGGAAGTATGAAGATCTTGAGAATTAATGAGAATAATCCACATGGTTATGATAATGACTGATAAAAATGAGGTAAAGACCAAGAAGGTCAACAGACTATGATGTAATAGGAGAGTGATACCCAGTAAACAAAACCAAAAACCTAGAGAATGGAATGGAATGGTAAGATAAATAAGGCCCAAGTAAAAATTA
This sequence comes from Torreya grandis, assembly GCA_037957365.1. NCBI lineage: Eukaryota > Viridiplantae > Streptophyta > Pinopsida > Cupressales > Taxaceae > Torreya > Torreya grandis. Next base: position 1,069,821 of record JARHVA010000881.1, read on the forward strand.
TCACATGGGAAGATGATATGATTAATATTAAAAACCTATCTAACTTTCAAAACCATCAAAGGTCCCAAGATGATTGTGTGTTAAGTCTATAAAGCATAGTCAAAATGCAGTTGGTTTTTTACCAACTAAAAGGACTAGAAGTGACAAATTTTGGGAAACTAAATGGGTGAATTGATCCAAGAGACCTTTAAGTAACTTTAGGGATGGTTCATTCATTTAATCAACATCTAAATTATATGTAGAAGTCTATGCAGGGCATGGTGGAATGGTAGTTTCAAGAAAATACCAATGATAATCTACCATCAATATTTGAATCTAGCTATTACTAACCCCAAAAGGATGAATTGAATGAATTTAGAATGACATGATTCATCACATGGTGTGTGCATGGTGAAGACCTCAAAATAGGTAATGAATATAAAATACAAACTTTAACCTTTAATAGTCATGGTCTCTAAACTACAAATCACACTCAAGTTGATGAATCTCAAGCACATTCCTCAATCATTATTACATATTTTAACTACCCTGGTAGTGGGATATGTGATATTCATGGATAAATGTGTCTATATAAGGGATAATTTTTCCCTTTGAAAAGGTCATCATTTTCATGTAATGAAACATTGTCAAAACCATAATAAAATCCTTTATATTTTTTTTGACCCTATCTTTTGCTCATTGGATGTTGTCCATGGTTTCTTGTTTAGGGTTTATGCCTATTCTACGGAATTCATGTTATGCTCTATTACTTAATTACTTTAGTAATTATATTATATTTAAACTAATCTAGTTTAATTCTAAGTTCTTTTTGTTTGCTTTAGAACACTCTTTGCTTTATGTGCTTCCATCTATAAATTAACTTAAAAGTCCTATTTGCAGTATACTACAATACTTTTGAGATTTTTGTATTTAGTGAATAATTTGTGAGCTAGGAATTAAATTTAGTGACCCTTAGAGTCTTTCCCAATGTGTAGTTAAATATTTTTACAATTACTAAACTAGGCACATAATGGTATAACTGTGACTTGGCGTGCTACAACTCTGAAGCATTAGCATTTTGTTGACTATGAATACCCTTTGATTCTCCCTTTTCCCTATTTTTATGTTTATTTTGGAATTAAAACACTCTCCCATGTTTTATAAATTGTTAAATTTAGGTTCAATATTAATCAAAATTCAAGTTAAATCAACTAATAATAATTCCAAGTGTCATCAAATAGACATTGAACCTCTATTGGTAATATTCAATACTCTTTGAGTAAAATTGGTTAAATTATTATCCTTGGATTGAAGTAGAATCAATCCTAAAATTAATGAGGGTGTGTCTTTATTATATGCATTATTCCCCACTTTTATCTCTAGAACACTTAACCTCATGGGTGTTTTCAGACTAAGATTTTAGGGTGCACAAAAGTTGGTGCTAGGAGGGATGAAGAATAACAATTTAATCTTTGATTGATCATAAGAATAATTATAAACTATTGAAAGTTGTCAACAATTGGATAAGAATTTTTCTATACTTTGGAATCTAGTGACTTTTATTTTACTCTCTTATATTTCTACTTATACTTTTACTTTTCCATCTTATTGTCAGTTTAAACACACACAACAATTGGCTCAAGAAGAGTAGTTATGGCTAAATTGTCCATGATAAACCAGTTTAAATCCTAGTGTGCACATTACCTAGTCTAATACACATGTGGGAGGTTAATTATCTCACCATTATATATCCATAAAAGAGTTAGAATTAATAGACTTAAACCTAATTCTTTAGTTACCCGTGTTGGCTCAATTGCTTAGACTATCAAAAATTCGTATATACCCATGGCATTACCTATGGATTAGATTTATATATTTTCCATAAACATACCTAGGGTTATCCATGACTTACATAAGAACATAGAGAGATACTTTCCAATATTTACTCCTAGTGTATGATGGACTATAAAGGAGCATGTAACGTCATATAAAACTACTCTAAGACTTCTAAATGTTAAGCATGAACATGTGACCTGTAGACTGTTCCCCTTAATGCTTATGGTCACAACATTTAATAAGTGTATAAACCTTCCCATAAACTCCATCACAAGCTAGGATGAGTTTATTAGTAATTTCTTGGCCTAATTTAGGTGAGTCATAGATCCAGTGACCTATCACCAATATTTATAAACCTAAGGCTCAACTAGCATTAAATATGTATAAAAATGCATTGAACCCATGGACTATTGTGTCCTTAATATGAGACCCTATGGTGGTGACATTATCTTTAGCATATGTTGGATCTATCAAGGTTGATATGTAACTTAGTCCACAAGGCCAAATGATGGCTCCCATCCCTAATGCATTACCCAACATGCTTATATTGAAGCTTCTTCCTAATTTAAACTAGAATGTGTCTGCACCTCAACCATTGCATATAATGAATGTGCTCCAAATGAGATATGCTCCTCCAAATTAGCACCTAGGTTTTATTAACCAAATGAATAGTGATATGGTTCCCCAATTGTAAAACCAAATGATGTTATCAATTTATAACAATACTCATACCATACCCCAAGAGTCTATAAAAATGAGTTGAGTTCTAACCAATGAATGGTGTAAATATTAACCAATAACTTCGTTGGTTTTCAAAGTCAAATGGGAAGCTCAAATGCTTAGAGTTAAAATAATAACTTCACCTACCAGAGACAAAATAATAATTATAATCATCCCCATAATCAGTTAGAGCCTTCTCCTAATAAGCTACCTAAAATCAACATTTATGAGATAACTCTTCCTAATTGGTGTCATGTGCATAACACAAACCAACATAGAGATATTGATTTCATCAAATTCTATAGTGTATTTTGCATATTCTAAGTAAAAATGAAATAGTATGAGGTAGTACCAAACCAACCTAAATCATATAATGTTGACAGGTTACCTAGTACAACCAAGGTTTTAGAAACCATGGAGTTCCATAGATAAGAAGAGAATGAACTAGAATATAATTCTAGTGAAGTACATGCTCTACAGAAATTTCAAATAAGAAATTATACCCTTAGGAACTAACAGTAGTAGTATCTCCTCACTACCTCAACTCCTCCCACGAATGGTGCAAACCCACCTGATCATAAGGATGGGAAATCCTCCACCTCCAAATTCTAATGAGCCTAAGGCCCCTATGTAAATTCAAACACCTAAATGAAAAACTAGATATAATATTATGGAATATATGAAAAATATCAAAGACAACATCACATTGCATGAGCTTGCTCAAAACATTAAGTAATGTGATCTACTTCTCAAGTCACTTACTAAAAAACATGTTCAAACCAAACAAAAAATATCTCACACCAATGTGTTGATCCATAAAAACATGATTTAAGTACCTCCCTTTCTCTTAACTATTAGGTTATTCCAAAAAAATTCACAAGTGCCTAGTGTATTGAGGGGCTTTGATGAATGTAATTCTTGCATGCATTTGTGAAAAATTAAGCTTAGTCCCCATCAAGTCAACTAAGGTCATGGTCCAACTAGACAAGTTTGAGGTTAGATTAATAGGTGAGATACTCAATGTGCACATGTAATTAGAATTAGGGCCTAGAATATATCAATTCATTTATGTACAAGTTGTAGACATCCCCAAATCATATGGAATGCTACTAACTAGAGTTTCATCTAAATCATTGATTGGATACGTGGACACTAACTTTGATCACATGTGGTTACCTTGGAGGGGTGTTTACAACCAATTAAGAGTGGATAGAGAGTCAAGGATGAATCACATGGTCACATAATATAACGTGATCAATGAGAAAGAAAATTTAGTGAATTTTGATTTAGGGATCTACACTTTGGAAACATAGCTTGCTAAAGAAAAGACTGATAAAAATATTGAGTTTCATGTGTTGTGTTCATTGTATGTATATGGAGCCCACTATAAACAAGGTTATATAGATGGAGACTTTTTTATTGATCCCCAAAATAATAAACATTTAGTTACTTATAGGTTTAATTCTCCATGCACTAACAACTTAGTAGAATATGAGGTGTTAGTTATAGGACTACTATTTGTATTGAGGCATAAGGCTAAAGAAATTAAAGTATAAAACAAATCTGAGCTAGTTGTAAACCAAGTTATAAGTGAATTTCATTACAAATTTTCATACCTTAGAAAGTATAAACATAGAACAAGGGATTTAATTGAAATTTTTGGTGCATTCAATGTCATCTCTATCCCTAGGGAAAAAACTTGGTTGTTGATTCATTAGCATCCTCAACTATAAATTTATCCCCTTTAGATGGTACTAAGTTTCAATAATTCACTACGGAATTTGTCCCTTTTCCATTTTTTCTTGACAATGTGATGAATTTCCAAGTCTTTGAGGATGACTATCAAATTATTCAATTCCTTAACAATGTTGGGGCATTTGAAGTCCAAATAATAGATGAAGAGGAAAGAGATAGTCTTAATTTTGAACTTGACAAAGACATAATTATTAATATCCAAGGAAATCAAATCCTAAAGAGGATGAACTATCTATAAAAGGAGATTTACACTTTTGACATTGCACTCCCAATTAATAAAACCAATTTTTTAAAGTAAAAATGTTGAACCATTAACCTTGGTTCCTTGGAAAGACCCCAATATATTAAAATAGGTCATGATTGGATGAACTCATAGATTGAGTAGCTTTAAATGTTGATGCTTAGTTATAAAGACATAATTTATTGTACCTATAGAGACCTCAAAGTATTCAACCCTAAGGTGATCACTTACACTGTTTCCCTTAATTTGGACCAAAGAACATTTTAGTAGAAGCAGAGGCCTCTAAACCCAATCCTTGAACCATTAATACACAAAGAATTTCACAAACTCCTTTATACTAGAATAATCTTCCTATTTAGTCCTTCCACTTGGGTGGAAAACTTAATACAAGTTCAGAAGAAAAATGGTTATTATGATTATGCATAGACTTCAAAAATTTGAACAGAGCTTCAAATAAGGACACTTATGTATTGTATTCCCTTGATGAAGTGATTCAAATGGTTAATGGATCCCAGATGATGTCATTGGATGGATTCTCAAGATATAATTAGGTTTTAATAAATTTTCATGGTTGAACTAAAATTATATTTACAATGAAATGGGGCACATTTTCCTATAAATGAATGCCATTTGGATTGATCAATGTTGGAGTGACATTTCAAAGAGTAATGGATTTTTAATTTAAATGTTTAATTGGTAAGTGCATATTAATTTACATGGATTATTTAATTATATTTTCAAAATTTAGGTCAGATCACATCCACCATTTATTTAAGGTGTTTGAAAGATGAAGAAGGTATGACATTTCCTTGAACCTAAAAAAGAGTGTGTTTGGTGTCAACAAAGTAAGATTATTGATCATATCATCACAAAGTAAGGTATAGCTATTTATCCCAAAAGAGCTGAAGTGATTTCTAAATTACCTCAACCTAATAGTAAAAAAGAGCTAAAATATTTATTTGATAAAATCAATTTTGTTTGCAAGTTTATTTATGGATTTTCTAAAATTGTGAAGCCTTTAAATGATATGTTGAAACATGACACTAAAATAGAGTGGCATGTTGATTAAAATAAATTAGTTTAAGACATAAAGGATGCCATCATGCAATCACTAGTTCTAATCAATCTGAATTATGTTAGAGACTTCTACATTTACCCTTTTGCCTCTGAGCAAACCATTATTGCTTGCCTCATGTAGAGATTGGATGGAGAAGAACACCCTATTACATTCATGAGCACAAATCTAAAATATACAGATCTGAGATACTCTATGTTGGAAAAATATGCCTATGCTTGGATCAAAGCTATGAAATTATTCAAGTACTATATTCTTAGGAATAAAGAACATGTAATTATGTCAGACCCAACTATCAAGTAAATGTTGGGTTAGAATGTTCTAGGGGAGCACAAAGGTATATGGATGACTAATATACAAGAGTAATACATAGAGATAAAACTTGCCAAGTCATCCAAAGAACAAGGATCCAAGGATCACCGTGCATTAATTGGACCATGAGCAAGTGTTGCAATAGATTTACTACACCCCAATTGTCCATTACCTTCTCTATGAGAGTGCACCTCTTGGACTCAATCAAATATAAAAAATATATATTATACTAAAATTGGTGCAATATATTTTTAAGAAATGAGTTTTCTTCAGTAAAAGTCTTGAAGGCATCTAACTTATATACTTATCAAAATTTGAACCCAATAAAATCATGGTTAGTTTCCATGAGATGTTAGGCATTGTTCATCCTAAAGAAAATACAATGGCACACAAAATACTTATAACATGTTGCTATTGTCCAACCATATTCATATATGTCCATTCACATGTTAGAATGTGCCATTAGTGCTAGACATTTTCCAAAAGAGAAATCCACATTATAATATCATTGTAGGTAGTTGTAAAAGGGATGTCGTTTTCCCAATGGGGGTTGTATTTCATATGAGTCATTAAACCCAACTCCTCATTAGACCATAATTTTGTTCTTACTACCAAAAACTATTGCACAAGATGGATAGAGGCAATGGTGATGAATAACAACACTACAAATGAATTAATCAAGTTCATTGAGAATAATGTGACCACTCAATTTAGGACCCTAGTTTCAGTGGTCTATGATAATGGTCCTATATTTCAATCCATAGAATTCACTGAGCAGGCATATGACACTGGGATCAATTTAATCTTCTCATCTAATTACTGCCCTCAAAGGAATGGATTGGCATAATCAACCAATAAGAACTTGATTGAGTTCATTAAGATGTTTGTTGAGAAGAAGCCTCAAGAGTGGCATTCATTACTAAAGTTTCCCCTTTGGGATGACTACACCATACATAACCAAGCACTTAAGAGCTCACCATTTTTATTATTCTATGGATTAGAGCCTGTTCTACTAGTTATGCTTAGGCTAACAACCTATAATTTTATGCAATAGTATATAAAATGTAATGAAAAGGTAAATTGTATGCTTTTAGACATTATACAATTAGAAGAGGCTCAAGATGAAGCCCTAATAAATTTTAGTAATCATTAAATCACTATCAAGAATTGGTTTGACAAGAAAGATAAGATGAATTATTTTAGGATTTCATATCTATTATAACTATGAGACATATCCCATGAGAAGAGTCAACATTCCAAGTTTGATCCAATCTAGATTGGCCCATACCATCTAGTTGAGTTAATGTGGTAGAATGAATTTCACCTTAAGGATATAAAATGGAATGATCTTCCTTTACCATTGAATGGGAAGTTCTTGAAGCATTACTTATTGGTTTCCCCTTCTATTGCATCTTTTCCTAGAGTAGTTTGGTAATGTATAATGTAGATAATAATTTAGTCTCTTATTTTCTTCTTTTACTTTCTTAGTTGGATTGTTTTTTTCTAGTTTAGTATTAGAGTAGTTTCAATTCAGTTATGTTTTTGCTTTTGTCTCCTAGTTATTTTTTTTGTCCCTTTGGGAGTGTCTTCTAAGTATCCATGTTTCATGACTACAATTTGCCTTAGTCTCTCCTTTCTTAAAAATGGGAATATGCTTCAACAAATACAAAGCCAAGCCAGGATGAGATATTTATTTGAAGATCTCCCATATCTATAAAAATATATAGACCAGTCATCTAACTTGATGATGAATAATGAATTCAAAAATAAGAAGATAATAACCAACATGATTTCTAAATCACCTATCCTAACTAGAGGAACAACCCACAATCTCCTCATCTGAGGTAATGAATAAAAAGTGTCACTTGAGTTGAGTAATCAACCTATCTTAGTATGTATCAATGTTCAACCTTTCTCTTTATCACAAATTCAAGGTGCATACCCAAGGTAATATATTTGGATTACTCCCATTGTTATTTATTAACTACAAGTACATAACTAAATTATGCAATCTAAATTGGATTAGTAAATTCTTGAAATAACATTAGTAAATCTATGTGGGATAATACCTTATTTTCAATGGTAACATATGTGAACATTTATTCCCCCCCCCCCCCCCCCCCTCAACCTTCTCAAAATCCTTCTTGCAAGTGTTTAACTAATTTTTAGGTACACTCTCACTTTAAAATAACTATAATTAACTTCATTTTTCCCTATATCTTATGGTTAGCTTAGTTTAATTTCTATTTATTTCCCTTATGTTATTTTGCTTCTCGTTGGGTTCATCCTCATCATGTTTATTTTGTGATGAATTATCTTGTTTTTCCTTGAGATTTATTTCATTTAATCAATGCTTAATGAAATCAATAGTCTATTTTTGTGATTTTAATATCAATGACATTTTAGATCCTAACTAAAAATATTAAATGAACATTCAGTTTGAGATATTGTATTTTATTTTACATTTTCAAAATTATTGTGGCCTATGATTATTAACTAAGAACATGGATTTAGAAATATTACTTTATTTTTTTAAATCCATCACATACACTTAACATAAATTTAAAACAAGCATAAAACACTATCATTTCTTATTTGAATCAACTGATAAATTGACTTCCTAACGTTCCTAAACCTATGGATTGGTCCCCAACACTCAATAGTATGAAAATAAAACCCCCTTTGAAAATGGGAAGAAAATAAAATAAAATGATAATAAAATGTGAAATCCCAAGATCCTTGAAAGGTGATTCAAACAACCTCTACCATAGGCTTTTTGACCTAGTTGGCTATAGAGTAAGGTCTTAAGGGAGACCAAAGGCATCTCTATCAGGGATATACACATATAGCTAGAATCAAATTAATATCCATGCCATTTTATTCCAAGACAAGTTGTTAAATCTTCCTACCTCATAAGTTATAATCGTTTGAGTAGATGTAAAGGATTATGTGTAAATGTAGAACTATAAAATGGATTAATCACTTAAAACACACATAATTATGGTGTTTGGAAATGAAGTAGATTAGTATGTCATGTGTTGAAGTAGACTTTGGTGCCCACTCATCTTATTTTTTCTCAAGTTTTGCTTATATCTAACACTTATGTTTGGATGCATAAAACAAAAATTCTAAATTCTCTAGATACTCAAGAAGTATCTCCCAATAAGAAGTCATAATTATTGTTGCCTTCACCAACATGTCCCATTTTTAGACTTAAAATAGGGGCCCTCTTTTTTTAAAGCTAAACCTTGATTTACTTAGTCTAGAGGACCTATTTAGAGTTCTTTTGATGTCTATGTTTGATCCCTTCCCTGATTGGTAGTTAACTAGATGTTAAGTTAAAAATGACTATTCATGCCTATTTCTAATACTTTTGCATTTTTTTTCAAATTAGTCTAAGCTTTAATCTATGAGCATTAAATTCTTGCTTTTAAGTGTATTTTAATCCTATGAAGTCTTAGGAAATGAAAATTTGCTTCAACATTCACCCATTTGAATGTTGGACCTAGGCTTTTGGAAAACTTATCTAAGATTTTGGGACTTTTTTATGGCTCCCTTTTAGCAATATAACTCATGATTATGTTTTTCATATTAAATTAACTTAATAATTATCATGTTTCATTTTTAAGACTTAGCTAAATATTTAATAATCATGATTTTCTTTTTAAAGATGTGAATAAAGTCTATTTCCCCTTTGTTTTAAATAATTTCATCGCATTTTGCTATAGATTTTATCCTATGAATGTTTGGGATTAAATATTTTTTTAATGCAAATGACTAGTTTCACTTCATGTACTAATTTATTGTGTCTATCATAAAATTAGCCTAGCAAAGACTTTGATTTATTGAAAATGTTTACTTAGTCAATTTTCTTATTTTCTCATAGGTTTTATAGACTTCTAAGGCCCCCTAAATCCTTCCATGCATCCAAACCTCATTGATGAGAAGCTCCACAGTCAAATCCTTTTTATAAAAAATGACTAAGTCTTTTTAAAGTCCCTTAGAACTCGAGATCATTCCAAGTAGTACGATATTAGTGATCTAACCCAATAGAAGGTAAATGGGAAATATAAAGTTCCATGCCTGAGGGACTAGGATTACACCATGTGACACCATCATAGGAGCCTGATAACCCTTGAATAAATCAACAGTGAAAATTTTTCATGCTACTGAAAGCCCAAGATTATGCCACATGGTGCCATCCTAGGAGCTTGGGATCATGGAGAAACATCAGTATTGACCTGGACTAATGGAGACTCAATGATAAATGTAAATCTCCATACCCCTAAGAGATTTAGATTGTATCATGTGGTGTCTATTAAGAATAAGTGATTAATTATGCAATAAAATGCAACACAAAATTTATTCCTCAAAATCATAGCAATAGAGACATATGGATGAAAATTCAGATCTAAGCAGATACACACATAACAATGATATAACATGGTTCACCCAATGTGGGATACGTCCACCAAGAGGCTCTCTATAATATTATAACTAAGAGTACAAAAAAACTCTCAACAAAAAACCTTTTACAGAGATAACTTTCTCTAACTTGAATTCACACTAGAATTCCTGAGATGCTAAGCTACACCTTAAACCTCATCACACCGATTAAAGAGAGAAATGAAAAGCTCAAAATGAGATGAAAAATGCAATGAATAATGTGTTACCCCTCACCATGTTTATACTTTTAAAAATCCTTTAAAAAATGAACCATAACCATAGAGATAACCATATCCCCACAAAATAAGGAAAAAAATAAGGGAGGCTTCAACCACATAATTCCCTAATTCTCTCAACACCTTAGATCACACCCACTTCTCCAAAAAATGTACCACAAATGGGGGAAGTGGTTGCAACACTCAAAAATGCATCCCACCCTTTGTGAAAGTAAAAAATGCATGTTAAAAATGCCTTGGTAATTTTATTTTTACCTTAGGGGTGAAATGGGCTCCATAATTAACAATCTCCCACTTTCCATGATATTCATGAAGACCAACCAAATTTTAACATAACCTCAACCTCTCCAATGTGACTACCTTGGTCATCATATCCATAGGATTCTGGCTCATATGTATCTTTTCTTGCTTCACCATGTTTTCCTCTAAAATTGTCCTGATGAAATGATACTGTAATCATATGTGTTTCATCCTCAAATGGAAATCAAAGTTCTTGGCTAAATGTATATCACTATGTAATCCCCCAAATAATTTCTTATAACCCAACTCATTAAGTAACTATTTTATCCAAATCATCTCCTTGTTAGCCTCTGTAGCAGCAATATACTCAACATCTGTGGTTGATAAATCCATAACCTTATGTATCCAAGAAATTCAACTAACCATTGTATCCCCAATAGTAAATACATTACCTAATATACTCCTACTATCAACATCCCCAACCATATCTGAGTCCATATAACCATGCAAAGTGGTTTTTAATCCACCAAAACACAATGTTGTACCCATGGTTCCTCTCAAATATCAAAGAATTCACTTCACTACTTTCTAGTGCTCATAACCTAAATTACTCACGTACCTACTTACTACTCCCACTACATGAGAAATATATAGCCAAGTACAAACCATAGTATACATCAAGCTACCAACCACCGATGAGTAAGGTACCTTGGACATCATTATATTTTCTTATTCTATCTTGGGATACTGCTCCTTTGATAATCTAAAATGGCCTGCCAAAGGAGTCATAACTAGCTTAACATCCTACACAATAAAGCTCTCCAAAAATTTCTTCACGTAATCTTCCTAGGATAAGATCAACTTCCTATCCTTCCTATCTTGAGTTAACCTCATACCAAGGATTTGCTTTGTTGCTCCCAAATCCTTCATAGAAAAGGAATCACCAAGTTGCATCTTGAGTACTTGAATCTGTTGCATGTTCTTTCCTACAACCAAAATGTCATCTACATACAAGCATAGGATAATATAATTACCATCCTCAAATCTCTTGAAATACATGTAATGGTTAAAATGATACCTAGAATAACCATGTTCTAACATAAAACTATTAAACTTATTATACCATTGTTGTGGAGCTTATTTTAGGCTATACAAGCTCTTCTTTAGTCTGTACACCAATTTCTCCTTTACTTTGACCTTATAACCCTATGGATTCTCCATTTATAATTCCTCCTCCAAATCACCATAAAAGAATATAGTCTTCACATCTAATTAGTCTAAGTGCAAATCCTCTACTACAACTATACCAAGCATAGTTCTAATAGAATTCATCTTAACAACAGGAGAAAAAATCTATTCAAAATCAATACCTTTCTTCTGTGCAAATCCCTTGACCACCAATCAGGCCTTGTACCTTTTCCTTCCTCCATGCTCTTCTTTTATTTTATATACCCACTTGTTTTGTAATGCTCTCTTGCCATTAGGTAGCTTCACCAAATCCCATGTCTAGTTCTCCATGAGAGAACTATGTTCCTCTTCCATGGCTTGCTCCCACTTCTCCTTAGCATTCACCTACATTGCTTCCTCAAAAAAATTTGGTTCTCCATTATCAGTAAGTAAAAAATAACTCAAATATGGGGAAAAATGATTAGGATATTTTCTTACCCTAGAAGACCTTCTTACTATAGGAGTTTAGGGTTCCTGTGTAGGAGGTTCTCAAACTATCTCTTTGGACACCTTACAATTCATAATATCATCCAACATTATGTACTCTTTTTGTTCCTATTCTTGAAACTGATCCTTATAAATTACTTTTTCTTTAAGGACATCCCTAAACCATAAATTTTTTTGTCTCTAAGACTCCAAACCCAAAAACCAAAGTCATCCTCACCATAACCAATAAAGGTGTATCTTTTAGACTTAGCTTCTAACTTGGTCCTATATTTATTTTCAACATAAACAAATGCCTCAAATCCAAATACCCTAAGAAAATAATAATTAACTTTCTTACTAGACTAAGCTTCCTTTTTTAATCACATATACCATTGTAATAACTATTTCTACCTAAAACATTAGGGGGACCCTTGTATGCAACCTCATGCTCCTATCACACTCCATGATTTTCTTGTTCATCCTCTCTAACACTCCATTCTCCTGTGGTTTCCTTAGAACCATCCTTTGCCTATGAATTCCATTCTATGAACAATAATCATCAAATGCTTTGCTACAATACTCACCTTTATTATCTGACCTAAGACATTTCAACTTGAGACCTGTTTCAATCTCAACCAAGGATTTCCATCTCTTGAATGTATCAAACACATCATATTTGTGCTTAATGCAATAAACCCAAACTTTCCTAGTTGCATTATTAATAAATGTAACATAATAATTTTAACCATCAATAGAAGATACCTAAGCAGGCCCCCATACATCTTAGTGAACTAAATATAACTTATTTTCCTTCTTCATAGGTCCAACCCTCAAGAACTTAACTTACTTCTACTTCTTGTACACACAATCATCATATAAATCCAAATCAACCTATTTCAATCTAGGTAACTTGTCTTTTAAGATCTTTATGCCCTTCTAGCTTATATGACCAAGCTTGTAGTGCCTCAAAGTTAAATCTCCATCTGTAAAAACTAAATTATAGTGATCAACACTACTATTCAAATACAAAGTGATAATTTTCTTAACTCTCATAACTACAAGAGCACCCTTGGTAACTTTCTAAGAGTCTGTTGTAAACATCACCGAACATCCCTCATTGTCCAATTACCTTACTAATATTAAATTCTACCCTAAATGTGGAACAAATTTGACATCCTTTAGTAGCCATGTGTTCCTATTCTACATATTTACCTGAACACAACCTTTCCCTACTATATTTCATGGTTCATCATCACCAAGATAAACATGTCCAAAATCTCCTTGAACATAATCAGTAAAATGATGCCTATGTGGGGTGGCATGAAAAGAAGCCCATGAATCTAATACCCAAGATTTATAAATATTATCTAAGGAAAGAATTAAAGCATCCTACCTAATAGTAGCTGCTATCATATTTAACTCCTTGGTTTCATCATGTTTGGTCTTCTTGTCCCAAAGTTATCAACATTCATTCTTTGTGTGTCCACTTTTCCCACAGTGCCAATACACCATCTTGGCTCTAGATTTAAATATTCCTCAACCCTTTGACTTTCCAAGGTTTACTTTGTTTTTGTCCTTTTTTTCCCTCTAGTCTCCACTATCAAAGTGTTCCTTGAAGATGATTCTCTGGTACTCTTCCTTCTCATTTTCTTGCTAAGAATCACACCTATAACATCCTCAAACTTTAAACTTCCCTTAGTAGGGACATAGCCATAACTAGGCTATCCCAACAATTAGGTAAGGAGCACAAAATCAATAAATACTTAACTTCATATTTGATTTAATACCAATAGAATTTAGTATACTCATAATCATACTAAAATCATTCAATTGATCAGCTATAGAACCATTTTCAAACATTTTCATATTAAATAACCTTTTCATCAAAAATAATTTATTAGAGATAGAGGGTTTTTCATATAACTCCCCTAATTTCTTCATCAGACTAAATGTGGTCTTCTCCTCTAAAATATTGAAGGTAATCAAAGATGTAAGGCACAACCGTATAACTCTCAGTGCTTTCCTCTCGAGAAAATTCCAATCTATCTGATCCATATCTGAAGTTTGGCTTATTTTCCCCATCAAAGGTAGATGAAGATCCTCCTAAAACAAGTAATCATCCATCTACATCTTCCATAATCTAAAATTCTGCCCATTGAATTTTTCAACTCTAGATCTGTCATAGCTCCCACTCAAGCTAATATATTTCCTGATTCACCACTTTATCAAAACCGCTAGCTAGCTTTGATACCATTTTTTAGGAATAAGTGATTAATTATGCAATAAAATTTAACATGTAATTCATTCTTTAAAATCATAACAGTAGAGACATATGGGAAAAAATTTTAGATCTAAGTAAATACACACATAACACTGATATAACATGGTTCACCCAATGTGGGCTACATCTACCAAAAGGATCTCTATAATGTTATAAACAAGAGTAAAAAACAAATCTTAAAAAAAAAAAAAACCTCTTATAGAGATAACTTTATCTAACCTAAATTCACACCAAAATTCTTAAAATGCTAAGCTACACCTCAAATCCGATCACATCGACTGAAGAGAGAATTATAGAGCTCAAAATGAGATACAAAATGCATTGAATAATGTGTTACCCCTCAACCTTATTTATACTTTTCAAAATCCCTTGAAAACTTCACCATAACCATAGAGATAACCATATCCCCATAAAATAAGGCAAAAAATAAGGGAGGTTTCAACCACATAATCCCTTGATTCTCCCAACACCTTAGATCACACCCACTTCTCCAAAAAATGTGCCACAAATGGGATAAGTGGTTGACACACTCAAAAAATGCATCCCACCTTTTTTGAAAGTAAAAAATGCAGGTTAAAGATGCCTCGGTAATTTTATTTTTACCTTACGGGTGAAATAGGCTCCATATTTAATAGTGTCATCCTAGGAGCCCAAAGGGATCAACAAAAATGTAATAAATCATACAACCATGTGAACTTGGGAAATAACCCTAAAGAAACATGGATAACCTGATAGTTAATGATAAGAAGTCATGTGGCCAATGTAATGACTGAGTAAAATAGGGTAAAGATCAAGAAGGTTGAAGGACTGCCATGTAGCAAGAGAATGATACCTGACGAATAAAACAAAAAACCTAATGAGGAGAATGGAATTTTAATATGAGGAAGGGATAGCTAGTAGTGATCACATAGAATAATGATATGATTAATAGCAATAACATTTTTGGCCATCAAACCATTAAATTTCCCAAGATGACTATGTGTCAAGTCTAAAAAAAGTAGTCAAAATATAGTTGGTTGCTCACCAACTAAAAGGCCCAGAAGTGATAGATTTTAGGCTATTAAATTGGAGAATTAATCCAAGATACCTTGAATTCAAGTTATGGATGGCTCATTCATTTAATTAGCCTCTAAATTAAATGTGAAATTTTGTGAAAGGCATGGTGGAATGACAGTCCCAATAAAATCCCAATGAAAATATACCAGAAATATTTGAATCTAATTACTACTACCTACAACCCAATTTAAATGCAATGCAGTTAGTATGGCATGAATCATCACATGGTGTGCATATGGTGAAGGCCTCAAAAGAGGTAATGATCACACAAGACAAATTTTAACTTTTAATAGGCATGGTTTCTAAACTACAAATCACACTTAGGCTAGTGAATCTATTAGAATCTCAACCACATTCCCCAATCATCATTAAATATTTTAACTATCCTGGTAGTGGGTTGAGAAAACTTCATGGAAAAATATGTATATATAAGGGATGATTTTTCTCTTTGAAAAGGTTATCATTTTCATCTGATGAAACTCTATTAAAACTATAATATAATCCTTTTCTATTTATTTTGACCCTGTCTTCTAGTCATTGGATGTTGTCTATGGTTTCTTGTTTAGAGTTTATGCCTATGCTAAATAATTGATGTTATACTCTATTATTTAATGAATGTAGTAATTATATTGTACTTATGTTAATATAGTTTACTTGTAAGTTATTTTTATTTTTTGTAGAACACTCTTTGCTTTATGTGATTTCATCTATAAATTAATTTGAAAGTCATGTGTGTGATCTGATATAGGCCTTTTGAGGTGTTTATATTTAGTGAAAATTTTATGATTTAGACATTCAAGTTAATGTCCCTTATAATCTTTCCCACTAGGTGGTTAAAATTTTGTGCAATTGATAAACCAAACACATAATTGTATAATTTTTACTTAGCATGCTTCGGTTTTCAAGCATTTGTAATTTCTTGACTAAAAAAATCTTTTTATGCTCCCTTTTCCCTCTTTTTTATGTTTATTTTAGAATTGAAACACTCTTACCTATTTTATAAAATTATTAAATTCAAGTTCAATAATAATAAAAAATCAAGTTCAATCAACTAATAAGAATATCAAGTGTCACCAAATAGAGATTGAGCCTTTGCTGGTAATACTCCATACTCTCTGAGTGAAATTGGTTAAATTACTTGGTCCTTGGATTGAACTATCATCAAACATAAAAATAACAAGCGGATATCTTTATCTGATGCATTGTCCCCCACCTTTCTATCTAGAGCACTCAACCTCATAAGTTCTTTTGGACTAGGATTTTGGGGTGTACAACACATATTAGATAGTGCTTGGGGAGATCTTGATGGCATTTACACCATGATACTGCTAAGACTTCAATCTTTACATCCAGGCACAAACATGTATGTGATATGAATTTGAAGGGAACATCTAAATGGAAGGTAAAATCCTCTTGTTTAGCTTTCTAATTCATTTTTTTAACTTCAATCCTTCACCAATCAAAGGACCATGCCTAAGATGCTAGATTGGCTATTGTTTTATGCTTGGTTTTCATAGTAACAAGAACTAACCCCTTCTGGATTCTTATGTTTACATTTGGCATGTCTAGTGGGACTATGTACCCAACAAATCTCTTTCTAGGCCTTCTAATTCTTATAATTATGTAATAATATTATTCTTTACCTCTTATTTTTCCTTATTACCACTAATTTTCACATGTTCTACCTTCTCTTTATCACCAAGTTTGCACTATTAATCAGTGAGATTTCCCCTAGGAATGGTGAGTTTGACCTTGTGGATCATCATATTAACTTTTATCGCTCTCCATGATCTTTGTGTGTTTAAATAGATATGTGGGATTAACCTATGCATTGGTGAATTTAACCTTAAAATCAAAAATATCTCCATGATAAACGGTGACTTTGTGTTTTAGCTTCATGATATTTTCTTACAATGGGTGGGATTGATCTACAAATTAGTGGCACTGATCTAAAAATGGCAAGACTGACCTTCTAGTCAATGAGGTATCTCTAAGGTAATTGTGCTTTATATGGTTCTATTTATTAAAATGGAAAACTCATTCTATAAAATGATGAGGTCATCCTCTTAATCGATGGGATTGCTATAACTGCATTTTTGAATCACTACAAATCAGTAATATTATCTGGAATCAGTGGGATCATCTTACATAATGGTGACATCAGCTTATAAAATAGTCATATCACCCTATGTGAACTTTATAAAGGCCTAAAACTACAAAATTTTGACTTCCTTTGATATTCAAAATCATTATTCAAATGCTTAATCCATTTTCTTACAAGTTTTGATATCTTAAAATGTTGTTTTACATAATTAAGAAGGCAAATTTCATTCAAGTTTATATTTAGTTATTAAAAAGTAACATACACTTTAATTTCATGCTTCTAAGAGAAATTTCACTTCATAATTTTCCTAAAGTAATTTTGGTTTCTGTTTCTTTACATAAACTATCATGTCTATGTTCTCCCCTTGCCCCCTTTAGGGAGCCTGGGTGACCACAAACACATAGTTTTCTTAATATCTTGTCTACCTTAAAGATTGTTTGGGGTATGATCTTATCTTGCCTATTCATGGGGTCTAAAGAATAAAAAACAAATACATCTTTATTTTTTGACTATTTGAGGTGGAATTCATCACCTCCTTTTGAGTTCTTAGGGTACGGTGATTGGGATATTATTACCCAACATTTTTACTAACCCCATTATCTGATGGGGTATATAAATTAAGGCTGTGCTAGTAATATCTTAACTATAATATTCTTCAAAGCTTAACTCAATCAGTATCACTTCACTAAGATCTTACAAATGAAGTTGTCACAAAGCGACTATACCCTTTAGAAAATGACCCATTAAGCCTCGATGTCCAATCGATGTATTTGTGCCCTTCAAGGACCATTTATAAATCCAAACAAAAACCTTAAAATAGAAATCACTTTTTTCATAGACTTAATCATTGATGCAGGGATGTAAAGGTATCAACCCTTGAAGATTGTCTTTTTATAAAAACCTTTGATAGAAAGGTGAAATTAAAATGCTACCATGATTTCTTTTAATTACTTAGTGAACCATTAAAATTTTAGCCATATTAAAGGTGAGTCTATCAAAAATATTAGTGATTATTCTATAAACCCATGTTAGTTTCTAAGGTATGTTCATAATTACTTGAGTATTGACATAAATTGTCTTATGTTTAAAACCACATCCAAACAAGTACATCAAGTTCTAAAAACAAAGGTATAAAAAGATATCTTCACATATTCACACGCTAAGGTGTTACACTACCCATTTTCCAAGCCATCCTTACATTTTATGGTGTTACATCTTCTAATTGGAAAAAACTTTTGTCTCATTTAGCACTGTTACTCTGTCCATTCCATTATTGATTTCAAAATTATGATAAAATAAATTTATACAATAATAATGTACAATAGAATCTATCATGAATAAATAATTAGAAAAGTATAATAAATTAAGCACGCAAATCAATGAACCATTGCAAAAAGATTTAATGTGGAAAAACCTCTCCAAGGTAAAAAAACCCACAATGATGAATTATTTAGTAATTGAGAAATTCCTTTGTACCTAATACAAGTTCTTCAACCTCTCACTTCTTTTCAAATAAATTTTCACAAAATTCTTTGAGATTGAATATAATTAATATTTCATATTCATTGGTTGGTTTCATAATAGGGGTAAAACGCTAGTTATAATAGAAAACCAAGGGAGGTGACCATTGTAAAAGTAATGGGTCCATCTGTCCCGATAAAAAATAATAATTAAAATTTGGTAAAAAATAAATAATTATAACTCTATTATTTATCATCATGAGGCTTTCAAATCATGGTAATAAATAATATATTATTGTTTATTTAATTAATACCAAGGCTAAGGGTCAATTAATCCCACTTAGAATTAAGTGTTCTACCACTCCCCCTTAATGTTAAGTGGGGATAAATGTCATAGTCTCCTCAAAAAGAGGAATTATACTATGTACACAATTGAAAGATTTAAAAACCTTCATCATGCCAAACATCACCTTTTAAAGCAAAAGAAATTATAATCCATAAACTATTTGAAAACAAGTTTAAGATAACATGATTATGAGACTACATCTCAAAATTGATCTTTAATAATAATCTAAACATATTTGGAGCCTTTTATAACATAAATACCTCCATTACAATGTATGTTTTTCTATATGGGGTATAAAAATAAAACATCCACACAAAGTTTACAATGCTTTACAATTGAGAATAATTATAGAGAAGAAGAATAAGAAACACATGGCCATTATTAAGTGGAATCATCATGCACACTCCCCCTCAAAATTAATTTTAAGAGGCCCAACATTACATGAAATTGATAACAACTTAGTAGCACCAAGTGGATTTGTGAAGATATATGTCACTTATTCATCTATAAGATAAAACTACAAATAAATATCACCATTGACATTTTTCTCTTGAAAGAAATGCACATGAACTTAAATGTGTTTAAATTTTTGGTGATGTACACCTACACAAAAAATAAACACATCCAAAAATAGATTTGTGATAGCATAGTATGGTTAACATCACAATAACCACATACATAAAAATATGACAAAAGTTTTTCTATGGTAAAAAAAATAAAAACAATCAAGTCATATTTTAGGCAAATAAGTTCACTACTTTGATTACAAAGTTAGTGAAAAATATAAATTATTATATGTAATTCTTTATTGGATGTCTCCAATATTGACAAGATGAGCATCCCCAACTGTCATGTAATGCACATATAATAATTTACTAATAATACGATACGAAGTTTAAAAATTGGATATATTTTTAGGAAAAAAATTATTTTATCATTTGAGTTTAATATTATTCAACAAAAGATTGAGGTATAACTTCTCATACATCAAATATGGATAATTTTAGCATTAAATACCATCATCTAATCAAACAATTATGAGACTGAAATAAATAAGTTCATAGAGGTATGGATAAAATGCTTAGTAGAGTAAATTATGAAAATTTAATAATACAAACTCTATTTATGCATTCCATTTCATAATATGTATCTTATTATCAAATGAAGCATATAAGAATGTTAACATAAACAATAAAATGAGAGTATCTAAGTATATTAGCATGGAATTTTCCCACTAATCAAATAAAAGAATTAAATCACAAAAGATCCAAACTTACTAAGCATGATATTTTTACAAAATGAAATAACTAAACATGATCATTTTGTCAAATTAAGCATGATGTTATGCATATAATGTATTTCCATCCTAACTCATAAGAATTGGAAATAAACATAATATATTTATATTTTATTTGATTGCTCATTTAATAAAAATATTTTTATTACAATATAATTGTAATAAAAATTTTCAAAGAGTCAAACTAAATCATTTTATTAACAAATACAATGTAGATGACGCACTATCAAAATAGTTATTATCTATAAAGTAACAACAAAATAGTTTTATCAAAGCAAATGAAATGTTATGAGCATACATGTGTTTTTTATGTAGAAAAAATGTAAAGACTAAGTAAGGATTCTATTAAGAATATGATCATAAGTATTCATGGCTTTAGCCCATAAGAACTAGGAGAAACATTTATAGAATGTAATGTTGTTATAGCCATATCAGTAATGGTGTAGTTTTTCCTTTCAACAATACCATTTTATTGAGGGGAATAGGGAGTTTTTAATTTCATCTAAATACTAGAATTAAAGTAAAAAGAATAAAACTCTTTACTAGCATATTTTTTTCCATTATTAGTTCTTAATCTCTTAATAGAAAAATTGGATGTATTTTCAACACTAGCTTTAAATTCCTTAAATTTAAACAACACATTAGATTTATTTTTAATTAAAAAAATTTAAAATCATTCTAATATAATCATCAATAAAAGTAAAAGTATATAAATAACCATTAAGAGATAAAAATTCAAGAGGTCCTATAACATCACTATGAATCAATTCTAAAGGATGTGAGGAATTCACATCATGATTCTTATGAAAGGGGTTAGTATGTTGCTTACCACATAAGCAACTCTCATAGGTTTTATGATGAGAGGGGATAAAAGGAAGTCCAACAAAAATATTATTTAAAAAAATATCATATAAACTTTTGAAATTAACATGTCCTAATCTTCCATGCCCTGTTATCATCAAATTGTGCACCCTAAGATGTTTTATGAAATTCCTTCAATTTGACGTAAAATTGAATCATCCCTCAGGTTTGTGTGAACTCGTAATAGAGATGAGTCACTAGGATTTAAAAGGGATAGCTCCCTAAATTTTTATCTGAGTGTCTATCAACTAATCTAATGGTTGTTCATGAAAAGAGTCAAGAGTTTGCATAAAACATAAAAATTATGCTAAAGAGGTGATTCACCAAGAATTTATCCATAAACTATCACACTTCTCCTGAGTAACAATGTTTTATGAGACTAATTCCATGCATTGCAAAATACTAACACAGTGTTTCAATGTGAAGGTAACATGTTTCAAACCATCATCAAGATACTTGACCTAGGGGTAGATTGTATACCATAAACAGAATTACATACTTGATAGAAAGTTTAGCACATATAACACACTCCACATGACTTGTTGGCATCAGAATCTTTGTTCAAGCATAAAGGATAAAGGGAGTAAGGATAATTTTATAACTTATCTCCACTATACATCACTCACAATACTCAAATAAAAATTCACAATTTAGAATTGGTCGTGCATTCAATGTTTAAAAGTAAAGTGCAATGTCATTTTAGCAAGGCTTCACCATACCAAAAAATGTGGTAATCTACAATGGTTGAAATGGCCCAATTTATAGAACTTTGAGGAAGAGCAAGAAAGGAGAAGTTGAAAGGGCACAAGGACATGTGTCTATATTTGAGAATTAGTTACAAATGGATGGATGGGGGGATCCATGCTATGTCAAGAGTCTTACTTATCCAAAACTATTTATGAGAATGGTGACAAGTGGCATCAAACCTTCAAGAGTGGCACAAGAAACTATTTATATCTAAGATCATCCATGAGAGTTTAGAATTGAAATAGATAAGTTAACACATTACACTATTATAACTCATGATGATAGTTAGAAAATGCTCTTTCTAACTGCTAGTTATCCTCTAGATACCTATACTTGTTGATCTCGTAGAGGCTCTTTGATTTAGTTAGCCTCTAGTAATGACTCGATCTATCAACTTGTCCCTTTTTCTTGCTTTGTATACTCTCATGTTCTTGATAATTTGTTTGAAAAGCAATGGTTATTTCTTATAGATTGAAATTTATGTGCTATAGACTATCACCTTTCAGGTATTTCCTTCAAACTTTTGTCTTGACCCTTTCTTGCAGACAATTTTTTTCACAAGAATTCATCAGACAATCCTTTCAAAAGAATTCATGTCTTTGGTCTTCCTGCTTTTTCTTTTACTTCAAATAAAAATTCTAAAGGAATTCTTTCATATTTATTTCATTCAAACAAAAATTCCAAAGAAATTATTCTTTAGTCACTTCTCATCTCTTCCTATGGATTTTTGGAAATGGTCCTTTGAGCTTTTTTAAAAGTACCCTTAAAAATATTTGAATGTGTCCTTTAAGCCTTAGAATATCCCTTCAGAGAAGTTGTAACATACCCTTTAGAAGAGTTGTAAGGTTCCTTACAAAATTTCTATTTGGTCCATTTTTCTACAAAAGAGCCCTTCGAAGTTTTGAAATATACCCTTGGAAAAGTGAAATGTACCTTTTAGAATTTTTTCAAGGATACATTTTTCTTGAAAAGTTTCCTTCAGAGAAGTTGAAATGATTCTTTCAAAAAAGTTGAAGTGGAATTTTTCCTAACAAAAGATACCCTTCAGAAAAGTGAAAGTGCCCTTCAAATAAATTATAAAGGTCCCTTTTATCTTGAAATATTCTTTCGGATAAGTTGACATGGTCCTTCAAAAAAATTGTGTGGACAAATTTTCCCAAAGAATTCATCACTTGGCTAGAAGAAAACCCAAATAAACACTGCTATGAAAAAACCTCGAACAAAAAGTTTGAAATAATTCACCAAAATGCTTTAGATAAAAAGCCCAAAATAACTAGGCAAATGCTTAGAACAAAAGCCAAAATGGACTTTATTAAATAAATAACACTTAGTATTTTTTTGGGCCTTACCAAGGACATTTCTTCTAAAGAAAACCTAAGTATTGGACTTGGTTAAATTTGAAAGGTGCAAACCTGAGGATGGAAATTGACCAACATTCTTGGTGATTCTTGGGCATGACATACTTGCTATACCTAAGACTAGTTACTTAAATCCTTACATTCGGCATGGATTCACATAAAATGAGCACTTATATTGTCATGAATAGACCTTGGATTGACCACAATACAATGACATTACACAAGACACACACAAGCAAAGACACACTTGTGCTACTAAGCACTTAGGGAAAAATAAAGCAAAACAAATAAAACATGCATGTTTCAACTAAGACGCTTAGGGAACACAAAATCTAAAATAAAACTAGACTAGACACACTCACCTATTTTACTATTTACAAGATAGACCTGTAAGGACTAATAGCATAACTTTAGATGTATCTCATTTATAGGGATAGGCAATTCTTATCCATTAAACTTGGTTAATTGAAAGGAGTTGATTTTCTTGCACTTGATGATGATGTAAGGGCCACACCATAAAACATCAAAATTTATATGTTTACCTAGCTTTGCTCTAACCTCATCCCATTTTAGAACCAAGTCACCTTCCTTGAATACTATTGTACTTGCTCTTTTGTCAAAGGATTTCTTCATAAGTACATGAGGGTGTTCCATGGTCTTATGTGCATTGTCCCTTGATTCTTGTAGTTTCATTAGTTCTATTAATCTAACTTCTATTGGAGTATTTTCTAGAAGTTTCAGTTGATGTGCAATTCCTAGAGTAGGGAGATCTTGAGAGATGGACAACCTAGCTTCTCTCCCATAGACAAGTACAAAGGGAGAGTTACCAATTGATCTCTTAGGAGTGATCCTATCAGCCCATAAGGCTACATTCAACTTGGTGTGTCATGCTATTTTATTATTCTCCAGTGTCCTCTTGATGATCTTGATGAGGTTCTTATTAGTAGACTCAGCCAATCCATTACCTTAAGGGTAATAGTTGGATGAGATACTAAAGTAAACTCCACTCCTATTTTCCCACTCAAAAGTTTTAGCACTCATGAAAGTAAGTTCATTATTAGAAATGATAGTATATGGGACCCCAAATCTTGTTATGATACTTTCATAAAACTCCAAAATTATATTTTCATTTGCCTCATTCAATGTAATAGCTTCTACCCACCTTTTGAAGTAGTCATTAGTAGTCAATATCCATTTGTGTCTAGCACTTGATGGAGGGTTGATCATATAAATGAAATCAAGGCCCCATTGCATGAAAGGCTGGTCCACTTGGATAGGATTTAATGGAAGGGTAGAGATTTTTTATTTGCATACAAAGAAGTCACATTGAGGACACCTCCTAACCCAATAGTAATAATCCTTGAAAATGCTAGGCCAATAATACCCTGCCCTCATTATCTTTGTAGCTATTGCTTTTGAGGATAAATGACCTCCATCTACACCATTGTGAAATTTTTCTATCAAGATGACAAACAGATCATTGTCAACACACCATATTATCACACCATTCACATCCTTATGAAAGAGAATACCATCTACAAGATAATAAGGAATGATTTGCAATCTAAAATACCTTCTTTGTGATTTATTCAAACCATTAGGATAATCACCATTTTGGAGGAAACCAATGATGTCTTATGTCCATCTTTGAGTTGGTATGTGACCAAATGGTTGGGGATGAACTTGATTCACCAAGACTTCTTCCTTTGGCCCTTGTATATCTGAATCCAGATGTTCACACAACCCCTTTCCTCTTACCAAGTTGGTTACCTTGATATCAGCATCATACTCCATTACCTTTGTGATCCACCCAACTCTCTTCTCATTGAGGTCTTTGCTTAAGAGGAACTCTTTGGTGCTAGGATGAGATACCATGGCATGTATCATGTTGTTTGAAACCATGTACCTAAACTTTTTCAATCCTCTTATCATAGCTAGAGCCTACTTCTCAACAAATGTGTACTTGACCTCATAATCTTCTAATGTTTGACTAAAGAATGCAATGGGTTGTTCAACTTCCTCATCATTATTTTGCATAAGCATAACTGAGATTGTGTCAAGTTTAGAAAAAGTATAAATTAGGAGATTGGGAAATTTCTTGTTTGATTACCTCAAAACTATTCTTACCTTCCTTTATCCAAGAAAAATATTGGTTCTTATTTATCATGGTTGTAATAGGCTTCACCAAAGTAGAAAATCCTGGAATAAACCATCTTAAAAAATTAATCTTGCCTAAGAAACTATGCAAACCTTTCTTGTGTAGAGGCAAAGACAAGCCTAGAATGGCTTCAATCCTTTCAGGATCAATAGATAAGCCTTCCTTTGACATAATGTGACCCATTACTCTACCTTCATGAATAGTAAAAATACATTTCTTTGGATTAAGAGAAATTCCAAACTCTCTACACTTCTTAAATACTTGCCTTAAATGTTTCATGTGGTCATTACCATCTTTTGAAAAAATAGTTATATCATCAAGGTATACAATTAAAAACTCAATGATCAAATCTTTGAAGGCCATGTCCATTTCCCTTTGGAAGGTAGCACTACCATTAGACAAATCAAAAGGCATCTTTCTATATGCAAATTTTCCTCATTTTATGGTGAATGTTGTCTTGAATTGATCCTTCTCATTCACCAATATTTGGTTATAACATGAATAGCCATCAAGTAGTGAAAAATGTTGAGAACTTGATACCACTTAAAAAATATGCTCCATGGAAGGTAGTGGGTAATGGTCTTTGAGTGAGACTCTATTTAGATCCCTTATCTCTCCACTCTTATTTTGAATAGGTACAAGGTTAGCTACCTAAGTTGAGTGCTTGATAGGAAAGATAACCCTAGACTCAATCAATTTGGTAAGCTCTCTCTTCATGAGTTCCTCTATCTTGGGATTAATAGGCCTCTATTTTTACCTAACTAGTTTAGCTCTAGGTTATAAATCAATGGTGTGATGAGCTAGACCTAGATAAAACCCTTTCAAATCTTTGTATTCCCAAGTAAATATATCATGAAATTCTTTACACAATTCAATGAAGGCTTGTCTTTCAGAAAGAGAACATATCTTACCAATTTTCAAAAGTTTGTCCTTAAATATCAAGACTCTTTCATATTTATCTTACTTTATATACATGCTTACCCTTCCCTTCCTTCTTTGATCATCTTCATTGAACACACTCTCCAAAGTATCTAGAACCTTTGGTATCTTTTTTGTCTTCAGCTGGATAACTTGTTCTTCATATTGATTGTAAAGCATCTTTTGATTCTTTGAAGAAAATTTTGCTTCATTTTAAATGAAGTGTATAATTTTTTTATCGCTCTAAAACACTTGAAAAGACACTTAATTATATATAATATAAGGTCTCACAATGAATTTAATATGATTTTGATCTTTATCTCTACTTACATCAGTAATTATATCAAAATGTGCTCCTATCACAACCAACCTATCAACGTGATTATTTGAGTCTCTTGGTATAGGTTGGATATTGAAAGCATCAAAGTCCTCAATTAGATCCCACACCCTATGCATGTAGGACTTAAGCAAAGGGTTCTTGGATTTATCTTGGTTTTTCACTTGATGTATAATCAATTCACTATCTCTATATACCTTCAAACTCTTGGTTCTATTTCTCTTTACCCATTAAAGGCCATGAACCAAGCCTTCATATTCAGCTACAATATAGGTACAACTAAAATGGAATATATATGAAGAATAATACTATTTATTTGAAGGATAAACCAACATGACACCATATCTTACCCCTACCTTGCTTCTAGAGCCATCAAAAAACATTTTTCATATCCCTTCAAGTTCATGATCTTCATTAGTGAGTGATGGTATAGGAGTGTTCTTCTCAAGCATACAATATACTCCTAATTCAGTTTCTTCTATGAATTCATAGAGATCATGCTCATAATTTTCAATAACATACTCATCAAGAAAAAGGTCAGAAATACCTTCAAGGGGAAATTATTTTTCACCACCAATGGCACCTTCTTCCTACTTAGTAATCATACAATTCTGATTTGAACTTGTCTTCATATATGGTTCAATGTGGAACCTTTCTAAGGGATATGTTCTTATAGTTAATTTATCTCCATACCTTGTTCTAAAGGATAGAAAAGACCAATTAACTAAAAGGTACCCTCCAATCTTAGCTATGAAGTCTCTTGACAAGCAGATAGGAAAATGAGTTAGAAGATCAACCACCACAATGACTTGTAGGATGGGGAAACTTGGACAATCATGCAATAAAAATTTCAAACCTTTAACAAACCCCACATTATTGGATAGAGTTCCACAAATATTTATCACACCCTTGCTATGAGGCTCATATTTTAGTCCCAATTTATTAGTAACCACTTTAAGCATAGCTATAGTACTGACCCCATTGTCCACAATGTAGTTGTGAACCAATTTGTCTCCCATAATGAGTGTGAGATAGAAAGGTGGAGTATTTTTAGATATAGTGGAGGGATATAAGAAATAATTAGGTGAGTTAGTAAGGGATGCACCATTTTACTTTGGAGCTTGAGGATTTACATTGATATTAGCAAGTTGTTCTTGATGGATTTCCTTTTGACCAAGCATATGTACTACTTCCCAAAGAGAAATGTTAGTTTTGGTATTCTTTAAAGAATAAATAATATTTATAGAGGAAGTATTCACCTTGTCTTGAATTATTGAAGGTAATGAGAGGATTTGAACTTGTTGTATTGGAGTTTTTCTATCTTTGCTCACATTCTAACATTGAAGAGTAGTGTGACTAGTAGGATATGCTACATTAGTACTTACACTTTGTGACCTTAGAGAGGCACTACCTAGAATCACTTGTGCTATTGGAATATCTCCCAAATCCCTCTTTTTATCCCTTGTGTTGGATTCAACTAATGTATTTTGGTTCAACACATAATCATCTTATACTTGAAAGTTCGTAAAACTAGTACTTTAGCTACTACCTTCTCCTTGAACATCTCTTTGCATGAGATTTGATTCTTCTGATGTAACATAAGGAGTAGATCCTTCTTAAGTTACCAAATCTTGATTAACTCTCCACCATTATACATAAATTGACCTTAATATTTCTTGCAATGATCCAAATTATCCTCTCCTTGAACTAAATTGGTGTGGATTGGAACAACAACCTTTGTCGATGAAATGGAATTAGAATTATATGTGTTGGGTTGCCAATTGAAACCTTATTGGCCTTGTCATCTTCCTTGGTTAGTGTATTGGGGTGGAGGTATATAGCCATTATAAGGATAGTATTGAGGATTAGGTGGAGAATTTGCATACATTGGTGCTTGTTTGAGCTAGGCTTGCAAAGACCGAATTATCTCATCCTTATCTATAGCATCATTCACCTTCCTGGGCACAGTTATAGGTTTGGAATTATTATTGGGAACTTGTGATATACTTGGGGCTTCAAATAAATTATGAGACAAAAAAGGCATGAAGACTCTTGGAGGTAGTTTCCCAGCCTATATTAGATTATTCTCAACTTTAATGGCTATCTCATATGCCTTAGGTAAAGTAAATCCTCCCATTGACTGCAACATTACTGCTACATCAGTGCCAATAGTCTTAAGATAGGTGGGGATATGAAGCATGGAGGAGGCCTCATAATAGGTGTTATCTTATGCCATGTTATTTGAAATCTCTCATTTAAATCTCCCATGGATTCATTATGACCTCTCTTTATCACATTCAGCGAGTGAATTAGTGAAGAATGGTCACTCTTATTTTTGAACTTGCTTACCAAAAACTCTCAAAAACTATCCCAATCAATAATACAACCACCTTCCAATGTCCCATACCAATCAAGTGCCTTTCCCTTTAGAGACATGACAAGTAGTCTAATAGCTATGTTAGTTTGGGTGATATTGTGGAAATTGCAAAAGCTTGAAATGTCCCTAATATGCTTAGATGGGGTAACAAAACCCTCTCCATTGAAATTAGGGAGAATTTTGATAGAATTAGGAGGAATGGGATCATACGTAGGAAGGTTAATTGGATTTTGAGTGTTGAAGGATAGGAAATGATGTCTTCTAGCCATTTATTCTTCCTCTATATCTACTAATTCTTCAACCTCATCTTCTTCCTCTTCAAAACCTTATTATTTAGGATATCTAAAGGTTAGGAATGGTTCAAGGTGTTGTTCTTTTAAGAGGAGTTTTAGGCTGAGGAACTTGATTGAAAAGCCTACTAGAAGATGATATAGTGAGGACCGTGAAGTATATTATGGAAAAATGATCTATAAATATAGATTCTCCACTTTTGGAGTCACCAAATATTGGATTAAAAGCCTTCTATAACCTTGGACGTGTCAAGGCCAATAATCACCTTGACGTGGAAATAATTAGGACTAGAGATCTCATCGAGTGTGCCAAAATTGTTTTCATCAAATTGTGCACCCTAGGACATTCTATGAAATTCCTTTAATTTTATGTAATATGGAATCATCCCTCAAATTTGTGTGAACTTTTAATAGAGATGAGTCTCTAGGATTGAAAAGGACTAGCTCCCCAAATTTTTCTTTGAGTGTCTATCACCTAATCTAATGCTTATTCATGAAAAGAGTCAAGAGTTTGCATAAAACATAAAAACTATGCTAAAGAGGTGATTCACCAATAATTTATCCACTGATAATCACACTTCTATTGAGTAACAATGCTTTTTGAGATTAATTCCATGAATTGAAAAATACTAACATAGTGTTTCAATGTGAAGGTAACATGTTTCAAACCATCATCAAGATACTCGACCTAAGGGGTAGATTTCACACCGTAAACACAATTACATACTTGACAGAAAGTTTAACACATTTACCACACTCCATATGACCTGTTAGCATCATTCTTTTTTCAAGCATAAAGGATGAAGGGAGTAAGGATAATGTTATCACTCAGTTCCACTATACATCAATCACAATATTAAGACAAAAATTCACAACTCAAAATTGGTCTTGTATTCAATGTTTAAAATCAAAGTGCAATGTCATTTTAGTAGGGATTTGCCATACCAAAAAATTTGGTTATCTACAATGGTTAAAATGGCCTAATTTATATAACTTTGAGGAAGAGCAAGAAAGGAAAAGCTTAAAAGGCACAATGACATGTGTCCATATCTAAGAATCAGTTATAGATGGATGGATGGATGGGGTGAGCTATACCGTGTCAAGAGTCTTACTTGTCTAAAACTAGTTATGAGAATGGTGACAAGTGGCATCAAAACTTCAGGAGTGGCATAGGAAATTGTTTCTATTGAGGATCATCCATGAGGGACTACTAGAACTCATGATGGTAGTTATAAAATGATCTTTCTAATTTCTAGTTATCCTTTGGATACTTATACTTATTGATCTCATAAAATCTCTTTGATTTTGTCAGCCTCTAGTAATGACTCGATCCATCACCTTATCCCTTTTTCTTCTTTTGTCTGCTCTCATGTTCTTGCCAAGTCTTTTGAATAGCAACAGTTATTTCTTATAGTTTGAAATTGATGTTTTATGGACTGTCACCTTTTAGGTATTTCCTTCAGACTTTTGTCTTGACCCTTTCTTGAGGACAATTTTCTTGAAATAATTCATCAAACAATCCTTATGAAATAATTCTTGTCTTTGGTCTTCCAACTTGTTCATTTCCTTTGGAAACAAATTTTGAAGGAATTCTTCTTTAGTCACTTCTCCTTGTCTCTTCCTATAGGTTTTTGGAAATGGTGCTTCAGGATTTTTGAAAATTACCCTTCAAAATATTTAGAAGTGTCCATTTAGACTTAGAATGTCCCTTCAAAGAAGTTGAAACATACCCTTCATAAGAGTTTCAAGGGTCCTTTCAAAATTTCTATTTGGTCCATTTTTATGTAAAAGAGCCCTTTGGACTTTTAAAATGCACCCTTCAAAAAAGTGAAATGTACCTTTCAAACTTTTTGAAAGGATCCATTTTTCTTGAAAAGTGCCCTTCAAAGGATTTGAAATGATCATTTCAAAAAATTTGAAGTGGACTTTTTCCTAACAAAAGATACCCTTCAAAAAAGTGAAAGTGCTCTTTGAAAAAATGAAAGTGCCCTTCAAAAAAATTACAAGGGTCCCTTTTGGCTTGAAAGATTCCTTTAGAGGAGTTGACATGGTCCTTATAAAAATTATGTAGACAAATTGTCTAAAAGAATTCATCACTAGCCCAGAAGAAAACCCAAAGAAACACTGCTAAGGAAAATCCTTATACATAAAGTCTGAAAGAATTAAGCAAAATGCTTCGAACAAAAAACCTAAAAGAATTAGGTAAAAAATTAGAACAAAGGCCAAAATGAACTTTCCTAAAGAAATAACACTTAGTATTTTTGTGGGCCTTGCCAAAGGACATTTCTTCTGAAGAAAACCTACGTACTGGGTTTGGCCAAATTTGAAAGGTGCAAACCTGAGATGGAAATTGGCCAACATGCCCTAATTGAGATTCATTATTACTATGTGATGAAAGAAAACATGCATAAGAAGGAAAGAAGATATATAAACCATTCTTTTGAACACTTTCAACTATCAAGGAGATAGATTTATTTATAATGGACCAACTATTTTTAAGTAATGTTACAAAGAAATTATCATTTATAAGTTGAGAACAAAATAGCAAATTATTTTTAAGCTTAGGTACATAGAAAACATATTTTATAGTAACATTTGAAAACTTTGTTTTCCCTTATTCAGTTGCTTCTAAAAATGAATTATCACCTATGTAAATTTTTCCAGAGATATCTATAGAATCACACAAAATATCATATAATAATATCATATGGTGTGATTCATCACTATCTAAAATCCACTCATTTTCATTTGAAGCAAATAAAGGAACATACAAAGCAATAACATTTGAATCCTGATTGTTATTAGGGTTTTGATACTTCTTTTTTTGATTAAATTTCTTCCTTTTTTATTTTTAGAAGATTTGTTGTTAATTTTATTATTGTTTTTATGACAAGTTTCCCTTCTGTGACCAAATTTACCACATAGATTGCAGTTTCTATTAAACTTAGGTGTATGATTCTTATTACTAAATTTCTTATTCTTGTATTTTCCTTTAGCAAAAATAGGGTTAGATTTCTATTTTTTAGTGTTTTTAGAAACATTATTTAATATGAGAAGTGCCTGAGTGTAATTATCTTTAGAATCAAAATTTTTTATAACTTGCTCTTCTTGAATTAGGAGAGAAGACAAGGTGGTAAGATTAGGGATATCTTGCTTAGTTTGATACTTAGAATTCAAAATTGAAATAAAATTTCTAATTTCTTCATGAATATTAAATTAAATGAAAAAATAAAGTAATTGATCTTGAATCAAATTATAATTTCATCTATCTAACTAAGCTTTAATGTTTTTAATTTTATCAAGAAAATTCATAACTTTCTCATCGTTATTTTAGAAAGAGAAGAAGAAATTAAGTATGAATATGGTTGAAAAACCTATTTGATTATGCACACAATTAATCAAAAGATTGTGGAGATCTCCTCTTTGGATTGAGAGGATGACTTGCAGATAAGAAAACACTAAAGCAAATTTGTTTGTTAGATAGATAGTTGAGTGGATTGCCTAGTGATAGTTATATCCTAAAAGTAAGAGCTTCCTCGAGGACTATCAATCCACACATTTTAAATAATTAAGTTTATAAATAGAATAGAAAGTACTTGCATCAATAATCAAAAGGTACTAAAATTGAACACAATAATGTTTGCTAAGGAATAGACTAAAAATGATTAAAAATAATGATAAGCCAATTAATATTAGTGCTACATGGTTGGGGTATACTTAAAAAAATCAAGCAAGGGTCTACAAATAGATCATGACATAGACAATTAGGTTTGGTTAGGGGTAGGTAGGTAAAAAAATCCTGCTATAATTTATTACTATAGTGGCCATCAATGGTTGGGTTGACCATCAACAGTTAAGGTCATCATCAATAGTCAAGGTGACCATTGGTGGTTGGACAGATCATCGATAGTTGAGATAACCATTAATGGTTATTATGTGTAGATCTAGGATGATGAAAAGGATAAATAATAGGATCTCAAAGTGAGATTCCAAGAGATGGATTGTTGTTGGGCTAAGTGCAAAAGAAAATAAAGTAATTAAATACTAAAAATCAAACACTTATCATGCAGAAGGTAGATTGGGTGATTGTTTGAGGTGCTTGAATCATTATTGAAGTTTGACATGATTCCAACAGAGTAACAATACTTGATGCTTTAATGAAGCTATAGTGGTAATTTGACTCTCTAACATGGTAGATGGTTTACTAGATTGTTGATGATGATTGACCTGTAAAAAGAGAATTATAGATGCACAAGCTCTTGATCATAATTGAAGATCCCTTTTAACCTCTTTGCTCCTCTCTTCTTATAGGAAAGGTAAGAGAGTTGTAATAAGATATGAATTGGGCTTCCTAATTTTAACTTACACATGCAATGGTTCATAACTAGATTTAGATGAGTTTTTTAGAAAATCAAGGTGGGTGGCTTAAATGTTGGTGGCTAAGGAGGTGTACCCTAACCATCGATGGTCAAGGTGACCATCAATGGGTAACCTAACCATTGGTGATTGAGGGTGAAGGGTAAAATTGGGTAAAATTTAAGGTTAAGTTAGTTTGTCAAATTGACTACAGGTTAAGTTGGGTTAGGGATTGTAAGGTTAAATTAGTCCCAAGGGGGTCCATGGGTATTTTGACACTCAGAATCATGGTGTGAAAATGTTTGATGTCTACATTTTTCCCCTTTTTTTTATGTAGCTTGAGTCAACAAACTACAAAACAAAAATATATTTCTAGTCAAAGGTCTATTTTCCCCAAGTATGGGAGGAAGTGTTCCCCCTTAAACTAAGAGGTGATGAGGTAAAGTAGAATCATTGATTGGTTTGACAAGGTGGGTGAAGGTGATGATGAAGGTATATGTCATGAAGGTGGATGATAGGTTAGGCATTGAAGTACAAATAAATGCACAAAGTGTGACAAAAAGGTGTGATAGCCAAGATTGTGCATTGACTAGATTTTCATGGTTCAAAATAATAAAGGTCGATGTTAAGAGGATAATAGACAGGTGGACTACATGACCACATATAGGTGTGGTGGCTGGGTACACTAGCATATCTCCAAAGTGAAGTTTATGTTTTGATGGGTATCTAAGATAGGAATTGCTCTTGATGAAAACACAAATTGGGTCAAGTGTCATGGGTATCCAAGGTAGGAGTTTCTCTTAAAAATACATAAGTAGGTTAAGTAAGCATGAGGTTGTATGAGTTTCAAAAGTTTCAACATGGTATTATTGTCACTACTGTCAAAATATTAGGCAAAAAGTGTCACAAAATATGTACTAGTTAGACCAAAATAGACTGATGATGAGGTGATGAGGTGGTCAGGGTGGGTAGAGGCTGCTTAAAGATATCTTTCTCAAAGTAAGAGAAAAAAAGGTGGGGCCACCTGATCATCGATGGTCAAGTTCCCCAAGGGTAACTATCAATGGTCACCCTGACCATCAATGATTAGGATGAAAACCCTAAAATTTCATAGATTAAAAGTGAATTTTGAATCACTTTTCACCCATTTGAAAATTTTTGTGCATTGACCTTAAACTCTAGTTTTTTGTGCTTAAAGGTGTTTACTGAGGTGGATAGTGACTGTTAGCTAAGTCATAGGGTATATCGATGGGACTAATTAAGTTGTAGGGAGCACATGATCATGGATGAGGATGAGCAAGCTATGGCCAACTCCATGGTGGTGATCATGAAATGATGTAGGGGTTCCCATGAAATTGATAACTTAGATGGATTTTGAAAATGGTTAAGGGGTTAGTTGTTTGGGTAGCTACTTGGGTAATGCCCTAGGTAAGGTTTTGGTAGGTGGTAGTTAAATTTATTGGTAAAATTAAGAATTGGTGGGGTAGGTGGGTAAATTGGGTTGGGTAAGGGTTTAGGTTAGCAAATTAGGTTATTTAGCTCACCATTTGGGTGGGTTTCAGGGTAGATAAGGTTTGGGTGTTTTAGATTCACAATACCCATAGTGACCATTGATGGTCAACATCCATATAAAATGGATACCTAACTATCAGTGGTCACCATGACCATCAATGGTTGATTAGGGTATAATATAGGCTAGGAAGGTATATTAAATGCTAAGGTACTTTTAGATGATTATTTCTAGGTCTAAGATAACATTGTAGGTTTAGAGGTAAATCCTAGTGGGTATTAGGTTGATACATAGGATGGGTAAGGAAATAGGTATGTTTCTTAAAGGGTAGGGTAGATGATAATGGTGTAGTTAACTAAGTTATTCTTCCAATTTGGTGTAGGCTAGGGAGCAGATATAGATGCAAGACTGAGTGTCACATATCTTTGTAGGGATCCAATAAGGGATGACCCTAGGTGGGGTTAGGAATGATGAGACACTATCAGTATGTGCCTGAGGATGCATCTATGGTCATAGTGCTCATCAAGAGATGGGATCTCTCTATGAACACCTTTTTATTATTGATTGAGGAGAAGACTATCTTTCCTAAAGATGTACATAGGATCACCCACCCTCTAATTCAAGGTGATCTAATATACCATATAGATCATGAGGAACATGATTATCACATTGAGCTATTATACAAAGATGAGAGTAACTAGGTCAGATGGCATGCTGAAGGGTTTCAGTATAGTGCTTTATATCAGAGGGTTCTAGGTAAGAGGAGGCTCGTGACCATGCTGATGATTATCATTTAATGTTTCATGCTTCTCAACTCGAGTAGTGAGAGATTTCCATACTACTATGGGTGCTAGTTGAGCTATTGTTGGGTCAAACTATATTTAGTTGGGTGCATGTTCTCTTAGTATATATATACAATGAGCTATGGGGGTTTAGGGCCCATAGGAGGTATGACATTAGTGTCTTCTTGGTTTTTCATTACTAGGCTTATGAACACATTAGGGTACTAAGGCTGATGGGCTTTCCATGGGTAAGTTTCACATAGATTGAGTTCCTCATTAGCTTCATACAATGGAGGGGTGATTTTGCTACATCAGGTGTAGGAGGTGGTGCACATGATGTGGAGTAGTTTATGGGTACACTAGGTGCACTAATGATCAGAGACATCACCTGGAGGCCTTATGTCTAGATTCTAGTATGGCCTAGCCATAAAAGGTATACATTCTCCATTTAGAACTATAGATGGATACTTGATAGGTGGGATGGGGAGGTGGAGTTGATCCCATTTGATAGGGTATGTTGATAGTTTGGCCTAGTATAGGGTATTCTAGGTCCATTCCCTAGGTACAAGCATGAAGATTCAAAGATCTTATTACCAAACCCACATCCTATGCTAACTTTACTAGACTATGAAGAGCTTCTAGCTAGGGCACATATAGATGATGTTGGGTTTATAGATGGATACATGGTATGACACCAACTTATATAAATATAATTTTAGATATTGGTAAGGATGATGGATGTGTGAGGTTGATGGCCATGGATTTGATTGGCCTTGATGGATAGATAGGAGTGGCTTTAGACATTGTATAGGGATATGTTATAGTGCTATAGGCAAGGTGACCACATTACATGGAAAAATTGTTACACTATATGGTCAAGTTACTACCTTATAGGGTCAGGTTGCTACTATGATAGTAAGAGGGATCAAGCCAGGACCTCACTAGGCTTGGTGACCCAAGAGAGGGACTCTTTGAGGTAGAGAGGAGGAGGAGTAGTAGTAGCACAAATAGGGCCATTAAACACCATCTCCATGGCATAATACCTAGCTACAGTAGAGGAGCTATGGTATTATGAGGCCATAGTTTTGACATAATGTCCATAAGACACCTGATAAGGTGAGTATAAGGCTAGCTTGGTAGGTGGTGTTAGTGTGGCAACACCAAGGTAGTGGGCATCATCTTTATCTGGATAGATAGGGATAACTAGGGGATTGGTAGGCATAGTAGGTGGGTAGGCACTAGGATCTAATGGGGATCTAGGAAGCAATGGAGCCCTTGGGCCATAGATATAGCTAGATTATGATATTTTGTATATCATTTTAGTTTCATCTTGTGAGCCAATGCAATGAGATGTACATTTTAAAAGAGACATGTCTATCTAATTTTACACATTATTATGCTATTTGACTCACAATGTATGCATATGATCATTATTTATGCTCATTTTCATGGTTTTATGGTTTATGGTTTGGTGTTGTTGTTTAATGCTTATGATGTGGTGTTTATATTGCTTATGCATGATGCTTATGCTATGGATGCTAGACACTAATATAGGTTTAGCTATGAATGAGATGGTTTTGATTTATGGTTATGCTTATGACATGCTAAATTTTAATGAGTATATATTGTATTATTTTAGACTCAGATATGTGGTGAAAAATGGTTGGTTACTTCAATTGCTCATGGATGTTATGGTTTTAATATGATTGTTATGATTATGGTTGATGTTATCTTGCTTAAGGTAAATCACATGAGGTAAGGTAACTAACAACACTAGATGGGAGAACAAACAATATAATCAAGAGATAAATGCCTTAATGAAAATATCAACTAGTCATGATAGGATAAGGAGAGGGCATGAGCTTCTTCATTGATAAGGACTGGAACAAAAACCAAAGTTGGATTGGCTTAATGAACATAAGCCCTCTAAATACTTCACATTAGCACATCTTGGTTAGTTAAAAAAAGTCTTGACCACATAATGTCAAGTAAGCTCAAAAACCCCATGTTTAAAATGTATGAAAGGGAAAATGGAACCTTCATGTGAGACTAGCATGCCTCTTTTATAAGTGTCTAAAGAGCTAGTATAAACAAGTCTTTTCCAAGCTGTACAGACTAATCGATGCGAGAAGTCTACATGTGAAAGTTGATTACAACTTCCATCTTATTATGTTATTGTGAGAGCTAATTATATCTTTTTGATTTAATTTTCTTTTGTTATGATTATGATAATGGGTCTTTTGCTTTGTTATTGTATATGGGAAACTGATCGATGCAAGAAGTTTCCAAGAAATTATTATGTTTTTGAAAAAATGCTTTACTCATCCATCCTTCAAGGGAGTGGTCTAAGTTTATTTTTTTTGTTCGATGCTTTTTGATAGTTGTCCTTAAATGGAGTAGTCCACCTTATGTTTTGGCAATTTCAAATAAATGTTCAATAGTTGTCCTTCAAGGGAGTGGTCTATGAGTGTGAGGGATAACCCATTATTTCTAATGATAAGGGGGTTTTACTTTTTATTTTTTTTATTTTCCTTGGCATAGTCTTTCTTAGGCTGACTTAGTGTTTCACCTTTATGAAGGCAAAACTAAAAGCAAAAGAATTTTAATTCGCTGTAAAGAGGTTTAGGTGAAAATGATCATGGGAATCCATCCTAGTAAAGGGGCAAAAGTACCATGAGAATCATGTCATGGGTATTCAAGATTAAACTATGACTGTGATAGATAATCACATGATTTGGTTATAATTAGTTATGCCTAAACTAGGGAGATGTAATGTAGGTAGATAGCAAAGGATGAACTTAAGTTAGACAAAAGGTGAAATTGATCTTTCCTAACAAAATAACAAATGTGAATGTGAAGCATTAATGAGCTTAGGTTCTGGGTGGCCTTTGAGAGAAGATAATTGATAAGCTCCTGATCCATAATTGTGGGTTATGATATAAGGTCCAAGCCAATTGAAAGCAAATTTGTCCCACTTGCTTTTCTCCATATTAGTGACATGTTAGTTTTCCTTTAGGACAAGGTCTCTAATATTGAATTATCACACTCTAAGATGTTTTTTATAATCACATTTGACATGCTCCTAATAGATATGGAGATGGGTAAGGGCTGATAAATAATGCTCATCGAGTAGTTCAAGTTGGGCTAAATGGTGTTAATGATAATCATTCTAAAAAATGAGATCTTGTGAAGATATATGAAGAGATGGGATTTAGACTTCAAGAGGTAATATGACATTTTCACCAAAAACAAGGGAGAAAAGGGTAGCATCCATAGGGGTTATAATGATAGTATGATATCCCCATAAGGTGAAGGGGATATGCAAATGCTAATCCCAACTGGATGCATTGAACATTTTAGTTAGCATTTTATTAAGAGTTTTGTTAGAGACCTCGGATTATCCATTGACTTGGGGGAAATAGGGTGAGGGGAATCTTGAATTAATGCTAAATACATCACAAAGACCCTAGACTTGTTTGTTCTTAAAGGATTTACCATTGTTGGTGATAATATTATGGGGAAAACTAAAGCGGTAGATGATATGGTGGTTGATAAAGTCAATGATATTTTCTTCTTTGATTGAGACTAAAAGAATAGCCTCTACCCACTTGGTAAAATATTTGGTTAGGGTGATGATAGAGTGGTGTCACTGTGAGGAATGGGGATTGATTTCATCGATGAGGTCCAAACCCCATTATGAAAAATGCTATAAATTAGTAGAAATATGAAGAATATGGCTAGATACATGATGAAAATTGGCACATTATTAGCACTTAACACACTTTTTCACATAATCATAATAGTCTTGGTTAAGGTTATCCTAATAATAGTCAAGCTGAAGGATGTGTTTAGCTATAGTGAGGCCACTAAAGTGTCCCCCATAGATCCTATCATGTGTTTCCTTGATAGCATGAGAGGATTTGTGAGTTTGTAGGTAACGAAAGAGGAGGCCATCAAATCCAAGTTTATAAATGATCCCTTCCATAATGGTATAACATGAGGTACTCTAGATAAACACTCTTTGAGCATTCCTAGAAATACAAGAAGGAACTATGCCAAGGTTAAGGTAGTTGAAGGTTTGTTGATATCAAAGGTCAATTTTGTCTCTTCCACATTAAAAATGGTGAGATAATCTAGTTTGTCATAGGAAGGCTAGCTGAGTTTGTGGGTAACAACAGAAAGCTTGGAATCTAAGGGTGTAGATGGTGTCTTTAGAGGCAAGGGAAACAATGGTGTCAACAAACTTGTTAGTACATCATGGGGTTAATTAGATGCAGTAGTGTTAAAATTATGTTAAGAGTTCATCAACTAGTTACTTGTATCATTAAAACATGTCATTCTTACACTGTTAAGAGTTGTTAATAAGTTGGGAATCACCAACGAATGTTGATCATTTTCACTCCTAGGGATAAGGTAGTTTGAAGACCTATAACCAGGGCTTCATACTCAGCCATATTATTAATACATTTAAAATCAAGCTTGAAGGACAAAGGAAGGGGTTCACCATCAAAGGGGATAAGGATGATATCATTTCCCTCACTGCATTGGCATTTTGATCCATCAAATAACATGGTGACTTGATAGGTAAAATCCACCTGAGGATCATGATGGACTCATCAAGAAACTCACAAACAGAAGGTTGGTTTTCCACTAAAGGTGCCTCGACCAATTGGTTGATAATGACTTTCACTTTGATTTTTCTTTTTTTGGAGGAACTCAAGGTCAAACTCTACTAAAAACATGAGCCAATTGGTCATATGCTAGTTTTTCTATGGCTTGGAGTGCATGTACTTGAGTGGGTCGATGTTGGTTATGATATAAGTTTTATGGTTTAGAAGGTAGTGGTAAAGTTTGGTGGCCATGAAAATTAAAGCTAATAAAATTTTCTCAGTATGGTATACTGAGCCTCATACTCTATAAGCATGCAATTAATGTAGTAAATAGCTTTCTCTCTATGTTTCCCATCCTAATGAGTAAGCATTACCCCTAGGGAATGGTTAGTGGTAAATATGTATAGGTAGTGTTGTTCCCAAAATTTGTTACTCATTTTTTGGGACAACATTCGAACTATTTTGGTCCCGTGCCACTGTAGCAACCACGTCACTATAGCATCTCATAGCAGCCACCATCTGTAGTAAGAGTTAAGAGAAACAAGCTTGCAGAGTTCGTATAACCAAGCCTACAGAGTCCATAGAAAAAAGCCTATGGAGTCTATAGAACCAAGCCTGCAGAGTCCTTAAAAACAAGCCTATAGAGTCCATTAAAACCAGCCTATAGAGTTTGTAGAAGCAAGCCTGTAGAGTCCATAGAAATTAGCTTGTAGAGTCCATAGTTCTGCTGGATGGAAAACAAAATGATCGCACCTTCGATATTCACTAGGGATATTCACTTGAAACAATTTTCATCCATTACTATAGTATTTAATTTTTTAGCTAAGGGACTCGTAGGTTCAACAGGCTCAATAAATTCAACATGCGAGCTCTCACAGAGAAACAAGTTCCCAACACTTAAGCATTTCAAGGTTGGTTCAACACCGAAGTTCAATCAAAAGACTTATCGATAGGCTTTAAACAAAAGATTGAACCATTGAACCATTGAACCATTGAACCCCACCTTCAAAGGCTCAAAGGTTTGATGGGTTCAAAGGTTCATTGACATTGGCATACTTAAAGAGTTAAGCGCTTTGGCAAGTTCAAAGTTTAATGGCTTCAAAAGACTTAAAGAAAAGAAGGCTTCAAAGAGTGAAAGTTGAACTGTTGAACCGTTGAACCTTGAACCAAAATGGTTCAAAGGTTGAAAGGTTCAATGAGTTGAATAAGATCAAAAGACTTAGAAGAACAAAGGATTCAAAGAATAAAGAATGAACCATTGAACCGTTGAACCATTGAACCAAAAGAGTTCAAAGGTTCAATGAGTTCAAAAGAAGAGAAAAGGATCCAGAAACTTTGAAGGAACAAAGGATTCAAAGAAAGAGAATGAACCATTGAACCTTGAACCAAAATGGTTCAAAGTTTAAAGGTTCAAAGGTTCAAAGGTTCAAGGAAGCTTCGAGTGAAGGAAGTGGAAGATCCCAGAAACAAGTTCAAAGAGATGGTTTAACCGAAGAGGAAGAAAGCGATTGAACCAAGAAAGCGATTGAACCAAGTGATTGAACCAAGGGGCCAATGGGGCCGCTCAAGCCATTGAACCTTTAAACTGATGTACCTCAAAGGTTCAAGGTTCAAAGTAGTTCAGATGACCAAGTGACCAATGACATCCCCGTGGACGTCAAATTTAAGGTAATAAAGTGCCTATTTGTTTTCAAATATGGCATGAAACTTGAAGACAAAACTCAGTGAATAATAGAAGTGCTGAAAGAGCCTGCTAAAGGTAAGAAGATAGCCTGAGAGCTCAAAAAGCTAGAGGGGATACTAAAATATCTACAGGGGAGTTATTCTAGTAGGCAGAACAATCCACCAAGTAAACATCAGAGCACAAACATTCAAAGGCACGGCCTATTTTTCTTCTTTTGAATAAAAGTGAGTAGATAGCAGTGTACATATCTGGAAACAGACCAAATGACCCATGCTGAGGAGAAGACATTAGATATGATTTTGTATGCCACAGTTAAGGTTGATGCCCTATTTCAACATGGGCCCCTGATAGGACTGAAAATGCATTTAAGGCATTAAATGTAGTATGGGCCATTTCATGAAGCAAAGCACCCAAGTCTGTCTTGGAGTGTTATATATTGTAATCTATTATTTTATGTAAAGAGGTCTCTCTGTTATAAAAGCAAAATTTTGCCCAAATTGAAAGGTGAATACTGAGACTTTGAGC
Organism: Torreya grandis; assembly: GCA_037957365.1. Classification (NCBI taxonomy): domain Eukaryota; kingdom Viridiplantae; phylum Streptophyta; class Pinopsida; order Cupressales; family Taxaceae; genus Torreya; species Torreya grandis. The sequence goes on from JARHVA010000881.1 coordinate 1,113,371, forward strand.
TTAGATTATTAATCATATTTATTTATTTGAATGAGAAAGCAGGTTACTTTTAGACTTTGTGCTGTAATAAATTGTGTTATTTAGGGGATTGTTCTTATGTCTATTTCTTAGATGCAGTCTTGTTCATTTAATTAAATAACTAGAACTAGTGGAAGTAATCAGGAAGGTGTCTTGACGTTGACTGTGGAGAGACTTTGTGCTGACACAATTGTCTTTAGTGTGTTTGTTTTTCTATTTTTGTGTAAAGGATCTTGGGATGACTTTGTGCCCCCATTATCCTTCATATTTCACTCTTTTGGTAGTTGAGGGTGAGACTTTGTGCTACACCTCATTCTACTGGTTACTGCGCCCTTGTTACATTTACTTATCAATTACCTATCAGAAAGAACTCCTGCTATTTGTTGTAGACTAATTTTGAAAGAAGAGAAGTGTTTTCACCAAGATTTATCCTGTCTCTGTGAACATCATCTCTAAATAAGATAGATGGATGGTGTAGTCCTACCTCTGAGTGTTATTTTTTGCATATATATAGTATCTAGCCCCTCATATTTTATAGGGAACCTCCCCTTGATGAGAGGAGAGATTTGTCCCCTTTTGATGTGGTAAACTTGCACATTTCGCTGACCAATCTCTTTATGCTATGGTTGAAATCACCTATTTTGCTCATCAGTTAGCTGGTGACAAAATATTCACCCAACAATTTTTAGCAACTCTGCTGGGGAAGAGCGCATAGTTTGAAGCCTCAAGATTCAAGCTAAAGTAGGGCCAGTTCTTTTCCATTTTTATTTTACAATCTGGAAACTCCATGTTATATAAGAAGCGAGAGAACCCAAGGTGTTGTTGACCCTATTTTGAGTTGGTGCAGCAGGGCAATTTTGATTTGTTTCTTCCACAACTTCAAGTTCAACAAACTAGGAGTCTTCCTCCTACCAATATTAGGTCACCAATACAAGGTAGAGCTTCTTTTTATATTATTAGTAGAGCTTTACCTATACATACTCCACCTAGATTTGTTATCCCCCCTTTCCATAATCAAATCATGGCAGTTCAAGGCCCCTGGGGTAACTCTTTTGGCCCACTTAATTTAACTCCACCTCTACATGAGATACCATGCAGTTCAAATAAGAATTTTCCCAAATTCTTTGGTGATGGGAGAGTTCATCCTGATGAACATATTGTAGCCTTCAACATAGCTTGTGGTATGATAGGTGTGGAGTATGAGGATGTGGTAGTCAAGTTGTTTGTGGAGACATTACAAGGTGCTGTTGTAGACTAGTTTTATCATTTGCAAGCACAAACTGTGACTGACTAGAACACCCTCAAAGCTAATTTTGAAGCAAGGTTCAAGCCTATAGAAGATGTGCATGCCCTACTATCCTAGCTCAAAAAAATGAAGAAAGAGCCTCATGAACCTATGAGGGACTTCATTGCCAAATTTGACAAGCTGAGGAACAGGATTCCTATAATTGCTCAGCCAACATCTGAGAACCTTAAATGTTTTTTCATCAATTCTTAGCTGCTTGAAGTGAGTTTCTTGTTGAGATGGGTTGGCCACATAGACCTTGTTTTTGCTCAAGATTTGGCCACTAAGGTGGAAGATGACCTTATCTTGGTAGGAAAGATAAGGAGAGATCCTAATAGAGGTAAATCTCCTTCATCTTCTGAATATCCATCTACAAGCACCACTGATCTAATGGTGTAAAAGCTAGCAAATGAGTTGCTATCTCTCAAAAAGAAAATAGCACAAGGGATTCCATCTTCTCTTTCATACAGAGATATACCAAGGAGGAGATTCCCTAATCAGTCATACCAAGGCAATGCTACCAGGAATCAAGGGCAACCAAATCATCTTCCTCCCCCACAAAGGAAGTTGGCCATTGAAGTAGCACCAGCCAAATCAGTAGTTGGATATCTTGAAATAGAATATGATTTCTCCTTATAGCCTGAGTGAAACCTAGAAGATGATGTTGATCTCTTCACAAAAAACCAAGAAGAATCAATTGGTGACTCCAACATTGGTTTCTTGAATTATCAGGATGAACCTAGAAGTGAAGTTAAAGTAGTTGAGGGATCATACATTGTGTTCATCCAGTCCAAGAATTAGTTAGCCCAACAAGCTGATAAAGGAAAATCAGAGGAGCAAGCTCAACCTATAATTTTAATTTCCAAACGAGGAACTTCTTTGCCTTTTCAGCCAAAGGACCCAGTGAGTAATAAAAAAGTAAGTACCTCAAATATGCCTTCACCTTCCACTTTAATTTTGTAGATCAGTCCTCCCCCTTAAAAACTAGAAGGATGAAATCCCTTCCCCTGTTCATAATTCATTTCAGACATTTGACATAGTCGACCATGTCAAGAAAACTAAAATTCAAATGTCTAAATTTGAATTCCTGCAATCCAACCCTGAGTAGTTGGATAAGTTAGTGGAATGTGTGAAGAATAAAACCATCCCTATAGGACCAGCTACTCCAAAGGTGACTCCCACATCCACCCAAAATAACCTTATCATTTCTCCTCCTATTGCTCCCGGGAGGACAAAACTATTTTATGTCTCCCTGCTGATAAATGGACATCAGTTGAAAAATTGCATCTTAGACTCAGGTGCATCTGACAATGTCATGCCTGCCAAAGTGGTAGAATCTCTTGGTCTCACACTGACCAAGACATTTTTAGAGATGTTTCTCTATGAAGAATAAACAAGTGCCACTATTGGGACAAATCAAGGACACCTAATTTGTATTTGTAGCATTCCCAGACAAGAGAATCAAGATGATAGTCCTAGTGGCCGATGTCCTAGCCTCATAGGACATTCTTCTTGGGTGAAATTTTTGCAAGGACATTGGTGGTGAGTTAATCATGGACCTATTTAAGGTGAGAATACCTGTCAAAGGCATAATGCAGAGATTTCTTCTTGAGAAGAAAGCAAAATATGTTGTCACTAAAACATCAGCACCTGAAGCTCAAATTTTGTTTGAGTCTTTAGGGATGGTAAATTACATCTTATCCATGGAGGAGGTTCATGTGGTGACTGATGAAACTTCTAAAAATGACAATCTAAAAAATGGCTCAGACAGAATAGCAGAAGGATTGGTAGAATGTAGTAGAAGTGCAGAAGAATCCTCCCCTCCAAACGAAGAAGAATCTAAGGTAAAAATAGTTCTTGATAATGTATGGATACTAGAATTTGATGGTAGCTATTCCTCTACTAATTCAGGAGCTGAGATTGTGTTGATATCTCCTTAAGGAGATATTTTTCCTTCTTCATACAAGTTATAATTCAACAACACCAACAACACTACTGAGTATGAATCTCTACTGCTTGGTTTGAAGGCCACTCAAGATAGAGGCATCAAACTCCTTCATGCCAAAGGAGATTATGAACTGGTGGTTTGTTAGGTGAGGAACCTATACCAAACCAAAAATAAGAGATTGTGCCACTACCATAATCTATTTTGGGATCAAATTAAAAGCTTTGATTCTTTCAGTATCTCTACAGTTCCCAGGGGATTCAATGATTGAGCTGATGCTTTGGCTATTTTAGTAAATCTTTTAGTTTCTCACTCAAATTTTAAAAGAGATAGGTACACTATCAAACTGGTATTTTGACCAAGTATGCCTGACAACACTAATCATTGGCAAGTGTTCAATGGTGACAATCAAATCATTGCCTTCCTGGAACAAAAGGGCAGCTTTGAACAACTTCAATTCGAAGGCAGTGAACCAGCCCTTAAAACAAGTTCAAGCACATGTGAGGAATTCCTATAGCTGAAAGGGAATGAAATCCCAAAAGGCTTGGTTTCCCTTGAAAAACTATTTGACAAGCATGGCAAGTTCATCAAACAACAATGAATGGATTTAAGCTCCTCCTAGGAGTTTGATCAGATAAATTTTGGTACCAAGGTAAATCCCAAGATGGTGAACATGGGGAAGTGCTACACTCCAAAGGAGAGACTCTAATTTACTAACCTACTTAGCCACTACGTGGATGTTTTGGCATACTCCTATGATGATCTGAAGTCACTCAGGCCTGAAGAAATTCATCATGAAATTCCTCTCAAGAGTGATTTGGTGCCTTACAAGCAAAAATCTAGGTAGTACAATCCAAACATATCAAGTACTATTCTATCTGAAATACAAAAAATGCTAAATGCTAGAATAATCTTCCCAATCCATCATTCCACATGGATTACAAGCATAGTACCTATCAGAAAAAAGAATGGAAAAAATTGCCTCTACGTGGACTTCAAGAATTTGAATCAGTCATCCTTAAAGGATAACTATCCTCTGCCCATCATGGACCAAGTTATTCAGACAGTGACTGTTCAAAAATGTTATCAATGCTAGACAGCTTCTCAGGATATAATCAAATTGAAGTTGGTGAAGTAGACTAGCATAAGACTACCTTCACCATGCCTTGGGGCACCTTTGTGTATCAAAGAATGCCATTTGGCCTAATAAATGCTGGTGCCACTTTTCAGAGAGCAATGGACCTTGCTTTCAAAGATGAAATGGGTAAGTTCATTGTGGTGTACCTTGATGATTTAATAGTCTTTTCCAAGCATCATCCTGATCATGTGCACCATTTGCAACAAGTGTTGGAATGATGTCACCAGAATGGCATTTCTCTAAACCCCAAGAAGTCAGTTTTTAGGGTAATAAAAGGGAAACTTCTCAGACACATTGTATCCTAAGAAGGCATAAAGATTGACTCAAAAAAAGTTAAATCCATCTAGGAGCTTACTCTACCCACAAGTAAGACTGTTGTTCACTCTTTCTTTGGAAATGTGAATTTTTTATGAAGGTTCATCCCTGAGTTCACAGAGAAGACTCACCATATTGTAAACATGATGAAGGGAAAGGCCACTTTTAGCTAGACTGAAGAAGGCAAATTGGCATTTTGAGACATCAAGATAGCTATTGCCCATGCCCTAATTCTAGTTTGTCCAGATTATACCAAGGATTTCATAGTGTATAGTTATGCTTCTGAGCACACACTTTCAATAATTCTAGTTCAATAAAACCAAGAAGGTGTGGAATCTCCCATATCCTTCATGAGTTGTCCTCTCAAAGCTCATAAGCTGAAGTATTCAAACATGGAGAAGCATGCTTATGCATTGGTAAAGGTAGTAAAGCACTTCCATTTTTACATCTTGAATTCACATGTTACTGTCATGGTTCCTGATACCATAGTTAAATCCATATTAACTTAGCAGTAGTTTGGAATAAAAGGGGTAATTAGATTGCTAAAATCTAGGAGTTTGATCTCATTATCAAACCAATGAAGCTTATACGAGGAAGGGGCCTCTTCTAATTGATTGCTGAAAATAGACCCAAAGAAGTAGGGCATAAAGAAACAGAAGTGGAAGACATGCCAATAGTCCTCTTTGTCTCCACCATGAATGAGTGGTATTCAAGTATTACTCATTTTGTTACTTATGGTGAGTGTCCCGCTCACCTGTCTCATAAAGAAGGAGGACTGCTAAATTGAATGCTACCAATTTTGTCTTATGGGACAATGGCCTATATAAGAGGAACCTAGATGGAGTGTTCCTTCGCTACATGGATAAAGAGCAGTAGAACCAACTTTTGGAGTCCTTCCATAATCTAGCCTATGGAGGACATTTTTCTACACTTATAACTGCTCATAAGATTCTATGAGCCAGGTATTACTAGCCTACTCTGTTTCAAGATGCATACAAATAGGTATGAAGATGTGAATTATGCCAATAGTTCATTGGAAGACCCAAGTTTGATGCTCTACCTCTTAAGCCAGTGGTAATAGAAGAGCCATTTTAGCAATGGGGAATCAATTTTATTGGTTCTGTAAACCCATCTTCAAGCGTTGGACATGATTATGTCCTTACAACCATATATTACTTCACCAAATGGGTGGAATCAATTCTAACCAAGCATGTTACTTCAGAAGTGGTATACGATTTTTTAAAGGAAAACATCATTTCTAGGTTTGGGGTCCCAACCAAGATTGTGACAGATAATGCGGCTTATTTCTCTTCTCATGAGATCACTCAGTTCTATTTTACTGTGAGATTACCCTCTCCCACTCCTCTGATTATTTTCCATAAGGGAATGGCCAAGCTAAATCAAGAAATAAGAACCTAGTAACCATCATCAAGAAGCTGGTGGATGACAACCAACGAACATGGCATAAAGCATTGGTTGATGATTTATGGGCAAACAAAATTACACCCAAGAAGGTGATAGGTATGTCACCATTCCAACTTTTGTATGGTCTCAATGCATAGATACCAATCACCCTAGAATTGCCAATATTGAAATTGGTAAAGGCAGTCAAAGATCAGACATATGAAAGCTCCATCGACAAAAGGATCATGTGCCTTACTGAGCTAAATGAGTAGCGAACTATGGTGGTGGACCAAATTGCTATGCATCAAAGTTTGGTGAAGAAGCTCTTCGACTAAAAAGCAAAAAATCATCAGTTCCAAATTGGTGATCAAGTTCTATTATGGGATAAGAGAAGAAAACCAAAGGGAATGCATGGGAAATTTGATTCCCTATGGAGAGGCCCATTTACTATCCATCAGCTCAATGGTGAAAATAGTTTCCTATTGAAGTATCAAGATGGCACACCCTTTTCTCTACCTCACAATATGTATCATCTGAAGCACTTCAATCCTTTAAGTATTAGGTGATTTTAGTTATATATATATATATATATATATATATATATATATATATATATATATATATATATATATATATATATATAGTCTTTAGTTCTATTTTGTGCTTTCATTTTCATTTTTGGCACCTTTCTTTTTTGGGTAGCATGACTTCATAGCCCAATGGCATACTTAAAGGCACTGGAGATTCTAGTTTCTACTCCCTTCAATTATTTTTACAATCAATGGAAGTTCCCCAACTGGAGCCAGTTATTGTTCCCAAAATTTGTTACTCATTTTTTGGGATATTTTAAATATTTTGGTCCCATGCCACTATAGCAGCCACATCATTATAGCATCTCATACTAGTCGCCATCTGTAGTAAGAGTTGAGAGAAACAAGCCTATAGAGTTCATAGAAATAACCCTGTAGAGTCCATAGAACCAAGCCTATAGAGTCCATAGAAATAAGCCTGCAAAGTTCATAGAAACTAGCTTGCAGAGTTCGTAAAAGCAAGCCTATAGAGTCCATAGAAATTAGCCTGTAGAGTCCGTAGTTCTGCTATATGGAGAACAAAATGATCACACCTTCGATATTCACTGGGGATATTCACTTGAAACAATATTCATTCCATTACTGGAGTATTTACTTTTTTAGCTAAGGGACTCATAGGTTTAACAGGTTCAATGACTTCAACATGTGAGCTCTCACAAAGAAACAAGTTCCCAACACTTGGGAATTTCAAGGCTGGTTCAATGCCAAAGTTCAATCAAAAGACTTATCAATGAGATTCAAACAAAATATTGAACCATTGAACCCCACCTTCAAAGGTTTAAAGGTTTGATGGGTTCAAAGGTTTAATGACATCAGCATACTTAAAGAGTTAAGTGCTTTTTCAAGTTCAAATTTTAATGGCTTCACAAGACTTAAATAAAAGAAGGCTTCAAAGAGTGAAGGTTGAACCGTTGAACCGTTGAACCTTGAACCAAAATGGTTCAAAAGTTCAACAAGTTCAATAAGATCAAAAGACTTTGAAGAATAAAGGATTCAAAGAACAAAGAATGAACCATTGAACCTTGAACCAAAAGAGTTCAAAGTTCAAAGGTTCAATGAGTTCAAAAGAAGAGAAAAGGATCCAAAAACTTTCAAGGAACAAAGGATTCAGAGAAAGAGAATGAACCTTTGAACCTTAAACCAAAATGGTTTAAAGGTTCAAAGGTTCAAGGAAGCTTCAAGCGAAGGAAGGAAGTGGAAGATCCTAGAGACAAGTTCAAAGAGATGGTTCAACTGAAGAGGAAAGAAAGTGATTAAACCAAGGAAGCGATTGAACCAAGGGGCCAATGGGGCCACCCAAACCATTGAAACTTTGAACTGATGCACCTCAAAGGTTCAAGGTTCAAAGTATTTCAAATGACCAAGTGACCAATGATGTCCCTGTGGGTGTCAAATTTAAGGTAATAAAGTGCCCGTTTGTTTTCAAATATGGTGAGGAACTTGAAGACAAAACTCAGTGAACAGCTGAAGAAAGAGCTGAAAAAGCCTATTGAAGGTAAGAAGATAGCCCAAGAGCTCCAAAAACTATAGGGGATACTGAAATATCTATAGGGGAGTTATTCTAATAGGTGGAATAGTCCACCAAGTAGACATCAAAGCGCAAACATTCAAAGGCGTGGCCTATTTTCTTCCCTTTGAATAAAAGTGAGTAGACAACTGCGTACATATCTAGAAATATACCAAATGACCCATGTTGAGGAGAAGACATTCAAGATTATTCTATATGCCACAGTTAAGGCCAATGCCCTATATCAACATGGCCCCTTGATAGGACTAAAAATGCATCAAGGCATTGAATGCAATATGGGCAATTTCGTGATGCAAAGCACAAAAGTCTTTCTTGAAGTGATATATATTGTAATCTATTATTTTATGCAAAGAGATCTCTCTATTATAAAAGCAAAAATCTACCCAAATTGAAATGCAGTTATTGAGACTTTGAGCTCAGATTGTTAATCATATTTATTTATTTGAATGAGAAAGTAGGTTACTTTTAGACTTTGTGCTATAATAACTTGTGTTATTTAGGGGATTGTTCTTATGTTTGTTTCCTAGATGTAGTACTGTTCATATAATTAAATAAGTATAACTAGTGGAAATAATTAGGAAGGTGTCCTGAAGCTGACTGTGGAGAGACTTTGTGCTGCCACAATTGTCTTTAGTGTGTTTGTTTTTTTGTTTTTGTGTAAAGGATCTTGGGATGACTTTGTTCTCCCATTATCCTTTCTATTTCACTCTTTGGTAGTTGAGGGGAAGACTTTGTGCTACACCTCATTCTGTTGGTTACTACACCCTTGTTACATTTACTTATTAGTTACCTATCAAAAATAACTCCTACTATTTGTTATAGACTACTTTTGAAAGAAGAGAAGTGCCTTCAGTGTTTTCACCAAGATTTCTCCTTTGTATGTGAACATCATCTCTGAAATAAGAGATATGGATGGTGTAGTCCTACCTTTGAGTGTTATTTCACACACACACACACACACACACACACACAGTATAGAGCCCCTCATATTTTATAGGGAACCTACCCTTGATGAGAGGAGAGATTTGTCCCCTTCTAATGTGGTAAACTTGCACATTTGGCTGACCAATCTCCTTATGATGTGGTTGAAATCACCTATTTTTCTCATTAGTTAACTGGTGACAAAATATTCACCCAAAAGGTAGAAAGTTTGGTCATATTTGGGAGGGGTGAGGATAAGTGGTGACAAACGGTACTCTTTGAGTAAATCAAAGGCCTTTTGACAATCCTTATTCCACTTAAAAGAGACATCCTTATTTAGAAGGTGGTGGAAGGGTCGGCATTGGTTTGAAAGCTGGGAGATAAAGCGATGAATATATTGAAGCTTTCCTTGCAAGATATGTAGTTGCTTGAGGTTTATGAGAGAAATCATATTGAGGATTACTTTTATTTTGGTATGAATGACTTTGATTCCATAAAGGGAGATGATAGAGCCAAGAAGACTTCCTAACAAAACCCTAAAAATGCATTTCTTGGGGTTAAGGTAGACATGATAATGGATGAGGCATTCAAAGATGATCGTAAGAATGGCCAAGTGATCTTTTCAGAGTTTTGATTTGCCAAAAAGGTTATCCATATAGTCCTCAATAATCTTATGGATAAGGTCATGGAAGATATAGGTCATGGCACATTGGTAGGTTACACTAGTGTTATTTAACCTGAAAAGCATGTCCCTATAGTAAATGGTTCCCTAAGGGGTTTTAAAGTTAGTTTTGTGTTGATCTTTAGGGGAAATTAAGATCTGATTATAACTTGAGAATCTATCCATGAGAGATAACATCTCATGGCTGAATGTAAGATCAACTAGCTGGTCCATGCTTGGTAGAGGAAAGTCATCTTTGGGGCAAATGAGGTTGAGGTCATAAAAGTCCACATAAATGCATAGTCCACCTATGGCTTTGGTGATAGGTAGAACTTTCAAGAGCCATTGGGGGTAGTCAATGGTTTGAATGAAGTTGATAGATAGAATATGATGAAGCTCTTCTTTGACAAGAAAGGTTATGTGAGGGTGCATGCATCAAAGCTTCTTCTTGATGGGTTTACCATCATGGTTAATGAATATGTTATGGGTAACAATGGTAGGGTCAATTCTAGGCATGTTTCTATAATACCAAGTGAAATATATGTTGCAGTCTTGGAGGAAAGAGGGAAAGTCTTAAAACTCCTTGATGTTCAATGATTGGCCAAGTTTGACAATGCAAGGGTTATCTAAAGTACCCAAGTTGATATCCATGGTGGATTCATTCAACATGGTCAAAGTCTCAAGAATAAGGGATTTGTGGATGGAAGAATCTAGGGCACCAAGGTAGGTGAGAATGGAATCATCATCCTGGTATTGAACTATGTTAATGGTAGGAGATTATTCTCCTAGCTTCTCAAGATGGGTCAAATGGATGGTCATGGTCATCCTTTCCTTCTAATAAGTCAGGGGTCTTAAGTTGGTCTTGTTGATGAAAAAAGGTTAGGAGGTATGATGTCATCATCTTCACATGTAGGCAAAGTAGAGGTAGGTGAGGAAGGGGTATCTTCTTCAATAATGGTAATGGCAGGTGGTTTAAATTTCTTCTTATTGGGTAGGATGAAACCAAGGCCATGCTTATCATGCAGATTCTTGGATTTGATGGTGACCAATTCATGTGGGCCACACTCATATCTCCCAAGACCAAAGTTTTTCTAAGCACACTGATAGAGGTATGTCTTGGTGAAGCTTAGTTTATCTATGTAGGAGAAACCAACAGTAAATGTCCTAGGTGAAGGAGAGGTGGTAGAAGCACCAAGGGGTTTGTCAAGTCCCCCATAGATAAAATGGGTCTAACAATGGGGAGGTCCAAAGAGAATGATAATTGTGATATTGGGGTCATATCCTAGTTGGTTAGTAATTTTCCCATACTCGTGAGAAGTATGAAAAGCATCAAGGGCTAAAAGCTGATACCCCCCCCCCCCCAAAAAAAAATGTGATGCAACATTGATTCTAAATGGTCTATGGTGGGGATTTGGTCTAAAGGGATAAAAGAACTAGTTGATGCCTCATTGGTGGACGAGGATGTGATATCTGCTTTGGTGGTTGAAGGTTAGGTTTTAGCTACTCAGGGTATGTTGGATGGGGGTATGAGGACATCATTAGGGTGATAGGTCATGTTTCATGTTGAGAAAGGACTTGGGTAAGATGGGATGGTGATGACCTGGACTTCATGCTCAAACTTAATCCAATGATGAAGGGTGGAGGGGACACAACCCATGGAGAAAATTTAGGATCATCCTAATAAAATATTGTATTAGAATTCACCTTCCACTACATAGAAAAGTTTGGGAAGCATGCAAGGTCCTAAATAGATATGGACAATGACAATTCCCAAGGTAGTGGCCATGGTATCATTGAATCATCAAAGGATAGCTAAGGTTTTAGACGTGACATTATTTGATAGGTTAAGTTAGTTGTAGGCATGGGAGGAGATGATGTTAATGCTAGCTCCACTATCAATCATGACCCATTTGATATGGGTTTAGTTGATGTAGAAAGTGATAAAGAGAGGGGGATATAGGTCCTTAGGATGGATGAAAGTTATTTCTAAATCTTTGAAGGTAACAAGGTTAGAAATTTGAAGGGCACCAACAAAGGTTGCTAGAGGTTGGGGGCCTTTGAGTTGGACCTTAATGGATTACAAAGACATCTATTAGCATTTGGTGGTGATGGGGTGAGGTAGAGATAAACTCATACAAGATCATGTTTATTTGGGTCTAGTGAAGTTGCTTGAGAATAACTATCTTGATGGATTTTGAGGGGTTAGATTGGGAGGCACCTAAAATGGATACCTTGGGTTTGGTTGAAGATGGAGATGGTTGGGTGTGAGTTGGTTGGGGGATGGAAGATGAGTATATCTAAGGAATGGACACCTTAGGCTTCCCCTTATCCTTTTATTATGCTCTCATGACCACATTGATAGTATGGATAGAAGGAGAGGTTGAAGTAGTAGATTGTTTAGACTCACCTTCACTTTGAGGTGAGAGTGGAGGAGTAGGTAAGAATCAGGTAGGTATGATTTTTGGTTGGATTGGTATGGTTGTTGGTTAGATTGGTATGAGGACCATAAGAGGTTTTTTTTAATAGATTATCCTCATCGTAAAGCTAGTGGATAATGGTTTAAAGAGCTTTGTAGTTCTCCATATCATGGTTAGGTGTCCTATGATAAGAACACATGTGGTGGTCATTGTACCAAATGGGTTTTGAAGCAAAAGGGTTAAAGGCTCTAATGGGAGGTAAGGCTAGATAATAAGTTTGTAATAACCTATGAAAAATGGCTGAGTAGGACACAGTTAAAGGTGGTAAAGGTGTAATGATCCTTTATTTGATGGTTAAGGTAGAAGGTTACTTAAAAATAGGTTTGGTGGTAGGTTTTTTTAGTAGGGTGGTGCACTTGGTTTATGGCTTTAGTTTAGGTGAGGAGGTTGATGAGCTAGAGGTGGATGATTATAAGGTAGGTAACTTAGGTATTATTGGTACAATGAAGAGGTGCATCATAAATCAATTATGAAGGTGTAACCAAAAGAGGTGGTGGGGTCTTGGTAGAGATAATTGGCTTCTTGCTCAAGGTAGAGGGATGAGGCCCCAAAATGGATGGCAATGTTGAGAGAGATAAAAGTTAGGCCTTCAAGATTTTTGGTGGTTTGACCTCTTTGGTTGGTGGGTTTGAAGGGGTTAGGTCCACTTTGATAGATGGGTGACTAAGGCTTGGTGAAAGGAAGGTACCAAAGCATTTATTTGACTTAGTTGGGGTGACAAAAAAGGTTTTGGCCATTTGGGTCTTAGTTGACATAGGTGGTTGGGGGTTGGTTAGGTGGATATTTTGGTTGGTTGGGTGGATATGGTAATAGGTTGGTCAATAGAAGTGGAAGGTTGGTCTACCAAAGAAAGGGATAGAGGTTATCATCTAGTAATATAGGGGAGACCTAGTTTCTACCAAAAGGTAACTTGGTCTAAGTTGGATTTGGAAACAAATTTTAATCTCTAAACTAGTCTAGAGAATGGTTTATAAATTGGTTTATCTCCCTAGGTAGTAGTTTCAAAGGATAGACCCATAAGTTAGGAAAAGGACATGGTAACCATTTCCTCTTCCTCAATCAAATGATGTAAGGCTAAGATAGGTGGCTTCTCTATGGGAGGAATGGACATGGGGATTTATTCCTCAGGAATATTTTTTGAAGAAGGGGTGGTTTACTCAGTAGTCAAAGGTAAAGGTGAGGTGACGATGGTTGGTTGTTGTGATATGATATTTGAAAGGGGGGATAGTGTCTCCACCACCTCAACAAGTGAAGGGGGAGAATATGGAAATTCCTTGGTTTGAGTGTTCAAAGGAAGGGAATGTAATTACATTATCTCTATAGATGGAAGAGGTGGAGGACCGAAAGATTGGGTACTAGGTGGTTCAATAATGAGTACATCAAGGACCATGATAACTATGTGGGCATCATGAGAACACTTAATTTTGTTTCTCTCATTCTTGGTAGGATCATGGTTTTGGAAATTTTGCTTGAACATATCAAGAGCTTGGTTTGATGGTGTATTGGGTTTATTCAATGTAAGCTCTCCTTTATCAATGAGGGATTGAACAAGACTCTTGAAGGTGTTACACCTAATAACATCATGTCCTATGACCAAGATGAAAGGTACATAGATAATTCTCATTGAACCAAGTAAGTGTAGGATGAGAGGCATCAAATTTCTGAGGAGGTTTGATAGGAGGAAGTTGAATGATGTTGGCTTTCAATAAATTCTCCAAAATAGAAGCATAAGATTCTCCAAGTGGAGTGAATTGCTTTTGGTTGTTCCAGTTTTGGTCCTTCATATTTTGATTTGAGTAACTAGAAGAATTTGTTTTTTTGACAAAAGTTGGAGGAGATGCTTTAAGGATAACCACGTTTATGGTTCCTTTGCTTTTTTCATTGGTATTAGACTAGTTGTTTGACTTGGAGGAAGAGACCTCATTGGTTTTGTAGTTTGAGTTCTTATTTTTGAGCTTAATCTTTCCTTCATCAATGGTTTGGTTATCTAACTTATGTACCATGGTAAAATATTCATCAAAGGTTCAAAAGCTTTGGAAATTTAGTGTAGAGGAGATATGCTTGGCATATTCTCGAGCAAAGAGCTCTATGAGTTCGAGTTGAAGTAGGGAGAAGGAAAGTTGGTTAATTAAGATCATCCAATAAGATACATAATTATTAATGGATTAATCCTCAAACTTATAGATAGAGTATAAGTTGGTGATCAAAACTTTATTAGAGATATTGATTGAAAAGTGGTCCAAGAAGGTTTGAGCCAGTTGGGTGAAGGAGAAAAGGGAGTGTTTAGGTATGACATTGTAGCAATCCAATCTTGGATGGGATAGTGACATGGGAAAGGTGTGGAGAAGAAGGGAATCATCATAGGTGATGAGATAAAAAGAATTCCTATATTCCCTAAGGTGCTATTGAGGATCGTTCTTGATTTGAAATTTAGAGAACTTGGCAAGTTTCCATTGGGGAGGATATGGCCTAATAGGTATGGATGGATGGATGGGCTCATTATAAATTTGGTCATATGAAAATATATTGTGAGCACCTAAAATGGATGGCTCTAAGGTGTTCATCTTGTCCATAAGCATCTTTAATAGGTCCATTTTGGGTTGTGCATCCAAAAGGTTGTAAGATGCATACTGTTGTGATGGTTGGGAGATAGACTGATAGTGGGTAAAAGGTTGGTAGCCTACCACGTATTGGTAAGTGGATGCCTATGGTTGGGTGGAGGATACATAAAGGTAGATATATGTAGGTGGTTAGGTGGTGGGTAGGGGTTTATGCCCTTATAGGCTAGGAATGTAGCCAAAGTTTAGTGTAAGTGGTGTTTGTTGGATAGGAATGGTAGTTGGGTTGGTGATTGATGGAAGGATGGTGACTCTTTTACTAATCATTGGAAAGGTATAAGCTATGGACACTATGAAGATTTGAAGCAGAGTAGTGGTTGATGGATTGGGTGTAGATAAAGTAAGGTTGGTAATGATAGAGGTAGGCACTCTTATTATGGAGGAGTGGTTGGTAGGAGTGGAAGGTATAAGGGTAATGGTAGTTTAGGTTGGTTGGTTTTTTGTGGTAGTCTCGAAGGGGTTGTTGGTTGATGAGGAAGCTTGGGTAGTCAATGGCTAGGTAGTAACTATGGCAATAGAGGTGATATTAATGATGTGGATAGTCATGCCAAAGGTGGATCTATGGGTGGGGCTGAAGCCAAGATATGGTAAGACATGGTTATAACATAATTTTGTAAGGCTATAAGATTGTTATCTAAGAAAGTGGTAAAATTTGCATCTCCTTAAAGAACCACCTAAGGTAAATTAAGACTTCTCAAGGGGTGAGGAGAGTCTATTGGTTCAAAAACATAGTCCATGGATGAAGAGGTAGAAGAGGTAGGTTGGCTTTATGATGGGTTTTGTTCTACAATGTCTCTTTGTTTTTGGTGAGTGAGAACCATATGAGATAGGTAAGATAGAAAGCACAAACAACCTCACTACTCAAACAAAGAGAAGATAATAAATGATCAAAGAAATCAAATCACACTCTAAAAGATATGTTAAGCCCTAAATTTTTAATTAATCTCACTTTTGGCTTATGCTTTAAGGTATGTGACTAAACTTGGTTTATAGAGTGGGTACTAGAGAGGAAGTCTAAAGTTGGTTTTAGGTTGTGTTTAAGTTCTAAAAAAGAATCTATATTGGAATCAATACATGGCTTGGTATTGTGGTCTACCCCCTCACTTCACCCACTAAAATGATAAGGGTATTGGGTTCTTAGCTAATATATATTAATATCCAGAGATTATACTCAACCAAAAATCTAAGTCAGTTCTCCCCTTGGTAATGACCTCCAAGTGGGATTTTTGGGAAAGGGTACGGTTACCACGAGGTGATAAAATCCTAGTCACGCCTTGTCTCAAGTTTGTTTTATGTTTAATTAATGAAATTGGTTTGGTTGAGTGTGTGAAACAAAGAGTGAAGCTATGATAGATTACTTTTCTTTTAAGTTAAGATATGTGAACTAATCTTTCAAGCAGTCGATGTATGCACTTAATTTTAATCCCCAAGGGAAACATTTGATTTCATTAATGAGCATAATAGAGTGAGAATTCAAGCAAACAAGAACCAAAGTAAAGACACAAGGGTTCCATCAAGTGTGATAGAATGTTTCAATAAATTTCATCTTATTATTTTGGAAAGAGAAGAAGAAACTAAGTATGGGTATGGTTGAAAGACTTGTTTGATCATAAAATTGTGAAGAGCTCCTCTTTGGCTTGGGAAGATGACCTACAAATAAGAAAGCACTAAAGCAAATATATTTGTTAGGAAGATAGTTGAATGGATTTCCTAGTGATATCTAGATCCTAGAAGCAAGAACTTCCTTAAGGGATGTGAATCTACACATTTTAAACAATTAAGTTTATAAATATAATGGAAAGTACTTGCATCAATAATCAAAAGCTACTAAAATTAAACACAAGAATGCTTGCTAAGAAATAGACTATAAATTATTAAAAATAATACAATTAATATTAGTGCTAGATGGTTTGTGTATGCTTTAGAAAATTAATCAAGGGTTTGCAATCAAACAGGGACATAGAAAATTAGGTTTGGTTGGGGGTAGGTAAGTGGAAATAACTTTCTAGAATTTTTTGCCATAGTGACCATTGGTGGTTAGGTTGACCATCGATGGTTTAGGTGACCATCATAAGTTAGATAGACCATCAATCACTGAGAAAACCATCGATGGTTACTATGTGTAGATCGAGACTGATGAAAAGGCTGATTAACAAGATCTCAAAGTGAGATTCTGGGAGATGGGTTGTTATTGGGTTGAGTGCAAAAAGAAAATAAAGTAATTAAATGCTAAAAATCAAACACCTATCATGAATAAGGTGGATTGGGTGATTTCTTGAGGTGCTTTAATTATTGGTGGAGTCTAATATGATTTTGAGAGAGTAATGGTACTTGGCACTTTGGCAGAGTTGCGGTGGCAAGTCGGCTCTCTGACATGGTAGCTGATTCATTGGATTGTTGATGATGATTGAATTATAAAAATAGAATTCTAAATACACAATCCCTTGATAATAATTGTAGACCCCTTTTCAACTCTTTGTTCCTCTTTTCTTATAGGCAAGGCAAGAGAGTTGCAACAAGACATGAACTAGGCTTCCTAATTTTAACTCGTACATGTAATGGTTCACAACTAGATTTAGACAAGTTATTTTTATAAAAGTAAGGTAGGTGGCTTACATGTTGGTGGATAAAGAGGTACACCTTGACCATTGATGTTTAAGGGTGAAGGGTAAAATTGGGTAAAATCTTGGGTTAAGCTAGTTTGGCAAACTAACTGTAGGTTATGTTGGGTTAGGGACCAAAAGGCTAAATTGGTGACAAGGTAGTCAAGGGGCATTTTGACACTCAGAATCATCGTATGCCAATTTTTAGTGTATAAATAAAGATTAACTTAATAATATTCAAGAGATGATTGTAATTGTGTATGGATTCAAGGAATTTCTAAGCATCACTAGGAGACTCCTGATTACCAATGTGGAGAAGGAATTCATCCTTAACAGTCTACAAGATCATTGGCATAGCTTCTTATGATTTCTATTAAAATGCATTGGTAAGCTCAGGGGTCACATGCCATCTAGAAGGAGTTTTTTAATCCTAATGAAAACATTTCACAACTTGTGTGCCATAAATTTGTCTTTAACATGAAATTTACATATATTATAGTTATTTCCATTAAGCATTGGAGATTTATCTAAGGAAAAATGAAGTGAAACCATAGCTTCCTTTAGATAAGACAATAAAAAAATGATTAAAATGAAGGCTTTTAGTTTGAATTTTAAATTAATTTTATATTAAAACAAATTTAAAATTGTAAACACACAATAATTATTCAATTTAATGCTAGACAAAGAAAACAATGTGAAAGATTGTGATAAAAAATAGGGTGTCGTAAGTGTCATAAAAATATAATAATGTCAGAATGATTTTAAGAAAAATAATCTTTTTAATGATTTTTTATACTTTGATTTTAAAATAAAGTAAATCACAAGTGAAACTATACTTAATCACATAATTTATATGCTAAAAATGCAAAAAAATGATTTAGAATTGCACAAAATTAGGTATCAAAAGAGTCACACTCAGAATGACCACCTAGACACTATAATTAAAAAGTTTATAAAATTAATAGTAGGGGGTTTCACCACACAAAATCAACTATGTAGATTTGATCTATAGGTTCCAAAACCTAAGGATATACTAGTTACATCACTAAGTTTGTCAGAATATTCACTAGGTCGAAAGTTGAAATAAGTTTGACAGAACAACAAGGCTTATAGATGTGTGAAGCGTTGGCATGAAAACCAAAAAATATAATTTAAATATAATTAAATTGGAAAAAAAATTAAAAATAGTTGGATATATTTGAACACAAGACCTCCCCTTTTTCAAGTTTTTAATAAAAAATGTTAACTACTAACTCAACTAGTAGTTTAATTAAGTTTTAACAAACAGTAATTATTTATTAAATAAATTAACTAATTTTAAAAATATATATATATATATATATATATATATATATATATATATATATATATATATATATATATATAAAAGAGCATGTGAAATATTTTTTAAATAAAAATTACTTTTTGCTAAAACAAAAAAACTCTTACAAGAATTTAAAGGTGGGGGCCTATTGGAAGCACAACCACTAAGGGGGGAGAGTGGAGTGAATCAGTGCCCTTAAACAGTTCTCCTTTATTTGATTATCATAATTAGTCATCCATCATATGAAAATTAACCATCCAAGCAATATCGACTGATAAAACAACATCAAAAATGAAAACATAATCATAGATAGCATGAAACATAAGAACACATCACATGAACATAGGAACTATGTGGGAAACCCTCATGGGGAATAAAACCCATTGAAACACAGCTTGGACAACTTGTCCTATAAGATCATGAATCAATTTTATTTTATCACTAACCTAAAAAAGAGTAAAAACACCTAAAATTTATCAAGCACCAACTTGACTTTAGTAAACACCAACTTGCTACAAGGATACAATCCCCTTGTTGATCAAGCACCCAATCAATCAACACTCTAAAACTATGCATCTTGTTCTTATTTCACTCTCACAACTGATGATGAACTCTTTAATTTTCTCTATCTTCTACTCTCTTGTCTTTTAATCATATCAAGAACACATCACTAATATATCAAGCCTTATCAACACATTCATACTTATAAGCATATTAGGAACACATCACTGATATCTCATTCCTTCAACCCACACAAATTGGCTCTTCAAACAAGTAAATATACCCTTCTACTTCGCTCAAATAGTCCTCATATACCATAATATCATGATCTCATCACCTATAGAAACATTTTTATACCTTCATTAAATATTTATTACATTCTTTAGATGGTCTCTAAGACCTCTCACTCCTTAACAACATTCTATTTCATTCACTTCAAAATCCAAAAACTCAACACATCCAAATAGGCCTATTAGGCCTTATTCTTAAAAAAACCACTATATTACTCACTCTCTTAGTTGTTAAAGATAATAATTCTTTAGGTTCAATCATAAAACATGTCTTAAGACATGTTACACATATGAATTAATAAAAATAATATCACCATTAGGTCGGCCAAACTCACTTTGACCTCTTTCTTCTTTTAGGCCTACTAGAGACCTAATTGTAATTAGGTCTATCCTTTCCTTGGAACAACTTGAACCTCTATGGCATAAATGGCCTTCACCAAAGAACTCAAACCTTTCCAACACTTAGTTTACAACCTCAACAAACCATCTCCATGCTCAATAATTCATAAATCCTTCATTCACACCTTGAAGCACCATTAGGCCTTAAAGACCTATTAAGCCTAATTACCCCAAAAACACTATCTTCAAAGATGAAGCTCAAACAACCTGTAGAAACACATTATAGGAATAATATGTGAACATAGGAATCTTATAAAGGGATATTAATATCATGTTAGCATAAGAAATTGAATCTAAAGATAAACACAATAATGAACTAACACCTTAAGCCTAGATCTTAGGGGGAGCTTAGTGAGGAAAAACCATTGGCAAAGCATAACTAGAATGCAATAAAACAAAAATTTTCACCTTCCTTGAATTCTCTAAAGGATATCCTCATTAGATTTCTTAGATTTTGCTTTAAAGGTCTTTGTCAATGGAGATTTGGCTATCTCCACCTCCTCTTGGCATCATTGGATTTGTGGCTTTGGCTTGAGAAGTTTCACTCAATAATTTGGCATAATAACACTATATCAAAATCACTTTTGAAAACATTTGATCATCATAAATTTCTCTTGAGAGAGCTTAAAATTATGAGTGTGAGGCCTTAAATTTATAGATTTTTCCATTTTATTAGAATGAACCTAGACCGCCCATCTTAAGATGAATGTGTGTGGCCAAGAATCCATTCAATTTTGGAGGCTAAAATCAATAAATGCCCTCATAAATATTTGGGATAGAGAGACATTAAAGAGGCATGGGAGGGCTTAATCAGATATTTTTTGTAATTATGGCTTGTGTATGCCACCCCATACATGATGTCATTAAGTCATGAAATTATTCACAATCAATTTGCATTAATGAAATAATCAATAACCTCAATGGAAAATCTGATTAAGCTCTTGATTCAAATTAATTTGCTTTAAACATGATTAATCAATTTTGGTGCAAATTCTTTGGAAATTGGTAATAAATTAAACTAGTAAAAATTTCATATTATTAGGTCAAAATTTTACTATAAATTAATTATAATTCAATTTTAGATGTATTGGAACCATTATCCCATTTAGGATGTTGTCGACACAAAATAACAAACACACGTGTCTCATGTTAGAAAATTGGTAGAAAGGAGCAATCCAGAGCACCTAGGTACAAAATAATCATTTAAAATTGAAATGATTTTATTAAATTTATGTATCACATAAAATTAATTGCTCATTTAGGGATATATTATCCTAAATTGGCCTAAATTGTGCATTTTGATAGAAATTGGTTTGAAGGTTGGTCAGAGGTCATTGGTGGTTAGTTTTAGGTGTCTAAAAAATTCACATATTTATAGAAACTTCATGACCTCAGGTTCATCAACAATTCCATTAGACATCTTTTATCAGGATCCAAAGACTCTGGAACACCTTATCAAAAAGCTCCCTCAGAACTTGCCAATTTGCTCAAAACCTAGTCATTAGCAATTTAACCTCAAACATTAGTATATGAAATTTATAACACTCCATATGAATTTATAAGATCTAATTTCATCTATACAACATTACCACATTCTTGGTATAGCTTTGCTTAGGAATAATGGTTCAGGAACAAAACTTCACTCAACTTACTCAAGTCTATCACAATACCTTAGAAACCAATCATGCATACGTGGACCTCTAACACTTTAAATGAAACTTACAATGAATAATAAATCATAAATATGATATTATTATATCTATATAACACCATAATATGCTTTAAACGACTTCCAAAATGGGCATAAAGACTCAAAAACATCAATTTTACTAACATACATAAAATTGCCATAATCCCTAAAAACACAGTCATGAAAAATGACTTAGAAAACCTATGTGAACACTTTTATAAACTTAAAATTAATTTATATTATCCAAAAATATTATTATTATATCATGAAAAAATATTGCTCTTATAGACCAATCTCATGGCTTCACTATATATAAACCTCAATTTGTTAGACAAGTTAGTTTGGGAGAAGATTTTTGTTGTATAAAATCATTTCCAAATATTCTATTAAATATTTAAATGTGTTATAGGTATTTAACAACAACCCATTTTAATTGGATCCATCCCTAGTCCATGACAATATATCCCTAATCTCATTCCCACTGATGCCTATTTTTCTCATTGTCTTCCTCACTAGGCCTTTTTAGCAATAGGTCAACTTCCATGATCAGTTTAACATATTTTAGGTATATAACTTATTTATAAACTAAAATTATCATATAAAATAAGTCACAATCTTCAACCTCCATCTATTTTATAACTTTGACTCAATAAACCCTACCTACTATATCAATTTTTTTAGAAAATATTAGTTTTCTATGGGGTCCACTTACTCACCTAATAAACCATTGCCACCTAGAGGTACCTATTAGAGTTAAATACATTATAAAAACATAAAATTAGGTCATCCAATCCACTCTAGGTCATTTTCATGAAGATCTTCCATATCGGGTCACTATGAGGGTTTTAGGAGGGTTTTAGACCAGTTTCTATTCTTAACGTTCGTTCATAAGGCTCTACCCATGAAAAAACCTCCTAATTTTTAGAAATAAGTTATATGACCATTTGTCCTCTCTCCCTAATATCTCATCTTCCCATTTAACAATCACATGTGCCAACAAGCATGATAAAATCCTTCTCAGGTCTACAACACCTCATTCTAGCACTCAAGAGACCTCAAATCCAATTTGTATGATTTCTTGTTCAACTAAAGACATAAATATTCACTAAAACACTTTAAATAACATTTAAAACATTAAAATATTATCACATGATCTCACAAGCCTCCAAACCTGATCATGATACATCATTTTGCCACCTAGGGTCATAAGACTAGGTCCACGAAAAGACCACTAAAGAAGAACTTACCCTTTTCACTCACTCTAAGAGTCATATAGCTGACTCAACACCCTTATAACATGATATAACACTTCATTACACAAATTAAAGCTCATCAACATCCATATCACTACCATCATGCCTCTATAAGCCATATCTATGCTTAAGAACTGGTCTATCAAATAAATCTACTGGACACTATACCACTTTGAGATATTCAAGACACCTTTTAAAGATTATTAATCACCTATATAAAATTAAGATAATATCCAAAACATATCCCATCATTCTCCTTTGACCAAGTCTCTTTAAACCATATAGGTCACTACCCAAGACTGAACTAGCCTTCTTGAACATACAAGACATGAATACAATCTTTCTCTCTAAACTTATGAATCTTTGGATATCTTCTCAAAATAAATGAAAATCACACTACCTAGAACAATCCACATACCTATAACCACTCATTTCTCCATACTTCACTATGATTCATAAGATACTCCACTAGATCACCCAAAGCCACACTAGCAAGCTCAAATAATCAACTTCATACCAATGGCCATAGCCACCTTATTATGAAGCAAAACTTGACCTAAAACTTCCTTTGACATCAATGATCTCAATAATATGACATCAAAGACAACTCTCACCTTACTAATCTTTCTTAACATCAATGACAATACATAAACACATGACATCAATGATAACTTTCCATAGGGCCACTATATATTTGCATGAAAAACAGTTTTTTTTTAAAATAATGTATTTTTTAAATATTTTCACAAACTATATGAAAATATATACTTGTCTATAGAATTAACAATGAGAATAATGACATAGAATCAAAATTTTGGAGAACTAATGCACCTTGGATAAGCCACCTCACAACATAAAAATTTGTCAGTGCTCTTAGAATTTTAAGGCAAGGAAATATTGATTTTTAGTTTTTGGTGTAGAAAAAAATTCCATTCACCCAAGCTATATAATGTCATCCAAGGAGGAGAGATAAAAATTCCATAAGCTTAAACTAGCCTTCTCAGGCCCTGAAACTTTGCACAAAGCATTTAATCCTCAAAGCTAAGTAAATATAACCTTCTAAATTGAATTTTCATGCCAAAAAACTAATTTTGTAATTTTTTCAATGCTACAAGGCCATATAATCATAAGAGCATCACTAAAAACACAATAGTGAAGCTTCTACATGATATAAGAGGCCAAATCAGGCCATGCAAAGCTTCAAACTATATTGAAATGATCAAACTAAGATTTTAGCATAATCATAACTAAGTTTTTTCGAGAAAAAATGATCTTTATTGATTTATAGTTCACACATGAGAATAAAATATGTTCTAGTGTCGTACACCTATTTACAGACTTCAAATATAATAAAATTTACTTAAAGAAATTACTTGTCGATCATATCCATCCACCAGGATTTGGCACCGTGATAAAAATAAATGTATACAATAATAATGTATAATAGAATCTAGGATGAATAAATAATTATTAAAGTGTTTCTATAAATTTCTTGCTTTTCTTAATTATGAATGAAGATAAGAAACTATTAATAAGGGTGTGGTAGAAATACTTAGTTGAAAGTGTGTGCATGATCTAGATGAATGTTAAGAACTCTTCTTTGGTTAGGAAGAAATAACCTACAATAAGAAAGCACTAAAGAAGACTTGTTTTTTAGACAAATAGTTGGTTGGATTGCTTAGTGTGAGCGAGATCCCAAAAGTGAGAGCTTTCTAAGAGGCTGTCAATCTACCTGCTTTAAAAAAATTAATGTTTATAAATTATAAAGGTACTTTAATTAAATAACAAAAAATAATTGAAATTAAATATAGGAATGCTTCTTAAGAAGATGACTAAATAAAGAAATAGTTGTTCAATGCTAATGCTAAATTTGGTCAAATCAAGGTTATGGTTTTGGTTTGTCTTGTGACAAGGGCTAAAGAAAGAAGTTTTGGTTGGGGTTGGTAGATGGTAAATATGGTAAATGGTAAAGGTAAATGATTAAGATGGTCAAGAAAGTAAAGGGATAAGTGTTCAAGGGTGTAAATGGTAATGGGTCAAGAGGTCAAGATGGTAAAGAGGTAAAGGGGTAAATGGTCAAGAGGCTAAAAAGGCAAAGGGATAAATGGTCAAGATGGTAAGAAGGTAAAGGGGTAAATGGTCAAGAGGGTAAAGAAAAGATGAGGTTAAAAGGTAAAGGTTTAGAGGTTAAAAAAAGAAGAAGGCCAAGGGGTTGAGGTTTAGAGGTCAAGAAAAGAAGGTGACCAAGGGGTGAAAATGAAATTATGAAATTGACATAATTTACGGCATGGTTGATGAAGATGTTGTTGATGTTGATGATGGCTTATAATTTTGGTAGAGTTTGGCTACTTTGATCTCCTCTCCTCCAAGGTGGATGACCTCCTTGACAAGTGGACACAACCTACAAGATGGAATGCTTCCAACCAAAGACTAACCTTTTTCCCTCCTTGAAATGGGGAGTAATATTTATAGTATTTCATGCCATCAAAGATGATAAAGGGTGGAATAGTTAAGAGAGAGAAAATGTGGCACCATTTTCAAAGTGGATGTATAAGTGGGTTAAGGGGATAAGGGTGGTGGGATTCCCACTTCATAAAGTGTGTCTTCCACTTTGATAATGTGTCTCTCACTTTACAAGTATGTCCAAAATAGGTGGAGATCATGCCCATGGACCCATATTTATCCAAAAGACTTTCCACCAAGCTAATTTGTCTTTTACTATGCACTTAAAAAATTGTGCCAAAAACTTTGGCACCATTTTCCAAGTGGATGGGTAAGTGGTCATGAAGGACAAAGATGGTGGGATTCCCCCTTCATAAGTGTGTTTTTCACTTTTCAAGTGTGTCTAAAATAGGTGGAGATCATGCCCATGTGCTCATATGGGTCCAAAATAATTTATACCACCCACTTATCTCTTTTCCCAAGCACTTAACAAGGAGCCCAACATAGTTTGGTTCCATTTTCATGCATGAAGACAAAAGCACATGCTTTAGGATGGTCTTATAAGGAAAAATGTGCCATACTTCAAAGGGTGGACCCTATGATGCTTAATGATTTCATTAAGCACCTTTGGCAAGGGTCCCAAGTGGGGTATGATGTCCCACTCCAAGCCACCTCACTTCTAAGCCATGTCATTTTCCATGTCATCCTTGAGTCACTTTCCATGTCACCATGAATAGTGATAGTGAATAGTGCTAGTGAATACTAATTTAGAATAGTGCTTTCAAATAGTACTTTTGAATAATACATTTTAAATAGTGATAGGTGAATAGTGACTTGGTTAGGTTAAGATGGTTTGGTTAAGGGTCAAGAAGGTTTAGGTGGTCTTTAGGGTGGGGCTTAAGGCATTTAGTCATCTAGAACTACTTGTGTGTATTTTTCTAGTGTCTACATTTTATCCCCTTTTTTTATGTGGCTTATGAATTAACAAACTACAAAATAAAAATAGATTGCTAATCAGAGGTCTATTTTCCCCAATTATGGGAGGTGTTCCCCCTCAAAGTCAAAGTTGATGAGGTAAAGCGGAATCAAGTACGAGTTTGATAAGTAGTTGGTGGGGAGTCACTAACTGGTGACAAAAGGGGGTGGGCACTTGAAATGCAAGCATGCACATAAAATGTGACTTAGTGAAATATCCAAGATCACAGATAAACTAAAGTTTCTAATTTTGTTAATAATAAATGTCAATTCTAAGAGACAAGTGACCAATGGACCATGTGGTTGAAACTATAGCTAGGTACACATGTTAGTCTCTTAAACAAGGTTGGTATTTTCATGGGTATCCAATCTATGAAGTGCTCCTTTTAAAAATATAAATGGTCTATTTGGGTACCAAGTGGTACAAATTTAAATGGTTAATAGGTCAAATTTGGTTAGTGTAGGCAAAAGGACACATTTTAAGGTGGACACATTTGAATGGTTAGTTAGTTAATCAATTGTCTTTAGTGGGTAAGGACAAAACAAAAACCTAAGATTAGATCAACCTAAGGAACATAAGCCTTTTTAATTAATCACATTAGAATGCTTTAAGTGATAAAAAGGTGCTTTGATCATAATTTGTCAAGGAAGCTCAAAATCCCTTGATGTGTAGAGGGTTTAAAGGGGAAATAGGTGATAGGTAGTGTGAAGAGAATAGTTGGAGAGGGACAAGATATAAAAAGAGGACCTATGCATAACATACCAATACATTAAAGGAAGAAATGGATGAAATTTAAGTTACTAACTTGATAAGACTGTATACATTAAATAAAGAGAGTGGATGACATGCACATAGGAGCACTATAAATTTGTGACCACACTGTAATGAGTGAGGAGCTAGAGTGAAAATGAGAAAATATGAGGGAGATCCAACAAGGGATGATGTGAATGTGGAACCAGAGAAGTAGGAGTGATAAGAAAATGAGGTCACAAATAAAGATGAAATAATATAAGGATGGAAGAATCCAAAGATGGACAAGGAGGGAAAAAAAATATCATGAATCACAAGGAATGTCCTCAAGGAGGATGAGAAAAATGAAATGAAATAGATAAATGAGAATAAAAATAAATGGTAGAAGATGGGGGTGTGAGGAATGTACTAAAAAATAACAGATTAGGGAATTCAAAAGGAATGGGAGAGAAGGTTAGAAAACATGAAGGGGAAGGGTAGGATTAGAAATATGGAAAGCCATAAAATGATTGAAAATAGGTCTAAAATATACCAATGAGAAAATAGTTTGGTGATAAAAATGAAAAACAAAGAAACACACAAAAGAAAAGGAAACATGAGGAAAAAGAAGTGGAATGAGGACACAAAAAGGATGATAGGAGAGTGAAGAATTAGGTGGTATCATGATCAAGAAAGTATGGATAGGATAAATGATGAGAGGCAAGGAGAGGAGCAATGAAACAAATTAGATGGTATTATTGGAGATAAGAATGGGATGGAATATGAAAAAGGGTTTAAGAAAAATGATGGGTGGATAAGAAGGTGAAGTGATAAGGTAGGTGGAAATCAGCTTATTAAAAGAGATTGACAAGTTGAATGGGTTATTAGAATAGATTGACATGTTAAAAAGTGGTGAGGTGGTGAAGAAATAAGGGAGAGAAAATGGAAAATGGATGAGAGGAAAATGAATAAGTGAAGTAATAGAGAAACACAATGAAAGGGAATGAGATGAAAATAAGAGATGAAGATAAAAGATAATAAGAAAAAAAGGAAGGAAGAAGTAAGGAAGTTAGCAAGGATATAAAGCATAGACACTCACACAGATGCAAAAGAGAAGTGTGGATAGAGATGGGAAGAGGAAAAGTGGAATACAAAATGCAAAAGGCTAAAATAGATAAGAAGAAAAGGACAATAGTGGAAGGCTTCTCAAATGATAAATACCCAGTGAGAAACTAGTTGTGGAGGAAAAAAAGAAGATAGAAAGGATGAAATGATGAAAATAAACCAAAAAATAAGAATGGAAAATGGGAAAGGTGGGAAGAATGGAAAATTGAAATAAAGTGGTGACACGCATAAGAATAAAAGTGGGATGCATAAAAAAATGAAAAAAAATAGAAAGCATGCAAAATTTAAAAGATGGGAAAGATGAAAACAAAAACTGAAAATTGGAATGAAAATGACTTAGAAGCAGTGGAAGAGAAGTAAGAAGGTGGTAACAAAGAAGAAGATTTAAAAATGTCCATCAGTGTACAAGGGAACAGGATGATGTGTAATTGGTGAGGAAAAGAGAGTGATGAAGAGGGTATGACAAATTGTCAAGGAAAAGGGGAAATGATGAGGACAATGAAAGAAAACAAAAGAGATAGAGGGCAAGGTTGGTAAGAAGTGGAGAGAGAGACAAAAAAATATAAAAATTGGGTGGTAGAGTGAGAAATGAAGCAAGTGCAAGAAATGTAATGAAAGGTGATAGGGAGGCCAATGAAGTGGAGGAGATAGTGGCTTTATAGGAGATAAGAGAGGTGGATGAGGAAGATTGTCGATCCTTGTTTTAAAAGAGATTGACAAGATAGAGGTAGGGAGATGGTGAGGAGATAGGTAGAGAAGTGGAGGAAGATATTTTAGGTGAGAAGGGAAAATAAAATGAGGGATGTGGCTAACCTACCCTCAGTAACTAAGCACTAGCTACATATTCCAAAAATACCTCAGGCCAATGTAGTTCTCCTAAAAATAGGGGGAAAATAAAGAAGTATTAGATGATGATAAAACATAAGGATGCTAAGAAAAATTCAAAGCTTCCCTAATATAAGATGCCATAATAAAGAGGGCATTATTAGTGATATAAATTAATGAGAAGAAAAAAGGGGATGTTAATTAGTTATTAGTGGTCGATCTACCCTTAGAAATTAAGCAATACCTACATAGTCTATGGACATCAGGCTAATGTAGTTCAACAAGATGAGTTGAGTGGTGCTCAAATGGGTTGACCCAATTTGATGGATTACTAGGGTGGAGAGGAGTAGTTGGGTTTTGATTTAGGTGGGTTGGTTGGGTTGGTAAGGTGTAGAAGGTAAGAGTTTAGGTAGGGGGTGGCTGAGATGACTCTAGATGCATTAGGCAAGTGGATGCTACCTACATAGTTCCATGGATGTAATATCCAACAAGAAACTTAGGCCAAATGTAGTTTTCCAAGGGTTGGTTAGTGGTGTTCAAATAGGTTATCCCAATTTGATGTCCCATAAGGTTGAGGTTGGGTTAATGGAGAAGGTCTAAAAAATAAAGACTTTTAGTGTTGGTGAAGGTGATGGTGAGAGTGTTTCACTTATATTGCTCACAAAAATGGTGAGATCGATTATCAGAGATTGGTGAACAGTCATCATAATGATCACATATGCATTAGGATGAGAAAACACAAATGGGAAAGGTAGAATAAATAAGAGGTTAACACAATGATAATCACCATAAATGTGCTTCAATGGAGCTAAGACAAAGAAGAGGTGCCTTCATGAGGAGGTTATGCCTTCTAAAATTATGTGAGGTTATAAGCATAGTGATGCCATATATTCTAATGAGCCAAATTTTAGGAGATGGGCATCTATCAGGATCTACATAGTCTCAATGGTAAAAGGTCATCATCACTACAAGTTGAGTTTTATGGGCAATAGCGAAGTGATGACTTGTAAAGATTTTCTTTGAAGGTTTTATAGATTCTATGAGGTAAAAAATCAGCATTGTGGTGAGGGATAGACGATGGAATAAATAGTTTGGGAAAAAGGTGTCCATGTTTGCATCCTCTATCTCAACACCTTGAAACCAATGAACTATGGGTTCTACTAGAAGAGGCCCTACCAGTAGGAAGCTATGTGACCCAAGATATTGCATATACAGCTAGATAATATGGGGCAAAGGTAACAATAAATCAAAATATTTCTAGGTATATGAGGACCAAAAGATACAAAACAAAGTCATTAGATGTAGATCAGAGGAAAAGGATATCGATTATGGGTGACAAAAGGAAATCATGATGGTGTAGAATAACTTTATCGAGATGACTAGTCAAATCGAGGGTTATGTGTCCATACAAAAAGGTAAGTAGACACGACCATTTCAAGTGGTAAGACTATGTAATGGAATTAATGACATCATAGGACCCACTAGGTTGGTAGAATGGATAATCATGTTGGCAAGGAATAACATTGAAGTATTATACTTAAATAATCATGTTGGCAAGGAATAACACTCAAGTATTATACTTAAATAATCATGTTAAGAACAAGTGCTCAATGTGAAGTCATTTGATTTTATAGGTTATTGACAATGCAAAGAGCTAAAAAAGGTTAGAGATGGTGAATAATGGGAATAATGAAAATGGAGGTAGAGATGATCAGCAACCCCCATGACCTAAAATAATCTATGTGGTTAATATTTGTATCTTCTAGATACTGCAACATGTAATGGTAGTGTTAGAATAATTATTGAACCAATGGCAAAGGGAAAGACACCTGTGACCTGAGCTTGAGCTTGAACATCAACCACAATAGTAGGGAAGAAGGAAATAATTTTGTTGCATAAGATATAAGTATGCAGAAACATCACCCTCCACTAGTCCATGGAATAAATCCTCACTATTCTAGGGGATGCACATTGAGGCAATGCCAAACATCACACATGTAAGTAAAACAACTAGAGCAAAGGGAGTAAATGACCATGATGGTTGAAAAAGGTGAAAGAACTATAGTGGAATATGATTCCTATCTTGTGGAGAGGAATCTGGAAGAGGGGAATAGAAAATGCCCCCTAGTGGCTATCAATATGGGGAATGTTATTAAGGCTAGCTCAACAAGCAATCAATAAAGAGGATGTCTTGACACAAATCTAGAGTCACCAGATAATCAACATGCCTAAGTAGTAAAGATATGTAAGTATGTGCCTTAGGCAATGTGCATGTAATCTAATGAATTTGTATGTGTCGTGCAACACCTCACACCCTATATATAATATTGCACAGTTTATGGTTATGTGGATAGTCATGATTATGGTTGTTGTAATCTTGCTTAAGGTAAAACATATGAGGTAAGGATACAAACAACACTAGATGGTAAAGTGAAAAATATAATCAAGAGACAAATTTTTTAATGAAAATATCAACTAAGCACATTAGGATAAGAAGAGGGAATAATGATTCTTATTTGACAAAGACCAAAAATAGACCCAAAGTGGGAGTGGCTTCATGAACATAAGCCTTTCAATTGCTTCGCATGAGTGGTAATTAGTTGGTTGAAATGTGTCTTGTCCATATAAGGTTAAGTAAGCTCAAGAATACCTTATATATAGTATAAATGGTAGATGGGTGAAAATGGAACCCTTTTGCGTGACTAGCATGCCTCTTCTATAGGTGCCTAAAGAGTCGTTATAAACAAGTCTATGCCAAAATTATGTAGACTGATCGATATAGGAAGTATACTTATGAAATTTCATTGTATCTTCCACCTTATTATGCTACTTGAGAGTCTATTATGACTTTCATGATATGTGTTTGCTTTTTATTTGATTTTTATAATGGGTCTCTTGTTGTATTGTTGTATATGGGACGTTGATCGATGCAGGAAGATTCAAAGAAATTGCCATGATTTTTGATAAATACTTTATGTAGTCATCATTCAAGGGAGTGGGATAAGTTTATATGCTTTATTTAATGCTTTTGATATCTATCCTTCAAGGGAGAAATCTACCCTATATTTGGTAATTTCAATTAAATTTTCAATAGTTGTCCTTCAAGGGAGCAGTCTGTGAATGCTAGGAATGACCCATGATTGCTAGTGATAGGAATTATATTATTTTGATCTAATTATTCTTAGCATATACTTGCTTAGGCTGACTTAGTGGCTGACATTTATGAAGATAAAAC
Source organism: Torreya grandis (assembly GCA_037957365.1). NCBI lineage: Eukaryota > Viridiplantae > Streptophyta > Pinopsida > Cupressales > Taxaceae > Torreya > Torreya grandis. The sequence continues at coordinate 1,145,663 of JARHVA010000881.1, forward strand.
TAGAAGCACAAGAAGGTGGATTAGGTGTTAAAAATATTTAGGTGATAATGATCATGGGGATCCATCCTAAAAAGGGGCAGAAAGTACCATGAGAATCATGCCATGGGTAGTGCCATGATACCCATTATTCAAGATAAAGTAATGTTGATGAAAAATAAGCACATGATTCAGTGTTAATTATTTACCCATAAAATAGGGAGATGAATGAAGGTGGATAAAAAAGAATGAGATTGAGTTAAATAAAAGTTAGACTTGATCTTTCTTAACCAAAGAATGGGTGTAAATGTGAAACATTAAGGGGCTCAAGTTTTGGGTGGCCTTCTCTCACTCCTAATCCATACTTATGGGTTATGATATAAGGTCCAATCCAATTGAAATTAAACTTGCCTTTCTTTCTTTTCTCTATATTGTTGACATGTTGATTTTCCTTTAGGATGAGGTCTCTGATATTGAATTCTCATACTTTGAGGTGTTTGTTATAGGCATGATTGATACACTCTTGACATGGAGATGGGTAAGGGATATTAGATGACACTCATCAAGTAGTTCAATTTGGTCTAAATGGTTTTGATGATAATCATCCTTAGTATTAAGATCTTGCAAAGACATGCAAAGAGAGGGAATTTGTATTTCAAGAAGTAAGATAACCTCCACTCCAAACACAAGGGATAAAGGTGTAGCACCCATAGGGATTCTAATGCTAGTTTAGTAAGCCCATAAAGTGAAAGAAATGTGAAAATTCCAATCCTGACCAAATTCATTGACCATTTTAGTGAGCATTTTATTAAGATTTTTATTAAAGGCCTTGGCCTGCCCATTAGCTTGAGGGTGATAGGGTGAGGAGAAACTTATATTAATTCCAAGTGCATCACATAGACATTAGACTTGACTCTTCTTAAAATATTCACCATTATCGATGATAATCTTATGAGGAACACCAAAGTGATAGATGATATGGTGATTGATAAAGTCAACAATCTTCTCCACTTTAGTCATGATGAGAGGAATTACTTCCACCCATTTGGTGAAATATTTGATGGTTTTGATGATGGAGCTATGCCATTGTGAATAATGAGGATTGATTTCCCCAATGAGATCAAGTTCCCATTGTTAGAAAGGCTAAAATTCTTTGGATACTTAGAGGTCATTGGCCAGCATGTGATGTAGATTAGTGTGTTGCTGACATTTAACACACTTCTTTACATAATCATAATAGTCTTGGTTGAGCATGGGCCTGTAATCGCTGAGGTGAAGGATACATTTAGTGATAGATAGACTGCTAAAGTGTCCCCCATAGATCCCATCATGCATTTACCTAACAGTATAAGAAACTTCATGGTTTCATAGGCAATAGAGAAGGAGATCGTCAAAACCATGTTTATAAAGGATTCCCCCTAGTAGGGTGTAGTGAGAGGTACTCTAAATAAAATATCTTTAGGCATTCTTAGAGAGGTTGGGGGAATGATATTGATGTTCAAGTAGTCAAAGGTTTGTTGGTACCAAATGTCTGATGGGGATTCTTTCACACTAAAAATGGTAAGGCAATTAGATTGGTTATAAGAGGGTCTGGTGAAATGATGAATGGTGACAAAAATTTTATAATTAGAAGGCTAAGAAGGGATCTAGAATGTAAGGGAAGCCATTATGTCAATGAATTTGTTGGTAGATCAGGAAATAGATTGGATATGGTAATGATCAAATGATGTTAAGATTACATCTACTAGCTATTTGTACTTTTACAAGACATCATTCTTACATATATAAGAGCCATTGACCTAGTTGACCACAAGTTAGGAATTACCAAAGACATTGATTACCTTAATTCCCAAGGCTAGAGTGGTTTGGAGACCAATAACTAGAGCTTTATACTCAACCATATTATTGGTATACTCAAAATCAAGCTTGACAAAAAGAGGAAGGGGTTCACAATTGAGGGGAATGAGAATAACCTTGACACCCCCACCTCACGAACACTTTAAACCATCAAAGAATAGAGTCATTTGGTAGGTCATGTCTTCTTTGGAAAGAGTAGTGATGGATTCATCTATAAATGCAAGAGGAAGTGGTTAGTTATCTAGTAAAGGATCATCAACCAATTGGTCAAAAATAAATTTCCCTTTAATAGACTTATACTAGAGGAACTCAAGGTCAAACTCAGCTAGGAGCATGAGCCACTTAGCCATACATTGGTTTTGGTATGGTTTAGAGTGCATATACTTGAGTGGGTCAGTTTTAGTGATGACAAAAGTTTTATGATTGAGAAGGTAATGGTGCAGTTTGGAAGCCATAAAGACTAAGATGAGGTAATGTTTCTTAGTATGGATGTACCTAGTCTCGTACACTATAAGTTTTTGACTTATATAGTAGACAACTTCTTCTTTATTTTGTTCATGATGGTCAGTGAGCATTTTCCCTAAGGAATGGTTAGTGGTGGAGATGTAAAGGTAAAAGGGTTTATCCTCTTTAGGAAGGATATTAATAGGTGGAGAAAAGAGATATTATTTGAGTGAATCGAAGGATTGTTGGCAGTCCTTAGTCCACTTAAAAGAAGTATATTTCCTAAGAAGATGGTGAAAGGGTTGACATATATCTGATAATTGAGAGATGAAATGATGGATGGATTGGAGCTTCCCCTATAGGCTACAGAGTTGCTTAAGGTGGGTTGGAGGTGGAATTTCAAGAATTACTTTGAATTTGGTAGGATCTACTTTGATTCCTCAAAGAGAGATGATAAATCCAAGAATTTTTCTTGAAAGGACCCCAAAAACACATTTCTTGGGGTTTAGTCAGACATGAAAATGGATTAGGCAATCGAAGATAATGTCAAGAACTTTCACATGATCTTTGTGAGATTTGGGTTTTCCCAAGAGATCATCAGCATATTCCTCTATGATGGTTTGGATAAGATAATAAAATATGTAGGTCATGACTCACTAGTAGGTTGCACTAGCATTTTTTAGATCAAATGTCATGACCCTATAGCAAAAGGTTCCTTAAAGGGTGATTAAAAAAGTTTTATGTTAACCTTTGAGAGAAATAAAGATATAATTATATCCTAAGAAATAATCCATGAGAGATAACATCTTGTGGCTAGATGTAAGGTCAACAAGTTGGTCGATGAAAGACAAAGGGAAGTCATCCTTTGGACAAGCAAGGCTGAGGTAATGAAAATAAATACAGATGAGAATTCCCTTGATATGTTTTGTAATGGTAATGATGTTAGAAAATGCATTAGGTATAGTCAATGGGTTGGATGAAATTCTTAGATAAGAGGTGTTGAAGATCTTCCTTGACTAGAAGGGCAATGAGAGGGTGCATCCTGTAAAGTTTTTATCGAACAGGCTTAGTGTCAGGATGAGTAACAATGTTATGAAGGGAAATAAAAGGATCAATTCTAGGCATATCCTGATAGGACCAAGAAAATGCTCTACCTTGGTCATTAAGTAAAGAAGGGTAATCTTATTGTTCTATAGAATTCAATGATTGACCTATTTTGACAATGCAGGGTTTATCCTAAGTATGTAAGTTAACATTGAAGTGGATTCATTCAACATGGTTTTGTTCTCAAGAGGAAGGTATTTATGGATTGAATAATCCCTCGTATCGAGGTAGGTGGGAATGGAAACATCATGCTGATGTTGAACAATGTTAATGGTAAGAGAGTTTTTATCTATCATCTCTCAAAGGGATGGTGAGATTTACCCCCTTATATTTATAAGTCAAGGTTTAAGGGTGATCATGTTGACAAAAAAAATTGGGTGGGTTGATTTCATCATCCTCACACATAATTGGAGGTGACGTTGGTAAGGAAAGGGTATCCTCATTAAAAATGATGATGATAGGTGGTTTGGGTTGTTTTTTGTTGGGTAAGATGAAAATAAGGCCATGCATATCATAAGGTTTCCTAGTCTCAATGATGACTAGCTCATGCAGGACCTGCTCATATCATCCAAGGCCAAAGGTTTTCCAAGCACACAAATGAAGGTATGTCTTGGCGAAGCTTAGTTTATCTAGGTAAGAGAAACCAATGGTAAAAGACTAAGGTGATAGAAGTATCGAGGGGTTTGTTGAGTCCCTCATAGACAAAAATGGGTTTGATGTTTGGGAGGTTGAAAGGGAATGATAGTTCTAATATTAGGGTCATATCCTGGTTGGTTGGTGAGTTACCCATACTCATGAGGAGTAGGAAATGCATCAAGAGCTAAAATTTGATACTCCCCTAATGAGAGATATTAAAACATAGATTTTTAAGGGTTGATCTAGGGTTATTTGTGAAGAAGGGATGTGTGAGCTAGTTGATGCTTTGTTGATGGTTGGTAGTTAGGGTGTAACTACTGAAGGTATACTAGATGGGGGTATGAGGACATCATTGGGGAGATAGTTCATGTTACATGTTGAGAAAAGACTTGGGTCTACTTGCATGGTGATGACCTATCCTTCATGCTTAAATTTGATGTAATGATGAAGGGTAGAGGGAAAACATGCCATAGAATGAATCCAAGGTCATCCTAATAAGATGTATTATAATTCCCCTTCCATAACATAGAAAAGTTTAGGGAGCATACAAGGTCCTACATGGATATGAAGGATTATAGTTCCTAAGGTAGTGGCCATTTTATCTTTGAAGGAGTGAAGGACAACCAAGGATTTAGACATTATATTGTCTAGTAAGTTGAGTTGGTTGTAGGCATGAGGGGAGATGATGTTAATGCTAGCTCCCCCATCAATCATGACCCATTTAATATAGGTTTGCTTGATGTAAGAGGTAATAAAAAGTGGGGGATATAGTTCCTTGGGGTGGATGGAAGGTATTTTCAAATCCTTGAAGGTGATAAGGTTAAAAATATGAAGGGCACCAATAAACATGGCTAAAGGTTGAGGGTCATCGGGTTGGACTGTGATGGATTGTAAAGCCTTTATGAGTGCTTGCTGATGATGGGGAGAGATAAATATCAACTCATAAAATCTCATTTTTATTTAGGTCTAATGAAGTTGATTGAGGATAACTCTCTAGATTGATATTGCAGTGTTATATTGGGGGGCACCTAACATAGACACCTTGGGTCTCATTAAAGATGAAGATAGTTGGGTGTGGGTTGGTTGAGAGTTGGAAGAGGGGCAAGTATAGGGAATGGACACATAGCCTTCCCTTTATCTTTCTATTATGATCTAGTGACCACGTTGATAGTATGAATAGAAGGAGAGGTTGAGGTAGTAGAGTGGTCAGATTCATCTTCACTTTTATATGAGAGTGGAGGAGTGGGTAAGTGTTCACTTTGTTTGGAAGCTATGAGTGATGGTTGGTTTGGTATGGGTGACATAAGAATTTTGTCTGTTAATATATCATCCTCATCCTAAAGTTGGTGGATGAGTGTTTGGAGAGATTTATAGTTCTCCATATCATGTCTCGGTATCCTATGGTATAATCAAATCAAGTTGTCATTGAACCATGATGGTTTTGGGTGTGAAGGGTCAAAGGGTTTTATGGGTGGTATGCTCAAGGAAGAGTTTTGCAACAACCTTTACATAATGGTTGAATAGGAGTCAAGAAAAGGTGTTGGAAGTGATAGGTTTTTGGTTTTAGGGTTTTTAGCCTTCTTCAAAGTAGACTTCACAGTGGGAGTTGTTGGTGGTGGAAGGGTTTTGGTAGGTGGTTTGGAGCTGGATGATTTAGAGGTGGAGGGTGAATGTTTAGTGATATTTGGGAAGGTAGAGGTAGAGTTGTTAGTTAAAGATGATGGGTCATTTGATGATTTGATGGAGGTAGGTATAGGTGGAGAAAGAAGAGAAGGTTTAGTAGATGAGGAATATGTGATAGGGATAGTAGAGGGATGGGGTCCTATGATAGAGCGTAAGAGGTAAGGAGGTGGTATAGGTCTAGTTTGAGGTAGAGGTTTGGGTAGATCCACCTTCTTGGTTGCTTTGATTGGTGGTTTCTTTGGTGGACTAGATGGAGCTAGGTCTAACTTCAAAGAGGGATGATTATGGCTAAGTATAGGAAGTATTCCTAAATCCTTGATAGGTTTGATAATGTTGGTTGATCCCCACCAACAAACTTGATTACTATTGTGTAAGCAACTAAGCATGGAATTAAACCAGAATAATAAGTAACTAGAATCAGAGACAACAAAGAATAAGAGATATAAGAAACCACCCTGAAAACTTGTATTAAACTCTTCCAGAAGGAAATACAATGAAGAAAATCACACTTTTTTTTCACACCTCTCAGATGTACAGATCTCTTTCCCTCAAGAGTTCTCTCTCTCAATTACAATCAATTCCAACAACCTGGATTGATACACATATACAATAAATGTCTTGTACTATTCTCATAATTACAAGCTATGAAGATCTATCCCTATTATATAAGATTAGGGATCATGAGCTATGCATTCTCCACCGTTAGATATACCTCTTAATCAAGGGTTCAAATCAGTCCTACCAAAAATAGAAATGCGAACTCAATACCAACAGTTAATCTAATCATGTAAACAATCTATTCATCCAAAAAATAGACTTTTTGGATGCATAGGTAACTGATGTCGGTCCCTGCCTATCTGCACATGACCGACGTCAGTCGATCCATTACTGACACTGGCATCTCCCAGCTGACCCCTGACCAATGTCAGTTGCTCTTGACTGACGCCGGTGACTTTGTAACTCTAGCAACCTACAATTTACTCATTTGGTGAAGCTTTTAGCTCCACAACTCAACAATCTCCCACTTGGAGATAAAAAGCTACACCAGAACCTATACAACAACATCTTCTAGCTTCTCCATCTTCAAACTCAATCTTGAAGACCAATAAAAGTTTTATGAAGATTCAACTTCTCCTTTATTACTGGATTTGTTAACATATCAGTAGGGTTCTTATCTGTATGGATCTTTTCTAGCTTCAAATCACCATCCTCCATTACCTATCTAATGAAGTGGTACCTAAGTTGTATATGTTTGGTTCTTGAATGAAAAGCTGAATTCTTAGCCAAATGAATTGCACTTTGACTATCACTGTATAATCTACAACTCTCTTGCTCCTTTCCTATCTCTTTCATGAATTGTGTCATCCATAACATCTCTTTGCTAGCCTCTGTGACTGCAATGTATTCTGCCTCTGTAGTAGACAAGGCAACAACCTTTTTCAACTTTGAAATCTAGCTAACCGATGTTCCACCAATAGTGAAAACATATCTTGTGGTGCTTCTCCTACCATATCTGCATCTACATATCCATGTAGAGAAGTGTTTGACCCTCCATAGCATAAATTCCTACTACTGGTCCCTCTCAGATATCTGAGAATCTATTAAACTGATTTCTAGTGTTCCTTCCCTGGATTGGCCATAAACTTACTGACAACTCCCACTGCTTGGGCAATATCAGGATTAGTACATACCATTGCATACATTAAGCTCCCAACTACGGAAGCATATGGAACTCTACTCATGTACTCTACCTCATCATGTGATTTTGGACATTGTTCTTTGCTCAACTTGAAGTGTCCAACCATAGGTGTGCTCACCGGTTTTGCATCCTGCATATTGAACCTCTCCAACACCTTGTTCACATAATCCTCTTGAGACAAAATCAACCTGTGATTTTTTGTCTCTCTTGATACTCATGCCAAGGATTTTCTTTGTTGCTCCCAAATCCTTCATGGCAAATGTGTGAGCTAATTTTTCTTTAAGCTCAGAAATATCCTGCATGTGTGAACTTGCAACCAACATATCATCTACATACAACAACAAGATAGTATATCTACCATTATCCAATCTCTTAAAATAATTACAATGGTCAGATTGACATCTACTGTAGCCATGCTTAGTCATAAACCTATCAAATTTCAAATACCATTGTCTTGGAGCTTGCTTAAGACCATATAAGCTTTTCTTCAACCTGCACATAAGCTTCTCCTTACCTTTGACCTCAAAACCCTCCGGCTGATCCATATATATTTCTTCATCCAAATCTCCATGAAGAAATGATGTCTTAACATCAAGCTGCTCAAGATGCAAATCCTCAATAGCAACTAAAGACAATACAATCCGAATAGAAGTCATCTTTACTACAGGAGAAAAAATTTCACCAAAATCAATACCTAGTTTATGTGCAAATCCCTTTACTACCAACCTAGCCTTGTGTCTCATCTGTCCATTCTCACCTTCCTTTAACCTATAAACCCATTTGTTTTTTAGTGTTCTCTCTCCTGCTGGAAACTCAACCAAATCCCACGTTTGGTTCTCTTTCAAGGAATCAATCTCCTCATTCATGCCAAGCTCCCACTATTTCTGGGTTTCTACCTGCATTGCTTCATCAAAACTCTCTGGTTCTCCACTATCAGTGACCTATAAGTAGAATAATGAAGGGGAATATTGAATTGGAGGTTTACTTACCCTTTCTGACCTCCTCTTGGGCATTTGAGACTCATTTTTTGCTTGCTATCCACCCAAATTCTCTGTCAGTGACTGATCTCAGTCATCTCTAGGCCTGTACCTAATTGACATTAGTTCTACCCAACCGACGTCAATTCCTGTCTGACTGACATCGGTCACTGTTTAACTGACATTAGTTCTTGTTTGACCTATCTGATCGATGTTGGTTCCTTCCTGACCGACGTCAGTGTCTGTGTTTTTCTGGAAGTGATTTTTTGCGAGCTCATTTTGGATCACAATCTCATCCAAATCTCCATTGCCCTACTCAGAATCCTTTAGTTTCTTGAGCTGATCACTGCACATCACCTTCTCATTGAAAACATCATGGCTTCTAATTATTTTGTTAGTTCCTAGATTCCACAACTAGAATTTGAAATCTTTAGAGCCATAACCAATAAAAGTGCACCTCATAGACTTAGCATCCAGCTTCTTTCTATTTTCTTTATCAACATGCACAAAAGCTTCAGAACCAAAAACTCTTAGAAATGAAAGATCTACCTTTTTACCTGTCTAAGCCTCTTCTAGAATTCCACCATCTAGAGCAGTAGAGGGTCCTCTGTTAATCAGGTAAATTGTAGTGTCTACAACTTCTGCCCAAAACTATAAGGGCAAACTAGCATGCAACCTCATACTTCGTGCAAACTCTAATATTGTTCTGTTCATCCTTTCAGCAACTCCATTTTGCTGAGGTGTCCTTGGAACCATCCTTTCCCTACATATTCCATACATAGAATAGTAACTTCTGAACTTATTGCTATAGTACTCACCACCATTGTCAGATCTAAGGCACTTCAATCTCAAACCTATTTCATTCTCAACCAAAGCTTTCCAATTCCTAAATGTGTCAAAAACATTAGATTTATTCTTTATGCAATAGACCCATACCTTTCTTGTAGCATCATCAATGAAAGTAACATAATATTGTGATCCTCTAATAGAAGCTACCTGAGCTGGTCCCCACATGTCTGTGTGAACAAGCTCTAACTTGTGCTTCCTCTTTGTTGACCTAGTTTTGATAAATCTTACTCTCTTCTATTTTCCAAAAACACAATGCTCACAGAAATCTAGATCTATGCTTTTCAAATCTGAAAGCTTACCTTTTGACTTAAGAATTTTCATTCCCTTCTCACTCATGTGGCCAAGCCTATAGTGCCACAACTTTGCATCCACATCTGAAGTATATAATACAGAAGGAGAATAATTAATAATACAATTACATAAATAGAGAGTACCTACTTTCTTTCCTCTAACTAATACAAGTGCTCCCTTGGTAACCTTCCAAGATTCAGCTGTGAGAGTTATTGTGCAACCCTCATCACCCAACTTTCCTATAGAAATCAGATTCTGCTTCAGGGCTAGGACATGCATGACATCCTTCAACACCCATGTGTTTCCATTCTACAATTTCAGCTACACTTTTCCTTTGCCAACAATTTTACAAGGCTCATCATCCCCTAAATAAACTTTTCCAAAATCTCCCTAGACATAATCATTGAAAAATTCTCTATTTGGGGTAGCATGGAAAGAGATGTAAAGAAAGTGAAAGAGCATCTTGTGCAACAATACCTGCAACTTTTGCTTCTTCATTACCTTCATACTGATTCTCTTCATTAACCTTCAACCAACAATCTTTCTTTGCATGTCCTCTCTTTCCACAATTCCAGTAGGTTATTTTTCTTTTTTCATTTCTGGATTTGGATCTATTGCTCATCTTTAACTTAGACCTTGATCTCCCTTGCTTGCTCTTCTCTCTTTGCCTTACCCTGCTTTCAATACTTAAAGCATTCCTGATGTTTCTCCTGTGCTTTTCCTGCGAGTTTCTTCATTCAAGATTACACTAACAACATCATCTACTTTCAAGATATTTGTAGCAGATGCAGTATTACTAACTGCCATTACCAAGCTATGCCAACTTTCAAGTAAAGAGCATAAAATTAAGAGAGCTTTAATTTCATCATCAAATACTATTTTGACTAAATTTAATTGATTTACAATTCCATGGAAATCATTAAGATGATTAGATACAGATCCACCTTCATGCATTTGCAAATTAAATAATTGCTTCATAAGATATACCTTATTCGAAGCTGAGGGCTTTTCATATAAATTTGCTAAAGTATCCATTAACTCTACCGTTGTCTTTGCTTGTGATAAATTGGAAATCACAAAAGATGCCAGACTCAATCTTATAGATCCAAGAGCCTTTCTATCAAGAACATTCCATTTTTCATCTTCCATATTTATGGGCTTTCTATCAACCCCACCCAATGGTAAGTACAGATCTTTCTGATATAGATAATCTTCTATCTACATCCTCCATAATTGATAGTTCTTGCCATTAAACTTCTCCATTCTTAACTTACTTTCTTCTGCCATTGCTTTACTCCCACTCAAACAGTAACCCCTGTGAGTGACTTGTAATCAAAACACACTAAACAGATTTGAACCACCTATTAGTGAACCTGAGCTTTGATACCACTTGTTGGGGATCAACCAACAAACTTGATAACTATTGTGTAAGCAATTAAACATGGAATTAAACCAGAATAATAAGTAACTAGAATTAGAGACAGCAAAGAATAAGAGATACAAGAAACCACCCTGAAAGCTTGTATTAAACTCTTCCAAAAGGAAATACAATGAAGAAAACCACACTTTCTTCTCACACCTCTCAGATGTATAGATCTCTTTCCCTTAAGAGTTCTCTCTCTCTCAATTACAATCAATTCCAACAACCTAGATTAATACACATATACAGTAAACGTCTTGTATTGTTCTCATAATTACAAGCTATGAAGATCTATCCCTATTATATAAGATTAGGGATCATGAGCTATGCATTCTCCACCGTTAGATATAACTCTTAATTAAGGGTTCAAATCAGTCCTGCCAAAATTAGAAATGCAGACTCAATACCAACAGTTAATCTAATCATGCAAATAATCTGTTCATCCACAAAAATAGACTTTCTGGATGCACAGGTAACCGACGTTAGTCCCTGCCTGTCTGCACATGACCAACATCGGCCGATCCATAACCGACGCTGGCATCTCCCAGGTGACCCCTAGCTAATGTCGGTCACTCCTAACTGACACCGGTGATTGTGTAACTCTAGCAACCTGCAATTTACTCATTTGGTGAAGCTTTTAGCTCCACAACTCAACAGATAAGAGAAGCATGAGATTTTTTGATATGTTTGGGTGGAGATGATTTAGATGGTTCTCCTATGGTTTTGGTAGATCTAGTTGGGGTGATAAGAGAGGACTTAGATACTTGGGTATTGGTTGGCTTAAGTGGTTGAGGGTTGGTTAGTTTGGTGGAGGTTTTGGTTGGTCAGGTAGATATGGTAATAGGCTTGTCAATAGAAGTGGTTGGTTGGTCTACCTAAGAAGGGATTAGAGGTTCAATTCTAGTAATATAAGGGAGACCTAATTGTTAACAGAAGGTGGCTTGATCCATGTCAGGGTTGGAGACAAATTTTAATTTTTCACTAGCCTAGAGAAGGGTTGGTAGGTTGGTTTGATACCCTGAATGGTGGATCTAAAAGATAACCCCTAGGTGGAGACATAGGGATGGTAACCTTGACCTCTTCCTTAATCAAAGGATAAAAGGTTGGGATAGGTGGATCCTCTATGGGAAGAGTATAAATGAGGATTTCTTCCTCAAAAATAATTTTCATGGGTTCATGGTCTAGTATGTCAGCTGAAGGGGAGGATGGTGACTCCACTACTTGTATGAATGTAGGAGGAGAAAGGGGTATTTCCTTGGTTTGGGTTAGAAAAATGGTAGAAGGTAACTCTTCTACCTAAATAAGTAAAGAGGGTGAGGGACAGGTAGGTTGGTGAGCAGGTTATTTAGCAGCAAGTGTGTCAAAAATAATGTTGATAATATGGGTATCATGAGAGCACTCAATGTTGTTGTTCTCATTCCTGGTAGAAGCATGGTTTGGGAAAGGTTTCCTTAATATATCAAGGGCTTGGTTTGATGATGCATTGGTGTTGTCTAATGTAAGCTCCCCCTTATTAATGAGGGATTGGACAAGGTTCTTAAAGGTATTACACCTATTGATATCATGTCTTATCATGCGATGGAAGGCACATGAATCATTCTTGCTGTACCAACTAGGTATAGGATGAGAAGAGTCAAATTGTTGGGGTAGTTTAATAAGAGTAAGTTGAATGATATTAGATTTTAATAACTTCTCCAAGATAGAAACATAGGATTCTCCAAGCAAAATTAATTGCTTCTTGTTGTTCTAGGTTTGGTTCCTTGGGTTTTGCTTTAAAGAATTAGAGGAATTTGGTTGGTTTGCAGATGGTGGGGGAGTGACTTTAAAGACAACTACATTTTTAGTTCTTTTGCCTTTAGTATTGGTATTTTTTTGGTTATTTGGTTTGGAAGAAGAGTCTCATTGGTTTTATAGGTAGATTTTTTGTTCTTCAATTTTAGCCTCCATTTGTCAATGGCTCTATTCTCTAGCTTAATTGCCATGGTAAAAGCTTTATCAAAAGATTGAAATATTTGGACATGAAATGTGGAGGAGATATGTTTGCCACATGCCTGATAAAAGATCTCTATGAGTTCAAGTTGAGGCAAGGAAAAGGAAAGTTGGTTAATTAGGCTCCTCTAACGAGCCACAAAATTAGTAATGGACTCATCCTCAAACTGGTGGATGGAATAGGGGTTAGTGATGGAAAATTTCTTGAGATGTTAATCTAAAAGTGATCCAAGAAAGATTGGGCTAGTTGGGTAAAGGAGATGATAGAATGTCTAGGTAAGGCACTATACCAGTCTAAGATTAGGCTGGCTAGAGACATGGGGAAAGTCTAGAGAAGAAGGGCATCATCATAGGTAATGAGATAACAAGCATGCCTAAATGACCTAAGGTGTTTTTGGGGATCCTCCTTTGAAATTTGGAGAACCTGGGAAGTTCCTATCAGGGAGGATAATGTCAGATAGGGATGGATGGGTAAATGGGTTCATTACAAATTTGGTCATAGGCTAAATGGTCATGAGCCCCCAAAATAGATGATTTTAGATTAGACACTTTATCAATCAACATCTTAATCTAATCAGTTTGAGGTTGGGTAGATGCATAATTGCGTGGCTGTAATGTATGGATAAGAGGTGGAAGGTTGAGAAAATGCCACATATTGGTATGTGGTCATTGAAGGTTGGGATGAAAGGGGTATGTATCTTTGTGGGATAGGAACATATTGGCATGATGTTATAGGGGATTTTTTAGGGATGTATATGGGTTGGTTTGGAAATATGGTTGAAGTGGTAGGTTGAGGTTTAGTTGTAGTCCTTGTGCTAATGGGTGGAAGGGTAGAAGGTATGGAAAGTACCAAACTTTGGAGTGGGGTGGAAATTGGTGGGTTGGTAGTAAAAATATAAAGGGTAGAAAGAGGGGTAGAATTTACCCTTATGGTAGATGGGGTATGGATATAAAGAGGTAAAATTTTCCCTACATTGGAAGTGTTGGTTGGTGTAGGAGGGGTTTGGTTATATGTTGGAATGTTGGATTGGGTTTCAACAGTGGTAGTGGTTGGGATATTGGTAGAGGAAGATGGTTTGGTGATCAAATTTTAGGTGGAGTTAATGCTAAACATAAGAGGGGGAGGCATGCCATATAGTGGATTTGTAGGAAGAACTGAAGTGACAGGGGTATGATGAGCTAAAGTGTTAAGGTAATGTTGAAGGGCTATGAGGTTGTTGTTAAGGTATGTGGAAAAATCCACATTAAATTCAACAACTATCCAAGGTATGGTAAGAGTGGGAGAATTATGAGGAGAACCCTAAACATCTAAAATATATTCCATAGAGGAGGAAGAAGAAGAGGAAGGTGGTCTTTGGTTGGTTTGATTTCTCAACTATTGTCTAGTAAAGACTATGTGAGAAACTAGGAAAGAAATGATATGAACTTACACCTCAAAGATAAATCAAGTAAATAAAAAGACTAAAGCAATCAAAACATACACTAATATGCATTAACTCTTGGATTTTTAATTATTTCTCTTTTGGATTATGCCTTAGAAAGTGTGAAGAAGAAATTTGACTTGTAGTATAGGTCCTAGAAATAAGTCTATGTTTGGTTTCTAGTTGTGTTTAGGTGCTCAAGAGAGATATTTGTATTGGATCAGGTATGTGGATTGGTACTTGGGTTTTTCCCCCCTCACTTCAGGGGAAAGTTCATTTTAAACCAAAAAAATTCAGATTTATTTTCATGAAAACAAAAATAACTATGATTCACCTAAATGCAGTATGAAGATGCAATCCTAATCCTATGATGAGTGCCCTTTTGATTTTTCATTTTGGAATGCAAAAATACTTACAATTAAGATTTTTTATTTATTTCTTGATTTTCAAAAAGGAAGAATTGAAACTACAATTTTCAATTAAAAAATTCAAGAAAGAACATTTAATTTACAACTAAGTGAGATTTCAGTAATGCAACTACAATTTTCTAAAATAAATAAGAACCCAAGAAAACTCTAGGGTCCCATCGGGCGTGTCAAAAAAAATGTTTCTATGAATTTATTACTTTTCTTAATTATGAATGAAAATAAGAAACTATTAATAAAGGTGTGGTATAAATACCTAGTTGAAAGTGTACATGTGATCCAAACAAATTTTTATAACTACTCTTTGGCTAGGAAGGAATAACCTGCAGATAAGAAAGCACTAAAGAAGACTTGTTCGTTAGACAAGTAGTTGGGTGGATTGCCTAGCATAAGCTACATCCTAGAAGAGAGAGATTTCTAGGAGGCTATCAATCTACCTGAATTAAATAAGTTAATGTTTATAAATGACAAATGTACTTGCATTAAATAACAACAAATAACTAAAATTGAATATAAGAATGCTTGTTAAGAAGATGACTAAATAAAGAAATAATTGTTCAATGCTAATGCTAAAGTTGGTCAAATCAAAGTTGTGGTTTTGGTTTGTCTTGTGACAAATGATAAGAAAAGAAGGTTTGGCTAGGGTTAGTAGATGGTTAAGATGGTAAATCCTAAAGGTAAATTATCAATATGGTCAATAAGGTATAGGGATAAGTGTTTAAGGGGGTAAATGGTAATGGGTGAAGAGGTCAAAATAGTAAAGAGGTAAAGGGGTAAATTGTCAAGAGGTTAAAAAGGAAAAGGGATAAATGGTCAAGATGGTAAGAAGGTAAAGGGGTAAATGTTCAAGAGGGTAAATAAAAGAAGAGGTTAAAAGGTAAAGGTTTAGAGATCAAGAAAAGAATAAGGCGAAGGGGTGAAAATGAAATTATGAAATTGACATAATTTACCTCATGGTTGATGAAGATGTTGTTGATGTTGATAATGGCTTGTAATTTTGGCATAGTATAGCTACTTTAAGCTCCTCTCCTCCAAGATGGATGACCTCCTTGGCTAGTGGACACAACCTACAAGATGGAATGCTTCCAATCAAAGACTAGCATTTTTCCCTCTTTGAAAGGGGGGTTCATATTTATAGTGTTTCATGCCATGAAAGATGAAAAAGGGTGGAATAGTTAAGAGAGAGAAAATATGGCACCATTTTCCAAGTGGATGCATAAGTGGGTTAAGGGGATAAGGGTGGTGGGATTCCCACTTCACAAAGTATGTCTTCCTCTTTGATAATGCGTCTCCCACTTTGCAAGTGTGTCCAAAATAGTTGGAGATCATGCCCATGGACCCATATTTGTCCAAAAGACTTTTCACCAAAATAATTTGTCTTTTTCCAAGTACTTAACAAAGTACCCCACAAAATTTTTCACTATTTTCCAAGTGGATGGATAAGTGGTCATGAAGGACAAAGATGGTAAGATTCCTCCTTAATAAATGTGTTTCCCACTTTGAAAATGTGTCCAAAATAGTTGGATATCATGACCATGTGCTCATATGGGTCAAAAATACTTTTCACCACCCACTTCTGTCTTTTCCCAAGCACTTAACAAGGAGCCTTACATTCTTTGGTGCCACTTTCATGCATGAGGACAAAAGCACATGATTTAGGATGGTCCCATAAGGAAAAATGTGCCATACTTTAAAGGGCGGACACTATGATGTTGATGGTATCATTAGGCACCTTTGGAAAGGGTCCCAAGTGGGGTGCTTTGAAGCCATGCCACTTGCTATGTCACCGTTGAGTCACTTACCATGTCACCTGCCATGTCACCATGAATAGTGATAGTGGATTTAGAATAGTGTTTTCAAATATTAGTTTTTAAATAATGATAGGTGAATAGTGACTTAGTTAGGTTAAGAGGGTTGGGTTAATGGTCAAGAAGGTTTAGGTGGTCCCTAGGGTGGGGCCCAAAGCATTCAGTCATCTTGAACTACTTGTGTGCATTTTTTTAATGTCTATATAAAGTATAATAAATGAAGCACATATATGAATGAACCATTGCACAAAATTTAACATGGGAAAACATCTTAAAGGTAAAAACCCACAATGATGAATTATTAAATAATTGAGAAACTCGTCTATACCCAATACAAGTTCTTCAACCTCTCACTTATTCTCAGACAAACTTTCACAAAAATCTTTAAGATTAAATATGATTAATAATCCATATTCACTAGTTGGTTTCACAATAGGGGTAAAACCCTATTTATAATAAAAAACCAAAGGAGGTGACCATTGTAAAAGTAATGGGTCCATCCATCTTGATAAAATAATTTAATTAGAATTTGGTAATAATTAAATAATTATAACTCTATTAATTATTATAATGAGGTTTTCACCTCATGGTAATAAATAATATAGTATTGTTTATTTAATTAATAGCAAGGTTAAGGGTTAATTAAGCCCACTTAGAGTTAAATGTTCTAGGTTTTCTTATGTCAAATCTAATTCTAAAGGCCAAAACCATTCAATCTTATTGAAATTTCAAATTATGAAGCTATATTTAAAAACAAACTAAGGTCAAATACTTCTCAAATCTAGGTACACTCACAATGGATCCTCTTACAGCCATAGTATTGAAGAAGAAAACTTCTATGATCCTTTTGGATACCATACAAATTTAAAAATTAGTGATGATGGGGAAGATCACCCAAATGTGTTTGAATACCTCCCTCCCATTGCAATATATATTCAAGGCCAATTTTAAAATCAAACCATGAAAAATAAATATGAGGCACTCCCAAGACTACTAGAATCTAGAGATAAACTCCCACCTAACTTCCGCATAAAGCAATTGTAGAACCTTGTTTAGTTATAGGAGTTATGTTAGATGGTGAACATCAACAAAAGTCATTCTCTTACCCAAACTCAAAACCATCTATCACATCATCTAACAAAGGGAAAGGACAACTTGTTGACACATCCCAACATGGCCAGATTATTGCTTCTATAATATAGTGGATTAATTAATAATACACATATTAGCTTGTAATTAATTTGAAAAATTCTTTATGTTAGTAAAGGTTCCTAGAAACCCTTTAGAACATGTTAATTCATGGATAGATTGAACATGGAGTAACAAAATTAAACATTTTATGGAAATTCAAACCAAATATATTCATTAATTAGATAAATTAGATAGATGTGTGGATAGACATAGGTTTATTATAATCTTCGTAATCAGTATAAAATCATATAATTAATAGGTTAAAGAAAAATAAGTAATCATTACACACATAAAAATGATAAAAGATACATATTAAAACCATTTCATAACAATATGTATTCATATCTATCACATCAAAACCATATACAAATACAATTGAGTGATATATATAGAGTTTTACCTAATGTTGTCTTTTCATATTCCATCCTTCTGATAAGCCCTAAAAGAGTGATTCGTCACATTTTAACATTTATTAGTATGCTTACATAGGTCAAATACATACAAAAAGGATTATAAAAAAGACAAAATGAGTGTAAATTATACATGTGTTCAATAGATAGGCTCTGCTATTTTGTTAGCCATGTTCTACACTCAACACTTTCCTAGACTTAAAAACTTAGCTCATCCTAAGATAAAGTCACAACATAGGATCTTGATATGAAGCTCAATCTAAGGAAGTGAACTAGAAACAAGAGTTCTAATTATCTCTTCAGGTGTCATTTACCAATTTTCTCCCTTTGCACACTGCTTAGCTATCTTTTTTGGTTTTTAACTAAGTAGCATACTCTCCTACCACCCCTTTAGGTTTTTAATAGACTAGCTTAACTAGGTGGCCACCCTTTATATATTTTCAACCAAATTTACCCCACTCCTAATTCTTAGGATCATCCTAAAAAATTGTGCCAAAACTTTGTGAAAATTAAAATATTGGAGTTCTCTGTGTTGGTTATGCAATAGTTTGTTGTGATGATAGACTTGATGAAGGAGTGGATGAAATACTGGGTCCTATAGAAAATGTTGGTGGTGTAGTTGTTGGATAGCTGGCTTCATGCTTATGGCACTCTTATTTTATTGAATTACTTGGTGCAACTATTATGGAGGAATATATAGTGGTTAGTATAAAAATTTTACAATAGGGGCATCAAGCTAAGATAAGTCTTACTTTAACATCTTCTAGTCAGTCATCACTTCCTATACCATAGTCATCAATATGTGTAGTGGGAGTTGAGTCACCATTAGGTTCTAAATGTATTCATCATAAATTATGGCGATGAGTGCTATATCATTTGACATTTTTATTAAGACATAAGGTGACAGTTAGTCCAACTGATCTGCATGCCTTTATGCTTCAATGCTTGTAAATGAGTTGCAAAGAGTCTCATTGTGTCATGTCTATAGTTTTTAAATGGTTATGTCCCATGAATCAAATAATGGTACTTGAGTGTGATGTTTAATATTTTAGAAGTATCTATGTGATCTTTCATGACATCTTTGGCTTTGTCTATCATGTTGAACTCTATCTTAGTTGCAATTAATGACTTATTTAGTTACTACTTCTAATCGAGCATACCCTATACTATTTGCTTGGCTTAAATCATAGTTGTGTATAAAACCTATTCATACTCTTCTAATAACTTATAAATGGCCTCTATTTCTACATTGATATTTTTCCCTTGGGCTTTCAGCATTTGCAACTTGTGTGCAGCTAGCCAGTCTTTTGTGAGTTTTGTTAGTGAGTAAATATGAGCACAAAATCACATGCTTGTAAGTATGTGACAAATAGATATCACATTAGATTTATTGTTTGTTGGACATAGTCATTGAGGTTTGAATAATTGTCATTGATGTCAAAGGCAACATGTGCTATCATGCATTAATGTTAAAAGTGTTGAGTTGAATAGACTTGTGTGTGTAGTTTGAATGCCTTTGCTCACATGGGTATCTTAACAAGATATGACTAAACACATAGGTTGATGTTATCAACATTTGCACATATGGTAACATCTAAAGTAAATGATCACACTATGATAATCAAGATTGTGTCTATTCTTTGTGGTCTAAGTGCTTTGTCATTCTGATGAATAGAGCAAATGTTATAAATGCATAAGGTTGTTCCTCAACTAAAAGCCTACTAAGTTTCCATAGTCAATTTTGCACCTTTTTATTTTTCATGGGATCTCTTTCATAAATATTGGTAAAGACAATTATCTCAGATAAAAATCCTACAACAAATAAAGGAATTCTTTAGGGAAACTGTTAAAGGCAATTTTTAAAAAAAAATTGGCTAAGTTTTTGTTGGACAAATTATCCTCAACAAAGTTTTTGAAGGAAATGAGTGCCACTTGAAATTATTTCAGAGAAAGTGTCTTGGATAATTATTTCAAAAAAATTATCCCATACAAAAATTTTGAAGGGATATTTTCAAAAAGTCTAAAGGGTAAGTGGACCATTCAAAAATCTCAAAGAGATCTTTTTAAAAAGTCTGAAGGGAAAGTGGACCATTTAAAAGTTCTGAACGGATCTTTTAAAAAAGTCTGAAGGGCAATTAGACCGTTCAAAAGTTCTGAGGGGATATTTTTAAAATGATGAAGGGTAAGTGGAATGATAAAATCTTTTGAAGGGATCTTTTCAAAAAACTCAAAAGGTATATGGACCATTGCAAAAGTTCTAAAGGGTATGTGTCCTACACATAAGTTATAAAATATATGAGTGAAGAAATGAAGGGAAATTTTAAAGTCTCGAAAGGAACATAAACATTTTTTAGAACATTTTGTAGGGGAAATTATCCTGAAGGGTACTTAGACAAAAATCTAATAGAAATTATTCTAAAGGGCACTTAGACAAAAAGCCTACAAAAATTGTCCTGAAGGGCTCTTAGACAAAAGGCACATGAAAATTATCCTGAAGGGAACTAAGAAAAAAAACTTGAAATAATTTTTCTAAAGGACAATTGTGGAGGACACAAGGCTAGTTCAAAAAAGTTGAAAGGCTTCCATGACAACTCCTAAAAGGCATATAGGCAAAGTAAAAATCGAGCATGTCTAAGAGAATCGAAAGGAGCGAAAGCAAACACATCATATAAGAGATAAAGAGATGAAAGAAAGAGATTGATAATTAATGAAAAAGCAAATACATTCTATTTTAAAAGATCCAATGACTTGAGGAATGTTGGATAAAGAGATCGATGATTCTATTTAAAAAGTTGAAATAGTGCATACAAAAGCCCTAACAGTTCAAGATAAACTATGAATGGTGCCAAAGGCAAGATGAATAATTTAAAGACATGACTAGATAAATGGTTAGCTTAAAATGTCTATAGGAGCTCAAGATTGATCGATCCAACCAATCAATCCTTGATTAAGGAAGCAGTGTAGTTATGACCTGAATCTAGTAGTTACCAAATATAGTAAAGAAATCTAAACATTGCAGTGTGATGCATGAATCGAGACATGAGAAATCATATATGTAAAAGTCATATTTAATGAGAACCAATTGAGGGGAGTTTAAGTGTGAAAATGTTGAAGATATGAAACCCTAGACTCATTTATCCATATATGTGACATATAGAACTTTACAGTAGTTGTTACCACTGCTATCATTATAATAGAAGAAAGGGTGTTATCAGAGTAAATCAAAGTGTGTCAATTCAAGATGTATGCAAACATAGATTAAAAGTCATAGGGATAGAGATTAAGTTATAGAGGAAGACAGGGAACATAAATAATGTGCAAAGATTGAGTAGAAAAGAAGAAAAAGCATATAGAGAATGTGCACAGATTGAGAAGTTATAGTCCAGACTTGTAACAGAGAAATAAAACTAGATTCTTTCATGAATATGTCTTGTACACTAGACTTTTAGCTCCATAGTTCTCATTGGTTGGTGTCTTCAAAAAAACTAAGTTGGTGCTTAGTTAGGGGATTGGTGTCTCTTAAAGATAGGTGTCCTTAAATGTAACCAATGTGGTTTTTACAGTGAGGTATTTTAATTATGAGATTGGATTAGAATAATATATTCTAGAAACTATTCTCACCATAGTTTTTTCCTTTGGGTTTTCCACATATAAATCTAGTGTAATGGGATTTTGTGTGTGTGTGTGTGTGTGTGATCTTTGCATCTGTTCTTTAATATAAATATGAATTTGTATCTCCTCTAAAAGTTTAAAAGAACTAGTTTTATCTAGTCTACTGATTCACCCCCCCTCTTAGTAGATAGTTGTGTTCAAAAATTGGTTTTAGAGCCTGGGGTTCCTTAGGATAAGCTTAATCAGCTCAGGTAGATCTTGGTCAGTGAACATAATGACAAGTCAAGAAGGATCCTCCTCATACAAATCACCTCTATTTGATGGATCCAAATATGCTTTTTGGAGTATAATAATGGAAACATGTCAATCCTCATTAGGATTTGATGTATGGATGTCCATAGTAAATGGATATATAGTTCTTGTTGTAGCTTCTAGTGATCAGGCTACCAAGAAGGCATATGAAAATAATGACAAGGCAAAGAATGTTATTCTTTGTGGACTATCAAATTCAAAGTTTATCAAAGTTATGCATTGTAAAAGTGCAAAGGACATCTAGAACAGGTTAAAGAGCATCTATGAATGATATGACAAGGTGAAGCAAGCCAAGTTACAAACATATAAAGGGCAATTTGAGAGTCTTAACATGAATGAAGAGGAAAAGATTGTTGACTACTTCCTCAAGGTAGATGAAATACTAAATTCAATCAGAGGTCTTGAAGAATAAATGGAATAATCAACTATATTCAAGAAGGTATTAAGATATTTTCCATCAAGATATGATTTTAAAATATCTGTAATAGAAGAAGTAAGAGACTTGGATAAACTCACTGTTGATGAGTTGCATGGAACATTCATAGCCTATGAGATGAGAATGGGAGAGACTGACACATTCAAAAGAGAAGTTGCATTCAAAGTATCAAAGTAGGTAAAAGAAGAAATATCCACATCTGAATCTGAGGAGACTAATCGAGAAGAAGCTAACTTTGTTAAAAAAACTAAAGAAAGGATTAGGAAAATATAAAGGCAAGATACCGTTCAAAAGCTTTAACTATGGTAAGGTAGGACACTTTGTTGCCAAATGTCCTTATAATAAAAAGAACAATTTTGAGCAAGTAAAGAGAAGCAAAAAGGTAAAACCTCACTATACAAAAAGGAAGAACTTTTTCAATAGTAAGAAAGGTTTATATACAAAAGAATACAGTGACTCAGTGAAGGGTAGTGATAGTGATAGTTTAGACGATGATCATGACTGTGATTTTTTAGCAAAGGGAAAAGAATTCCTATTAATGGTATAACAATACACTCCCATAAATCAAGAATAGGATGAAGAAGAGGAAGGTGAAATTGATCTACAAGGTTAACTAGTTTGTGCTCTAGAAGAGATTGAAAAACTAATAAAAGAGAACTCAAAATAGAAGAAGCTTGGGCAAAAGGAACTTGATAAATCTAATCAAATGATAGTGACTCTAGAAACTCAACTTGAGGAGGCTAAAATAATAGAATAAGTAGTTAAAATGGAACTATAGACAAAATCTATAGAATGCATGAGGCTTGAGGTACAAATAGTAGCTTTGAGGAAAGAACTTGAGAAGGTAAAAAATAAACTCGATAAAAGTCTAAAGTTGACAAAAGGATCAGACATTATTAATGAATCAATAAATGGTCAAAAGCCTACAAATGAAAATTTTGGTCTTGGTATGAGAAAGGAAATGGTTCATCAACTAGTATGTCGACCAACCTATATGATAATTTCAAAATCAGAGGAGCAAAAGAAAAGAAAGAGATGGTCAGAAAGAACAATGTGAATCATCCAAATAGAAATAAAGTCATGAGAATAAATTCTAGGAAAAGGTCTGAAATCAAAGATGCAGAAGGATATAATCAAGTGATAGACTTGAAGAAATAAATACATATGAAAGTTGATTATACTTCACCAAACAATGTTATGACTAGGTATTATTCATCCTTTAATGGTTATTGTTATACTTGTAATCAGTTTGGTCATAGGGCTATCGAATGTAGAGTTTTCCTACTAGAAGAATTAATTTTGTAAGTATAAACTCATTTGCTCCTCTGCTAGATTCAAGTATAATGTGATATAATTGCAAAAAAATTGGTCACATAGCTAAGCATTATAGGACCAACTTTGAAATGTTAAAAGGATACAATGTAAATAAAGGCAAGTCTCTTAATAAGAAAAAAATTTCACAAGTCATTGATAATGAAAATAAAAGGACATATGAGAGACCCAAGAAAATGTGGAAAGTGAAAACTCAATCCTCAATTGTTCAAATGGCACTCCATGCAAAAGAACAAAACTTGTAGGTGATAGATAGTGGGTAATCAAAGCATATGAATAGTGACAAGAGCAAGTTAACCAAATTGAGAAAGTATAGGGAAAGAACTATTAGCTTGGGAGACAACACAGTAGTAAAAATCAAAGGCAAAGGAACCTTACACATAGATGGTAAGATTCCTACACATGATGTTCTTTATGTCAAAGGACTGAAGCATAATCTACTAAGTGTCAGCCAAATATGTGCCAATGGATATAAGGTCATATATGATGCCAAAGCTGCAAGCTTAAGAGATCTGCGAAAATAATTTTAGAATGGAAAATGACCAAGAATAATATCTTCAATCTTGTTAAGGTAAACAATAATAGTTGCCTCATAAGAAAGGTTCATGAAAGCTGGTTGTGGCATATGAGAATGGGACATGTCAATTTTGATAATCAAGTCAAAGTAAGTTCAAATAAGAGTGTAAGACATATGCCTAAGATAACCAAACCAACAAATACTACATGCAGAGAATGTCAATTAGGCAAGCAAATAAGGGTCAAGTTTCAAACAAAAGAATATGAGACTATAAAGCCTCTGCAATAGTCCATATTGATCTTTTTGGTCCTACCAAGACAAAAATATCAGAAGGAGTTCATTACTTCATGCTATTTTTAGATGATTACTCAATAATGACATGGGTAAACTTTTTGAAGGACAAATCTCAATCCTTTGAGAGATTTAAGATCTTTAGAGCCATGGTTGAAAATGAAATGGGAAAAAAGATCAAAATTTTGAGATCTGATAAAGGTAGAGAATTCACCTCCAATGAGTTCATAAAATATTATGAGAATCATGAGATTAAAAGGCACTACTCTATTGAAATAAATCCACAACAAAATTGAGTTACTGTTAAGGAGATGGCTAGAAAAATTGTTGAAAGAAGCCAAACTATCTGATGGATATTGGACAGAAGCAGTCCAAATAGTAATATACATCCTGAATAGAGTTCAACTGAGGGGAAAAGTGATAAAATGCCATATGAATTGTGGTATGGAAATCTTGTATCAGTTAAGTAATTTAGAGTGTTTGGAAGCAAATGCTACATCAGAAGAAAGGAGAACAAACTAGACAACTTTGAGTTAAGATGTGATGAGGGAATGTTTCTTAGTTATTCTACTTAGAGTAAATCCTATGTATGTTACAATAAGAGGCTGCATAAAATAGTTGAAAGCATCAATGTTAAGGTTGAAGGAGGATTTAAACATGTTAAGCCTAATGAAGAGATTAGAATTGAAGAATTAAAAGGAGTAGAAAATGAAGAAGAAGACAGTGAAAAGGAGGAAGAAAAGACTAAAAAGGCACCCCCAAAGTTTGTTCAAAAGGATCATCCTAAGGAGCATATAATTGGAAACAAAAATGAAGGATTTCAGACTAGGAGAAGAGTTGGAATGAACAAGGAGTAAGTAATTATTGCTTTATTTTTAGAAATTGAGCCTAAGACCTTTAGTGACGCCAACAAGGATGAAAACTAGTTAAAAGCCATGGAAGAAGAATTGAGTCAAATAGAAAAGAACAAAACCTAGCAATTAGTTCCTAGACCCTCAAACAAGAATGTGATAGGAACTAAATGGGTTTATAGAAACAAACTCAATGAAGATGGAATTGTCATAAGAAACAAATAAAGAGTGGTGTGCAAGAGATATGCACAAGTAGAAAGCATAGACTTTGAAGAGACATTTGCTCCAGTGGCAAGACTGGAATCCATAAGAATGATTTTGGCATATTTTTCATAAGAATTTTATGTAAAGTTAGCCTTCTTGAATCGAAAATTAGAAGAGGAATTCTACATTGAACAACCAAAAGTTTTTCATCTAGTGGATGAAGAAGATTATGTGTGCAAACTGAAGAAGGCACTGTATGGTTTGAAACAAGAACCTAGAGCATGGTATTCAAGATTGGATCAATACCTGCAACAACAAGGTTCTAGTAAAGGATGTGTAGACAACAATTTTTAATTTAGATTAGAAGGTAAGAATATGTTGATTATTTTTATCTATGTAGATGATATCATCTTTGGAGGTGGTAATAATAATATGTGTAAAGAATTTTCCACACAAATGTAAAGTGAATTTGAAATGTCTATGCTGGGAGAAATTTATTTCTTTCTTGGTCTATAAATTGCACAAACCAATGAAGGGATATTCATATCTCAAATTAAGTATGCAAAGGAGATGCTCAAGAAATTCAAAATGGAAGATAACAAACTAGTTAGTACTCCCATGATAACTAGATGCAAGATGAGTGAATAAGATGAGTCCCCTAATGTGAATAATGATATGTACAAATCAATGATAGGTAGCTTACCATACCTAACTACATCAAGACTAGACATCATGCAAGATATATGCATGGTTGTAAGATTTCAAGTAGCTCCTAAGGAATCACATGTCAATGCTGTGAAAAAAATCTTTAGATACATCAAGAGCACAATTGACTATGGTCTATGGTACCATAAAAGTGAATATCTCACTTTGATTACATATGTAGATGTTGATTGGGTAGGAAGTATGGATGACAAAAGAAGTACTTGTGGTGGTGCATTCTTCCTTAGAAATAGACTTGTGTCATGGCTGAGCAAAAAGTAAGAGTCAATTATGCTTTCTACAGTAGAATCAGAGTATGTAGCGGTAACAACATGTTGCACCCAAGTCTTATGGATGAAACAAATTCTCAAAGACATCAAGGTAGAATACCAAGATCCTATATCTATCTTTTGTGATAAATCAAGTGCCATAAACATATCTAAGAATCTAGTGATGCAATCCATAACCAATCATATATCCATCAAATATCATTTTTAAAAGAAAAGGTTGCAAATCAAGAGGTCAAAATTGAGTATGTGCGAACAAAGGACCAAATTGAAAATATATTTACCAAGCCTCTTCCCAAGGAAAATTTTGAGTATCTAAGAGAGAAGTTGGGAGTAGTGGCTCCCACATGACATCACTAGATTCTAGTAATAGGGCATAAATCTAGGGGGAGTATTGAAGGAACATTATTAACTCCTGGATTAAGAGAAAAGATAGTCTAGTGAGAAAGTTGTAGTCCCTTTGCTATGTGATAACAAAGGAGGTGACAAAGGTGTGTTGGCTCTAAATCATTATGCCTATATATAGAGAGATATGTCAATTAATGATTGGTATTTTAGACCAATACTATATAAATGATCATTTGGAGAATCATGGAGCCAAGGGAGCTAATGTACCATTGCCTAAGGGGGATATCCTCAAAAAGCATTCTAACCTATTAGGTCCAAGGATTAGAACAACCAAGATGCTAGGAAAAGAGAAAATTGTTGACATATTATGATAGAGAATCTTTGTCATTAATGTCAAAGGGGGAGAAATTAGAATGAAGATAAAGGATTTAAGTCATTCTGATGATGAGTTACCATCAATGACAAAGGGGAAATTTTTGGACATAGTCATTAAGTTCTAAAGAATTGTCATTGATGTCAAAGGTAGCATGTGTTATCATGCATTAATGTCAAAGATGTTGAGCTAAATAGACTTGTGTGTGTACTTTGAATGCCTTTTCTCATATGGTTATCTTTATAAGATATGGCTAAGCACATAGGATGACGTTATCAACATTTACACATATGGTAACATCTAAAGGAAATGATCACACTATGATAATCAGGTTTGTGTCTATTCTTTGTGGTCTAAGTCCTTTGTCATTCTGATGAATAAATCAAATGTTACAAATGCATAAGGTTGTTCCTTACTTAAAAGCCTACTAAGTTTCCAACTTAGTCAATTTTACACCTTTATATTTGTCGGGGGAACTCTTTTAGATATAGTGGTAAAGACAATTCTCTCAGACAAAAATTTGGTAGGAAATAAGGGAATTCTTTCAGGAAAATGTTAAAGGTAATTTACTTGGGAAAATTGGCTAATTCTTTGTCAAAGAAATTGTCTACAATAAGTTTCTAAAGGAAATGAGGGCTACTTGGAATTCTTTCAAATAAAGTGTCTTGGATAATTCTTTCAAAAAAATTGTCCCAAACAAAAGTTCTGAAGGGATATTTTCAAAAAATTTGAAGGGCAAGTGGACCATTCAAAAGGTCCGAAGGGATATTTTCAAAAAGTATGAAGGGAAAGTGGACCATTCAAAAGTTATGAAGGGGTCTTTTCAAAAAGTCTAAAGGGCAAGTGGACTGTTTAAAATTTTTGAAGGGATCTTTTCAAAATGTTGAAGGGTAAGTGAACTGATGAAGCTTTCAAATGGATCTTTTTAAAAAAATTGAAGGGTATGTGGACCATTTTAAAAAAATTGAAGGGTATGTGTCCTACACAAAAGTTATGAAAGATATGAGTGAAGAAACGAAGGGCAATTTGAAAATCTCGAAAGGCACTTAAACATTTTGTCAAGGAAATTGTCCCAAAGGGCACTTAGATAGAAAACCCATAGAAATTGTCTTGAAGGGCACTTAGACAAAAAAACCTATAGTAATTACCTCGAAGGTAACTTAGACAAAAATCACATGAAAATTGTCTCAAAGGGATCTTAGACAAAAAGCCCATAGAAATTGTCTCGAAGGGCACTTAGACAAAAAACCTAGAACAATTTGTTCGAAGGACAATTGTAGAGGACACAAAGCCAGTTCAAAAAGATGAAAGGCTTCCATGAAAAACTCCTAAAATGAATATAGGCAAAGATAAAGATTGAGCATGTATAAGACAATCAAAAGGAGTGAAAGTGAACCAATCATATAGGAGATAGTGAGATGCAAAAAAGAGCTTGATGGTTAACGCAAAAGCAAATACATGCTATTTTAAAAGACCCAATGACTTGAAGAACCTTTGATAAAGAGATCGATGGTTTTATTTCAAAATTTCAAATAGTGCATACATAATATCTGATGGTTCAAGATAAGCTATGAATGGTGTCAAAGACAAGATAAACAATCCTCATTTAAAGACATGACCAGATAAATGGTTAGCTCAAAAGGTCTACATAGAGCTCGAGATTGATCGATCCAACCAATCAATTCTTGATTATGGAAATGACACAATTATGAATTGAATCTAATAGTTACCAAATATAGTAAGGAAATCTAAACATTATAGTGTGATGCATGAATCGAGACATAAGAAAGTGTATATGTCAAAGTTGCATTGAATGAGAATTAGTTAAGGGGAGTTGAAGTGTGAACACATTGTAGATATGAAACCCTAGACTAATTTATCCATATATGTGACATATATACCTTTACAATAGTTTCTACCACTTTTGTCATTATAATAGAATAAAGGGTGATACCAAAGCAACTTGAAGTGTGTCAATTTGAGATGTATGTAGACATAGAGTAAAATTTAGAGGGATAGAGAGTGAGATAGAGAAGAAAAAAGGGCACTCAAATAATGTGTAGAGATTGAGCAGGGAAAAAGAAAGAGCATATAGATAATGTGGAGAGATTAAGAGGTTATAGACCAAACTTGTAACAGAGAAATAGAACTAGATTCTTTCATGAATCTGTCTTATACACTAGATTTATAGCTCTATAGTTATGATTGGTTGGTGCCTTAAGAAAAACTAAGTTGGTACTTAGTTATGGGTTGGTGTCTCCTACGGATAGGTGTCCTTAAATGTAACCAATGTGGTTTTGCCAGTAAGGTATTTTAACTATGAGGCTAGTTTAGAATAGTAGATTCTAGTAGCTATTCTCACCATGTCATTTCCCTTTGGGTTTTACACATATAAATATGGTGTAATGTGCTTTTGTGTGTGTGATCTCTACATCTATTCTTTAATATGCATATGAATTTGTATCTCCTCTAAAATTTTAAAATAACTAGTTTTATTTGATCTACTGATTCACCCCCCCCCTCTCAGTAGATAGTTGTGTTCAACAATATGGTTATTCTAATTGAATCATAAGCATATTTACTCAAATAATATCTCAAGGAAGTTAGCATAAATATGGGTTCACATCGATACATTTTTTTTCCTAATGTAATAAAGGGGTTGGAATTATTGTAAAGAATAGATAGTTAATTATTCTAGAGAGAATGTTAGATAAATATTGTTATATGATTTGATAGATTTAGTAATATATAAATTTAGCTAAGTCTCCTATGGTTTTAATACTATGGGTTTTCATTGATAGATGATTGTACGAATGTGAATGGATTCTTTCTATATTTCTATTCCTAGTGTTTTGTTTCATACATAAGTTAAGCTTGATCTATGTAATTATCATAGCTTATTAAGTTAATAATATACATTTTATTCAGACATAGATCTATTTATTTTATTATCTATATTTGCTCATATTTGATACATTGATCTACACAACTATCCCTACAATCATCATTTTCTAATGAGACATCAGGAACTCTACTAATAATGGTATGTTGAGTGTGTATTATCATTGGCTAAGAAGATGTTTTGATGGTTACCCAGTCAATGAGAAGTGAAATGTTTGTTAGAATAGAAGATTCATAAATCCATAGAGGAAGAAACATAAAGTATAGGATGCACCATGAGATAAATGGTATAAGAACATATATATGGTGAGACTTATGAAAATTTTTGGTGTGAATTACTTAGACAATTAGTTGTTTAGCTAGCCTGATTGGAATATCACAATTTTTTATTCAGAGCTATTGATGTTATTTCATGGATTGAAGATAAGATAGAGTGGTTGAAAAACCTAAACAATAGTTGGACTCATGTGATTGATCATTGGATAATTGCTACCATCAGTGGATACATAATTGAGTTTGTAATACAAAGGTATATAATATTTGAAGTGGTAAAGGATTTGTTTATTAGTGGGATCATAGAAAAAAAATTATATCAAATTTTGTTGTTGATCAAAATGTTGTCTATATAAAATACCATGGTACCTATTCTGGTCAGCTTGGATTAGTCACTTTCGGTGCCATGGGGATGTGTGTGATAGAAAGGTGAATGGTGAGACAATAAAAGGATAGAATTTGGACCTAAGTTTAGAATGGCTAAAAAAAATGAGAAAAATTAGAAGAAGACTTTGGAGTTAGAAAGAGAGCTATGAAAACATAAACAAAGTGATATCCATGAAGTTATGAATAAAAGGAGTTATATTAGCATAGAGGAAAAGAGCAATAAGCAGAGAAGGGAAGAATAGCTGGATAATGAGAGAAAGATCCCAAGCTTAGTATGGATTGAGAATGAGAGGATGAGGAGGACCAAGAAAGAGAGGAAGAGGAAGAAACTAGTGTAAAATTAGATCAGGGAGTTAAAATTACATAGATATACAAAAGTGTATTCCATGGAGGAGAAACAAGATTGCCATATAGTTGCAAACATAGCACATAATTAAACTCTAAGAAATATGTTATTGGAGGTACAAATATTTCACCTTGAGAACACACATCCTGAAAGCCAATTTTTTTCAAAATCATAGTAATTATAATACAACTTTGGAAGATGAGGATTGGCAAGGACCATTCACAAAAGAGATTCACTAGAATAGTATCAAGGCATAAATATAAGCACATTGTGAAGTCACATGTAGTTTTTTTGAACAAAAGAAGAAGAATATACAAACATTAGAATTAACAAAGACAAACCTTATAATTATTATTCAATTAAGGGAGTTCCTTGTATAAATTGATATATTGAAAGAGGAGTAAGAGGATGAGGATACATCTAAGGTTGCTTCATCACTAGAATAAGTAGGAACATAGTAAGCATTGAAATATGAGGTATTCCCCTTAATTCCACAAAATTCACATATATCAGCTTTTTAGCAAATAATTATGATACCTATGAGAAACATTAGTATGGTATCTTAGTTAGGAGCCTTTATTAATCTATCAACCTATGATGGGTTTATTGACCCAGGATAGTACTTCCTCACTTGTGACATGAAGTGATAGGATAAAGGAATTATTGATTATGAGGCAAATAAGTCCAAAATAATTAGATCTTTATGTGGTCATGCATTGGAATTTATATTCCATAGAAATGTTAATCAAGTCAATCTGCAATTGGTAAAAGACATGCTTATCACATATTTTAATTTCAATAAATGTTCTAGTCAAACTATACATGATTTGAAATAAATTTGATAGGGAGAATAAGAGACTGTATTTGAAGATGATAATAGATTCTCTGATGTGATGAATAAATTGGGTTTTGATCTAGAAGATAAATATAAAGCATCTTGGTTTTTGGAAGTACTATGAATAAGAATATGGTTTGTCAATGTTTAAATATAATTTAATACCAAGGTAGATGCAAGAGCAATTATGATTAGGGTTGAACAAATAAAATTATGGTGATACTTCAACATCAAATTTAAAAATAAAGAACACTTTAAAAATACTTATAAGAAGGATGGATTGGTATCAAGATGGACGAGACAAGTATAAGTCCATTCTATGGTGTATAGAATGTGGCAAGGAAGGGAATCATGATAATAAGTGTCCAAGAATCAAAATATAGTTATGTGAAATATGTAGAGTGGTGGGCATGTGACATCTCACTGCCATCTCTTAAAATAGTATGTAAGGGATCCACATACTTTGTATTGTAACTTATGTAAGCAACTTAATCATGATGAAAAATGTTACAAATATCTCCAATAAATAAAAGAGGATAGTACAAATATTGTGTTTGCAGTTGATGCGTATAAAATAACTACTACAACTAAGACAATTCATAGTTCATAAGTTAGCATGGTAGGTGCACCATAGTCAAGTCCATGGATTTCAAAGGGATTGCAATATCAACCTATAGGTATGACTATTTGGACACCATCATCTTAGGTTTGGATAGCTCCATCTCAAAATTGGACACCTCCATCAACATAATATCAATCTTCATCCCATTAGAATCTTGTGATTCTCAAGATCAATAGAAACTTGGGCAACATCACTTCCTCGCTAGTAATATGGTGGGTATGATGATCTATATCAACAATAAGGGTGAAATGCACAATATACTTATAAGAGATTTGGGCTACAATAGTCAAATGGCTAGGGATTCTAAGCAAACATAGGAGGATATAGGGGAAGATACCAAGGTGGTGTAGAAATAGGTAAGGGAAATAATTTCCAATAACCTCAAATTTAGTGCTACTTGTATGGAGAATTTAATCATGTATAAAGGATTTGTCCATCAAATCATCAGTGACAATCCTATGATGTGTATTGTAGGGTTTCAAATCAACATGACAAAGAGGACTGTTTCATTTTGGATAAATATCAAATGAATAAATAGGTAATAATTTTGAATAGGATTAATTTACAACACTAAGAAGATTCCTTTATATAATAAGTCACATGAAAAAAACATGCAAAACAAGGATTACTACCTTTGAATATGCCATAAGAAGAATGAATAAGAAAGGATCAACAAGATAAATATCCCAAACTAGTTATCAAGAAAGGATTAATGTGATAAGCTTCACAGGTTTTGAAAATAATCCAATAATAAGAGACAACTAAAGATGATGTTGTAGCTATGGATGCATAGATATATGGATAGATATTTCACATTATGTAATAAGAAAGTGTTGTCACTAACCTAACAGATTTAATGAGGTTACTCATCATGTTGTGTAAGGAAGAAATTTCATAAAATATCACCAGCATGTTCCATAATTTGTTGAAATGTGCATATAAAGGCTAGTAATAGACAAATAGAATGATATGGTATGTTAAGACTTAAAAACCTTGGGATTTTTACTCTAGAATGGATATTGAGTTGGTAGGGTATGAAATACCCAATGTAGTATTTAATTTTGGTAGTACCATTAACATGTTCCTGAGATCAACATGGGTAGCTATTAAATGATGTACTCTAAGTTATAGTCTTATCACTTTAAGCCTTGCATACTATGGATGAGTTGAACTTATTGGACATCTATAGGATTTGGAAATCAAAGTCATGGAGTTGAGTCTATATGGTGACGTTGAAGTCATTGACGTGAAGATAGACGAGACTCAGTACCCTACATTAATTTAAAGAAGTGGGCATATGATGGTCAGATGACCATCAACATAGTGATGAATGAACTAGAATCCCATCAAGGAGATAAGATCATATTAGTTCCATTAAATAAATATAGGCAAAAACCATATTGCATACCCAAATATCCTAACTTACCATATGTTTGTGGTGAAAGTAGTTGGATGAAAGTGAACATAGAAGATTAAAAAAAATCTCTATGAGTTACTCAATATAGAGTTTTATATATTAATACCAATACATAACCACAAACTCTCTATGAAAGGAACAACTACCTTACAATCAGGTGCTAAATCACATAGAGATTCCATAGTTAAAATTGCAATATGTGTGATCTATGTCTTTAAGGTCACAAAACTAGTTTGACATAGACTTCTTATACCATAAAAGTCATATGGACAAAGATTACATGGAATTGACTCTGAAATGCATTCTACCATGTGATATAACTTATTTAGTGAAAGGGTATTTTAATATGCATATACTCAACTAGGTCAAGGGAGATCATGATATATGTCCTATGTGGATGGTCTTTGTGATAAAATACCAAATACCCCAATATTTTGCCATTGAGGATGTCAACTAATTTATCCTTTGATTCCTACAACATGTATTAGATACTGACTAAAGGGCAAATGATCTCAATTATGAACTAAATGGGATTACTATGAATTGGTGGTTAGATTAAATGATGAATAACTGAGCTAGGATTAAGCATGTGATATACTTTTAGCCCAGTTCTAGTTATCAGAAGATGTTAGAAAATAATGGCTAGTTTTTAAAGAGGGAAACTCTTTGTATATTCATATTTATTAATGCATCAAAGTCTCTCTTTTATAAGCTATGGATTTGAATTACTGGGAACATGTTTTCAAATATACACTAAATTTTTCCCAATTGACTAGTACCTAAATCAAGAGTGCATGAGAGAGATAAAGCATTGGGCACAGGGCCAAAGTGACTTCATTCAAATGTTCATTTTTTAAGATGATAAACCCTTGATGCACCAAGCATTACAAAAATTAAATAATTTTATATCATGGTAGATATGGGGACTTAGATAGTATTGTTGAGTCACATTCACAACAAAGTGTAGCCTACAACTTGAATGAAGCCTTACAAATTTATAAATTAGAAAAAATAAAGGAGTGAATCCTTGTGCAGCCTTACCATAGGATACAATATCAAGATGATGGATGTCCAATTCATATGATGAGTATGACATGGATTTATCCAATCTATTTGAACCTGACTGAGAGGTGGAGCCACTCCTCAACCCAGTCATAGAGCAGATAAGAGAAGAAAAGTTGTGACATATTAATTTTATAGAGTGGCAAGCCTAGTAGATACTATGTGACTCAATTCTTGAGGGGAAACATAACATTTATTAATAACCTTTGAAGGAACATGTGGGTAACATTGGAATAGAGGTTGTTCCCAAGTTAGCACATATTGGAGATTATTGGTCTTAGGAAGACATATCAGAAGTTATGCATCTCTTAAGGGATTACCAGGATGTCTTCCCTATAACATGTACAAAGGTTAAGGGTGTGTATCCATCCTTAGGGTAAATTCACATTGAGCTAAAGGAATGTGCACACCTAATCATTAAAATACCCTATCGATTGAATCCAAATATGAAGGTTAAAGTGAAAGTTAAGTTGGATTGCATATATGAAGTTGGTATTAGTTTCTTGTAGAGAAAGCCAACTAGGTTAGCCCCAAGGTCATGCAACCTAAGAATACTAGTGAGATATGAATCTATGGAGACTATCACATCTTGAATGAGGTTTTTGTTAATTATCCCTTTCTTATTATATTCATAGATTAAGTTTTATAAATGGTCGCAAGGCATGAAGTGTATTCTTTCATAGATGGCTTCAGTGGATATCATCAGATCCTGATCATAGAAGAAGATAAGGCCAAGACCACTTTATCAACTAAATGGGGTGCCTTTGAATTTAAGGTAATGTTATTTGGTTTGAAGAATTCACCTCTATTTTTTTCTAGAGTTATAGTCCTTGTATTTAAGGATTTTATCCATTGATTTTTAGAAGTCTACTTGGATGACTAAGCAGTGTTTTCTTTGTTCATAAATATTTTTTTAAAACTTAAAAATATGTTGGAAAGATTTAAGGCACTATAAGTTGCACACAATTTGAATAAATGTTTATTATTCACATCATTTGGAGTTCTAATAAAACATGTAGTTTGCATTAAGGTCATCTTGTTGGATCAAGCTAATATCATAGTAATTGTGGGAATACTTCCACCTACAAGTTCAATGGAGATGTGATATTTTATAGGACATACAAGATACTAACAAAAGTTCATTAAAGGATATTCAACCATATTTTACCCTTTGGATAAGTTGTTGTGTAAAGTAATGTAGTTTGTATGGATAGAGGAATGCCAAGTAACATATATTGAATTAAAGAAGAGACTGGTGATTACACTGATTCGGGTCTTCCTAGATTGGAGTAAACCGTTTCATGTACATTTATATGCATCAAGAATCATATTTGGAATGGTATTAGTGCAACTACGAGAGGGTGGATTGGATCACCCTATCCATTTTACAATTAAGAAATTATCTTCTATAGAGAAAAATATATTAGAACTGATCAAGAGGAATTAGTTATGGTGTTTGTACTTCTAAAAATTTTGGCACTATATTTTGGCCATACCTTTTGAGTTATTCACCAATTACCAAGCGTTATGATACTTGGTTAGTAAGCCCATGTTGGGATGATGCATTTCATGATGGTTGATTCTCTTCCAAGAATTTCAATTATAGATAAATGTTAAGCTAAGATGGGAGAATGTGTGTCTAGATTATTTAAGTAGGTTAAAAAATGGTGAGGAACTAGAAGAGATCCTAGATGAGTCTCCATATTCACATTTATTTCATGTGTCTACAATCCCAAAGCATTTACAAGATATAAAAAAATTTCTTGAATATGAGTTATTTTTAGAGTATTATGTGGAAAAAGATAAGAAGAAACTTATTACTAGAGTCTTGCCACATAGTATTATGAATAGATTTATTTATCATTTGGTAAGGATGAGGTTTTGTGTAGAGTTGCATTAGAACATGAAAGGCCATAATTGCTTGAGGAGGCACATAAAGGGATCACATGGAGTCACTTCATAGGATACACAACTATGAGGAAGATCTTACAGAGTATCCTTTGGTGTCCCTATTTGTTTTAATATGACCACATAGTTACGTAACAATGTGATTTATGTTAGTAGGTGGGCAACCTAAACCAAAGAGATGAAATGCCTCTACAACTGATGCTAGTGAAACAACCCTTTGAGCAATGGAAAATTAATTTTATTGGGCCCATTATTCCACCTAGTAAATGTAACAATACCAAATATATTATTACTATGAAAAACTATTTTATGAAGTGGGTGAACATTGCTACAACACCTAGTTGTGGTGCTCAGGATGTAACAAAGTTATTATATGACCATATCATTACTAGGTTTGCTTGTCTTATAAAATTGGTGAGTGATATAACCCATTTTTTGAACAAAACTATAAATATTCTCATTGATGAATTTTTAATTTTTCACCACAAAAGTATAGCATATCACCCCCAGGCTAAGGACCAAGACGAAGTTGTGAACAAGGTGTTGGGTAAGATGCTTATTAAAGTTTGTGATGTTCAAAGGGGTGATTGGGAACACCAACTTTCTACCATTTTATGGGTGTATCACACACATTATAAATATATGACAAGGTTCACTCTATTTTAATTGGTCTACAGATTGGAAGTAGTCATGCCCATGGAGTATGTTTTATCTAGTATGTGAATCATACTCATTATGCATATAGGTGATTAGGAATCATTAACAAGTAGGTTAATAGAAATAAATATCATGGATGAAGATAGACATAGATCATCTTGGACACAAGAGGTGCATAAATGTATCCAAAAAACCTAACATGATAAGAAGCTATACACCAAAGAGTTTTAGGTGAATCAACTGATATTACTTAATGATAATCAGTTTAGAGCCCTTTCAAGTAAGCTCAACATTAGATAGAAAGGTCCATAAATTATCCATGAGTTATTTTAGATAGAAATGATAGTCTTAAGATATTTTAAAGGCATCATTCTACCTAGGTGGGTGAATGGTAGTAGGCTCAAACCCTACCACCAATAATCTATCTCTACAAGTATGAGAAAGTGTATAATTGCACTATGTAGTTTAGAATTTCTTTTAGTTATGTTGTTAGCATGTAGTTTTTTTTTTTATTGTGTGCATAAGTTAGATTATGCTCTTTTTGAGTCATATAAGATTGGAATAAAGAGTAATGTTATCGAAGGTTCTAGTGTATGGTGAGCTCAAAAATATAGTGTATGACTTCAATTAAGCTTAGGAATAATTTGGTAGAAAAATCTCAAGAATATATGAATACTAATGGTCAAATTCAACCATTAATGACAAATTAGGTGAAGAGATTGATAAATATCCCAAAATAGATTATAACTCAACATCATGGATGGAATAATTCAATATAGTGTAGGGAACATATGGTGATGGGATAAATCTTGTATTTCACATGCTACCAAAAGGCTAGGCTAGCTCAATAAATTTTACACATTAGTTGGACATGAATCTTCCCATTTAATGCATGTATAGGAAATATTGAATGATAATCAAGAAAATTTAAAGTGAGGAAGGTAGACGAGTGAGTACGAAGATATAAAAGTATGGTTAAATACATTATTTGGGCATCTTACACTTAATGCATACTGATCTATTTTCCATCTTAACATTTTTCCATCTCCTTGAGAAAATAGCATAAGTTTTCTACATTTTGCATCTTTCTAAAATTTGAGAGAGTTATGTTTCCTAGTCACTCAAAACTCTTATTGATTCATAAAAGGAATATTTAGACATTATGTTAGCTTTGTGAAAAACTAGATTTTAAGACATGGATGCTTCAAAATTCATCAAAGTTAATGAGCAGAAGTTGTTCATTCTAGAGGCTATCCAAGGTGTGTAACCCCTTGCTTTATCACAACAACATCTATTTCACACTATAAATGTCAAGTGCCTAATCTAGATATAAAATTTCAATGACCTTGGTGAAATTAGGTAATTATTACTAGGTTAATATAATGATGGTAAGATATATCTATCGTAGGATGATACCATATACATCAATGAGGTTGTGATGGCATTCACAATAGGCTTGCTAGCTCAAGGTAAATCAATAGAAGCTTATAAATCTAAAGCACCACCCATTCTACTAGAAGTTCAAGAAGCCTATGTTAGGGGTCTTAAGGGAATCCCACTTAAAAATATTATAGATAAGAAAATATAAGTATTCATAGCATACATCACATGATGCTATTGGAAAATGATGAAAAATGCCAAACAAGACACCAAGGGTGTAATTGACATTGCCCACTGCATCATTTGCCTCAACAAAAAAATCAACTCTCTAGAATTCTTGGTCTTCAATTTGACCATTGACATTGACAAAATCTTGACTTCTATAAAAGAAAATTTATAATATCAATTCTTTGTTCTCCTATTGGTCTTCACACAGTAGAAGTCACCTGAAATATATGTGCATCTAAATGTCAATTATTGGGCTAACATTAAGCTTTGGAATTTGATTTAGATTCTATAGAGTACATAATTCACACACCAAGAAATTTTTTTATTAGGGTGGGAGGAGTTGATCTATCTTGTTACATCTAATCTAAAGTTCCTCCTGATGTAATGTACTATTTGGGTTAACATGCCATGGTGACCAAGCTTTTCAAATGCATCATGGTGCATATACATGAGTTTCCCACTAGAACAAGTCCTATTTTACCATTTTTCATCTATATGAAAATGGCGTAGAAAAAATTGAACAAATAGAAATCATTAGCTACACATTACATAATGCCACTATAGGTAGTACCTCTAAGAGTTTCAATATTGATAGTGCAACAACCCAATCCTAGCATATCATAAATGTATAAGGAAAAAAGAAAAACATTAATTTAAATCCAATCCCCTCCTCCACTAAAGATAAAAACATGCATCACTTCTACATGGCCGGATGATCCCAAGGTGCCAGTGATCATATCCATTTGTGAATTTCCAATAATGGGGACTGATGATCAAGAAGTATATCAAGTCATGATTTTTGAAATGGTTGGGGACCTATATGAGAATCAAGAGGAAGATAATTTATTTTTTAAAGTAGTGTGCATGGTGTAAGTTAAAAAATAGGTACCAAAGGAACTCTGGGTTGACATCTTTGATTGTCTTCCTTCTATCATAATTGACATTATTGAACAAAAAAATGGGTTATAAAATATTACAGTAGATCTATTTTCCAAGATCCAACTGAAGACTTTTTATCCATCATAACCACTTCTTAATAACCCCCTAGAGTCCCTTTTCCATAGACACAAAATGCATAGGGAGGTTAGGTTATCTCCAACTATCAATGAGCATGCTAGAAAGTTTACCATCATAAAGTATTAGCCTACATAACTTGAGTCACCATAGATCACAATGAAGGAGGAATAATAATCACAAGATGAGATTTCATGGAAATCCAAACACAAACTGGTTACTGGTAGTAAGTTAAAAACTTTTATTTCTAGGGAAATGATCTAAGGTGACACAATTCCATCATCCAAAAAAGAGTTAATTATAGATACTAAAGAGCTAGAGATGGAGAAATAAACTTCAAAGGAACAACAAGCTTCCCATGAAGAGTCATATATGGATACAATACACAAATTTCACGTGGAGCATAAAATTCAAATGAAGGATGAGGCTTGTAATAAGGTCGACAATGGACAATAGTAGTAACAAGCCACATCCTAAAAACCAACTGATGAAGTTGAGGCTCTAAAATAGGACACTAATGAAGAGGAACTTTAAAATCCAAAGGAAGATGTTGTTTAGGTAAATATGGAGGATAAGGACATATACTTGAACACTAAGGTACAAGAGACATAGATGAGGATGGAGGAGGCCAACCAATAGAATCAGGTTATAGAAGCTAAAGTGAAATGTATGAAAGATGCAACTATGTAGAAGACCCCTGATGCTAAAGAAGAGAAGAAGAAGAAGAAGAATAAAGTTTAAAAATTAAGTAAATAAAAATAAAATTGAGGAGGAGGTAAATAAGAAGGAAATACATGAAGACGCATAACTAACGGTGCAATCATAAGAGGAGCAAACCATTGAGAATCCAAAGTTAGACAAAGTTGAGTTAACACAAAAGGAAGGTGTTAATAGGACCATAAAGTAAGATATAGCAGGGGAAGTATATAAAATGGAACAACAAACTCTTAGTGATGAGAATCCATAAGATACCCATATAGCACATCCACTACAAAACATTTGGCTTTAGGATGTCCCCGATCCATCTTCTTAACACAACACATTTTAGCTACTAATCAGACCATTGTGATTGTCCCTACAACCACGTCATATACATATGCTAATATTTTTATAAATAAAGGTGATAATTTATTATCTTTGGACATCATATGGTTTCCTAAATCTTGGATCACTAGTCTAGGGTAGTTGGTGTTAATGATCTAGCATGCATTGGTGAATCGAAGGTTCAATTCTGCATTATCATCTCTTGACTACAAGACTTCATAATCTAATTCATAAGCCTTCTATGAAATTTACTCCTAGAAATTCATTATGCCTTCAGTTTTCTTCTTTATCAACAATTGATAAACATCCAAATATGTTTCCTACATAGTCATAGTTAAAGCCATGGATTTTTCTACAATTATTGTAGGGGTCATTATGAATTATTCAAATGGGAGTGAAAGGTTAGTGCATCAGGTATATGATGTGGGATCATTACATAGCAATTATCTAGTTATTTTTATTATAGTCTAAGATGCCTCCTCCTGTGCACCACCTTACGTTTCAAGTGTCAGTTGCGCTGCACTTTACTCTTACTACTTGGGTTTTTTATCTACTTCCTACTTTACTTTAGCTTCAAATTCAA
The DNA here is from genome assembly GCA_037957365.1 of Torreya grandis. NCBI lineage: Eukaryota > Viridiplantae > Streptophyta > Pinopsida > Cupressales > Taxaceae > Torreya > Torreya grandis. The sequence goes on from JARHVA010000881.1 coordinate 1,187,765, forward strand.
TAGTACCCTTGACTTTAGCCTCAGCTTTAGATTTATATTTTTATTTCACTTTAATCTTAACTTCTACTATATCCTTGACTTCAACTTTAACTTCCTTCTCATCAACTTCATACTTAGCCTTTTACTTTGCTTGAGCCTTTATAATTGTTGTTGATTCCTCTTTATTTTTTTGTGAAACCTGTGCTTCTTATTGTTTCTTTTCCACTTATTTTTTTGATTTCATATTTTCTTATGATTCTTTGGCTATATTCTTTTGAGCCTTAGCTTCTTTGGATTATTTTATTTTTAGCCTTTACTTCTTCAAATCTTTGATTTTGAGCCTCTACGTCTTCAACTTTCTTTTTGCTCCTCCTCTATAGCCTATTGTTTGTGTTGTTATTCTTCCTTCATAGCCTTGTGATTTTCCTCTTGCTTCGTATTCTTATTCTCTTCCTTCTCCTTCCTTTTATTTATAATATTTTGATGGATCCTTTTATTCTTGTGTAGCTTTGTGTTGTGGCTTCAACTTTTCTTCAGGTGTGTCTATGGAGTTATATGAATCTACTACTATAATTTATTTATAATATTTTGAAGATGATACTTTTAGGATAGTACCCCACCATGCAACTATCATATTTATATAGGTTGGAGGTGGAGTGAGGCTCTTTTTTTGCCTCTTCATAGCCTGGGCCTATGGTTCTTATTATGATTCATGTGTTTAATGTGCACCATTCTCTTAATTTGGTTTTACAAAATACACTATTCTATCCTTAATCATTAGAGAGGGTTAAACTATAGCATATGTCTAAGGTCTACACATTAAAGGTGGTGTTGGTATTTCTTATGGTAGTAGTTATACTTCTTCCATAGTAAAGGATCCTATAGTTAGATCTTCTTGAAATAGTAGGGCCTAAAACTATTGTTTGGATACTATTAACCACTTTCTAGTTCCAAACCTATAAGGGGGTCAACCTAATGCCTTGAATCCTGATCCATCCTTAGTATCATGGTTGTCATTCATATCATGAGCTAGGATGGTGTTTAAGTAGTTCATTATCTTTTCATGATTATAACTTTTCTTTTTCAGTCTTCATTTCTCTTTTCTAGATTGAGTCAAGTATTTTCATGATGATATAACATGCTTGGATGGTCCTTGATTACCTTGATGGAGTCCCAATAATTAAAAATGCCATGGTGAAGGAAAATGGAGAAGATAGTATAGTGCCAATTCATGAGCACCCTTGATATGTCTAGCAACATGAGGTATGTTATCTTTCAAGTTTCAAGAACATTATGGAAGGTTTCTTAAAATTCATTTGTAGTTTGTCATAGGTCATAAAGGTATTTTATATGTATTGACATGATAATTCAGTTGATATACCTCTTAAGGCCATATATGTTTCTCAAAGTTGATGTTTTTGGTCATAATGAGACCTAATTGGGCCTTGATGGATCACTAATTCATCCTACATGCATTTAGTGGACCTCATAAAACTCATCAAGACATCACTAGATGATTTTATAACTTATTAAATCCATTAGCACCATGATCTTCCTCTCAAATGGGACCCACATGTGCTAAATAATGACTTTTAAACTCCCTCAATTTGTAACATCATATGTTAATAGTGTCATATGACTCCTATTTTCCCTCTAAAACACTTGTTAATGATGTTTTAGGTCTAAAGAAAGAATAATTACATAGAAAATGGTAGGTTGCAAAGGTTTATTAAGTAGTATAGATATGGACAGACTCAGGTGGGATCATTATTTTGTAAAGGGAGGTCAAATATGTTAAATGGATAAGAAATTAATGTTTTAAAGTTCTATGGAAGCCCAAAACTACCCCATCTCTCCCTCTAACTCATTGGTAGACTTAGAGAGATCCTCAGGTTTATGCTTATACCATGTAGTGGGGAGAAAATGGGGGCTCAATCTAATAACCAAATAAAGTAAACTCATGTAGAATCAACCCATGGGAATTTTTATATGGATTTGTCTCATGAAATTTATGAACATTCCTTAAGAATTTAAGGAATTTGTATGCCCTTCTCATCTACATAAGCCAAGTTGGATTGAATAGTTTTAAGAGTTTTTTGACTTATCTACTCAAACCAGTGATGGATGTTGTTTCATTAGGTATTTAAGGATCCTTACATAGAATTATTAGCACTTGAATCACACTTTTTATTTCATATCACTACCAGACCTTCAATACTAATTCTTGTGTGTGATCTACAAACATGTTTATGCAATAGATAAAGATTTGATGTCTTCATCAAAAGTTATTAACAAGATTAAAGAGTTGATATAGTTTTTTAAGGTTTATAATGCCTTATTTCTTAGGTTGGAGGTCTAATTAACTTTTTTTACTTGAGAATATCTTAAGGAGAAAGGGCTTGTGCATACTTTAGACCCACTGCATGATGAACATTTTATGTGGCTCAATGGCATCTACAAAACCTCAGATGCAACTCAAGAACATATAATAAGGTGTTAGACTCATGGTGGAGTGTCATCATATCCTTAAAATAAACTTTTCCAACCTTCATGGTGGCCTCACAAGCTTAGACACCATTTACCTTATCTACAAACCCACACAGTCACTTTTAGCAAAGTTTAAGGTATTTCATAAAAGTTAAGGTTTTTTTTGAGTTTCCAAGGTTTCACTTTAAGGGTTGTTTCATCTCTATCTCCAAATTGTCATATTTGTTTCAATATGTGTAAAGGGTTTACAAGATTCATGTGGTTGGTTTAAGAAAAGTTTTTACCCTCCATTTCACATCACTTTCATGCTCCTATCATTTCACTACCATTCACACTTTGTTACCCCTATTTTCATGTCTTACACTCCATATATCTCCACTGCCACCATCCTCCATTCATCCATCCTTCACTCCAAATATAGACTATTCCTCCATACTCCCTTTAAACCATAAAAATATATAAAACCATAACGTGTTGGACCCATATGGTCATTTAATGAGCTAAGGAGGCAAGTAGACACCTACAACCAGCCCTTTTGGGCCTACTATAGTAAGGTCTCCTACAAAAGATAATGTGTATATCATTTAAAGACATGGAGATTCATTTCAACATGAGGAGATATGCATTATAGAAGATATGTGGATATATAAAGGTGTCATTAGGGTTTGAGAAGATATTGATCACTCTTCTCTCATACAAATATGATAATCAGACCCTATATACAACAAGCATGTATGAGAGCAAACCTATAATAGAGTTGACGCATGTGAAGATCCATACCTTGCTTTTGGTAAGAGGGAAATTGTAAATCATAAGAAAGAGTGAGGTTCATACTAGTGGAAAAGGCAACACTTTATGGTTATAACCACTAAGAAGGTAGATTAACACCCAAACAAGCTTAAAACCACATAGGCATATAAAGAGTTGAGCCCTGATCATGAGGAGGGTAAGGTGTACAAAGAAAGAAACATTAGAAAATAACCACTTGAGTGTGATACTAACTTTGAGGCATGTTTTTGACATTCCATGATCATAAATACCTCAAGAGATTATGATAAGGCCATACTCAGAATGTCCATGCTCAAACACATAGTCAATAGGCAGTTTACATCTAGTCTAAGCCAAAACAGTGGTTTAAGGACTTTATAGGCATAAACAAGTCTTAAAAATTAGTATGAATGGTCATCATGACCCATTCAAGGGGCTCATGTATTCACTTGGACTAGACAAATAGTGGGTATACCCACTATTTTATCTCAGACCAAGCAATGTCTATGATAGTTTTTTGTGGGTTGAAAGGTTCATCCATGCCATGAAAGGTCTGTAGGAAATTTGAGATCAACATAAGTTTTTTTTTCAATTCAAAATGATAGATAATGTTCTCAAACTTCCTCTAAAGGGTCTAACACCTAGATCTAAAATCAAGATCCTTGGAGATAGGATAATACAGTCAAGCACACAATCTTGCTCACAAACCCTAGTGTCATATTAAAATACCTTCAAGCCCTTATAGCAAGCTGGAAGGGTAGGGTGAGGTATATGAAAATGTTTAAGTGCCAAGAGGTAACAAATTTGATCAAGGTGTATTCAAACCCTTCTCAATCTAATCAACTTATTCATAGTCAATCTAAAGCTCACCTTCAAATTCTTACCCACCACCACATGCATGATCAAGGCCAAAGATCCTAGGGAAGTTTAAGTCTCCCTATAAACTAAAGATCCAATAAATATTGGTTGGTAGTTGGGAGATATCCTTTATGAACAAACCTTAATAAAATAACCACTTGGAATTGCCTATAAATAACCCTAATTACAACTTTCCATGTTAATTTCTTGATGCATCCTTTGCATGGAAGCCTAACCCATTCATGGAAGATGAGGAGGTTAGTTCCCTATAAATTCATGGCATTTTTTTTGGTTTAGATGTTTGTACAGTATGAACCATTGTTAATATGGTGGACATCTCATACACTACATAAACCTTAGAAGTGACCTAATGGTGAAGTTTGGTGTCAAAACCCATCCAAATGATATAATTTGACCATGAAATGACATTTAAGGTATCCTAAGGTCCTCTGAGCATCATAACGACTAACTAATTGGCACGTGTAGTGGTCAAACTATACATAATGAGCCTAAAAGTGCTAGTTTGAGTTTAAAAGTAGAGAGATTGGGAGTGTTTATGTGAAAAATTAAGTTTAAGAGGAAGAATGAGTCTTATAACATCTGAACAAGCACTCTAAAAACCCCCAAGGTGACCTTTATGACTGGTTCAACAGGCAAATAATCATAAGTGTTAATATAGATGACTATGTGTTCTTTAAAGAAGTCAAATGGCCTAATTGTGCCAATGGTGTTATCCCATGAGGTCTCTAAGGTGATATTCAGGTTATACATGAAGTAATAGTGCATTAAAACCTTAAGGTTTATGCCAATGTTCATGATTCAGGTATGTAGACAAACCAATCCATAGCTTGCACTATGATGGTATTACCAAAAGGTGGAGAAGAGGCTCATTTGAGTGTCAATAACACTTACAATATTTAGGAAAGGAATCATTATGATGTTTAGACACATTATTATCACTTTTAACCTTAAAAGAAGTCTTTATAATAGACCATTCTACCTTTAGACACATAAAAGCTACTCAAAATGCATGTTTTTCACATAAAGAGCATCTTCAAATGCTCATCATAGCTTGAATGTTATGCATGAGGAGACCAACACGTTAGGGAATGTAAGGAGATCTATTGGCTTGAATTTTGTGCAATTATTTTAGAGATCCAAGATTTGATTTCTAAAAACCACCCCTAAGACCCCCAATGCTCCTAAACCTCCCTTAAACCCTAATAGTGACTCGACTATATAAGTTTAATGAAAAATGCATTCAAATTCTTAGGACTTGCTTATCTAACACTTGGATCATGTTTCTAGCTCATAGGGGCTCATGTTCATGATACCTGATGGTACAAAAACTATATAGTCACTTCCTAAAAATGTAAGTTTGTAGGTTTTTATGCATAATATTTTTTGCAGGGCCTAACCAGTGATAAGAACCTGTATGCTATAATATAAAAAATTAGATAAATACTAAATATATTAAATATATATTCCTTTCTTGGAAGGAACAAATCTTAATCATGGGCCACTTTAAGGGGGCTATCTCCTTTGAGCCAGGCCTAGTTGCAAATAACTCTTCGATGCCTTATAACATCATATGCCTCTATACTTATACTATTTTTTACCTACCCCACTCCATAGTCTAATGCATGTTGGATTATTCCCTATACTATTATACCGCTCTAGGTACATTGCATTCCATCCCCCTTAAATATGTTTTTCCCTCAAAACATGATAAGAAATAAGAGGAGGACCAAATGAAAGCCAAACCAAAAATAGGTTAAAGACTAGATGGAAGATTTGTCATACATTCATTTCAACTTCCACTTATTTTGTATGTGTTATGATAGGGGCATGTATAATAATAAGGTGAACATAAGCACTAAAATATAAGGTATATGTGCATAAATAAGGATGAGTGGAATAATCATAACTAGAATCTGACAGTGAGAGTTGAACAATGAAATTTGAAGCTTCGTAATGATCACCTCAAATATAAAATAGTGTACAAAAAATAGTTATCCCTATGAACCAACTGAGGGTACATGCCATCACTCTTAAAATTATTTTCCTAGGGATGTGGAGCCTCAATTGCCTATTTGGGATCTATGATTGTCATATTTGGCTCATCTAAGGTCTACTCGAGCATGGTGGTTACCTAAATGGATACATTAGAGTGCTCAATCACTTTTAGAGCTTATTTTGGTGCTTTGATGGTCTAAGGGGGAATTGTTTAGAGATGTTAATAGTTGAAGTAGTCTTTAGTGAGCTTGGCTAAGCCCAAAACTCCCATCATTATGTGAGGACTAAACATTTCAACCTCATGTTGAATTATATCGTTACAACCACTTATGAAGTAATATGAGAAGGCATCAGACAAGCCTACAATCTGGTTGGTGAGTGCTTTAAATGTTGCTTGATATTCTCAAGTAGTCCCCATTTGACAAATTTGATTTAAGACCATAATGAAATTACCTCCAGATAAAATAGGAGTCCCCATAATTATAATCGAAGGGATGTCAATTTCAATAGAAAATGCATCCGCTACAATATGACCAAATTATGATTTTTTATTTTTTAAAATATAGATAGTCACTAAGACTAAAATAAATTATATAATAATCAATGAAATGTAAAAATTCAAACATTTATGTAAAGACATAAACAAGGTGCACAAAACCCAGAAATGGTTTGATGCAATATATTATAGTCTGAGAGTAGTTTAACAAAACCTAGTCAGGTTTTATGTGAGAAAAAAATTGAAATCAACACTTGAAAATGATAGATTTGGGATTCAAATTTTGACTAAAACAAGAGATAGAGATGTATATTTGATTGTTAAAAAACCTGAAATATGCAATAGATGAATTATAATTATTCCATGAACTTCCAAAATATGCCTATAATATAAAAACTCACTATAAAAATACCTCAAATTTTCTTGTGACGAAAAAATTTAGCCCTAGAAAGTACTCTGATACTAATGATAAGAAGCTACTATCTCACATACTCAAAATATAGATAAATACTAATTATATTAATTAAATATTCATTTTTGGTAGGAAAGAATAACTCCACAATCACTTGCCACTTTGAATGGGCTACCTCCTTTGAGTAGTGAAAGTCGAGCAATGAAAGTTGAAGCTTGGTAATGATCACCTCAAATCTAGAATAGGGTTGCATAAAATAGTTATCCTTGTGAAATAACTGAGGGTACATTCCATATTCCTTAGCATTGTTTTTTTAGGGAGGTGGAGCTTTGATTCCCTACTAAAGATCTATGATTGTTAGCTTGGAATCATCTGGGGTCTGCTCGAGTATGGTGGTTGCTTGAATGGACTCATTGGAGGAGTGTTTGGGCACTTTTGATGCTTTCTCTAGTGATTTTTCCATTTTAGGAGGCATTTTTTAGAGATGTTTCCAGTTGATGAGGTCTTTAGTGAACTTGGCTAAGCCCACATCTTCCATCATTATGTGAGGACTAAACATTTCAACCTCATGTTGAATTGTATTGTTAAGACCACTGATGAAGTAACATGGTAAGAAGGAATTTGAGAAGCCTACAGTCTAGTTCACAAGTGCTTTAAATGTTGATTGATATTCTCAAATGGTCACCATTTGATGAAGTTGAGTCAAGGCCAAAATAAAATTACCTCCAAATAAAATAGGAGTCCCCATAAAAACTAGAGATTAAAAATATTGACAAAAGAAGATGTTGGCTTTAATAAAAAATGCATCCATTATAATACAATAAATATTTTGATGACAAGATGACTAGATGACCAATATCTTACTCACATGACAATACCACTACTATTTTTTTTTTTTTTTTTAAAAGTACTATCAATTACTAAAACTAAAATAACTTTTACAATAGTCTACTAAATTTAAAAATTCAAAATGTTCTAGAAATCTAAAATAGAGATGCACTAAACCCAAAAATTATTCAGCCCAATTCATCACTGTTTATGATAAACTATAAGAATAACCATCAATTTTTTTAAAGACCAAAAACATAGATTTGTACTTGAAGCTACAAATAAATGATAAATCTGATTGGCTTCAAATAACCTGCACTTTAACAATCATAATCTTCCACTCATCTAAAACACATATCTCTACCTACAGTACCACTCAAAAACTCACTCTAAAATATCTTACACAAATTATATATCTCTCTCATACACAAAACCTTCATGAAACTATGCAAATGATGTAAAACTATCTCTCTAATCTTACTACAATGGAAAAAAAATTGGCCCAAGAAAGTGTTCTTATATCAATGATAAGAACCTATATGCTATAATATAGAAAATTAGACAAATACTGAATATATAAAATATGTATTCCTTTTGTGGAAGGAACAACTCTAAATCATCAGTCACTTCAAAGTGGCTACCTCCTTTGAGCCAGGCCCAGTTACAAATAACTCTTCGATGCCCTATAACATCATATTCCTCTATACTTAATTTCTTACCTACCCCACTCCATATTCTAATGCATGTAGGATTATTCCCTATACTATTATACCCCTCTAGGTACATTATAACCAGAAGTTAAAAATTATGGGAGAGGTAGGTTGAAGGCTTATTCTACCTCTATAATGTTATAATTATGCATGAAGGTGCCTGCAAATAGATCTACCATCTCATGCTAAACTACCAGTTTGTGAATTGGTTCAGGTGGCCTAGTCATGTAGGGATAATGTGTTTATAGGTGAAGAACACTTAACAAATATTAATTCTAATGCATAAGGGTTAATATAAAGATGATTTAAGTCTTCTCAAATGATTTGGGATCCTAGTTCAGTTATTTGATCATTCAAATAATAAATATGAACAGAAAGTTGAAGGACAAGCAAAATAGGCCCACTTATCTTACAAGTAGAAAGGTCTAAGAGACAAAGAATGGCATGGTAGCATTAATGAACCATATTCAAATATTGGTAACTATCATCTAGGAGATCACATCCCAAAATGAAGGCCATTATGATAGGTTAAAGATAGTTTCAAGGACCATTCTACATGCACATTAAAGGGAGGTTGTCCAACACCTCTTGGAGGTATATCCACACTCTATTTGCATTGTGTAACTACCATTGGAGGGAATATATGTCTATTTTAAGCATCATTAAGGCTTTAATAAATTCAAATTTGGGAGTTACAACCTTCATGCCTAATCTCAATGCTAAAGTGGACTCATTGAAGGCATGTCAATGCTTGAGGATGAGGAATAGGCATGTTGCAACTGCCATACGCCACCTTGGCCTCATTCATGGCCTCTCCCACACTTGTAATCTTCTCTCCTCTCCTTAAATTTTTTTATTTAAGTAGGCATTGAGCTCTTTCTTTGGCATCCCTCGACTAGGTGTAGTGAAGCTCTACTAAAATTGCCTTATACTCATTTGAATCAACAAGAGAATACTTGTAGAATTGTGTTAAATGATAGTGTGCTTTATGAAAGTTTGATTTGTAGAATTTATGCATTGTGTGGTCATCTGTAGGTAATATTATACACCTAACTTTAGGTTACTAGTATATTTTAGGTTGTATCAAGTCTTAACAAGTAGGAATGTTATTGAAGTGTCATAAATCAATAGTGTCTTATGCAAATCTAGGCCTTGGTACTTCAAGGTGCAAAATCCTACTCAACCTCCATATTAAATATTCATGATTAGAATACCATCAAGAAGTCTAATCAGTTGTAGTTTCCATTAGATTCATTTGTGGTTCCAAAGGAAATGACTAAGATTTTATCTCTAATCAATTGGTACATCATCACTTAGAGTAGGTTATTTCATCAGTTTTCATCTCTTTTCCCTTTTTATTGTGATAATATTAGGTATTAGAGAGTTTTAGTGACAAATTAGGGGACCTAAACCCATAAAATGTAGATGTTTAACCTACATATTAGGCAACCCACATCCTATAGGTCACTCCAATATTGGTCTAGGTTTGAAGAAGACATGAACAATATTTTCCTTAATAAGGGTGCAACCTAGAACCTAAAAGTTATAGCACACCTAGTGAGACCAGATATTAATGGAAATGGAGACCTGATTTGACAAGCTTGACAACATGGGAAGACATCAGGAAGGTTAAGGACAATCAGTGGCAGAATGGAAGGTATTTTCATGTAAAAGGTGTCCACTAGGTAAAATTTAAAAGGTAAGTAGATTGAATTAGTTAAACTAACTATAGACATTACAAGGAAAAATAGGGTTCCTAGATTTAATCTAAACTCCACACCCCCTAATTCTTTGAAGTCTCTAATTTTTCCAATTTTGTGCATACATGACTTACTACAAGTCTACCAATCCCAATGGTAAGGCTTAAAATATAAGATTTTGTACCCTTTAATGGTGGTATCCCTTTAAACCTCGACTAATTTGATGATATTATAGTTTTTACCTTGAAAATTCTTCCATATTTCATAGGGGAAAAATCCACCACTCTTTTAAAACACATAGCTGATATAGCAAACCTATGTTTAGTACACAACATCACCCAAGAAAATATATTCATGAGACTCTTAGCAACCTCCTTAAGAGGAAAATATCTTTAGTGGCATAGAGGTCTCACTCTTGCCTCCATAAACACTTGGGATGGATTTTGTGAGTGCCTTTGTAAACACTTTGAAGATATAAGTGATCATGTGTAACTAGTTGAGGTGATGCTCCCCAAAAATATGATTGATTTTAACTATAAATTTCAGAAGACTTGGGATAGAATCCCTATCATTATCAAGCCTACACCCAATTATGCATTTATATATTAAGGTACATTTCAAAATAATTTGAACTTATTACTAGTCCATCTCCCAAAAAATAATTAGACATAGGACTAAATTATTTCATTTTCTTCAATTATAAATTATCTCTAATGAAATACATGGGGAATAGATCCAAATTAGTACAATTATCCTAGTCTATTCTATTTGGAATAAATGAAAATTATTCTTTTTCTAACATTATCTTTGGTCCAATTTAAGAGCACAAGTCTAGATTATTTGAAATAGTCCTTATTACCTAAGGGCTTTAAATTCTAATGTTGTTTTAATGATATAGTTCATGGGTGGGACCACATTACCAAAGGCATATGAAATATCTATAAGAGTAGACAATTGCTTGATACAATCATTAAATTTGACTCCCACACCCCACATGCCCCTATTTCCTAAGCTCTAACCTACTATCCCTACCATTGCTCCATTTCCTACTCCAAATAATCAAGACAAATTTGATGGTAGCCAAGTAGATAGGTTTGAAAATATTGAAGGTTTGCTAAAATCACAAAAAAATAAGTTGTTATCCTTAGAAAGAAAGAAGCATACCTCTTACAGACCCTATCAAGATCCATATCCATCTTATCCTTAATATATACCCCCTTATACACCTAACCAATAAGCCTAAGGTCAGATCACATAGGCTAGACCCAACAACAATTACAACCCCAATGTTGCAATCAGTTCAAGGGAATTGGTGCCAACGTAAAAAAACCTTTCACAAGAGGCTCATTATTATACTCCATGGGGGAAATCAAGTGATATGGTGATGTTTTTAGGTGGGGAAGCATATCATAATTCTTATTTATATTGGGTTCCTATATTTGAATCTCATGACACCATGCCTCCTCCAAAATAAGGTCCTCTAATGCCTCATGGTGATATACCTCCCATGACACTAGCATAAATGCCAAGCCAACAAGGAGGAAGTGTGAGTAATACACATACTAAGACCACATTTTCAAACTTCCAAGAAGGTGATCATACTTTTGAATAGGTGGCGAAAAAATTGGGGTAGAATGTAGTAAAGTTAGATGATTCAGTTGCATCCCACACAAGGGCTAAAAGGAGAATGATTGATGACAACTTGGGATAATCCAAAACCACTCCAACACATCCTCAAGTAACTCAATATCCTTCCACTCAAATTAAAATAAATAATATCTCTCTGACTCAGTAGACATCTGAAGAACATGGGTAGCACTAAAAGAGTCCATTCATTCCACAAGTTACTCAAGTCACAAGTGATGCCTCCACTTCCAAGGTACAGCCCAAAAGATCCAATTCTCCCTTAAACATTGTGGACTACATGAATAAATCCAATGTTAAAATTCCTATGTGGGATGCTCTACTCATTCTGAGGTAGAAACACCTTCTCCAACAAGAGCTTTACAATCTCTCTCACATGAACAAGTAAGCTGACAAGGTGAGTATAGTTTATGTTAATGATAGTTAGCCTAGTGAGGTCCAAGCTCCCAAGGTAGTTAAGGCACCTTCATTCTACTTGTCATTCATAATATTAAATTATTTTGTCCACAATTGCATGATAGATAGTGGTGCATCTACCTCAATCATGTTAAAGGCCATAGCTGATAAAGTAAAACTCAAATATGAACCCAATGAGAAAGGAGTCTTGAAATTAAATGGGTCTCCCACAAATATAGTAGGTGTCTTAAAGGATCTCAAAATTTTATTAGTAACCTACCCCAATTTCACTATCTCATAAGATGTCATGGTTATTGATCTACCTCCATACTTTTCCCTATGCCTATCTAGGTACTTCATTGTAAATATCAGGGGATACCTTTCATCTGATTGGTCATATATGGTATTTAGGACTAGATATGGGACAAGGGTCACTATAAGGTCTAAACCTATTTTTAGGTTCCAATTAGAACCTATATTCCCAACCTCTCTAATGTAAACTTCATTATACTAGATGAGGATGAGAATGTCAGAGAGCAAGAACCCAAGGATCATATTGAAGACATCTCATATTTTCTCCTTAATGAATGGGCATTTGACAAACATGGATTTGACCCCTACAATACCATTGAAGAAGTAGGCCTAGCAGTATACTACATGCATGAATAAGGAGTTGTTGTTCCTAGTCTCACAAGCCCAACTCAAGAGCATGATGGCCTATGGACTTTGTTCTTTGATGGATCAAGGTCAAAGAATAAGAGTGGGGCTAGAGTAATGCTTATTTCCCCTTTAAATCAAAATTAGTACTCAATATTGAGGTTCTAATTTAGTTTTACCTGAAACATAGTAGAGTATAAATCCCTCATATATGGGCTATAATAAGTAAGGAGGAGGGGAATCAAAATTTTACAAGTGAAAGGTGATAGTGAAATTGTAGTGGATCAAGTAAGGGATGTTAGTTTAGTCAAGAATCATCTATTGAATGCCTATAAGAATCAAGTATGGGACCTCTTGGAGGACTTCTTAGCATTTGACATCCATTCTATACCAAGGGAATCTAATCACCATGGAGATAGACTTACAGTCATTACTACCCAATATGACATTGGGGTGAGAGTGACCAATCTAATCAAAGGTAGAGGTCTATGTGAGCATATTTTAGTAGAGTTAAATGAATAAAAAGACAAAGTGTTGGTAGTCTATGATAGTTAGCAGGCAACTACAAGTATGAATCCCCTTAGCTAGACCAATGATGTGGTAAAATTCCTTCAAATAGGCCAATGTAATATGTGTCTAGATAGGACCAAAAGGAGGCACTTTAGACTATAGACCATACCCTATGTCTTGATATATGGAGTGATACTTAATAAATATGTAGGAGACATGCTTTTGAGATGTGTTGAATCAAGCCATGTTGATAAGCCACTTGAATAATTTCATGATGGCCCTATTGGTGGGCACTTTATTTCCAAGACCATAGCCTCTAAAATCATTAGAGGTGGACACTTTTGGCCTACATTGTTTAAGGATTCAATTACTTGGGTAAGAAAGTGTTCAAAGTGTGCAATGTTCATTAGTAAATAAAAGTTAGTTGCCCTTCCCTTACAACCAATCCAAGTTGAACTGCCTTCATGTAATGGGGATTAGACTTCATTGGCATGATCTATCCCCCTTCTAGTGTTAGACATAATTGGGCCATAAAAACCATTGAATACTTCACAAGGTGGGTGGAGGCATCTACACTTAAGGATGCCAATGAGAACTTAGTCCTCGAGTTTTATGACAATTTTATGACTAGATTTAGTGTACCTTAAATAATCATCTTTGATAATGCCTTAGATTTTAGCAATATTAATGTATATGAGTGGGCCCTTAGCCATGGCATCTACCTCAAATCATCCTCCAAATATTACCCATAAGGTAATGGACTAGCAGATTCCAAAAAAAAGAACTTGATAAGGGTCATCAAGAAAACCATGGAGGACATCCAAAGAGAGTGGCATACAATGTTGATAACTACCTTATGGGTAGATAGAGTTAAGAGGTCTACTAGACAATATTCATAACTCTTTATTTATGGTAAAGAGGCAAGATTTCCTATTTCCCTTGAATTGCTTGCCCTAGATATTGCTCATCAACTTGAGTTCTTAGAAGATGATGCATTGTAAGTGAGGATGAATGAGCTGACATAGTAAGAAGAGACAAAGGATAGTGCCACACATACCATATGGTCTAATAAACATCAAGTCAATAAATCATTTGACAAAAGGGATTAATCTAGAACATTATAATAGGGGGATGTAGTCCTCAAGTGGGATGAGGATAGTGCAAAGCTAGGAAAAGACTCTAAATTTAATATCCTTTGGAGTGGACCTTACATCATCACTAGATTTAAGGAAAGTAATGTCTTTAAACTTTCTATATTTAATGGTGAGGAAATCCCCATACCTATCAATGGGAGGTTCCTAAAATTATTCTATTAGTCTCCTTCATGTTCCTCTTGTACATAAGTAGTTAGAGTTTGTCTTTTCCCTTCAAGTACTTCTGCACATGTGTTATGATTATTACTTAGTCTTGTTGTTGGTGGTTATGTGTTATCTTTTATTGTTCTTATTTTTTTCTTTTTTGTGTCTCATTTTTTCAAAGTGTTCAATGCATAAGGAAAAATCCATGTGAAATGATGTACCATCTACTAAAGCCATCAAGAGCAGGTTCAAAAAAATTCTAAGTTCTTTGACCAACAGGCTGGTCAAGCCAATTGAGTCACCAAAAATGTTGACAACTATCTAGTTCTAGACATATAAAGGGATCAACCTAATGCCTTAAATCCTGATCCATATTTAGTACTATGTTTATCATTCATCTTATGAGGGTTTTTAAGTAGTTCATTGTCTTGTCATGATTACAACTTTGCTTTGTTAGTCTTTGTGTCTCTTTTCTAGCTTGAGTCAAGTATTGCCATGATGATAAAATATGTTTCAATGGTCCTTTATTACCTTGATGGAGCCCTACTAATTAAAATTCCATGGTAAAGGAAAATGGATAAGACAATCTATTTCTAATTCATGATCACCCCTGATCTATCTAACATCATGAGGTATGTTATCTTTCAAGTTTTAATAACATTATGGAAGGTGTCTTAAGAATCATTTGAGGTTTCTCATAGGTCATAAATGTATTTTATATGTATTGACATGGTAATTCAATTGATATGCCTCTTAAGGTCATATATGTGTCTCAAAGTTAATGTTTTTGGTCATAATGAGACCTAATTGGGCTTTGATGGTACTAGACCTCATCAATCCATCAGTAGACCATTTCATACCTTATTAAATCCATTATCACCATGTTCAATGCCTAATTCCTCCCAAATGGGCCCCACACATATTAAATAGTGACTTTTCAACTCCCTTAATTTGTATCATTAGGTTAAAAGTGTCATATGATTCCTATTTTCCTTCAGCACCTGTTAATGATGTTTTAGGTCTAAAAAAATAATAATTAAAGATTAAATGGTAGGTTGCAAAGGTTTATTAAGTAGTACAGATCCATAGAGTATGGATCAACTTAGGTGGGATCATGATTTTGTATAAGGAGGTTAGAAATGTCAAATGGAGAAGAAATCAGTGTTTGTTAGTGCCATGGAATCCCAAATCCATCCCATCTCTCCCTCAAGTTCATTGTTAGACTCAAAGAGCTCTTCAGGTTTATGTTTGTACCTAGAGGAGAGATAATGGGGATTCAAGATCATGACTAGATAAATTACACTCAAGCATATTATACCCATGGGCATTTATCTAGGGATTGGTCTCATGAACTTTATGAATATTCCTTAAGAAGTTAAGGAATTTATATGCCCTTCTCATCTACACAGGCCAAGTAGGACTAAATACTTTTCAAAGTTTTTTTACTTGTCTAGTCAAAATAGTGATGGATGTTGTTTCCTTGGGTCTTAAAGGATCCTACTATAGCATTTTTAGTAGATTAATCACATGTGTGAACTCATATCACTAGTAGACCTTTTACACTAGTTCTTGTGTGTGATTTGTAGGGAGGTCTATGCAATGGATAGAGGTTCGATGTCTTCATCATAATTTGTTATCTATATTGAAGACTTGATAGAGTGTTTTAAGGTTTATGATTCCTTCTTTCTTAGGTTGGATGTCTAATGGCCCTTTTTCACCTCAGAATATCTCATGGATGAAGGTATTATGCATACTTTAGAAGCATTGTATGATGAACATTATATGTGTCTGAATGGCATCTAAAAAACCTTAAATGCAACTCAAGAACATATAATAGGGTATTGGAGTCATGGAAGAGTGTCATCATAGACTTACAATTAACTTTATCAACCTTTATGGTGGCCTCACAAGCTTAGAAACCATCTCTGCTCTCTACAAACCCACACAGTCACTTTTAGCAAAGTTTAAGGTCTTTTGCTAAAGTTAATGTTTTTTTGAGTTTTTGAGGTTTCACTTTAAGGGTTGTATATGATTCATCTCTATCTCCAAATTACCATATTTGATTAAGTATGTATTAATGTTCTATAATATTCGTGTGGTTGGTTTTAGAAAACTTATTACCCTACATTTCACATCACTTTCATGTTCCTATCGTTTCACTATGCTTTCACTACCATTCACACTATGTTACCCTTATTTTCATGTCTTACTCTCCATATATCTCCAATGCCACCTTATTTCATTCATACACCCTTCACTCCAACTATATACCATGCAATAGACCTACATATTCCCTTGAAACTATAAAAAAAATGAAATCACAAGATGTTGGACCCATATGTTCATATAGTAAACTGAGGAAACTAGACACCTACAACTAGCCCTTTTAGGCCTACTATAGTAGGGTCTCCCAAAAAGGAATTGTGTATATCATTTAAAGACATGGAGATTTATGTGAACGTGAGGAGATATGCAATCTATGAGATAAGTGGATATATGAAGGTGTCACTATGGTTTGAGTAGATATTGATCAATCTTCTCTCATTCAAACATGATATTCACACCTTATATATAGGAAGTATGTTTGAAAGTAGACTTACAATGGAATTGATGCATGTGAAGAGCCATAACTTTATTGTGGTAAGAAGGTAATGTTAAATCACAAGAAAGATCAAGGTTCATAATGCTGGAAAAGGTAACACTCAATGGTTATCACCACTAATAAGGTAGAGTACCACCTAGATAGGCTTGAAACCGCACAGGCATATGCAGACTTGAGCCCTAAGCATGAGGAGGGTAAGTTTTATAAAGAAAAAAACATTGTAAAATCCAAACCTAAGCATGATACTAACTATAAGGTATGTTATGGACATTCCATGATCACAAATACCTTAGGAGATAATGATAAGTCCATACTCAAAATGTCCATGCTCAACCACATAGTCAACATGTAGTTTGCAACCAATATAAGCCAAAACAGTGGTTTAAGGACTTTATAGGCATTAAAAAGTCTTCAAAATTAGTATGAATGGTTAGATTAACCCATTCAAGGCACTCAAATATTCACTTAGGCTAGAAAAATAGTGGGTATACCCACTATTTTGTCTTAGACCAAGCCCTATTTGTGATGGTATATGTGGGTTGAAAGGTGTATCCATGCCATGAAAGGTATATAGGTAGTTTAAGATCCACAAAAGGTTTTATTTTAAATTTAAAATAATGGATAAGGTTCTTAGACTTCCTACAAAGGGTGTAACACCCAAATCTATAGTCAAGGGCCTTGGATATAGGCTAATACAATCAAGCACACAAGCCTGCTCATAGACCCTAGTGTCATCTTAAGATACCTCCAATACTTTATAACAAGTTGGATGGTTAGGGTGAGGTGTTTAAATATGTTCAAGACTTTTTAAGGAGGTTTTAAGTTCTAAGAGGTAATAAAGTTGATCAAGGTGTCTTTAAACCCTGCTCAAGCTAGTCAACTTATACACAGTCAATCTAAAGCTCACCTTCAAATGCTCACCCACTCCATCACATGCATGTTCAAGGCCAAATCTCTTAGTGAATTTTAATTCTCCCTATGGACTAAATATCCATGAAATATTTGTTTGTAGTTAGGGGATAGTCTTTATGAACAAACCTTAAGAAAATAACCACTTAGAATTACCTATAAATAAACCTAATGCCACCATTCAACATTCATATCTCTATGAATCATTTACATGGGAACCCAACCTATTGATGGAAGATGAGGAGGTAAGCTCCATATAGATTCATGGCATTTTTTTTATTTTGGACATTCATACACTATGAATGATCATTAAGATGGAGGACATCTCAAACCCTACATAAACCCCAAAATGACCTGATGGTGATGTTTGGACTTAAAACCCATCTAGATGAGATAATTTGACCATGAAATGAAATTTAAGGTCTATAAAGGTCCTCTAAACATCACAGTGACTAATTGATTGGCATGTGTAAGGGTAAAATTATATAAAATTTGCCTAAAAGTGTTAGTTTGAGATCAAAAGTAGAGATATTATCAGTGTTTGTGTGAAAAATAAAGTTGGGGAGTAATAATGAATCCTATAACATCTAATCAAGCACTCTAGTATCCCATAAGGTGACCTCCATGACTAGTTCAGTAGGCAGATAAGCACAAGTATTAAGATAGATGACTGTGTGCTCTTGAAAAAAGTCAAATGGCTTAATTATGCCAATGGTGATACTCCATGAGGTCTCTAAGGTGATGTTTAGGTTATACATGATGAAATAGTTCCTTTCAACCTTAAGGTTTAGGCCAATGTTCATGATTTATGTCTACATGTTAAGCATGGGATATACTAAGAGGGGGGTGAATCAGTATATCATATATCTTATAAAACTTTCCCTTAACTAAATTCCACTTAATCAAACATTCAAGATATGTAATAAAACTCAAACAATAAACACCACACAAGATAGAGAGAGACACCAGATATAACATGGAAACCCAATGTGGGAAAAACCATGAAGACCAATCTCAAGTATATGAATAAGCACCAACCCAAAAAATATTTCCAAGCACCAACTTGTAGGAGCACCAACCCCTTTGTTGAGCACAAACCCATAGGAGCACCAACCCCTTCACTGAAAACCAACCCAGCAATAATTCATGAGCACCAATCCCTTTGCCGAGCACTAACCCAGAAATAATTCATGAGCACAAACCCATAGGAGCACCAACCCACAAGAGCACCAACCCCTTTGTTGAGCACCAACCCACAGGAGCACCAAACCCTTTGTGTATACCACACAACTATCTCTCAATATTTCTATCTCAACAAATGATAGTTCATTACAACATCTCTTTCCTCTCTCTCACTTTTTCTCTTCTAAGCTAGATATAATAAATACAAATCATATTCATCTCTCACAATTGCTATTCTAAGCTAGATATTACAATATCAAATCAACCTCTATCTCTCATATTACAAATGTCTTCTTAAGCCTTTATTTATAGCTTTCCAAATGACCTTTGGCCTTCCCCCTTTATGACCCTTCAATCATCATGGAAAATGGTGCCAAACTTGTATGACCCTTCATATCCTTGCCTTTGAAAAGTCATGTGGTGACCCTTCATGATTAAAAATGTCCTTCCCTCTTTTGTCCTTATCTTGGTGACTTTTCATATTCCTCAAAAGTGCCCCTTCATGAGAAATTGTTCCATTCTTCTTTTGTCTTCACTTGGTGACTCTTGGAATTCCCCAAGATGACTCTTCATGGGAAAATGCATCCCATCCTTCTTTTGTCTTTACCCCATGGCTCTTTGACTTCTCCATGGGCCCTTATTTTGTCTCATATGCAACCAAAAATATATTTATTAATATTAAATAAATATTAACTCACATTAGCCAAGATATATTTATTACAAACAACATTAAATGCAATGGAGCCTTTATCACCAAAAATGCTAGGCTAGACCTTTGACATCAATGACAATATTTCCAACAATCTCCTCCTTTGTCATTGATGGCAACCTCAATCCTGAAACTACCACATCCTATCACCTGCACATACTATCATTTGAAAACATATAATAACTCCCCCTTATTGTAGCAACATGTACCTATTCCCTATACCTATTTTTGCACCTATACCTATACCTGTTATTCTCCCCCTTTGACATCAATGGCAAAGGGCCTATCTAGAGCTAACACTTAGCTCCCCCTCAATTTATGCTAAACATCAATGGAAAGAAGTAATAGAAATTACTCCCAACTCCTCTCATAGATCTTTGAATGTGTCCTTTTATCATGCCTTTGAGAAGATATCTGACAATACATATACATTGTTCCCTGTCCTTTGATCATCTACAATCAACTCATTTGAATCTTTTCTTCTAATCTCACAACCTTTTTTATGAAACTTTAATGTGTATCCTTGATCACATATTTGACTAAGACTCAATAGATTATGCTTAGGACCTTTTGCATATAAAACATTCTTAGTCCTAGTTCTACCATAATCTAAACTCAAAGTACCTTTTCTGGTTATCCTGATAGTAGTTTTATCTCTGAATATCACTATACCACCATTGATCTTCTTTAGAGTAATGAAATTACTTTTATCTCTTTTCATATGCCTCAAACATCTGCTATCAATTAGCCATGGTTGATCTTTACCTCTTACATGCAGGGCTATCTAAACCATCATAGAATCTTCAAGTTGTTTCTTCTACCATGAACATGTCTGAACCTTCTTCTTGATGAATGTAGCTTTGAAACTCTGATCCTTCTTGATTGACTCAAACACGCTTCTACAATACTAAGCTGTGTCTGAAGTTGTTGCATTTGTAGCATACTATGGTCTCTTCATCAAAGCATGATAGAGTAGCAAAAGATTTGTGGCTTCTGCTTGACTCTACTTGACTTTCCTTCTCCTTATTTATAAAATTGTTAGCTCTTTTTCTACATTCTAATTTCTTGTGACCATATCCATTACAATAAAAAAAATAGCCATAAAAATAAGACTTCTATGTATATCTCTGACCTAATTACCTTTTGTAGCTTTGTTCCTTGTAGCCTTCTCTATTTGAAATGTCCTCTATATTCTTCATTTCTCCCCTTTTTGTTTCCTCTTTTGTAAGAGCTTCAGCATAGCTCTTTTTCTTTTCAAATCTGATCCTTGTCTTATCTGAATTTTCTTTTTGACTTTCCAATATCTTATTCAGCATGTTAGTGCTATCTTCAAATTTTGAATCACTAACTACTTTATCATTAACTGCTTTCTTAATATCTTCTTTTAAAGAGGCAATTTCAATAACATACCTTTGACATTCTTTTCTTGCTATTTCCAACTGTGTTGTTAGATCTTCTTCATTCTTCTTGGCTTCTTCCAAGTGTGTTGTTAGATCATCAATAATTTTCTTTGACTCCTTTTCATTTTTCTTGATCTATCACTTTAATCTTCGATTCTTCTTCTCAATAGCTTTTAACTCTTCAAGGGCACAAATGAGTTCTCCTTCCATATTCACTTTAGCTTCCACTTCTTCTTCTTCATGATCATCTTCATGTATGGCCATGAATAGAATCTCTTCTTCTTCTAAATCACTGACTCCACTATCTTCGACTGAACTAAGATCCTTAGAATATAGGCTCTTCTTCTTGAATCCCTTCTTAGATTTGCCTTTGAAATTCTTCATGTATGTAGGCTTTTCTTCTTCATCATCATTACCCTTATTTGGGCATCTAGCTGAAAGATGTCCAATCTTTCCACAATTAAAATATTTAAAAGGTAATATTCCTTGATATTTACTTGTTCCTCTTTTTGGCTTATGAATGAAAAGTGCTCTGTTGTCATCTTCATCATCATTAGAACTATCACTTGATTCTTGAATCTTAGCTTTCTCTTTGCTTGATGTCTTGAAAGCCACTTCTCTCTTTGAGGGTTTATCTTGTTCTATCCACATCTCATATTCTGTGAGAATACCATGAAGCTCATCCGTCTTTAGCTTGCCTAAATTCTTCAACTCCTCAATTTTTAAAACCTTTGCATCAGATCTCATTGGTAGAGATCTCAAAACATTTTACACCACTGTTGACTCTTCCAACATTTCTCCAAGACCTTGAATCTGATTTATGATTCGATCAACTCGTAAAAGATAACTTGCTATATCTTCTTCTTCCATCTTCAAACTTTCAAACTACCTTCTAAAAGTCTGAAGCTTAGCTTGATGAACCTTTCCATCACCTTTGTAAATATTCTCAAGTTTTACCCAAGTTTCATGAGTATATTTACATTGCATAAGTTTGATAAATTTATATTCACATAAACCACATAAACTAACATTTAAAGCTTTAGCATTATATTCACTTGCCTTCTTTTTTGCTGGAGTAATTACAAATGTCTGTGGCTCTTCATAGTCCTCCACCAATGGTTTCTATATGTTAAATCCAAGGGTCATCAAATAAACCTTCATTCTCATGCTCCAAAAAGCATAATTCATCCCATCAAACAAAGGTGCCTTATTTGTAAAAAATACTTCATGTGACCCAGCCATCATGCTTTCCCGATCTACCTTCAAGCTGTAAAACTTTTCAAAAAGGAACCTTCTTTGATACCAATTGTTAAGCATGGGATATACTGAGAGGGGGGGTGAATCAGTATATCATATATCTTATAAAACTTTCCCTTAACCAAATTCCACTTAATCAAACATTTAAGATATGCAATAAAACTCAAACAATAAACACCACACAAGATAGAGAGAGACACTTGATATAATGTGGAAACCCAATGTGGGAAAAACCACAGAGAACAATCTCAAGTATATGAATGAGCACCAACTTGTATGAGCACTAATCCCTTTGCTGAGCACCAACCCAACAACTATTTGTGAGCACCAACCCCTTTGCTGAGCACCAACCCACATGAGCACCAACCCATAGGAGCACCAACCCCTTTATGTGTACCACACAACTATCTCTCAATGTTGCTATCTCAACAAATGATAGTTCATTACAACATCTCTTTCCTCTCTCTCACCTTTGCTCTTCTAAGCTACATATAACAAATGCAAATCATATTCATCTCTCAAAATTAATCTTCTAAGCTAGATATTACACTATCAAATCAACCTCTATCTCTCATATTACAAATGTCTTCTTAAGCCTTTATTTATAGCTTTCCAAATGACCTTTGGCCTTCCCCCTTTGTGACCCTTCAATCATCATGGAAAATGGTGCCAAACTTGTATGACCCTTCATATCCTTGCCTTTGAAAAGTCATGTGGTGACCCTTCATGATTAAAAATGTCCTTCCCTCTTTTGTCCTTATCTTGGTGACTTTTCTTATTCCTCAAAGTGTCCCTTCATGAGAAATTGTGCCCTTCCTCTTTTGTCTTCACTTGGTGACTCTTGGAATTCCCCAAGATGACTCTTAATGGGAAAATGCGTCCCATCCTTCTTTTGTCTTTACCCCATGGCTCTTTGACTTCTCCATGGGCCCTTATTTTGTCTCAAATGCAACCAAAAATATATTCATTAATATTAAATAAATATTAACTCACATTATCCAAGATATATCTATTACAAACAACATTAAATGCAACAAGGCCTTTATCACCAAAAATGCTAGACCTTTGACATCAATGAAAATATTTCCAACACTACAGATAGACCAATCCATAACCTCCACTATGACTATGTTATCAAAAGGTGGAGCAGAGGCTCATTTAAGTGATAATAAAACTTAAAAACTTTAATAAAGGAATTATTATTATGTTCAAACACATTCTTATCACCTTAAACCTCAAGAAAAGTCTCTACAATAGACCATTCTACTTGCAAACACATAGAAGCTACTCAAAGGCATGTTCTTCACACTAAAAACATATTCAAATGCTCATCACAACTTGAAAATTATGAATGAGGATCCCAAAAATTTATGGTAGTTAAGGTCGTCTATTAGATTTAATTTGGTGTAATTAGTTTAGATATCCAAACTTTGATCTCCAAAAACCATCCCTAAGACCCTCAAACACTCCTAAACCTCCCTTAAACCCTAATAATGACTCAAATAGAGATGTTTAATTATAAATTCATTCAAATTTTTAAGACTTTCTTATCTAACACTTGGATCATGTTTCCATCTTAGAAGGGCTCATGTTCATGACACCTGATGGTATGAAAATTGTATGGTCACTTCCTAAAAGTGCAAGTTTTTAGGGAATAAATAGAAGTTATAAATTATGGGAGTGATAGGTTTAAGACTTATTATACATCTCTAATGTTATAATTATGCATTAAGGTGCCTACAATATCTCTTCCATATCATCCTAAACTACCAGTGTATGAAACAATTCAAATGGCCTAGTCATGCAGGGCTAATGTGTTTTCAAGTGAAGAAAACTTGAGAGATCTCAATGCTAATGAATTAGGGTTAATATAAATATGATATAAGTCTTATTAGATTATTTTTTATCCTATTTAAGTTGTTTTATCATCTAATTAGTGAATATGAGAATAACATTGAAGGACAAGCAAAATAGGCCTACTTATCTTGCAAGTAGAAGGGTCTAGCAGGCAAAGAATGGTGTGGTAGCATTGATGAACCATATTAAATCATTTTTAGCTATCATCCATGTGATCATATCCCAAATTTAAGGCCATTATGATAGGTTATAGGTAGTTTCAAGGACCATTCTGCATGCACATTGAAGGGAAGCTATCCAATGCCTCTTAGAGGTCTATCCACACTCTATTTGCATTGTGTAACTACCATTAGAGGGAAAAATTGGATATTTTAATCATGGTTAATGCCTAAATAAATTAAATTTTTATATTTACAACCTCCATGCATGATCTCAATGCCATAATAGACTCATTGAAGGCATATCAATGCTTGAGGATGAGGATTAGGCTTATTGTAGCTTCCATACACCACCTTCGCCTACTTCATGGCCTTTCCCACACCTAGAATATTTTATCGTGTTAATAAAACTTTATATTTAATTAGGCATTAATATCTTTCTTTGGTATCCCTTAGTTGGGTATAACAAATCTCTACCAAAATTACATTGTACACATTTGAATCAATAATAGAATACTTGGAGATTTCTATTGAATGCTAGTGTGCTCCATGAAATTTTGATTTGAAAAATGTATTCATTGTGTGGTCATCTATAGGTCCTTTCATACACCTAACTTTAGGTTAATATTCTATTTTAGGTTTTATAAAGTGTTATCAAGTAGGGATGTTCTTCAAGTGTCATAAGTCAATAGTATCTTGTATAGATCTAGGCCTTGGTCCTTCAAGTTGTAGAATTTTACTCAACCTCCATATGAAACATTCATGCTTAGACTACCATAAATAAATCTAATCAATTTTATTATCCATCATATTCAATTATGTTTCCAAAGGAAATGACTAAGAGTGGATCTCTAATCAGTTGGTGCATCACCACTTATAGTAGGTTCTTTCATTAGTTTTCATCTTTTTCCCCTTTTCATTATGATAATATTGGGTCTTAGAGAGAGTTTTAGTGACAAATTATGGGATCTATCCCTATAAAATCTAGAGGTTTTACCTGCACATTAGGTATCCCATAGCTTATAGGTCACTCTAATGTTAACCAAGGTTTGAGGTAGACATGAACAATCTTTTCCTCAGTAAGGGAGAAACATAGACACCTAATAGTTCTATAACACCCAATGGGACCACCTATCAAATGCCTTAGATACCTGGTTTGATAATCTTGACTACATGGGAAGACATTTATAAGGTTAAGGATAATAAGTGGTAGATTGGAAGGTCATTTTATGCAAAAGGTGTCCACTAGGTCAGCTTCAAAAGGTAAGCAAAGTGAATTTGTTGAACTATCTTTAAAAATTATAAGGATAAATAGGGTTCCTATATTTAATCCAAACCCCACACCCCCAAAGTCTCCTAATTCTCCTAATTCTACCAATTTTATCCATACACAACCTGCTACAAGTCTATCAATCCCGATGGTAAGGCCTATAATGCAAGCATTTGTACCCTTTAATGGTGGAATCTATTTAAAAATCAACAGATTAAATGATACCCTATCTTATGCCTTTAAAAATTTTCCATATTTAAATGGGGAAAACTCCACCACTCCTAGAGAACACATATCTGATATGGCAAACCTATGTTTAGTACACAACATCACCCAAGAAAATATATCCATGAGACTCTTAGAAACCTCATTGAGAGGAAAAGCTCCTCAACTATATAGAGGTCTCACTCATACCTCCATAAACATTTTGGATGAATTTGGTGAGTTCCTTTGTAAACACTTTGAAGATAAAAGCAATCATGTGTTACTAGTTGAGCAACTCACCTAAATTAAGAGGGATCCCCAAGAATCTATGGTTGACTTTAAATATATTTTTCAAAAGATTTGGGATATAATCATCATCATTATTAATCCAACACCCAATTATTACTTTATATATTACCTAAGGTCCTTAAATTATGATGTTGTTGTAATGATATAGTCCATGGGTGAGACCACATTACCAAAGGCATATGAAATATCTATAAGAGTAGAGAATTACTTGATTCATGAAGAAAATTTTACTCCTATACCCCTCATGCACCTATTTGTTGAGATCCAACCTACTTCCCCTACCATTTCTCCATTTCCTAATCTAAATATTCAAGAACAATCTAATGATAATGAAGTAGATATGATTGGAAAGATTGAAGGTTTGTAAAAAGCACAAAATAATAAATTGGTAACCTTAGAGAGGTAGTAATATATCTATTATAGACCCTATCAAGACCCTTATTAGTCTCTATATCCATCTTATCCTTACAATATACCCCCTTATCCATCCAACCAACAATCCCAAGGTTAGATCACATAAGCTAGACCATATAATAGTTACAACCCCAATGTTACGAGTAGTTCAAGGGCATTGGTGCCAACACAAAAAATAATTTCATAAGAGGGTTAATGGTCTGATCCATGGGTGAAATAAAGTGAGATGGTGACATATGCAAGTGGGGAATTATATAATAATTCTTCTTTGTATTAGCCTCCTACATTTCAAACTCATAACACCATGCCTCCTCTGCAATAAGGTCCTTCAATGCCTCATGGTGATATACCTATCATGACACCATAAAAAATGCCAATCCAACAAGGAGGTATTATGATTAACACACATAATGAGAGCATATTTTAAAAATTCTAAGAAGGGCAGCATACTTTTGAACAAGTGGTAGAAAACTTGAAGTAGAATGTAGTAAATTTAGATGATCCAGTTGTAGCCCACCTAAGGGCTTAAAAGAGAATGATTGATGACAATTTGGGACAATATAAAACCACTCCAACACATCCTTAAGTGACTTATCATCCCACCATTCAAAGAAAATTCAACAAGATCTCTCTAACTAAGCAGATATCTCAAGCACATGGGCAGTAGTAGAAGAGTCCATTCATTCCACAAGTTACTCAAGTCATAAGTGATGCCTCCACTTCCAAGTTGTATCCCAAGAGTGCCAATTATCCCTTAAAAATTGTAGACTACATGAATAAATCTAATGTTATCATTATTATGTGGGATGCTCTATTCATTCTAGGGCATAAAGACCTTATCCAATAAGATCTCTCCAAATTCCCTCTCATGAACAAGCAAGGTGAGTGCAAGAGCTCTCATGAACAAGGTGAGTGAAATTTATGTTAATTATAGTTAGCCTATTGAAGTTAAATATCCCAAGGTATTTAAGCCACCTCCATTCTACTTGTCAATCATAATAGGATATTACCTTGTCCACATTTTCATGATAGATAGTGGTGCCTTTACCTTAGTCATGATAAAGGCCATAGATGATAAATTAGAGATCAAATATGAATCCAATGAGAAAGGAAACATGAAATTAGATGGGTTTCCCACAAAGAATGTAGGTGTCTTAAAGGATCTCAAAAATATTTTAGTAGCCTACCCCAATTGCACTATCTCACAAGATGTCATGGTTATTGATCTACCTCCATACTTTGCCCTATGCCTATCTAGGGACTTCATTGTAAAGATTAGGTGATACCTGTCATTTAACTAGTCATACATGGTCATTAGGAATATATATGAGACAAGGGTCATTATAAGGTCTGAACCTATTTATATGTTCCACTTACAACCTTATATTCCCAACCTCTTTGATTTAAACTTCACTAAACTAGATGAGGATGAGAATGTCAGTGAGCAAGAACCCAAGGATCATCTTGAAGGCATCTCAGATCTACTCCTTGGTGAATGGGTAGTTAACAACTATGGATTTGACCCTTATAATACCATTAAGGAGGCATGCCTAGGAGTATAATTCATGCATGAATAATGAGTTGTTGTTCATAGTCTCACAATCCCAACTCAAGAGCATGATGGCATATAGACTTTATTCTTTGATGGATCAAGGTCAAAGAATGGGAGTGGGGCTGGAGTAATGCTTGTTTCCCCTTAAAATTATAATTACCACTCAGTATTGAGATTCTAATTTAGCTGTACCTCAAACACAATAGAGAATGAATCCCTCATACGTGGGCTACAATAAGTAAGGAGGAGGGGCATCAAAAAATTTAAAGTGAAAGGTGATAGTGATCTTGTATTGTAGTAAGTGAGGGGTGTTATTGAATTTAATAATCATCTATTGAAGGCCTAAAATCATTAATTATGGGACCTCTTGGAGGACTTCTTAGCATTTGACATCCATTCTATACCAATGGATTCCAATCACCATGTAAATAAACTCATATCCATTAGTGCCCAATATGACATTGAGGTGAGAGTGAACAAGATAATAAGAGGTAGAGGTTTATGAGAGAATCTTGAAATAGAGGTAAATGAAGACAAATACAAAGTGTTAGTATTTCATGATAGTCAGTAAGCAATTGCAAGTACCACTCCCCTTAGCTGGACCAATGATGTCAAATTCCTTCAAATAAGCCATTGTCCTATGGGTTTGGATAGGACCAAAAGGAGGCACTATAAATGACAAACCATACCCTATGTCTTGATAGATGAATTTCTCTTTAAGAAATATGTAGGAGGCATGATTTTGAGATGTGTTGAATCAAGCCAAGTTGAAAAGCTACTTGAGCAATTTCATGATGGCCGTGTTAGTGGGCACTTTGATGCCAAGACCATAGCCTCCAAAATCATTAGATATAGATAATTTTGGCCTACATTGTTTAAGGATTCACATACTTGGGTAAGAAAGTGTTCAAAGTGTTCCATGTTCACTAGAAAATAAAAGTTAAATGCCCTTTCCTTGAAACCATTCCAAGCTCAACAACCATTCATTCAATGGGGCTTAGATTTCATTGGCATGATCCATATCCTTTCTATTGTTGGCAATAAGTGGGCCATAAAAAACACTAACTACTTCACAAGGAGGGTAGAGACATCTGCACTTAAGGAGGGCAATGAGAACTCAGTCCTAGACTTCTATGATAATCTTGTGACCAGATTTGGTGTACCTTCAACAATCATCTCTAATAAAAAATTCTTAACTTCATTAAATTAAAAAAAACATTAAATAAAATTCTAAACTTTATGGTGATACTTAGCATCCTCTCTCATGTACAGTGATACATGATAGAGATTAATTGGTGATAAGGCTTAAGCTTGCAATGATTGATATGCCCTAATAAAATGGTTCTTTGTAATTAATTTAAAAAAATTGTACCCTATTATAAAAATTCATAAATAATATAGGGTGTTTTCCATTTGATGCATAGCTTTCTTAGAAATTCTTTGAATCTGCTATCATAGAGTAATATTGATTGCTCGAGATAGAATTCCTTCGATCACAAGTTGAGATCATGCCATGCTTTTTGACTTAACTTTTTGATATTTTACGTCCATTATGCCCTTTGTCTATTTTCCTCCATCTTGAATAAATCCATCAATATTTTCTTCAGAGAGTCTTGATCATTTAGTCTCATAATCATTGCAATGCATGGACTAGTAATAATGTATTCCATAGGCATAATTACCTTAAATCTATAAATGAGCCAAAAGGGAGTGAATCCTATGGCACATTTATAATTTATCTCATATGCCCAAATAATCATAGGAATGTGATATTCCCAATCATCCCCTTGAACATTGCATATTTTTGTTAGAATTTTACCCAATACTTTGTTTGAAGCTTCTACTTGGCCTTTTACTTAAGGATGATAAGTTGTTCTCATGTGGTGAAACATCACAAAATCCATTATGAGAGTATTGATTATGATATTGAAGAAATGATTACCTCTATATCTAAATAATTTTATTTGACATCCAAACCTTGTTATGATATTCTCATACAAACATTTAGTGGCATCCTTCACACCATAGCTTGGTGATGTAGCATCTTCCACCCATTTCATAAAATAGTTAGTTTCAGTGATGATATATCATGCATGACTACATTTTTTTTGGGAAGGTATATGCCCTAAAATTTCAATCACCCATTATTCAAGTGGTTATTTCACTAGCATTAGGACCAATGTCATCTCATCATAATGATTGGGTTTTCCCATTCTTTGGAAAACATCACAATGTTTGACCACCTTGTGTGTATCCAAAAACAAGCTTGGACACCAAATATGGATATGTAGTATCTTCCTTGTAGTAACTTATCTTTTGAAATGACCTCCTGCAACTTCCTCATGTGCTTCCTGAATAGTTTATGGTCGCTCATGTTTTAAATCTACTTTACACAACACATCAACCTTTCCAATTTTATATAGATATCCATTAATGATACTATAACTAATCTCTTGTGTGATTATTTTTTTAATCCCTTTCAACATAGTTCATAGGAAACATTCATTGATCAAGTAATTTTTTAATATCCTACATATTTTTAGGGATCACAACATCCCTAAACAAATAGACATCTATGGATTCATCTTATATTTCCTCCAATTCTTCCCCATTATGGATCCTACTCATATGATCTTGTCCAACATTCTCTCAACCCAGGTTCACATTAATTTGGAATTGAAATTATTGAAATAGCATTATCCACCTACATACCCATCCTTCTAACATTGACTTGTTAACTAGATATTGAAAAGATTAGTGATATTTGAAAATCTCAAATAGTGTGTCCAAAAGATAATGTCAAAAAATTTGTAAGGTAAACACCATAGTTAAGGACTCTTTTTTTGGAGTCATATAATTTTTATCTAATGTTGATAGTTTCATGATAGTTTCATGATCCAACCCACCATCCGTTGGTTGTGCTAAGACAACTCCTACTGCAATACTAAAAACATCCACATATACATGGAATAGCTTCTTCCGGTCATTGAAAACTAAGATAAGCATTGTTACTAATCTTTGCTTGAGATCCATAAATGTTGATTAGTATTCTAATGTCTACTTAAACTTTGTATCTTATGAAAAAGCTTTTCTAGTGGCACAAATATGGATGGACATCATTTTATGAATTTTATATAGTAACATGTATGACCTAGAAAGGTGCACACTTATATAGAACTTGTTGGGGGTGGCACCCCTACTATTACTAAAATTTTAGCCTAGTCTACCAAGATGCCATCATTACATATGATGTGATCCAAAAGAACACCAAAAGGTGTGACAAAAACAAGCACTTTTTATATTTAAATCAATGTGTATGGCTTGACACCATTCTAATGTTAATCTTAGATTTTACAGGTGCTCTTTAAATAAAGTGAAGATAACCCATTCATCTAAATATACTTCTAGAAAATCATGAATGAAATATTTAAATGAAATCACCATAGTCCTAGAGAAAAATGTTGTAAAATTATTAGTACCAAAGGATATTACCTTATATGTGAATGACCCCCATTCTATTGCAAAAGGTTGTTTTAACTTGGTCCTCTTCTTTAATCAAAATCTAATGGTTTTCACTAAATCCATTTGTGAATGATTACACCTCATGATCCCTATGATTGATATAAGAAATTCATTTGTAAATGGTATTAAAAATGGATCATTAATGTAATTATCATTTATTACATGGTAGTCCCCATAGACTCAAATCTCACTGGACTTATTTGGCTGCATAATTATGGAACTCACCCAATCCACCTTTCCAACTAGATAAATGATCCATTTTTCTTGCATGCCATCTATTTTAACCTTTACTTTCATCTTCATGTTGGGATTTGATCTATATGGACACTTTTTAATAGGTATAGAACACCCTTTCAATTCTATGTGAATCTCCCCTAATGATGGATCTATGCCTTTTACTTCTAAGAACTTTGCTATAAATACATCCTGATAGTCTCTTAGTAGTTGTATTGCCTCTGAGATTTCATTTTGACTACAATAGTCTCTCACAGTCACAAGTTTAGGCACAAACTTTGTTCCAATATTTTCTTCAAGTTTTTTTAGTGGTTATTTATATACTTTATTCAATCCATTGGGTAGAGTCTCTTGTATAGTGCATTCCCCTTCCCATTTCAAAATATTTATGTTATTTAGTTTTTTATCTTCAATTTTTTATGCACTTTAGATAGTTGTTGGTTCAACTTCTAGTTTTGGTTCAAAGAAGCCTTCTAAATCTAGGTCTCCATTACTATCACTAGATTCTATTAATTCTTATTTAATTCTATTATATGTATTAATAAGAGCTTGTTCTTGATTACTAAACTTTTTATTATGAATCGCAATATTCAAACCTTAATTTTATTCCTACTATGATGATGAATCTGTCATGTCTCACAAATATTTTACTTGATCATAACATAGAAAGGTTTTCAATTTTTGCAATGCATTGTGTACCAATGGATTTTCATCTTCAAACACAAAATTTTAAATAAAGTCTTGTTTCACTTGTGTCCAATGTTCAGTATCCCTCCTATTATCTTGATACATGTACCAAGTAGATGGGAGTGGCACTAGAGTATGACTGAAAATGTGCACCCAATACCCTAGCTCAACTCCTTGTGCAAATCATATATTTACACATTTATGAATGTACAACTTGGGAAATTAGCCTTCTTGAAAGAATGACCACTCTAGTAAAATTTTTAAATGTTAACTAAAATTATGTGCATAAAAATTCACATGCTTCATCCCTTTATAACACCTATTCTCTATGCACTGCCCACTAAGGCATAGAATTTCCTTTCAATGCATATATGAGTGCACTAGCTCTTTGATCTACATCTAGTACATGGTGATCCAACTTCAATATAAATTGATTAATATCCCTTGTCACAAAGTATTTAGTTAATTAACATTAGGTGGTGAACACCATGTGCAAATATTGTATCTCATGATCTCCCCTATCCCAGTTCAACATATGGGTGTCTGAGTCACCACTTATTTAGGATGTTGTTTCCTAAATTAAGACACCCTCTAGAGTAGATTTTGTATAATCCATTATAGTTACACTTATATTAGATGAGAAATATACCTCTGACTTAGTAAGATAGCACATTGATGGGGAGGTAAAACCTTTAAGTTGAAACTAGGGAGTTAAGGATTTTGTTAATACTAGCTTATAAATTGGTTACTTTGTTGTCTATGTTTGTATGCTTTTCTCCAACTATAGGCTCAAAAATTGACATTCCACATCTTGTATATCATTTCTCTATGCATATGTTCTAACTTTTAACCAATTATTATCACCATATGCATATGGTGACTCTGGTTCCTTCAAAATCATATAGGGATTCCGATCTGATTTATTTAAAGGGATGATAACTATCTTGCCTCCTTAATGAGACTATTATTGAATATGCATTATGTTAATAGTCATTTGAACATCATTAGCCCATTTATTACAAATCAAGGTAGGGTAATTGATCTCATCTATCTTCATGTCAATGACTTTAAAATCACCTCATAGACTTAGCTCAATAACTCTAATCTCCACATCTTTGAGCAAACTAGCTAGTTCTACCCTCACATATTCTGCAATACTTAGAGTGATAGGAATATAGCTCAAGTTTGGCCTTCCAACAGCTTCCCACATATATTTAGGAATGATAATTACAATACTTCCAAAGTTAAATACTATATTAGGGATTTCATATCTTGTGAGCTTAATATCCATTCATAAGCCAACATCCCATGGTTTCTTAGTTTTAGTATACCATACCACCTTGTTAGTATTTTTTTATCCCCATTATGTGCATTCCATAATATTATGAAAGACATTTAAAATGTTATAGGAGATATCTTCATTGTTCAAAGTGTTAAGTAATTGTAATAAATAAATCAGTACAATCACAACACCTTCTTGCTTCATAATCTACATAATTTTCCCATACATCTATGTGTCAATGATTGTGGTATATCCTAATTCACTCTAAAATTGTATCTCCTAAATGACCTATGTAACTTGATACATCAATCCCTTATATTTCATAGGATCAAGATATTTATCCTATTTCACCTTCCCGATTCCATGATCTTACGACATTTTTAATATAGGTAGTCTTTGCTCTACATGTTGTTGCCTAGTTATTGCTTGCATAATGTCATTTTATTTAGGCTATCCATTAATCATGTTCACATTACACACTAAATTTTGTTTTCTTTGCTTCTCTAATAATGGGCAATATTTAGTTGATATAGTACTTCCACTCTACAATACATGCAATATACCTATCTCTAAGGATTATTATTATAATTTCACACAAAATGGATATAATCCCAACATAAATAACATTGGAGGTGTTATCAATCTTTTCTATTATAATTTTTGTGACCACCTTGATATCCTCCTCTATTCTATTGAAAGCCCCAATCCTATAACTATTATCTAGGGAATCCTCCTTTATTTTGTTATTGTGTATTTTATCTACCATACTAATCCTAATTTTATTACTACTATTATGGGCTCACATTATTCCATGAAATTGATACTAGTATTATGGTGATGATGGTTTCTATCTAGTTAGACCCTGGGGTTGATATTGATATTGAGGAAACTAAGGCATCCATTTGGAAATACCTTGTTCTGCACTCATTATTTCTACCTTTGGGCCTAGAAGTTGTTACTTTGTAGTGGGTAACTATTACATTGAAACTATTAAGACATTTTTGGTGATATCTAATTTTAATTCCTACAAGGCTTAGCATCTCTTTTCATCATGGCTAGTCAATTTTAAAAAAATATAGTAAAAAAATGATATTTTATAATGTAATGTTGTAGTAGTTGACAATTTGTAGTTGCATGCCCTACTACTCCATAGAGTTAGTAGAATTATAGCTTTAGTTTAGAATAATCATTCATATGATGTCCTTATTGACCACATGATATGCACCACAAACCCAA
Source organism: Torreya grandis (assembly GCA_037957365.1). Classification (NCBI taxonomy): domain Eukaryota; kingdom Viridiplantae; phylum Streptophyta; class Pinopsida; order Cupressales; family Taxaceae; genus Torreya; species Torreya grandis. Next base: position 1,223,308 of record JARHVA010000881.1, read on the forward strand.
TTTAGGTTTATCACTTTCATGCATCTCATCTATCCTTTTCATCAAAGCATCTATTTTTGCCTCCACTTTGGAGCTAGTGACTAAAGCATCTCCATAATATTTAATTAGTTCTACTCATAGGGTAGCTAATTGAGCATCATCCTTTGTCAAGATTTGGAAATACGTAATAGAAAATCTAATTATTGATCATAATATTTCTATGAACAAGGAATCTTTATCCTTATCCTCCATGATAAAATCAATTTTATTCATCATATGAGAATCTACAATCATAGTCCCATACAAATTCTCCACTCTATTTTTAGATCTCCTTCAGGTCCTGAATTGTCTGGCTTGCATAATTTTTCATTTTAAATTATTCCAATAACTATGCTTTAGCTTACTAGAGATATTGGACATTAACATCTATCTTGAAAATGAAATCCAAATAGTGACCTACTAAATATCCTATGAGCTCACACTTATTTACATCATCATAAGTTATTACTCTAACCTACCATTTCATATCATAGGTTAGAAAATACTACTCATGGTCTGTAAACTCATCATATTATGTCAACACAACAAACATTACTAGATTAAATTACATATTTGGCATACTTATAATGGCTAATTTTCGCTGATACACACTATCAACTATGACTATAATTTTTTCTACACTGGTCACTATAACTACATGATTCTACACACTATTTTATTGGTGTCTTAAAACTAGCCTCGAAATAAAATCCAACCTTTTTTAACCTCTTATTATCTATGGGCATATTTTTCTATGTATTAAGTTTTCAAAATTTATCTGTAAATGACTCAAACCAGCTTGATCCCATCCCTTCTTATGCACTTGGTGTTTTTATTAATGAAAAATTATGTTGGGGGGGATGCATACTCAAGAAATGAATTACCTTTGTCCTTAGATTCTTCTGACTATTATCTTGAACCTATCATAATTTTTTGCTTTTGCATAATCTCTTCTCATTAATATTATTTTACTGCTTCAAAAACTTTTCCTTTTAACTATGATTTACTCCTATCTTTTAACTTCTCTACTTTTATTCTAATTTTTTCTTATTCTTCATTCTATTCCATATTCTCACTATTATCAAATCTATCTTATTCCTCCTTGGTCCCTTTTGTTTCCTTCTCTACATCTACTCTACTTCCCACACATTATGAAGCCTCTATGAAGTCTCCCATTTATTTAGCATCTTCTAACTTATTCTTTCTCCTACTTATAATTAAGTCTATATTATTCAATTTTTCCATCTTATTTATTTTCATAGTTCTCTTTCCAATCCTAAAATGTTATTTTCACTTTGGGTCTTTCCATCTTCCATATTTTGGGTTTAGGTTCAATTTTATCTACTCAACTCCAAATCATTAACTCCTACATTGCATGCATTCCCATAATGCCTGAAGCAACTACTCCATGTTGTAAAAATTAGGCACCATGGCATTTTCCACAACCAACATCTTAATAAAAGTAGATAGTCATTAAAGAATCTTCTCATAGATTCCCATGAAAAACTAGTCTTGCATAGATTCAAAACCTAAATATCATTGTACAGCAAATTCGGTGATATATCCATCAATGGTAGTCTTGGTCTAGTAGTTTACTACATAGGTCCAATCAATGTATAGGTTTCATAGGTTTTTTAGCTTTTCCTCTAACTAGGTTATGAGTTCCATCCTTCATGGGTGAAAGCAATAGTACTCCAAAATAAATTACCAAGTAGCTAATAGCTCAGGCAATTTGTACCAGAAAATTTTATAGATTTCATAATAGATATGCTCCTTAAAAATTTCCTTAGCATTTTTCCCTATTATTCTTGAATCCTCTTTAGTAAAAATTTTAATTATTTCATATATCTATCTCTCTATATATCTTTGTCCTAGGAACCATCTCAATAGGTTTTAACAACATTCCATGCTCACTGTACCATTGTTAGTAGAGGTTATTATAAACCCTTTATAACATGATAATCTAGGGATAGCTTGTACATAAAGTACCAAAAGTAAATATTTGATGGAAATTTAGAATAAATATATTCATTAATAAAACAACATAAATAGATAAATAAATAGACATGTTAAGATCTAACAAAAAACATGGCTTAGGTACCAATATCTAAGGCCTAACTTTGATACCACTTGTTAGGAACCAAAACATAATCCTAAACATGTGAAAGAATTAACTGCATAAATAAAATAAGCTATAAAAATAATACAACATGAGAGAATACATTACATAATATATACATGGAAACCCTTTCACAACCAATAAGGGAAAAACCAAAGACAAAATAAACTTCTAGACTTCATATTAGATCAACAAAGCTTTCTACAATAGCATCCTCTCAGCAAATCCTTTCTAGTGCTAACAACTAAGCACTCAGGTGAGCCAAGATTACAACTAAGCCTTCCAGACTCTAATATCCAAGATAAAACATGTAACTCCATATAATGCTAGCATTTATATCATCTAAGGTGAGCTCTAAAGCATCAACCTCAATCTTCATGATTTTAGCTAGCAAGCCTCCAAGCTTTAAATCTCCAACCAAGTGAGCCAAGATAAAATATCCTTCTAGTATCTAAGATCTAACATAAAAGATATCCATGCTTAAAACAAAGCATGCATGATGATTACAACCCAAACATCTAGGTGAGCTAAGATACAGAGCATTATAAGATCCAACTTCTTAACATACAAGCCCAAGGCTTGCATGGATCCTCAAAGAGAATTCATCGAAGAGATTACAAAATGGATTAAAATTACAAAGGATAATGCATGATATAGAATTTACATGAGAGAAGAGAGAGGGAGAGAGAAACAACATAGTGGACTGAAAAATGCACCACACATGAGTGGGTGTATAGTGATCCTTAGTGGTGTTTGTCCTCATTTTCCAAAAGTCATCAAAACTAGATCCATCTTTAGACAACATCATGGGCCACCTCTATATGGCCCTAAAACCTATGCCACACTTCCACAAGTGAGTCCAAACACCAAAATTTTTCATGTCATCTTCATCACCAAGGGTCAATAAAGTAGATGTTTTACTTTAGGCAAGATCTAAGCCACCCCATGTGACTCCTATAATTTCACCCCTCACACATGTGAGGGAAAACAATAACACTTATCATCTTGTCTTCTTAATCCATGTGTACACACAAGTCTAAAAGGTGTTGCAATCATCTTTTGACTTTTTCACACACATGGGAATCATGCACACATAAAAAAATGTGCCCCACACATTGACCCTTATCTTTTTCACCACATGATAAAACACATGTGACTACTAAGAACAATACCATGTCCCTTAGTGGATTAATAAGTCCCACTCCCAATTACATCATCTTGATCACACTTGAGATCCTCCATGGGCCTACACCACATCACCTTCTTAGCACATCACTTAAAAGCCACATCACCAATATTTGACATCATCTATATCACCTAAAGACCACACCACCATGTAACACTTGCATACCACATTACACATCACCCACATATCATGTCACCATGAATAGTGTCTATGAATATTAGCTTCACACCCAATAAGACATAGGTTTATTAGAACAATAAAAGTTGGTATAGACTCATATAATTTATAGATTAAAACAAAAAATTACTCACTATGCACATACTAATGATAAAAGATACATAAGAAAACCATTTAAAAATAATATGTATTAATCTCTATCACATCAGAACCATATACAAATACAATTAAACACTATATATAGAGTTTTACCCATTGTTGTCTCTTCATATTCCAGCCTTTCAATGTGCCCAAAAGGAGTGACTCATCACATTCTAATGTCTATCAGTATGCTTACATATGTTGAATAAATGTAAAAATGATTATACAAAATATAAAATGAGTATAAATCACACACGTATCCAACATATATACTCTATAATTTTTATATCCCTATTCTACACTCAATGCTTTAATTATGACTTCATTCGATAATTCCAAATTTTTAAACCAACCAGTTGCTTGAACAACCACAACAACCCTTGGCGAATTATACATCTAACATAGACCCATTGGCTAATTATGAAGAGGCAATTCTAACAAATGCTTTTCAACAATTTACACTTAACATGTAACATACCATTTTTAATCATAAAAAAATCCTTTCCCTAAAATAAAATTCTAGTAATATACAAAAACAAGTTGCTAACACTCCACCACTACAACAAGTTGTGAATAGTTCAAAACACACATTGACTACCTCTTCTAATTTGCAACAATAATAGCTTATTGAAAACCAACAACATATCCCCTTCAATTCACATTAATATATTCCTTAGAATTAGCAACAATTTCCTCTAAATGAACAATGCCTTACCAACTCCCATCCAAATCTCAACCAAAAACAAGTTCCTTATCAAAATTATAATTAAATTTATAGGGTTAATATCCATAAGAAAAATTTGTGAAGGGGGTCCATCCCTACTTATGCCAACTCCAATCAAGCCCATCAGTCCATGAATACCCAACAAACTACCTTCCTTCCATCAAAACATTCTCCCAATATCCAAGAGTGGAATATGATGAAGGAAGTAGTCTCAAGACTTCAAGAAGGTAACCAAACCAAAAAGTACAAATTTGAAAAAATATACACCTACACTTTTGATCAAAATTTTCTCTATGTACCTTTCTTGCCTCATTTCAAATTACTAAAGTTTGACAAATATAAAAGTAAAGGTAATACAAGAAAGCATTAACAAGCATTATTTATTGCATGATAGTAGTATCTATTTAATTCACTTATTTCGATGTAGTTTGGGTGGAAAAACCTCAGAATGGATCCTCAAACCACGAGAAGGATCGATAACCACTTATAATGACCTATCAAATAAGTTTATCAATAACTTATCTTATAACATAGAACACAAGTTGACCATAGTTAGTTTATGCAATGTTAAATAACATGGTGGAGAAATCTTCTCTATATTATTAAAAAGGTGGAGATCCCTAATAAGTTGCTTTTCACATAATCTACCAGATAAATAGCTAACTAGTATTTTTACACAGAACCTAAATGTTGAGGTTGCTTATAATCTAAGACTTCATTATGAAAACAAAATTGAAAAGATCATTGATAAAGGGGTGTAAATTGAAGATTCACTTATTGATAAGGGTTTTTTTAAGATATACTCACAACCCCAAACACCAAACTAGTCTCAAACACTAATTCAATTAAGTGTAATTGAAAAGCCTAAGGTCTTCAATAAGAATAAAAACATGGTTGGAAATGGGATCATAGAAGCAAGACATGGGCAAATGGTATAGTAATCATTTTTCAAAAATAACCCGCCTAATCCATTACTCACCTTAAAAGAGCTCCCCCATTACATATACACTTCTAAAATAGATTTTTCAATAACATAGGGAAGCCCAATAAGGTGGTGTTTCAAACATTAGTTGTAGATAATATGATTGTTTATCAAGTGCCAAAACCCTTTTTAGAGGGTTAACCCAAACAAATATGGTATCAAGAGAAAGAGTAATATGATTATCATCATGTTGTTAGCCATGAAATTTATAGATGTGTGAAACTCAGGCATATTATCCAATATTTGCTTGAAAATGGAGAAAATGGAGAAAATATCTCCCAATACTAATTAGGATATGGGTATCTACAAAGATCCCTTCCCAAAGCACAATAATCAACAAAAAAGGAATAATTATAATCAAGGTCATGGTCATAATTAGAATCAAACATAAGGCCAAAATTATAACCAAGATAATTATAATCAAGATCATGATACCAAAACTAACCAAATTAGTTATGGCAATGTTGTAGGGTGTTTTACAAGTAACTATGTTGCTACTATTAAGGTCATCCCTCATACACCATCAAAACCTCATTAGAGTGTTATACCTTCTATTTTAGGACCTTATCCCTTATATATAGGTAATTCCACACCAATTTAGATCATGTTAATTGTTCCTCGACCTTTGTAAATTCTTATTCTTAAAACTCCACCTAATTCTTCTAATTCAAGTAACTCTTTCCCAACTAAAAATTACACAGTCACAACTAGACATCCAAGAATTACCCTCCAAGTCCCTTTTCCTTCCTCTAATACCAATCCCATTTAAGATTTTTTAGCTTCTAAAGCCAAACCATATCACCCTATTATCAATAGGCAATATGATATTGGTGAATAATTAAGCAAAACTACCATGCAAATTTCCATCATGGATCTCTTGTGTATGTCATAAATTTATAGGACAATATTGAATGACCTTATCAAATAATCCAAGGTACCCAATGGCATTGATATTATCTATTTTCTAGTGTTTGTGGGGAATTTATCCCCAGAGCAACAAATTACATTTGATCAAAGTGACATGCCATCCCTTAGTTGCCTACATAATAACCTTCTATTTATTGAATCCATCATTTCCCACCACAAAGTCAAGTGGATTCTCATAGATAATGGTTTAGGGTTGAATATAGCTTCATAAAAATTGATCCAACATTTTGGATATATAGCATTAAATATGTATCCAGATACCTATTGAGGATAGTATTCATGTGGTGTAGATTTGGGGTATTTATCGAGAGGTAAATAGTTATAGGTTGATATTTAATGTATGGTAAATATTATTTACATGTGGAAAGTTAGTTCATAATATATTATTGTTGTGTAAAAATAATATATATTAGGATTTTGTTATAATAGGTTTGTAAATGAGTGGAGTTGTTCAACCAACTCACGAATATAGGAGAGTGAGAGATAATTATGGGGAGAGTTGTTGAATTAACCTCCTTGATAATAGGAAATACTTTTCCTATATATTTTTACTATGTATTGAAGTTTTTAATTTAACATAAAATTATTATTATTATTATTATTATTTGGGAAATATCTCTATGTATTTAGCTTTTCCATTAACTTGCATGAATTAAATCTTTGTATCAGCTCCTATAATACCTATCATTGGTATCAAATTAGGAAGCCATGAGAATCTTGTACAAGCAATTCAATTTTTTTAATATCATCATGTGATTTCAAGAAAGCTTAGAGTTTCCTATTTCATTCTTCATGGATTTGTATTGTCAGTCTCTAATACATAGAAGGACTACACCATTTTGAGGATATTCACTATAACAAGTTAGTTATGTTATGTTGCCTGTCAAGTCTTCAACATTAGACAATCAATATTTTATTTTAGATGGTCTACGCCTCTATGTAGTCCTAGGCATATTTCCTAGGCATACTATGAATTTATAATTTCTAAGAATATAGAATTTGGCATAATATTTTGTTATTTTGATAATAGTATCCACTATATGTTATATTAGAGACTTAAAAGTGCAAATTAAATGCATGCATGTGTTAGTTCTGATCTTTCTCAACTGTGTCAAAATTGGCTTAAACTTACTATGCTTTCCACATATTTTCTTGAGCTCATGCGCCTCATCTGTGTCATGTATCTCTATGACCATTATACTTCATGTCATGCATTATTTCTCCACTATTGACTTGCTTTTGATTCCCATCAAGCTCTATGAAAAACTATCATATAACAATTATATCATCCTTCTCTAAGTGTGTCATTCCATGTAGACCTATGCACAAATCTTCTCTAATGTGACCTTCTCTACATACTGGTGTGTGCTCCATTCTACTCAACACATCATATATTTATTGCTTATTATTCCATGGCATCCATGTGCACACATCAACAGTTCCATAATCCTATAGTATAGGTTAGACATTTATAATTTTTTGGTTTGGTTTTTCTTAGTCTTAAAATTTGTCAAAGTTTAATAAATGTTATTTTATTTGAAGTTTATTGTATAAAAACTTGACTTGTTATGCCATCAAAAGTGTGTGTGTTAATTTTTTGGTATGTCATTAGGGTCAAGTATGTCAAAAAAAATGATTCAAATATCTTTTGTAGATAATAAGAGTCAAGTTATCAAGAGTCATTACATTTTTTGAGTCCTTTTTAGGTGATTGCTAGGAATATATTCTTATATTATAAAGGATGTATTATCAATAGAAACTGATGTCCTGCTTCAAGGTCATAATGCATAAAATAAAAAAGGAAGGGAAAAAGAAAAAGAAGGCAAAACAAATTAAAACAATTTCAAAATCTATATATTTAAAGTTTTAAAATAGGTACACCCAGATGTTGACATTTCTAGCAAAGGTATACGTATAATGAAATCCTTCATTAACAATATCTTTGAGAAATTATCTTAAGAGGCATCCATGCTCTCTCATCACAGCAAGAAGCCAACCATTACATCTAGGGAAATTCAAATGGTTGTACATCATGTTTTACCATGAAAAATTGTTAAACATGTTGTTTCTGAAGAGCACCAAAGCTGTTAACAGTTTTTCTAATTCTTGAGTGAGCAGTTTTACCTACTAGAGGCAAGAGGATACATGGAAGGAGGTATTTTAGTAACCTCTTGTCAGTCTCCAATGATAAGTCCACACCAATGATGTGGTGACTTAGTGTGGTGTGTTTTTTATTTCCATTGTGTGTATTTCCAAAATAAGAATAGATGATACATGTATGTTCAAATAGTGTAAAACATGAACTTCTATCCTTATATTTTATCTTGTAGCATGTTTGTGATGAGGATAAAGTAAATATTTTAACCTCATGATTTTGTGGTTGGTGGTTAACCACATTGAAAACCATTTGTAGTCATGGTTGATGGTTCATCACATTGAAAACCATTTATTGTCATGGTTATAGGTTTACCACATAGTAAACCTTCATGACGGATCATGAGTATGGGTTATTTAAAGTATAGGGATACATTCTCCCCACATTCACACTAAAGGGTGAATTTTGAGGATAGTATTCACGTGGTGTAGATTTGAGTTATTTATCAAGAGTTAAATAGTAATAGGTTGATATTTACCATCTAGTAAATAGTATATACTTATGGTAAGTTAGTTCATAATATATTATTGTTATGTAACAATAATATATATTAGGAGTTTGTTATAATAGGTTTGTACATGAGTGGATTTGTTCAACCAACTCATGAATATAGGAGAGTGAGAGATAATTATGGGGAGAGTTATTGAAGAAACCTCATTGATAATAGGAAATACTTTTCCTATATATTTGTACTATGTATTGAATTTTTTAATTTAACATGGAATTATTAGTATTAATCTTTGGGAAATATCTCTATGTATTTAGCTTCACCATTAACTTACACGAGTTAAATCTTTGTATCATCTCCTACAATACCTATCAATACCATCACGATCAAAGCCCATGATAATGCAAAAAGGAAATCTTCAGGTATTATTTGTCTACCTATCATTGTTTGGCCTTTCACCCATGACACCCTTTGACATGTCATTAATATAGATCTTCCTTATAATTTTATTCTTGGTCATCGTTGGATCCATGAAGAATGAGCAATCCTTTCCACATTGTAATAATGCATCAAATTCCCTCATTATGTATTAGAGGTCATAATTCCTGGTGATTTATAGTCATACCAGTATTGTAATAACCTAGAAGCTGAATATGGTAACTACAATTATTGTTCTAGCACTAAATTTGTAGGCAATAAGGATTAAAAAAATAGATATAAAATCTCCAAAATCTAATTACATTAATCCCAATGACCTCGTGTGTATTTTTTCTAATCCACCATATGTATAAATTTCCTCTCACTTACCATTGAAGATGTTGTCATTGCCACATATAGTATTTAGGATGCTTTTCACATTGGAAAATTTCACAAGTCTTGTAAATAATATGGAATACCTAAACCTACCAAAACCTCTAGTAGGCCCAACATGGTATGGAAAAAGAAAATTAATCTCATCAATAGCAACAACTTATTTTGTAAAAGATAAGTCACCAAACCATGATAAACCTACCAGTTTTAATGGATCTTAGCTATATGGTAATGGTTTTTTTACGTGATTTGAAAATGCTAAATACCCCATTTCTAATATAATCATGAACAATTGGGACTATGAGTCAAAATTTATTGAGGCAAAGGCACAAGGCATTCTTGAATCCATCCTTATGAAATTAAGGTCTTTAATTCACACTACATAGGGGTGAACCCATATATTTTGAGAGTGATACTACTTTATCAACTGATGAAGAAAATCCTATAAGTGAAACAATGTCTCATTATATTACATATGATGATCTTGTTAGTAGTAATTTATTTGATACTATATACATCTAATTCCTAACACCATTTGTGTTGAAATTGTCAATCTTACTCGAATTGCACTCAAATGCACATTTTAGGTCAAATTCCATAAAACGTGCTAAATGGTTCAAACCAAATATGTTATTATTAAAGACACAGGTATTTCCACGTACCATCTAAAGGACATCATCCATATTACAAAATTACCAAAATCCCTTAAAAAATTTGGTAAGCCTAAAAATTCCTATCCTCCTAATAGACCTGATCAGATTTGGTAACAAAATAAGAAGCAACCAAAACCTCATGTGGTTTTTATACCTGTAATTACACCAAAGAAATATCAAGAGGATTTTACTGAGGGAGATTGGTTATATTCTAAAGGCCTTGCTGATTATTTTTAGAATCCAAAGTATCCTATCCCTAACAGGATAATGGATCATCTTGACTATATAGGGAAAGGCCTTGGCCCACAAGTGCAAGTCATTTTAGATCCCTTATCAGCTACAATTGTCAATTAAAATCATGGTCTTGAATTTAAACCACTAGAGGATGACCTCTTAACATTTGATAGTGACTCTTTTGAAGTGACTAATAATGAGACTCCTAACAATGACACAACATCCCATTATAGCCTTTTTAATGAGCTTGCTGACTCAAATTTGTTTGATTTGAATGCCATATTGACCATAACACCTATTGGAACTTCCCATCTTGAAAAAAAATCCATCCTATTGGAGCTTCCCATCTTGAAGTAAAAACTCATCCTAGTGGTGCTTCCCTTCTTGGAGTAGGACATTATATCTTTACCATTGGTGCTTCTCATCCTGAAGTAAACCCTCACTATAACCTATACCTTTGCCATCCTAAAATCATAGATTGAGATCAACAAAATTTGGTCATATTCCTCGATTAGTTTCAAAATGAAGAATCAATTGTATAATACATGGGCCTATAAGATGCATTCCCCATTGGTGATCATAAGTAGGGTTTTGATTTTTCATTGAATTTTTCTACCTATTTTGGAGAGCAAGAAAACTTTCTTGGTCATAATTAAGAACAAACATTGAGACATTCAAGTGAAAACCTCTTTAAGGCACTTGTTGATTAGGGAAAAAGTAAAGAAAAAGACAAACCTTTGAGTGAAAACCTATTTCAAGCACTCCCAAGTGAGAAATATTATTCATCCCCTCAAGACATGAAAGTCCATCTAGCCCAAGTTCCAAGCATCTCTTTAGAACAACATCAAATATTTGAGGGTCTTGTTCTTGAGTTTCTAGAGGTTTTTTCCAATTGGCCTTTACTTAAGAAGGTAGATTCTGATTCTTCATATTATCTAGATCTTTGGGAGGAACAACAAGAAGATATAACAGAAGAAGATGATCATGACCATACATTGCCTACAATTCTAAGAGATGGATCCACACTCCTTATGGAGAGCACAACAAAAGAGAATTTGGGAACCCATGGGGATCCAAAAATTATTTATCTTGGAGCTTTCTTTACTGAAGTAGAATGTGAACATATTATATCCATTCTTAAGGATTATATAGACATATTTGCATGGGCATACTCTGAATTGCTAGGCTAGGACCCAAATTTAGTTGTGCATCATCTTGTTGTTCACCCTAATGCTAAACCAGTTAGGTAAAAGTTGAGAAAGATGCATCCACACATCTTCCTTTTGGTTAAGGACAAGTTAGAAAAGTTGTTAGGAGCCAATTTTATCAGACCACTAGCCTACTCTGAATGGATTTCTAACATAGTATCAATGAGTAAAAAGACCCAAAGCATATGTGTTTGTACTAATTTTCATGATATCAACAAAGCATGCCCCAAAGATGATTTTCCTCTACCCAACATAGACATGATTATCAACTCAACTACTAGGTACGAGATGTTATACTTCATGGATGGATTTTATGATTACAATCAAATCAAACTAGCCCCTAAAGATCAGCATAATACCACGTTCACCACTCCATGGGGGACATTCTACTACCATGTCATGCCCTTTGGTTTGAAGAATGTTGGAGCCATATATCAGCATGCAATGACTGTCATCTTCCATGACATGATGCATGACATTGTCGAGGACTATGTTGATGATATACTAGTAAAATCAACAACAAAAGTTGGAGATCCTAACATTATATGAAGAATATTTGAGAGGCTTCATAATTATAAAGTCCACTTGAATCCTAAGAAATGTGTCTTTAGAGTCACATCAGAAAAATATCTAGGGTTCATTGTATCACAACAAGGGATCAAAGTTGACCCTACAAAGGTCAATGCTATTATGGAAATTCCTCCACCAAATAATCTTAAACATTTGTGAAGTCTACAAGGAAAGGTTTAGTCTATATGCAGGTTCATTTCTCAATTGGTAGATAAGTGCCACCCATTTACCCATCTCTTAAAGAAAGGGGTAACATTCCAATGGGATGAAGATTGTCAAATAGCATTTTCAAAGCTTAAAACATACTTGGCCAATCCACCAATCTTATGACCTCCAACACAAGGAAAGCCACCGTTTCTTTATATATCAACCACAAAACATGAACTGGGGGCATTTTTGGCTCGACGTGATGATCATGGTAAGGAACACATTATTTATTATAAAAGCCACACATTGGTAGCCTATGAACATAATTATATGCCTATTAATAAGGCATGTTTAACTATGGTGTTCACCACTCAGAAATTGTGACATTATATGTTAAATAACAAAACTATCATTATCACCAAGGTAGATCTTCTCAAGTTCCTTTTATCTAAAGCAGCTCTTTAGGGATGCATGGCTAAGTGGATTATGCTCCTCGGTGAGTTTGATATTGAGTACCAGAACCAAAAGGCAATCAAAGGATAGGTTCTTTTAGACTAACTTGTATAAGCTCCTATTACGACCACTCAACCTCTCAACTTTGACCTTCTAGATGATTCTATCATGATGATAGAACAAGCATCACAAGACCCTAAATAGTGGACACTATATTTTGATGGAACCTTCAAATCTCAAGGGTCTAGATTAGGCATATTGATAATCCTGCCATAGGGACATTTAATCCCCAAAGCATTCCATATACAATTTTAGTGTATAAACAATATGGTCTAATATGAGGCATTGGTTGCAGGGCTCCATCTTGACATATAGTGGGATACTCAAAGCTTAAATGTTTATGGAGATTTGTATCTAATCATAAATTAGACAACTAATCAGTATCAAATAAGAGATGATAAGCTTGTTCCTTACAATTAAATTATTGATGACCTCAATACACATTTTAAATCTCTACGATTTGAGGAGGTTCCACAAGTCAACAATAGATCTATCGATGCCATGGAAACAATTGGTTCCATGATTCAAATTTATGATAGTGCTAAAGAGTATTAGTTCTTGATTGAAGATATTCTTTAGTAGATATATATTCTATCAGATTCAGAGAGGATATGCACCATGGTACCAAGATTTTTATAACTATTTTCATAGTCATGTATTTCCTACCAATATTTCCAACAACCAACAAAAACTATTCCTTCATCACTTAATATGTTATATCTTCCTTGGAAACATGATTTATAGAAAAGGCTATGATGGAACGCTTCTTCATTGTTTATCTTTGGGAGAATGAAGATGGAGCTAAAGGAGGTTCATGAAGGAATGTGTAAGGCCCATACTAATGGCATAGTCCTAGAAAAAAATGCCTCAAAATAGGCTATTATTAGCCCATAATGGAGATAAATACTTGTAATTATGTAAACAAGTGTGTTCCTTGTCAATAGCATGGAAAATTTATACATGCACCTTCCTTACCATTACATTTGATTACAACACCATGGTCATTCTCAACATGGGGTCTTGATATCATTGGGAAAATTAACCCAACATCTTTCGATGGCCATAAGAACATTTTGACTACAACTGAGTACTTTACCAAGTGGATTGAGTCCATTCCTCTCACTTATGTTACCGAGAAACAAATATATAAATTCATTCATTACCATATCATATGTCGATATGGCATTCCAGCCCATATTATATCTTATAATGGTAGATCCTTTATGAACCAAGATGTTAAATCTCTTTATGCAAAATTCAAGATCGAGCATAAGAAATCCACTCCATATAACCTATAAGGCAATGGACAAGCTGATACATCAAATAAAACCATTCTATCCATTTTAAAGAATATTGTTAATGATGTTGGACATAATTGGCACTTGCAACTCTTTCCTACCCTCTGGGCTTATAGAACCGATTATCACACTCCAACTGGATTTACTCCATATTCCCTTTTTTTTCCACTAAAGCTATCATCCCAATTAAGATTGAGATCCCATCATTAAGAATATCACTAGAGCACATTGAAGATGATGAAGACTATAGAGCCTCACAGTTGTAAGAACTAGAACTTCTTGATGGTAAGCATTTGGCTGCCCTAAAAAACTTTCAATCCTATCAAAATAGATTATGGAGAAGCTACAACAAATTCATTCTCCCTTAAGAATTTGAGATTGGTGACTTAGTTTTGAAAGAGAACTAGAAGAACATGAATGTTGAGCCCAAAAAGAAAGGAAAGTTTCAATCTAATTGGTTAAGACCATATATTGTCATAGCAAACTATGGATCAGGAGCATATTGATTAGCTAAACCTAATGGTGAAGAAATTTTAGAGCCCATGAACATCATACACCTTAAGTTGTTCTATGCATGAACAACTTTGAACCATTGTCTATAAGACCCCTAACTTGGGGGCAATTTGTGTTGTCATAATTTTATCCTACCCTTTTATCTTACCTTAAACACATTTTATACTACCTTGGTCCACTTTTCATGAATCATGACAATAAAGGCTTTAAACCCTTGCAACTCTAAACACATTCTTCATCCCATTATGGATTTCTCTCTTTGAGAAGCATATTATTTGTTTTGTCTAGGACATGTTATAATCTTGACCACTATTTTTCCCTTGACCAATTATGATCTTGATTATGTCTCATGAACATTCTGAACATCTTCAGCAGTAGTTCTACAAAGCAGTTCAACTAGGACAATCTTGTGCAATTTCAGACAAATGAACAATCGCATCTTCTTAGTTCAAGTATTTTCTGCTCTTTCTTATTTTATTAGTAACCTTGCTCTCACCTATTTTTGAGCATGGGTCATTTCAACCAGCTTAGCTATCTTATTGGAACCTCTACTCTCATGATGTGCATCTCCTTGACTAGATGGTCCCACTTTATGCATATTTTATCTCAAAAACACCAAAAACATTAGAAATACTTTTAAAATACCAAAAACATCAAAACATGGTCCAAAAAGGAATAAAAACATTATATCATGCTTCTTACATTTATACATTCCTGTTCCACCATCCCACACACTTACCATTTTAAAAGATTATTCTTTCTCATCTTATTAACTTCTTATTTTCCAGACCATTCTCAATTATTTGTCATATCTTCCATTTCTTCTCTTGATCACACTAGTCTGGTCATCATTTTTCTTCTATCCCATTTCTTAAGAGAACTAAATTTGGCCTAAAGTTCATGTTGGAACACACATCCATGAAACTATGTAGGTAGCATCCACTTGTCTTATACATCTAGAGTCAACTCAGCCAATCCCTTCCTTTTCTTCTCTTGCCCCATTTATTCTTTCATTTTTCCTCTTTAATTAGGGAACAATTATCATGTCATTGTTCTTTATTATGATGTGGTGGAAAGTAATGCCTCTACCACACATGTATGAACATTTGTCTTTAAACTACACAAACTTGGTTTTTGTTTGTGTGTGTTTATTTGAGTTTTCATGGTGTTTTTTTTTGCTTTCACACCTCTCCTTTTATTTCTTCTTATTTTTCTTACTTCTTGTCTCCATTCTTGTTCTTATGTTTCCTTGATTGTTTTACTTATCTCTTTTGTGTTTTAGAATATCTTGATGATT
The DNA here is from genome assembly GCA_037957365.1 of Torreya grandis. Taxonomy (NCBI): domain Eukaryota; kingdom Viridiplantae; phylum Streptophyta; class Pinopsida; order Cupressales; family Taxaceae; genus Torreya; species Torreya grandis. Next base: position 1,239,428 of record JARHVA010000881.1, read on the forward strand.
CATGTGGATCTTGATTGTTAATATCTTAATCCTATGTTATTATGTTGTTCTTGGACCATTTTGTTTATTTTATTTTTGTTGGTTTCTTTTTTTCTTTTTAAATTTGCTTTTCTCTTTTGTGTTTGAGAATGCCTTGATGGTCCACATGGATCTTGATTATTCATATCTTGGTCTCATGTCATTAAGACAATCTTGACTTTTATTTTTAGACATTTTTGTTCCTAATTAAGTATTGATTGATCATATCTTTATTTTGAGTTAGGTTCATTTATGTTTATCTTTTTCTTTATCTTTTTATTTTTTATTTAAATGTAAATCATTATAACTCTAGTTTTGGTCATTATTTTACCATTATCCTTAGTTATAGATATTCACATTTGAACTGGCTTAGCACAATTGGAATCTTATGTCATTATAAGTTATTCATACTTATGGTGCCTAATTTCATTTGCTATAGCAAGCACTTTATGCTCAAGTCTCAAATTTTTAATTTCAACATCAACTCTCATGAACAATTCTCAATAACACTTTGTAGAACCTAGGCTCATGATATAGAATTAGGATTTTAGGTAGCATGCATTTTAGCACTCAATTCTATGTTTAGACATGCATCTCTTTGCATACATTGTGAGTCTAATCAATTTTTGGTCATTTTTCATCATTCCTCATTCCATTCTCTCCCAAACTTGGGTGAACTAGATTGGCCTAAGGTTCATGTTGGAACATGAGTCCATGGAACTATGTAGGTAGCATTCAATTTGTATTGAGGTCAGCTCAGCTATCTCCATTCTTATTTTCATCTTTCTCATCACTTTGTGCATTCTCATATGCTTGGTTTTATATGGCTTTCTAATCTGTTACACCATTGCATGTACATTTATGCCCACTCTCTTTAACCTATCTTTTCAGTTATATCCTTGAGTTATTTTGCTTGCCATTTGCCCATGCTAGGGCATAACATCTAAACCAAATCTGAATCAAACCAGCTCTACAGAGGCAAAATCATTCTTTATTCTTTATCAATGATCAAAATTTTCCCTATTGGGGCACAACTATTTTATCATGATTAAATCTGCTCTAATTGAATACTTCTTATTATAATCTCTTTAGAGACCCCATTCTAGTGGTAATTCCCTTCTTGAAGTAAAATGTTCTCCCTTTTCCTCTAATTCTAAGCTCTCCACATTAACACCCATGATGGCAATATTTTAGTGTGCAATTTGTCTTGAGATTGATCAATGTCATAAGCACATAGCTTGTACTCTCAAATTAGGTACATTTATAATGTGTCCCTTACACTTATGGATTGTATCTTTCCCATTCTCCCCATCTCTGGGGCCTATTTACCTCTTATTATATTTTCATCATTGATGGTAATCACATGTGCAAGCATTAGCTCATCTGGATGTGATCTATTCCATGGGTTCATCTCTCACTTTCTCTCTCTTTTTGAGAGTCCATCCTTATTATTCATCCTAGTATGTCCTCTTGAGGGGGCATCATGGGTCTATTCTAATTTATTCTTGACAACTCTTTTATTTGAAAATATGTTGCTTCACTTGAATGTTTCACTATGCCTTCTCAAATAGGAGCAAAATGTATACATCTAATTCCTAACACCATTTATGTTGAAATTATCAATCTTACTTGAATTTCACTCAAATGCACATTTTAGGTCAAAATCCATAAAACATGCTAAATGGTTTAAACTTGTCATTTACAAGTGCCAATTTAGGTCAAGTTATCCCTAAATGGGTCAATACAATTTATGGATCAGCTAACTTTGATCAATTCATTTCGAGTCAAAATGACGATTTTGCCTTTTATGCTTTAGATCACTCTTTTCTCCTAAATTCATTGGTACATACCATGTACCTTTGTTATTTTGTGTTAGAAACATCCTAAATGGAAATACGGTTCTGACACATCTAATTTCACCTTCTAAATCTTTCTAAGTCAAATTACAACTCAATAATATGACTTTCTGACCATTTTGATTAATTGAGGGCCAATTTTCAAATATTTGCACAAATGTTGATTAACCTTGTTTAAGGATAATTATTCCAAATCAAGAGCTTAAGTGGATTTTCAATGAGATTTTTTGAATATTTATTTTTAAAATTTGATTCTTATTATCTGTATCGTCAGGTGACATCATTTCTTTAGAAGACATCCCTAGGCCATAAATGCCGCAAATATCATGATTATGGGTCACCCATGCCTAGTTAATACCTCCCATACCTCTTCAATTCCCCTTCTTCCAAGTTCATGATGAAGATAATTATGTATTTAATTCCAAATATTAGGAATATCCATGGCCACACATCTCAATCTTGAGATGGATGGTCATGGTTGATCCTGATCAATCTCAAAAATCTATAAATAGAGAGGCCATGGACATGAATTTTAAACTTGAGTATTGCAAAGTTATAATATTAAATTGTTCCCACAAGGTTTTGCATTTGATCAAAGATTTTTATTACAAGCTTCATTGATAGGCTATTTTAGTGATTTAGAATCATGAGCCTAGGTTTTATGGAGTGTTCTTGAAGCATTGGAGGAGCTTACCACCATTGTTGACAAAGACAAGGATGCCTAATCAAGGGAGAACATGATTTTGAGCCACATGGGTATGGTTAATCCCTTCAGGAAGGTAATATGGTGTTGCTTTATTTTATTTTTTTATTACTATCCTTTGTAATTCCCATAGGAATAGATAAGCTTGGTTAGTTAGTTCTTTATGCATGTTTCATTATTTATTGACTAATGCTTGACTAACTTGCTTTGTAATCCTCTCTATAGATACCAATGCCATTCTTACCATCACATCCCATTCTCCTCTTTTCCTCTATTATCCTACCCTAATCAATTGGGACCAATAAGATTCTATCATTCCATTAAATGAATTTCAGAATGAAGACTCAATTGCTAAGTTCATGGCTCTTAGAGTTGTATTTCTAGTTGGTGATCATAAACAAGACTTTGAATTCACATTGGACCCTATTGCCTAATTTAGAGAGTAGGTAAACTTATTTGGCCACAAAAAAGTAAAAAAATTAGATTATCTAGGTAAATCCTCTTTAAGGTGCATTTGGATTATGAAAAAGGTAAATATAAAGATGAGTTTATGGGTGAAACCTGTTTTAGGCACCCTTTGATGAGGAAGTTTTCTTGCCTCTTCAAGAAGCTCAGTGTCCTCCAAGTCCAAGTATTATAGTTGGTTACAACATTAATTCAGAGGAACACATAATTTTTCAACCCTTATTTAGATAAAGATCCTATTTAGTAGTTAGGGTTAAGTATATATAAATGATAGGGCACAAGGGTGAATATCAAATCTACAATAGGATAATTAATGTGCTAAACTCATATGTATCATATTCTAAATTTATTAAATTGAGATATACTATTAATAAAAAGTACAATTATGATAAATATACAAATAACATAATAAAAAGTAATTAGTTGTTTTTTATTCTAATACAATGTTGGATATGGTAGCGGTGGGAATTAGGAAGGAAGATAGTTTTAGAATAGTTTTCATATTCTAGATATACTACCTTTGGCTCCATGGACACTTGCGTCAGCTTGGGATAATTACATCGATGCTAGTGTCTGAGTTCAATATTAGTGTCCTTTATATAATATGTACTAAAATAGGATGTAACCTCCTAGATGCTTTTGGTTTTGGCTTCAACTTCACTCTAGAGCATTCAGATCTTGATCATGGACTATCAGTCCTAGTAAAATGGAAAAATCATAACTTTTCATCTTCAATGTGACCTTGGAGAGAAATTGGTTAGTGGGCACATGATGTTGAGCTGACCTATAATTACCCCATTGTCAAAGGGTGAAACCTACATATCCACTACTCTAGAAGAGGGCCTCATATTCATGTAGTTATCCCCTATGCATTGTCCTGTGTGTGAATCATGCAATGTGTATAGAAATTACAATAGTGACCTAGCTTGTAACTTGGAAAATATAACCTTCTGACTACTCCTATAATACTTTAGACCTATAGCTGGGATATCCTTTCAAGTGATATCAGAATAGAAAACAATAAGAAATATTTTCATAACTTGAGTGCTTCTTGAATGTTATTTTGGTTTAATTTCTAGGTGAGGAATGAATGAGGGATGACATTTTATTTATACTAAGAGGGTAATGTTGACACTACTATATGACCCAAACATTAGTGTCCAAGGAGAAGGAGAATAAGTATAGGCTCAAAACTTATAGAGATAAAATATAAGTATATTTTAAGCATTCTAAGAAATATGGAATGTTTTTGTCATCAATATAATGTTGGTAAAACTAAGAGATAGGTTAGGGGCAAAAGATAGAGCATATGCAAGACTTGGAAAAGTAAGGCATATGTAGAACTAAGAGGAATGGCTAAGGTCTACGCTTTCCAAGTGTATAAGACTGAGGTGATACATAATCATAAAATATTATCTACATTCCCCCCCCCTTTAATTTATTAATTCAATTACTAATTTAAAGGAAAGGAATAAATACTTGGGTGTGTATACACACCTTGTCTTTGCTTGAATTAAATTTGAATGATTTGTTGGTGTTGGGTTTGAGTGATTTATTGGTGATAAACATACAACTTAGAGCATGTTATAATTTATAATTATTGCATATAAAATAGTTCAATTGTACTTGAAATGGATTGAAATTAAAAGAGTAGGATTTAGGAATACACATGTGTGTTGATGTAACTACCTTGCCTATTGGCAAGTTATTTTTACAAAAGATGTATTATTATAAGGCTCTAAAATTTATATTAGGATAAATACAGATAATTCTTTAAAGTTCATATATCTAAGTGTACACACACACACACACACACACACACACACACACACACAGAGGAAGGCATGTGCCCCCAAATTTAGAGAAAAAGTGAGTTGCCACCTAGAAGTTGAGATAAGCTCAACCATAAAACCTAATTATACTCATAACTTAGTGAGTTTGGATGATCAATTCCCAACTAAAAATTTGGTAAGATTTAGTGATTTAATCACCCCAACCATACCAAAAAGTTAACCAACTACTATAGTAGATTGACTCATTAAAGTCCATAAAAGTTTATTGGATATCAGGACATGAAATAATTTTGGAATCTAAATTTAATTTGGATTTTACAATATTAGGCACCTATTTCATAGCATATGCACCTTAGATTTATCTCGTATTTAAACTATGTGTAATAATGCCCCCATTTATATAATTCCACAAATATGTATCAAAATCATATAACTATGTGTTTTAGCTAACTTAAAAAATTGTGTATGGCATGCTTCCAAAGCATGCCCCCACTATATATGGAGAAATGTGAAATGACATACGTAACAATGTGGAGGACATGTTTCTAAAACATGCCCCCACTATAAACTAGAGATGATAAAAAATGAGTAAGTGTGGATAAATTCTTCCAAAGCATTCCCCCACTAAATCTATGGATTATAAGTACCATATTGAATGAATGTGGAGAACATGTTTCCCAATCATACCCTCATTAAATCTAAAATTATGAATGTGTGGTGTTCCTAAATGTTTTCACTTTTCACATTCAAAAGATGAAAGAAACTATGATAATGGTCAGGGGTTTGTATGTACCCGGATGAAGTTTGCGCATCGTTATCCAGATGATTGAAGGGACTCCTCTTTGGTTGTGGAGGATGACACCTGTAGAAGAAAGAGACTCAAACATAGAGATTGTTAGATAGAGATAAGGTGGAATGCCAAGCAAAAGCTCAGTCCCAAAAGTGCAAAGACTTTCTTGAGGGATGACAATCCACTAGTTGATAAAAGAATGTCAAATAAAGATAAATAATGAAAGACTAACCAAAAGAGATAGAGACAATGCATACCTATATTCTGATGTTGGTCTTCCACAGTCACTGATGTCAGTTATTCTATCATCATCAATTGATTAAATTTGTCGACATCGGTTAGTCTACCGACGTCGATAGGGGCAATGGTCGATGTCAGACTGGGTAATGGCCTTGGATGAGTTTCTGGTCTGCCTGTGATCAACAGAATGGACTAGGATGTCTGTGGGAGCTTGTGCAGGTTTTAGAGCAATAGATAGGATCTTAGGAGGGACAAGGAGTAGAGGATAGGTTGTCAAAAGGGAGTAGGGATATGGGGAAGGCCTCTCAGCCTCTCTGGGAAGAAATTCAGGTCTGGTCTGGTTGATCGCTAAGTTTGGTTGGTAATGTTTAGAAATAATGAAAAGAAACTAATTGCTTATACATTCTAAATCACTGAAATAGTAAAGAGGGGAGAAGAATACTTAGCTCTTTCTTGGTGTAGAGTGAGAGGTTTTTGAAGTGCTTGTACCTATTGTGTCTATACCTAGAAGAGCGTTGGTTGAAGTTTGATGATTGATTTCAGAGAGTTCCTATTGATGTCTAGGTCTGAGAGCCAAGAGAGGAAGAGAGGTCAAATTTTGGGTCTGTGATTCAGCGTCCAGTGCTATGATTTTAGCATCCCAGGGGGCAGAGAATTCACCTTTGAGTTGTTTTAAGCAACCAACATCTGCGATCCTGTCGGCATCGACCGACGGGTAAACGATGTCAGTGGCTAGAAGATGGGAAAAAGGCTAAAATAAGCCCTTTGCCCATTCCTCCATCTGTCAAGTTTAATGGTCATTGGAAAATGGTTGAAGGTGGGTTTAATAGGTGTGAGAGGTTAGTGGGAGGGTTGAAATAGGTCATAAATTGGTCATAGGGTGATGGGAGGCATCCAAGGGGAGGTATCCAAGGTGGGGTGTGTCCAAGGGTGAGGTGTCATGGATGATGTGTCAAGGGAGGTGTTATTAATTAAAAATAAGTTATTATTTTAAATTAATAAGTGTGTGGGTTAGGAATGTGTTAGAAGTGGACCAAGGGGACCAAGGAGGAGTCAACCAAGGAGTAGACATGATTTTGGTGTCTACATTTGCCCCTTTTTGTCTTGTTGGTTGTTCTGGATGAACTGCAAGACAAAAATAAGAGTAAGTTCCCCTAGGTACGGGATGAGGTAGTTTTGGTCCTGTTGGTTGTTCTAATGAACTGCAAGACAAAAATGAATGTAGGTTGCCTTGATTATGGGATGAGGTATTCCCCTTTAAAGCGGGAGTCAAGGGAAGGGAACCTAAAATCGGGTGCCGATTTGATAGATAGTGGATGGATATGGTGAAGTTTGAGTGTGAACGCTGCAATAGTTGAGATTGCGTGCATACCACTTCACGAGATGGTTAGGTCAAATTGTCACAAGTCAAGGTTGAGGAGTGACAAAATCAAAATAATTAGTCCCCAGCATTTATTCATAGCTTATTGGGTTATTTGATCCAAGCTGTAGCTCCAATGGTCGTTGTGTTCCAAGTATCCCGGGCTCAGGAAGCGCTCTTGGAAAACACAAAAATGTCACAAGTAGTGGGGATCAACTTACTCATGATCTAATACTTGTGAGGGTCAAAATGTGGGTTGTAAACAATTTTGCTAACCATTCATGAGGTAGCATATATGCAATCAAAACAACCAAGGCAGAGTTGTCTCGAAAGTGGTCATAGTTGGAGGAGATAGTTGCAATCTCCAAGGTTGTTGGTCGAGGCGAGTTGAGATAGTTGGCCCATTAGATGGATGGATGAAGGAATGGCCGAGCTAACCTCAAAAGACCCCATGTCAACTGAGTGTTGCCTACATAGCCCCAGTCGTTAGGGTCTCAAGCCGATGTAGTTCTCCCTAAAAGGGAGGAAGAGGGTCAGTTGTGGATGGGGTTGGACTAGGTTAAGTCATGGTTAAAGTTGTAAGGGTTTGTCCATCAAGTAGATGAATAAGTGGATGTGGTCGAGCTAACCCCAGAAGATGTCATGTCATCTGAGTGTTGCCTACATAGCCCTTGTTGGAAGGGCCTCAAACCAATGTAGTTCAGGCGAGGAGTCAAAGTTGGTTGATGATTGGTTTGGACTAGGTTAAGTCATGGTTAAAGGATAAATGGTTTGTCTATCAAGTAGTTGAACAAATGAATGTGGTTGAGCTAACCTCAAAAGATGTCATGTTATCTAAGTGCTACCTACATAGCCCTTGTAGGAAGGGCCTCAGACCAATGTAGTTCAGACTAAGAGGCAAAATGGTTGATGATTGGTTTGGTCCAGGTTAAGTCATGGTCAAAGGTAATATGGTTTGTCCATCAGATAGACGAAAAAATGGATGTGGGCGAGCTAACCCCAAAAGATGTCATGTCATCTGAGTGTTGCTTACATAGCCCCTATTAGAAGGGACTCAGACCATTGTAATTTAGACTAGGAGTCAAAGTGGTTGATAGTTGGTTTGGACTAGGTTAAGTCATGGTTAAAGGATAAATGGTTTGTCCATCAAGTAGATGAACAAACGAATGTGGCTGAGCTAACCCCAAAATGCATCATGTTATCTGAGTGCTACCTACATAGCCCTTGTTGGAAGGGCCTCAAACCAATGTAGTTCAAACTAAGAGGTAAAATGGTTGATGATTGGTTTGGTCAGGTTATAAATGATGAGGGTATGATGATGTTACAGCCTTTTCCATATTATGTGATGGTGTATTCTATAACATTGGTGATGTGGTCTTTCATCCCTAGAAATTTTCCATATTAGTGATGGATGGATGCTAAAAATGAAATGAGTCTATTTATGCTTCAGCAAGTAATGGTTTATGCTTGACATAAATTGCGTGGTCAATAGTTTCCATGTGTATTCGTTTCCATAAAAACTAGGTGAAATGGACTATGTCATGTGAGTGGTCTAAAAATGTTTGGTTTGGTTGGGTGTGGTTGGCAAATGATTTGGTTGAATGTGACCAAAGGTATGGAGGAAGTGAAAGGCATTTGGCCCTTCATTGACAAGGACCATAATGATAGCATAGGTAGGGGGTTTTAGAAATAAAAGCCCCGTTCATGCATTACATCGTTGACCATTGGTTGTGTTAGAGAGGTAATCGAATCACTTTGACATTAAAATGAGCTTGAAATCCCTTGAGTAGGTGATGTGATATGTTAGGATAGGGTAACCTTGTTTAGTAGGGATAACTTTGCTCCTTTTTATAGGAGACCCTGAGAATGACTATAAGTCAAGTCCATGACCCTTTTTTTTTTGGTAGACTGATCGATGCGAGAAGTCTACATGGGGATGTCATTTTGTTTTGTGGTCATTTATGAAGCTGATCGATGTGGGAAGCTTCTGAGAGAGTGCTGTCTATAGCAATGATTTTTAGGCATAGCCATCCTTCGAGGGAGTGGTCTATATTTTTGCTTTATATGTTTTTGAGGGCTTGGAATAGCTGTCCTTCAAGGGAGTAGTCTATTAGCTACAACAATGATGATGTAGCTGTCCTTCGAGGGAGCAGTCTGCATTTAGAGTTTTATGACCTTTTGATATTTTGGCATCCCAATTTATTTTTGATAGAATTTTTAGTCATGGACAAGACTATAGAAGTTTGAGGGCTGCCTTTTATTAGGACAAAGCATTCATACTTTATAAAAGGGTCACATAGTGTTTGCTTTAGGGAAATAGGGTTGAAAGGAATGGGGATGAAGATGATAGGAGATTGCTCAAGGGACGAGCTCAAGTTAAATATCAAGTGAATGAGTACTCGACTAACAGTAGAACAGTCATAGATGCAAGGCAATAAGGGGCTCAAGTTCTGGTCAACCTTCAAGAGAAGACAGATGAAAAGTCCCTGATCCATACTAGTGCATTATGATATAAGGTTCAAGCCAATTAGGAGTAAACTTGCCTCATTTGCTTCTTTCCAAATTGGTCATGTGTTGGTTGATATTGGACATAAAGTTGGTTGATATGTTGTTGGCATGTTTGGCTAGATGATGTTTGGTCGATGTTTGGTCAAGGCTCGGTCGAAGCTTGGTCGATGTTTGGTCGAGGCTTGGTCAATTGATACTTGGTCGAGGCTTGGTCGGTTGATATTTGGTCAATGTTTGGTTGAGGTCGATCGAGGCTTGGTCGGTGCTTGGTTGATTGATGTTTGGTTGAGGCTTGGTCGATGCTTGGTCGGTTGATGTTTGATTGAGGTCATGATAGTCAAGATAGAGTCAAATTCCCCTAGTTACTTATGTGACAGGGAGAATGTCTGATAGATTTCATTTGAGAGGGCAAGATCCTGATCTTCCATGTTGGAGGTTAGAATCTCAAAATGACTGAAAGTGATGGAGGCAATGGTAGGTAATGATGTGACCAAAGCAGCCAGTGGTTGGGGGTCTTTGGGTTGGACCTTCACTGCCTGTAAGGCTTTGATTAAGGCTTGTTGATGTTGTGAGGAGCTTTGAATAAGGTCATATAAAGATGTCTTCATGGGGGTTGGGTGAAGTTGTTTCACCATGGGGTCATGAAGTGGCTGCAAAGATGTTGGACGGGATGTGCCCAAGATTGAAATCTTGGGTTGTGGTGGTTAAAGGGGCTTGACAAATGGATATGTTTGGGGGAGAGAAATGTTTTCTTTCCCTTTATCCCTCATGGTTTGTGACCTGTTGGCCACATTGATGGTGTTGATTTCAAATAATGGGGTTGAAGGTGGTAAAGGGACCATAGTCTTGTATGGGGATCCCGATTTAGGTGAAGATGTTTGAGAGGCAAGGGATGGTGTCGATGGCTTGGTTAAAGGATGGTCAAGAGGATCCTTAGTCAAAAGGGTGTCCTTTTTGAAGTGGTGATGAATGACAGCTTTAAGAGCACAACAATGCTTAGTGTCATGTCCAGGTGTGTGATGATATGCACAAAATTTAGTGTCATCAAACCAAGATGGCCTTAATCCGAGAGTTGATGAGTGTGATAGTGAAAATGTTTGGGAGACATGAGACAGTGTTGGAGATTTGTTGACAGTATCCTCAACAAGAAGGGTGTTTTTCTCCATGAATTGGTAGATGGCAACCTTAAGGGCACAATAATGCTCAGTGTCATGCCCAGGTGTGCGATGATATAGGCAAATTTTAGTGTCATTGAACCAAGATGGTTTTGGTCCGAGAGGTTGAAATGGTTTGATAGGCGAAAGAGTGATGTTAGAGGATTGTAACAATTGGCATAACAGCAAGGCATAAGAACCTGCTAATGGGCCTGCACATTGTGTTGTAGTAAAAGTTGACAACTTCTATTTAGAAGCTATTGAGGGAGTGTTTCATACCATCCTTTTGTTTGGCGGTGTGACCAAACGTGTAAATGACACTTTCATGGTAGGATGTGTTGGATGTTTTGAAGGAGGTATGTTTTTGTTAGGTGTTGTTAGTAATGGAGGTGATTTATTTTTGTTGGGTGTCATAGTAGGAAGGACTCCTATTAAGGTGGATGGGTATGGGTCCAAAATAGAGGGCAATGGTAATGGTGGGGGAGGAGTTCTCCAACATGGTTTAGCAGCCTTCTTCGGTTTAGTGCAAGGACTACCATTATGCAAGGCAAGGCTCAAGTCTACCCTCACCGGATCTTCTTCAACCGAAGTAGGTGAGGTGGCGAGTTCCTCTCTTGGTAGAGAAGGGATTGGAGAGTTTGGCTCTTTAAGAGGGCAAAGCATAGGGATGGTGATGGCTTCGACGTGTGGTCAAGTAGTGGGGATGGTATGATCCTCCATTGATGATAGGAAGGATGAGGGTGAGGTTACCGGTGCTGGTATGGTCAAGGCATCCTCCAATATAAGAGAGGTCAATGGAGAACTAACAGGAGAAGATGGTTCGTCCACTTGTGGAAGATGAATGGGAGAAGAAGATTCTTTCACCTGTGTAGGACCAATAAGTGGGCTAACCTCTTCAGATTATGAGAGAGGTTGGTTAGGCATAAGAGGTGAGACCGTGTTGACTGTGCGTATATTATGCTCTTGGGAGTCATCGGTCATGGTTTGCATGTTGTTTTGGCTAGGGGGATGGTTAGGAAAAGGTTATTTAAAGATGTCTATGTTTTGATTGGCTGGTGCGTTTGGGTTATCCAAAACAAGATCCCCCTTGTCTATCATGTCTTGGACAATATTTTTGAAAGTTTTGCAATTGTTTATGTCATGGCCTTTGACACGGTGATAATGACAAAAGTCATTTTACCTATACCATGTAGGGATGGCTTTTGAGGGGTTGAATTGAGGTGGTCAAATTTGAGGGAGATTGAGGACCCCCTACTTGGCAAGTTTATCCAACATGGACGCGTATGATTCTCTTATAGGAGTATACTAACGTTGTATATACTGTTGTTGGAATTTTTTTGTGATGCTTTGTGATGTGGAAGGTTCAGATGGGTAGTTGTTGTTGAAGATGGTGATCTAACAACCACAGTGTTTGTTGATCCCTTAGATTTGGAATTAGAAGAAGAAGATTTGGAAGAAGAAGGGTCATTGGCTTTTGCGTTAGTATTACGCAATTTGACCTTATTTTCTTCGACAGTGTGGAGTTCAAGCTTCCTGGCCATAGTGAAAGCTTCGTCAAATGTGTGGAATTTTTGAACCCGCAAGGTAGAGGAAATATGTTTGGCACATGCCTGAGAGAAGAGCTCAATGAGCTTGGGTTGAGGTAAAGAAAAGGAGATTTGGTTGATTAAGCCTCTCCAATGGGCGATGAAATCGGCTATTGATTCATCGTCAAACTGTCTAATAGAGTATAGGTCCGTGATTGAGACATTTTTAGTGATGTTGATAGAAAAGTGGTCAAGGAAAACTTGAGCCAGTTGGGTGAATGTGAAAAGGGAGTGACTGGTAATAGAGCTATACCAATCGAGGGCAGCACCAAAAAGCAACATGGGAAATGTGCATAGCAATAACGCATCATCATGGGCTATAAGGTAACAAGCATGTTTAAATGCTTGTAAATGTTGTTGTGGGTCCTCTTTACTCTAAAAATGAGTAAACTTGGGAAGTTCCCACTAACTGGGATATGGTCAAATTGGGACTGAAGGATGAATGGGTTCATTGCAAATTTGTTCATAAGAGAGAACATTGCTTGAACCCGAAACGGATGTCTCAAGACTAGACATTTTATCCATCAACATCTTGATTAGGTCAGTTGATGGATTTGCAGATGGAGTGCCCCCTAGGTTGTAGGGCATTTGGAAGGTGTTAAGAGGGGTGTATGACGTAGTTGGTTGCGCTTGTATAGGCACAACATATTGGTAACTAGTTATTGGGGCAGATGTTGAAGCCAAGGGTACTTGTGCTATGGAGTTAGAGGGCACAAATTGGATAGGGGCCACCAAAGGTGGTTGAGGGGTGGCAACACTTGTTGAAGGGTAGGTAGTTACTCTTGTGTTGATGGGTGCAAGAGTAGGCGGGATGGAGACAACTAGGTTTTGGAAGGGTGTAGAAGTTTGTGGTTGAGGGGGTGCCAAAACCCCAATAGAGGTAGGTATAGGAAAAGAAGGAGAGGCCACACTTTGAAGATAGGACACGGTTGGGTTATTAGTTGAGGCAATGGATTGGGTGTCTATGGGTTGAATTACGATGGTGGTTGTTGATACGATTGCCATCTCGATTAAGGAAGTCGGCATCCCATAAATTGGGTTGCCAAAAGAGTCTCGCATTCGACTTCTTGCGAGATAGTGTTGAAGGGCCTTGACATTGAGGTCAAGGAACCTTTCAAAGTCTTGATCCCCTTTGAGAACAATAGAGGGTTGAGTTGGGGTTGGTTGGGTAGGAGTTTGTTCAGTCTCTAAATGATACTCCATTAGAGGACTTGTTATGGAGGGCGAAGGTGGAAGTGGTTGTTGCCTTGCGTGGTCAACAAAAGTTTTGGTTTGACTACGTGTCAAAACCATTCAAGGCAAAAAGGATTAGGTTTCGGAAACCATGTTTTTTTAGTTTCAAAAACTCAGAATGTGTGTCTAACAGCAAGAAAGTTGGGTTTTAAGCCTACTGTTTTGGGAAGAAAAGAATTTGGACAGTGATCGACATCGATATAAAAAACTAATGTCAATGAAGAAAGTTGTTGATGTCGGTCAGATAACTGATGTTAGTGAAAATGGTTGTCGATGTCGGTGGAAAAATCAATGTCGGTTACTGTGTTTTTCCAAAAACTCAAAGAATTTGAAAGTTTTTGAAAGAAAGAAGAAAACGTCTTTACTAGCTCAAAAAACCAGATAAAAATAGAAAAGTAGATGAAGACAAGCAGACCCTAAATGTTAAATCCTAAGAATAAACTTTTAGAATCATGTTGGCTTATGCGTTAGAGTGTGTTTGGGAAGTTAGCTTTTAGAACGGGTCCTAGAAGAAGCAGTCTAAGGTTGGTTTCGGGTTAGTTTCGGTGCTCAAGATCTGTATTAGGTTTCGTACATGGCCTAGTGCTAAGGAGCAAGCTCCCCTCACTTCACGAGCATAGAGATAAGCTAGGTCACTTAGCCAGTATATACTTTCCCTAGAGTTTATACTTTGCCAGAGAACAGAGTGGGCTCTCCCTTTGGTAGTGAAGTCCAAGTGGGATTACTAGGAAGGGTAAGGTATCTGCTAGGTGATGAAATCCTAGTCGAACCTTGTCTCAGGTATGTTTAGATGTTTGATTTGTGTGAATGTGGTCTGGTCATGTAACATAAGTGTGTTATGATTTATTCATAATGTAATTTTAAGTTACTAGATGTGAGAGCTAAGTATGCATTCAGGCAGAGATGAGGTGCAATAGATTTTAAGCCCAAATTGAAATGTGTGTTTTAGATGCAGACAAGTGGAGAAAAGGTTGAAGAGTATAAATTTTACTACTCTAAGATGCAGGAAAGAAAGAAGGATTCTTTTTAACTTTGCTAATAGTGTCTTTTCAGAAGAGATAGAAGAAAAAGATGCAAGAAGAGACCTAATGCACCTATATGAAAAGTTTGTTTTTAGAAGAAAAAGTATGAACCCAAGAAAGACTTCTAGGGTCCCATCGGGCATGCCAGAATGTTCCTAACTGTTTTCACTTTTCACATTCAAAAGATGAAAGAAACTATGATAATGGTCAGGGGTTTGTACGTACCTAGATGAAGTTTTCGCACCGTTATCCAGATGATTGAAGGGACTCCTCTTTGGCTGTGGAGGATGACACATGTAGAAGAAAGAGACTCAAACACAGAGATTGTTAGATAGAGATAAGGTGGACTACCAAGCAAAAGCTCGGTCCCAAAAGTACAAAGACTTCCTTGAGGGATGACAGTCCACTAGTTGATAAAAGAATGTCAGATAAAGATAAACAATGAAAGACTAAGCAAAAGAAATAGAGACAATGCATACCTATATTCTACTGTTGGTCTTCTACAATCACCAATGCCGGTTATTCTACCATCATTGATTGATTAAAGTTGTCGATGTTGATTAGTCTACCAACGTCAGTAGGGGAAATGGTCGATGTCAGACTGGGCAATGGCCTTGGATGAGTTTTTGGTCTGCCTGTGATCAACAGAATGGACTAGGATGTCTGTGGGAGCTTGTGCAGGTTTATAGAGCAATAGATAGGGTCTTAGGAGGGACAAGGAGTAGAGGATAGGTTGTCAAAAGGGAGTAGGGATATGGGGAAGGCCTCTCAGCCTCTTCAAGAAGAAAGTTAGGTCTAGTCTAGTTGATCGTTGAGTTTGGTTGGTAATATTTAGAAATAATGAAAAGAAACTAATTGTTTATACATTCTAAATCACTGAAATAGTAAAGAGGGGAGAAGAATACTTAGCTCTTGCTTGGTGCAAAGTGAGAGGTGTTTCAAGCACTTGTACCTATTGTGTCTATACCTAGAAGAGCATTGGTTGAAGTCTGATGATTGATTTTAGAGAGTTCCTGTTGATGTCTAGGTCTGAGAGCCGAGAGAGGAAGAGAGGTTGAATTTTGAGTCTATGATTCAGTGTCTAATGCTGTGATTTTAGCATCCCAGGGGGTAGAGAATTCACCTTTGAGTTGTTTTAAGCAATCGACGTCGGCGATCCCACTAGCATCAACTGATGGGTAACTGACGTCGGTGGCTAGAAGATGGGGAAAAGGCTAAAATTAGCCTTTTCCCCGTTCCTCCATTTGTCGAGTTTAATGGTCATTGGAAAATGGTCGAAGGTGGGTTTAATAGGCGTGAGAGATTAGTGGGAGGGTTGAAATAGATCATAAATTGGTCATAGGATGATGGGAGGCATCCAAGGGGAGGTATCCAAGGTGGGGTGTGTCCAAGGGTGAGGTGTCATGGATGATGTGTCAAGGGAGGTGTTATTAATTTAAAATAAGTTATTATTTTAAATTAATAAGTGTGTGGCTTAGGAATTTGTTAGAAGTGGACCAAGGGGACCAAGGGGTAGTCAACCAAGGAGTAGACATGATTTTGGTGTCTACATTTGCCCCTTTTGTCTTGTTGGTTGTTTTGGATGAACTGCAAGACAAAAATAGGAGTAAGTTGCCCCAGGTATGGGATGAGGTAGTTTTTGTCCTATTGGTTGTTCTAATGAACTGCAAGACAAAAATGAATGTAGGTTGCCTTGATTATGGGATGAGGTATTCCCCCTCAAAGTGGGAGTCGAGGGAAGGGAACTTGAAATTGGGTGTCAATTTGATAGATAGTGGATGGATATGGTGAAGTTTGAGTGTGAACGTTGTAATAGTTAAGATTGCGCGCATACCACTTCACAAGATGGTTAGGTCAAATTATCACAGGTCAAGGTCGAGGAGTGCCAAAATCAAAATAACTAGTCCCTAGCATTTGGTCATAACTTATTAGGTTATTCGATCCAAGCTGTAGCTCTAATGGTCATCGTGTTCCAAGTATCCCGGGCTCAAGAAGTGCTCTTGGAAAACACGAAAATGTCACAAGTAGTGGGGATCAACTTGCTCGTGATCCAATACTTGTGAGGGTAAAAATGTGGGTTGCAGACAATTTTACTAACCATTCATGAGGTAGCATATATGCAATCAAAACAACCAAGGTAGAGTTGTCTCAAAAGTGGTCATAGTCAGAGGAGATAGTTGCGATCTCCAAGGTTGTTAATCAAGGCGAGTCGAGATAGTTGGTCCATTAGATGGATGGATGAAGGAATGGCCGAGCTAACCTTAGAAGACCCCATGTTAACTGAGTGTTTCCTATATAGCCCCAGTCGTTAGGGCCTCAAGCCGATGTAGTTCTCCCTAAAAGGGAGGAAGAGGGTCAGTTGTGGATGGGGTTAGACTAGGTTAAGTCATGGTTAAAGGTGAAAGGGTTTGTCCATCAAGTAGATGAACAAGTAGATGTGGCTGAGCTAACCCTAGAAGACATCATGTCATCTGAGTGCTGCCTACATAGCCCTTGTTGGAAGGGCCTCAGACCAATGTAGTTCAGGCGAGGAGTCAAAGTTGGTTGATGATTGGTTTGGACTAGGTTAAGTCATGGTTAAAGGATAAATGGTTTGTCTATCAAGTAGACGAACAAACAAATGTGGCCAAGCTAACCCTAGAAGATGTCATGTTATCTAAGTGCTGCCTACATAGCTCTTGTTGGAAGGGCCTCAGACCAATGTAGTTTAGACTAAGAGTCAAAATGGTTGATGATTGGTTTGGTCTAGGTTAAGTCATAGTCAAAGGTAATATGGTTTGTCCATCAGATAGACGAATAAACAAATGTGGCTGAGCTAACCCTAGAAGATGTCATGTCATCAGAGTCTTGCCTACATAGCCCCTGTTAGAAGGGCCTCAAACCATTGTAATTTAGACTAGGAGTCAAAGTGGTTGATAGTTGGTTTGGACTAGGTTAAGTCATGGTTAAAGGATAAATGGTTTGTCCATCAAGTAGATGAACAAAAGAATGTAGCCGAGATAACCCCAGAAGACATCATGTTATCTGAGTGCTGCCTACATAGCCCTTGTTGGAAGGGCCTCAAACCAATGTAGTTCAGACTAAGAGGCAAAATGGTTGATGATTGGTTTGGCTAGGTTATAAATGATGAGGGTATGATGATGTTACAACCTTTTCCATATTATGTGATGGTGTATTATGTAACATTGGTGATGTGGTCATTCATCCCTAGAAATTTTCCATATTAGTGATGGATGGATGCTAAAAATGAAATGAGTCTATTTATGCTTTAGCAAGTAATGGTTTATGCTTGACATAAATTGTGTGGTCGATAGTTTCCATGTGTATTGGTTTCCATAGAAACTAGGTGAAATGGACTATGTCATGTGAGTGGTCTAAAAATGTTTGGTTTGGTTGGGTGTGGTTGGCAAATGATTTGGTTGAATGTGACCAAAGGTATGGAGGAAGTGAAAGGCATTTTTCCCTTTCATTGACAAGGACCATAATGATAGCATAAGTAGGGGGTTTTAGAAATAAAAGCCTCATTCATGCATTACGTCGTTGACCACTGGTTATGTTAGAGAGGTAATCGAATCACTTTGACATTAAAATGAGCTTGAAATCACTTGAGTAGGTGATGTGATATGTTAGGATAGGGTAACCCCATTTAGTAGGGATAACTTTTCCCCTTTTTATAGGAGACCCTGAGAACAACTATAAGTCAAGTCCATGACCTTTTTTTTTTGGGTAGATTGATCGATGCGGGAAGTCTACATGGGGATGTCATTTTGTTTTGTGGTCATTTATGAAGCTGATCAATGCAAGAAGCTTCTGAGAGAGTGTTGTCTATAGCAATGATTTTTAGGCATAGCCATCCTTCGAGGGAGTGGTTTGGTCTGGTTGATTGCTGAGTCTGGTTGGTAATGTTTAGAAATAATGAAAAGAAACTAATTGCTTATACATTCTATATCACTAAAATAGTAAAGAGGGGAGAAGAATACTTAGCTCTTGCTTGGTGCAAAGCGAGAGGTGTTTGAAGTGCTTGTACCTATTGTGTCTATACCCAGAAGAGCGTTGGTTGAAGTCTGATGATTGATTTTAGAGAGTTTCTGTTGATGTCTAGGTCTGAGATCCGAGACAGGAAGAGAGGTTGAATTTCAAGCCTATGATTTAGCATCCAGTGCTGTGATTTTAGCATCCCAAGGGGCAGAGAATTCACCTTCGAGTTGTTTTAAGCAACCGACGTCGGTGATCCCATCGGCGTCAGCCAACAGGTAACTGACGTCGGCGGCTAGAAGATGGGAAAAAGGCTAAAATTAGCCTTTTCCCCATTCTTCCATCTGCTGAGTTTAATGGTCATTGGGAAACGGTCGAAGGTGGGTTTAAAATGCGTGAGAGGTTAGTGAGAGGGTTGAAATAGGTCATAAATTGGTCATAGGGTGATGGGAGATATCCAAGGGGAGGTATCCAAGGCAAGGTGTGTCCAAGGGTGAGGTGTCATGGATGATGTGTCAAGGGAGGTGTTATTAATTTAAAATATGTTATTATTTTAAATTAATAAGTGTGTGGATTAGGAATGTGTTAGAAGTGGACCAAGGGGACCAAGGGGGAGTCGACCAAGGAGTAGACACGATTTTGGTGTCTACATGTGGAATTCATGTCATCATGACATGCCCCCACTAAATCTTTAAACTAGTGTAATTATCATATATTGTGTGAGTGTGGAGTGCATGCTTCCAAAACATGCCCCCAATATATTTTAGAAACTATGAAAAATTTGGAACCCATGTCACCATGAAATATCCCCACTAATATCCCCCCACTTTTGAGTTGAGGTAAAAAATGTACCTAGTAGTTATCTCACCTCAAAAAGGGTAAGACAACTATAAATCTATGAATGTAACCATGTATGATATAAAATTAAATATGTCTAAGTAGATGTAACATTCAATCACATATAACCAATTTGATCACATGTAGGCCTAAGATGCATGATAAAGATCATGGTAGCATCTAGATAGAATAGTACAAGATCAATAATAAAAAAATCACACACACAAGAGCACACCAAATCAAGTCAAAATTTAATGGTATAAGGAGACCAAAAAACAAGGGGCATGTTCAAATGCCATAAAATTAAATGGACATGACTTAGTCAATGTTCAAAAAATCAAGGAATCACATATTCAAATATCCAAGATTGCAATGCCATATTCAAATGTCCAAGAAAGCAAACATAGGCACATGGGCCTCATATAATGGAACATATTCAAATTTTCAAAAAATCAAGTCAATAATATTGATTCTTGTTTTGAATTAAATAGAATTTATATGTTAAATATCAAAACATTTAGAAACCAATCTCAGACAATGAACATACAAATAATAATTCTCTCACTATAATATTTTTTTTGTTGCATTACATTTCATATGGGAGATAAAAATTATATAAGAATACCATTCCTATATTTATGGAGATCAAATATTCTTTTAAATCTCTCCAAAACTCCCTATTAAAACTCACCTAACAAACTCCTAATAACATACTAAAATATGAATATATTGTGACTCACAATATATTCGATAAACTAACATATAGACTATTAACATAATATTTTTAACAATAATATTTATGTTGGTCATTAATAATGTGAACATATAACAATACATCAACATTCACCCCCTTTTGAACATTATTAATCCTATCTACACCATCTTAATGTGAATATGGGGAAAATAACTCTCCCATAAATACACCTATACTCATGACTTAGTGATTTTCAAAGGATAATCACAAACCTTACATGATGGTTTTATACATGGTTGGCCATCAACCAAAATAGTGGTTTTACAAGTGGCTAACTAGAAACCACAAACAATACTTGATGGTTTTACAGATGGCTAACCAACAGCCAAAATAGTGGTTTTACAAGTGGCTAACTAGAAACCATAAAATAATGGTTTTATAAGTGGCTTACCATAAACCATATCATGATGTGCAGTATAGATTATAGCTCTCATAATTTTCACATTTAAAAATGATTACATTGGAATATATAGTTCACTTATTAAAAACATGAACAAGCATATAATTTATGTTCTTAGTCACATCACACTATGCTGAAAACAAGCACACCACACAACTGAAAAGAAAAATACCACTAAATCAGAAAGTAGCTCCATTGATAGTGGATAAAAAGAGGCTATTAAACCTATAGCCTCTATTTCTTCTTTCCTCCAATATGTACTACTTACTTAGTCAATGTGTTGATGAAGCTCGATTGTTGACCCCTCCCATAGTTTGGACATCACAGATAAGTGAAAATGTGTTTGTGAGGAAATTTTATTTTATTTTTACAATTTTGACTTTATATAACAACATGACTCGATGATGACCTAAAAAAATTTAACATTTTGAATTTTCATGAATTGGCTCTTTTGACGACATAATCTATAAAATACTAAACTATAAACTTTGATGACAAAATTTTTAAAGACACTTTGGATTTTTAATAAATTTTGACCAAAAATGATTAAATACATAGAAAAATCAAATGGACCTTATTAAAACATTAAGACTCTTAATAATAAAAGGGACTATAATTATGACATCCAAAAATGTCAGGACTATATTGATAACAAAGATTTATTTTGAAATTTATTTAACACATGGATATTACTAAACACAAAAAAAATGATACCTTTTTATTATTGACTCAACCCTAAGAGAGAAAAATACTAACATGTTACTCTTTTTATAAAGCTACAAAATATATAAAATGAATAGACTTTTACCCAAACCTTAGTCTCTAAATCACTATAATGTAAATTAATAAACTTTAACCGACTATTATAAGGACTAATAATGATAAAATAAACTAAAGAATTTTGACCAATCTAAAAAAAAAATTAACTCTATTTGGAACCCAACCAATGAGATTGAAATCTTTTGGAATGTAATGTTGGTGGAATGCATGAAAGCACATAGAGAAGATGTAGGTGTATGGATTAAAAATTTTCCCGCATGCCATGGAGTTTGTGGCATGAAAGAATAGAGGTGAGTTGGAGAACACAACCAATAGAGCTATTGGGAGGATTAAATCATTATTTGGGACTAAGAATACAGTAAAATTTGGTCATTATTTTGTTGATATTACAGAATAAATTTGTGGGTTGAAACCACTATCAAAATGCTACACCATCTGTGGGTTGAAATCTATGGGGCTCAGATGGAAGGAACTAATGTCATCTACAAGTTTGGTAGATGAGATAGTTGTACAAACATGATCACACTCTCTTTTTTTTCCCAAATGGATTGAACAAACTGTGCACAGTCTGCTTGGGTTAATGAAAAAATAAATTTGACTACAATTTAGAATGTAATGCTTTGGACTGATCTTCCATGCTTCCTAAAATAACTTGATTTTAGTACAAATACGCTAAGGAAGATAAAATATCTATGTGAATATGGGTGAATATTCATAGTGAATTATATTGAACATGTCCAGGTGGAATAGATGAGTATATCTCATAGACCAAAGGATAGAAAATAGCATCGTGGCTAGGAATAAATACATGGATAGTGAATAAGCATAAGGACTACAAAAGAATGGGATTAGTATGAATGGAGATAGAAAATTAGATGATACATGACACAGGAAGACAATAAAATATCATTATCTGAGGTAATACAAATAAGGTTTCCCATGTAAAATAAATTATTTTTCCATCTCAGAGATCAAACAGGGTCTGATACTAGATATTGAATCTGGTTTTGAATTAAATAGAATTTATAGGATAAATATCAAAACATTCAGAAATCATTCTCACACAATGAGCACACAAATAATAATATTCTCACTATAATATTTTATTGTTCCATTACATTTCATATGAGAGATACAAATTATATGAGAATATAATTCTTATATTTGGGGAGATCAAATCTCCTCTGAAATATATCTAAAACTCCCTATTAAAACTCACCTAACAAACTCCTAACAACATACTAAAATATGAATATATTGTGACTCATAATATATTCGGTAAACTAACATATAGAATATTAATGTAATATTATTAACAACAGTATTTAGTTGGTCATTAATAATGTGAACACATAACTATACCTCAACAAATAATAAGGCAAAACACTTAAGCAAGTGTGTAAAGGACAAGCATAAGCAACCAACATAAACATGTCATAGTGGACCATGGATCAGATGTGTTAGTAAAAAATGTCAAATACATAGCATATCAAGTACCCTATATAACATATAACCCTACATAATAGGAATATGTAAGTAATTATGTAAGCTCAAACATGATAGTGTAGAGTGATCATTGAATCATATTACCTCTGTATGTCAAGATCAAATAAGATGGATGCCCCCAAAATATTGATGACATAAGTAGAGGGAAGGCACAACACCCATAAGTGTATCATATATATCCATCCATGTATATCTATGTCTATGTATGTAGGAGTAAAATGATATGATATTCCTCAACATGGAACTAACACATAGATGCCAAGGAGTCAATAAAAAATGTAGGTGCCGAAACTGTTTTTGTATTTTTGAATGTTTCATTTTTTATTTTTTTGGTATTATCTAGAAGAGATAAGATCATACTATGATCTCATCCAAAGTATGATCATAAGTATATACCCACTTATATTATGGTGGAAGAAATTAGTGGTACTTCCAAGGGGAGTTTATAGGTGCAATATTTGTCATTGTGGTAACTGTGATGCTCATTTTATGTATAATGGGACTCCTAGGTTGTGAAGTACCTATTGATTAATTTGATCACAATTCAAATTAATTCAACCCCATATGTATTTCAATCTTTTCATCAGGGTCCCCTAGGGTGTGAAATGTCTCACATGCTCTTAAAAAGGGTCATATAATGTCTTTTAGCTTTGCCATTAGTCCTTAGTGTCTTTTTATTTCATATAAGGTCACTTTTGAGTCATTAATTGGAATTGTATGGTTTTCATAAGAACACAAGTGTGTCCAAGTGTACTTCAACATCCCATATGTCAGTAGATGTCAGAGAGACTATTCCATAACTAAAAATTTGCAGGGTTCCACATTGAAAACAAGAAATCAATTGAAAAAGGAAGAGTTTTGGGTATTTTTACAGACTAACAATAGTATTGACACATGTGGTAGACTTCAAAGTGCCTCTTTAGGTCCCCTCAGCTCACTTTAATGCTTGGGCAAATTTGATAATCTCAAAATTGGCAAAAATCATCCTGTTTCTCATATTGCTCTCCTTTACAATCAAAAATGGTCAGTCGGTCTTCCTCTAGTATGAATAGTAGAAGGTGACTCAAATGAATTTACTTTGGTGGATGATAATAATATTTTTATAATACAAATCCATGGTATTATTTGTAGGTTTGGTGTACCATGCTTTATGAAACATTGATAAGAGTGTTAACTTCTCTTTTTTACCTACACATCCCCATGGCCTATGGGTTTCTCTTCTATCTAGATTTTTATGAGTAATTCAATTGTTGTACGAGTTTTACAAGGGCATGAACATCCTTCTCAAAAGGTTTTCAACTTATTTTTCATGTGTGGTGTGAAGGAGAAAGGCATAATCATATCATTTTGCTAGTTGGAAACTACATCACAGTCTGTAGATAAGTTTCATTAGTTGTAGAGTGTTCTATTTCCTATAATGGTTTCAAAACAAAGGTAAAATGTTGTGTTTATCTCTAATTACGTAGGGATTAGTCTCTCACAAGGAGTTTTGATCTCAAATTTGTCTCTTGATGGAATGAATAGTCAGACTCCCTACAACATCCACCTATAGGGCATTATGAGAATGCTTGGATAGTGGTGTGATTAATATTTGGAAACTTTGAACATCCATATAATCTCATGTTTCATCAGCAACATGGTTAAACCACAAAGTGACCCAATGTTTACAAGATTTTGGTTTGGTACACAATCCTAAATCTTCAGTAACACCCATAGGTGCCTCCAATAGAGGAAAGTCTAAATACAAGTGTTGAACTCATTTGAGACCTTCATTAAGGTCTAAGAACATGGATAAAGTCATTGTGACAATTGTGAGATCATTTTTTGTAGTCAATTCTAAGTTCAATGTTTGAAAGTTGAGAAAGTTTCATAGAGAGATATGTTACCTTATTTTCTCCTAATAAGGTATTTGATCATATACAAAAGTCATATCTTGGTGGGTATCTTGAGGAATGGACAAGTATTGTGGTTTCACTCATGTATCCAAAGCATAGTGGAAATGTATTGACATAAAATATTGGTTTTTTGGTAAAGAGAAGGTATTGTAGATAGGCTTCCATCTTAAACAAATTCTCACTATAAGATTGTTGACCAAATTTGACTTTTAGGTCAAATTGGGGAACCCCTAGGTAAAAACTTGAAATTTGGGGTTTTTAGGGGTCTAATACATATATCACAAGGTGATTTATAGGTTAATTAATGTCATTTAATTTTGTATTAGCCTTGGTCTTTAGTCATTTTAGTTCTTTTAGTCATTTTGAGGTCAACAAAGGTGTATTTAATGACTTGTATGGATTTTTTGGGAAATGTGAAGGTCTTAAAATATGATTTCATTTCCCATGTGTCCTAAGATATCTCAAGTAACTGAAACCAAAATAAAAGAGGTAGGTTCCTCGGAAAAAGGGTAGTTTTCTTGAGGAAAAGAAGAAGTTTGGCACTTGTATGGATCCCTAGGAAGTGTGCCACATGGAAAAGGATCATGGTATGTCTCTTAAAATTCCCAAAGCTTAGTTCCATGTTTAAAGTTATTTAGAAGTGCCTTTTTTCCCAAAACCATTATGCTCCTTTTTTAGTCTTTTTGGCAAGCAGAAGTGACCTTCAGGTTTGTGGTTAGTATGAACAACTCAAAAGGTTTCAGCTCAAACAACTTGGGAAAGTTAAAGTAAAATTAGA
Source organism: Torreya grandis (assembly GCA_037957365.1). Lineage (NCBI taxonomy): Eukaryota > Viridiplantae > Streptophyta > Pinopsida > Cupressales > Taxaceae > Torreya > Torreya grandis. Next base: position 1,265,081 of record JARHVA010000881.1, read on the forward strand.
TAGTTTCATTTTCATATAAGGATTTGAACAATTATGGCATGTGTTTCATGAACCATCCTCATGAATTTGAATATATTTTTCTACCTACTTATATGTGCACTCTATAGGTTTTGCCTTGGTTTGAGTAATTCTATATGAACCAGTGGTTGATTTTGATGCAAGATGATTTTGAATTACTTATAAAATATTTCTCATTATTGGTTTCAATTTTCATCAAGTTTTTAAATGATAATCATCTTAGGTTATAAGAGGGAACACTTTCTCTGCAACAAGTAATTTTTTCACCATTTGAAAGATTTTATTGTTTTGATGGTGGTCTTGGAGGGTGAATCTGTTTTGGGTTCGATTAGTTCATGTTATCTTGATCACTTTCACCTCTTAATCTCCTTTCCCAAGGTATATCTCCATGAAATCATAGTCATATGCAAGAAAATATAGTCAGGCAACCATTAATATGCATATACAAGTGTCCTCATGAGGAATTGCACATGAGAAGGAGGTTTAGCACTGATTTGAGGTATTTAGAGTTGATAGGCATCCATTTGAGACCTTGGTAAAAGCCTAAAATCTATAATAAGCATGTGAATTCACTCACTATTCATAATGTTGCATTTTTTGCCTACATACCTTTCAAGGTGCACTTACAGGGGTTTCGATGATGATGTCATGGTATGATGAGATATTTAGTAGTGTTTTCAAGAATTTTAGAAGTATAAGGATTCAATTTTAAAGTCTATAGAGATACCTTTAACCACTAGAGTCAAATGAAAATGCATATTATTCACTCCATGCCCACATTCTAAGCTAAATCTACTTGTACTGTAGAATGCCCACCTACAAGTGGTACCACAGAGGTTGGGGAGCTATTTTGAAGTTTGGGAATGAATGATAAAGTTCTCTTTAAGGTTAATCATGAAAATTTGATCATTAAAAACCATGATTTTGGTCTCAAGGTGGAAAATGTAAATGTATTTCACTTGTAAAGTGGTAATCATTATTTTCAGGAACACAAGCCCTAAATTGAGAGAATAGAGGTCATATGGGTTTTGAAGATAGCATAAAACATAGTTTCAAGGACTTTCAATGCCTTCCAATGACTTAATATTGTAACCTCCATCTTGGAAAATGAGCCTATATATTTTTAAGTAAGGATGATCAATATATATTGGTTCTTGGAGGTTCCAAAAGTTTCCATTTAGACACAAAATCAAATAGTGAAATCTATAAGGTTTGATCTAAAAGAGACCTTTCTCCACTCAAGATTGCAAAGCTTGACTAAGTATAATGTTTGAATGATTAAAAATGATTAAAATTAATAGTCATGGCACGAACATATTTTAGGAAGAAGTATATATTGTTTTTTACTTCTCATAAATGCTTCTAGTCTGTACACTATGGAAATGTTGACCTACAGCAGGACAAGTAGGCAGGGATCAAGTAAATTGGATTTATTGAGAGTTATAAAGAATAAAGGTGAATAAAGTGGCCTAAAATATTTTTAATAAGACTTTAAGTAATGTTATAACACTTTATTCTATGGTCTTAATCACACAAACACCACTTACAACTCTTGAAACTTACTTACAGTGAACTGTGTTGACAAAGACAGGTAGTAAGATGAGAATTGGCACTTAAGATTATGTTGCATAGACCTAAGGTAAATAGTGATTCCAAAAATTTATAGGTCACCATATATATATATTAAATTTGGGTCTTTTCACATTATTTTCAAGACCTAACTCAAGCATAAAAACCTACAAACAGGCTCAGGAGGCATGGTTATGCCTAAAGGCCAAACAAGGGGTTAGTTTTAATTTTATATCTAAATGAGATTTATATCCTATTGAATCATGTTTAAGGGACCACATTATAGGTTTATATATATATTGGAATGCATGGGAAGATTAAAGAGGTCATATTTGGGTTTTGAGGAACAGTCAGGATACAAGACCAACATTAGTCCTATGTCCAAATGGGGGTCTTTCACACTTATAGCATGAGATGATATTTTTAACCTATTTTAAAATGTTAATAAGTTCACTAAATGTACTTTAAAACCTCAAAGATGCAAATTAAAACCTAATAAATCCATTTTTGGCTCAAAACTAACTTAGACCTATAGGAAAAGAGGAAAACAAGCTCAATAGGAGAGGTTCAAGTGCTCATATATTTCATGATGCATTTCATGGAGGCCAAAGGAGTTTTGGAAAGTTATTAATGGTCCTCAAAACCACACTAGTGTAATTTTTCTACAATTTCAATGTCAGGTTTTTATGATTGAACCTTAAGATGTCAAATACGTCTAAAACCCTTCAAAACCCTTGCAAGTGACTAGTTGTGAAAATAGAGTTGAAAATATAATATAGTGGAACATTTTTATCATTAAAGTCATTGAAAATTTCAAAATACTCACTCAATATCCTCTCATTATTTTTAGCTATACGAACTTGTATGGATGGGGTAAAATGTAGGCTTTTATTGACAGTTTTGTGCATTGTGTAGGTTCTAAGAGGAGTATAAAGATTAAAAAATAATTGGAAGAAATATTAATCATTTTTATAACTCCCCATGTTCATTTCATTCCTTATAAAATATTTTAAGTGTGAAAATAGGAGTTCTCATCTCAACTAGTCAAAACTGGCCTAGTGGACATACTAGTGAGAAGAGTGAAAAACTTCAAGTGGGGTGATTTCAAAGTGTGTCTGATGATAATAAGGCCATTTAGGGTATTTATAATTGTCATAAACTCCATAACATGTATTTTAATTGTTAAATTATTCCAATTTTGAGGCCAAGTGTGCAAGGTGCATGAAGAAAGAGCTTTTTGGACTATAGATGATGATAGCTCCTTTCCAATTGATTCTAGAAGACCAAGCCTACAAATAATGCATGAAAAGTCATAGCTGAGACCCTTGAATTTATTTACAATCATTATACCTGGTCTTAGTGATTTATGAGGCATTTAAAGGAGGCCAATAATGAAGGTAATTTTTTTGAGGCAGTTAAGAGAGTTTCAAGCCACTTTACAAGAATTTTATGCATTATATGGACACTTGGGCTTCCTAACCTTGAATGGTTTGTACCATATCCTATTCTCATACAAAATTAACTGATTTTATTATATTTAAAAGTTTCCATATGACCCTTGGACTTCTATCTTCTCATCTCTCTCTTAAGTTCTATAAGAACTAGCCATTTTGGCATTGTAATTCATGTTCCACCTGAGTATGGTGAATCCATATTCAAATGCATACCATTAGATAAATAATACTACTAATTTTTACCTCTTAATGACTGTTCTTAGTGTTTTTTACTTGAATTTTTGATATTTCTTAGTGAATACTAAGGATTCCTTAGCATGTTATCTCATTCTTGCACCCTATTTGTAGTTGGAAAGCTTCTTCTTGTAAGGCATGTGAAGTGTTCTAAGAGATGTCCATGTTTGAATGAGTTATTATATTCATTAGTTCCCTCATATGTCTCTTGTCTAGTCCTCCTAGATTTTGATATTCATCCATAACCTCACAAAGTAACATTGATGTGAGAAGATGAACATTGGAGAAGTGTATGTTTAGTTTGCCTCTTGATTTATTATGTAATATGTTGTTGGTTGAAATTCATCATTTATTTTGGTGTATCAACTCCCTTAGGTTAGTTTTATTTCATTTATTTCTCTCCTTTTTCACCCCCCAAAGTTAAGTGTAGTTGTCATCCAAATTGGTACATCAAGGGAGCTAGCCCTATCTAGAGATTCACCTCATCCTTAAGCTACCCACAAGCCTAGAGGTGTTTTCATTATGCCACTTGGATAAGGATATGTTTTTTATCTCCTCAAAGGGTGCAAATCCAAGTGACAATAATTTTTATCATGCTTGATGGGACTCTTGGTCTAAGATGTTGAAAGATTTTTGGTGTTGTCTTTCAACAATCAGCGTTTGGAGGCATTTATACAAGCATCAATGGTGAATTTGAAGATATATTATCTAATAAAGCAACCTAGGTTATCCTTTGAAGATTGTTGGTAACATTTTCCTTTTTTTTTTCTTGCTTTTAATTAAGTTTCATGGCTAATTTTGGTGTTGAGCACTATTTTACACAAGTTGGTGTGACTTTTCAAGATTGTGTCATTCCCTATCAATATAAACAAGTTCTTAATCATCATTGTCATGAAATTTATTAGTCTTATAGCCAACCTTCTCAATGTATTTTTTCTCCTAGTCAACCTAGCCACTTCTCAAGTCCATCCATTTCCACTTTAAGCAAACACTTTTGGGCTATATGAGATACATGTTGGAGCTTGATACTCTAAGGGGATGTGGTCAAGAGGTTCCTAGTCATCTTATTCATAAGTTGAGAGATGCATTAGAGTCGGTCAAAATAGAGTGGGTACCCATTGAGAAAGATAATTGAAAGAGGATTACAAGTGAGACGTTTGATGTGAGTGGCCTAATTTCTTCCTTAGAAGATAGGCTAGGAGTTCATGAAAGGCAACCTCACCAAACCTATCAGCCTTCATAATCACTTCCCTAAGTTTAATATCAGCCATATTTGATCCCTAATCATGATCCCAATCAAGTATATCAAATTCATCCTTTTCCCAATCAGTTAGAAAAGAGAGTTGAGAAGAGAAACCTTATGTTTGAAGCAAACCTTGATAGGCAAATTAAATTAGCCAATATATAGATGTAACAGACTATGTTAGAAGAAAATGAATTAGAGTTAAATCCCTCATTTCCTTCTCACATTTCATTCCCTCCACCTCAAAAAGAGACTCATAATCAAAATACCCTAAGCTGGAACAAGATAGTAGAGTCATGGGGAAAGAAACATGATAGAAGTTTGGTTGATAATGAGTGTGAAGTTATGAATAAAGTTGATCCTTTGAAAGTTCCTTGCACTATTCCCTAAGAAATTATTGTGTTTCATGTCATCCCTCATGTATTCATTTTCCTCATAGATACTCATATGAACTTCAATGAAAACTTTTCTAAGAGAACCTAGCCAAGCACATTAAAGAGTTAAAGGCAAAGATGAAATTGTTAAGTCAAGGTATGATGGAAGGTTTAAACCCAAAATAAGATCATATGCATAAACACACCCCATCCACCCTTCCCTAAGAGATTACTCAAGATAAATAATATGTGAATGAAGTGGTTGTTAAGTGGAAGGAAGAAAATCAAGTTGTTTTAGCCACAGGTCTACCTTTCCTTCCTTAAGAGCTTCTAAAAGAATCTTCTACACTTTACTCTCAATCTAATTTTGAGTTATATGTGCTACCTCCACCAAATATTTCATCATGTCCTCAACCCATCAACATTTTTATTGATGTACCTATGGTATGGGAACCTAAAGAGGAGTAGTTGGTTGATAAAAAAATTATAACTCTTGCTTGAAGAAAGCTGAGTTCCTTGGCAGCCTCATTAGACTAAGTCACATGATTTCAAAATGCCTAGTCTTGGAATCACAAAGAAAGATATGGAATATATTGTAGCCCTTGAGAAGAAATATCAGGTTATGATATTTAATACACAATTAGATATCCCTCAAGAGTTCCTAAGTGTTGAAGAAGAGGTGAGCCCTTGTATTTAGTCTTCTTGTTTAGTTGATAGTGAAGAAAGATTTTCTTGTGTTGAAGAGGAAATATTGGATGAAGTTATTTTTGATTATAAGGAAGTGGATGAAGGATATTATCTTGTTTTTCCCCTTCGTGATGTTGATCAAAAATAGGATGAGGACTTGTATCATAAGTTTGAGAACATTTGAAATGAGTTTGAGTCTCTCAAGGGGTATGTTTTTTATTTAGAGTTGATTATAAGTGATGATGAGAAAGATGGCATTGTCCAATAAGTCATAGGTGAGCAAGGACAAGTTCTTAATCAGCCTTTAGATGTTTTTTTTTAGTCATTGGAGTAGGTTATACTCTTCTTCAATTATTCTATGATGTAGTTAAAGATGGAGAAGGTAGCCTTGGCACTCAAGTAAGTATACAAAGGAAACCTTCTAAAATATCCTTAAAATAAGCATATACATTTCATGATGACATGTTTGAAGTCACTAATATGGGTTATCATCCTCTCAATTAGTTTGGAAAAACACATCATCTCTTTAAGGATGGAACAAGCTCCTATTGGCCTCAATATTCTAAGGAACAAGAAACCAATCCTCTTGAATCCATGCATACCAAGAAGATACTATTTAATCATGAGATGAAGAGTGGGAAGTATTATGAATATGTGAAAATGTTCAAGAGTAATATGTCTACATTGGAGACATTTTTAAATATGATATACTTGCGAGCAAGTCAAGTGAAGTGTCAAGGAATAGGTCTAATCCACAAAGCATTCAATCCAAGGAGAAACATGCTTGGCATTATGTTTTATCTCACCATGAAGATGATTTAATAAGTTTTCATTTTGATATTGGAAAGGAGAAATGACTAGTTTCTAATTGTGCATAATAGTTTGTTTTCAGATTGCCCTAAGTTCCTTGAGCATAAAGGTGTGTGTGTCTTGTTGGTTTGTTGCCTTATTTTATGTGTGTCCTTTGCTTTATGTGGTTGAGGTAATTAGTGGTCTTATCTTAGTATTCAATGGTCAAATGTTTCCTTATTTTTATCAGACTTCATATAACTCCCTAAGCCTAATAGACTAATAAGGCTACTAGTCTATTTAGTATAGCAAGCATACTACCCCTATGAGTCACCAATTTGTTGATCAAATTTAACTTTTAGGTCAAATTGAGGCACCCCTATGTAAAAAATTAATTTTTATATGTTTAAAGGGTCTAATACATATGTCACAAGGTCTTTTATAAGTTAATTTATTCCATTTAATGTTGTACTAGCCTTGGTCTTTAGTCATTTTAGTCCTTTTAGTCATTTTGAGGTCAAAAAAGGTGCATTTAATGACTTATATGTATTTATTAGTAAGTTTGAGGGTTCCAAAAGATGATGTCACATACCATGTATCCTAAGAGGTCTTAAGTAACTGAAACCAATTAAAAATTGGTAGTTTTCTCAAAAAAGGGTGGTTTTCTTGAGGAAAAGAAGAAATTTGGCACTTGTACGACTCCTTGGGAAGTGTGACACATGGGAAAGGATAATGGTATGTCTCTTCAGATTCCCAAAAATTATTTCCACATTTTAAGTTCTCTATGAATACCATTTTTGGCCAAAAACTATTCTATTCTTTTTTCAGTCTTCTTGGCAAGCAAAAGTGACCTTCAGGTTTATGCTTAGTACAAACAACTCAAGAGGTTTCAGCTTAAATGCCTTTAGGAGGTTAAATTAAACTTAGAGACATCAATTAAAATATAATGATTTTGAATAATCGTGTCCTGTGATTCATGAACCATCCTCATGAAGTTGACTATATTTTTCTACCTACTTATCTTTGCACCCTATAGGTTTTACCTTGGTTTGAGCAATTTTGTACGAACCAATTTCTAAGTTTGATTTCAAATGATGTTTACTTCTTCCTAAAATATTTTCCATTCTTTGTTTCAATTTTCATAAATTTTTGATATGTTAATCATCTTAGGTTGTAGGATGGAACACTTTCTGTGCAATAGCCAATTTTTCACCATTTGAAGGGTTTTCTTATTTTGATGGTGTTCTTGGAGGGTGAATATGTTTTAGTTTACATTTTTTCATAGTATATGGGTCACTTTAACATATAAATCTCATTTTTGAGGGAATATCTCCATGGAATCATAGTCATATGTAAGAAAATATAGTCAAGCAACCATTAATGTGCATATATAGGTGTCCTAATGAGGAATTGCACATAAGAAGGAGGTTTATCACTAATTTGAGGTATTTTAAGTTGATAGGAATCAATTTAAGACAATTTTGAAAGCCTAAAATTGATAATAATCATGTGAATCCACTCACTATTAATGATGTTGCATTTTCTGCCTACATACCTTTCAAGGTGCACTTACGAGGGTTTTCATGATGATGTCATGGTATGTTGAGAGATTTAATAGTGTTTTCAAACATTTTGGAAGAATAAGGGTTCCATTTTAAAGTATATAAAGAGACATTGAACCAATAAATTTAAATGATAATTCATATTGTTCACTCCATGACCACTTCCTAAGCTAAATCTGCTTGTACTATAAAACGACCATCTGCAGGTGGTACCACAAAGGTTGGGGAGCTATTTTGAAGTTTGGGAATGAATGATAAAGTTATCCTCAAGGTTAAGCATGAAAATTTAATCATTAGAGGAAATTATTGAGATGTCAAGGTGGAAAATGGAAATTTATTTCACTTGTAAAGAGGTAATCACTATGTTTAGGAACACAGGCCCTAAACTGAGAAAACAGAGGTCCTATGGGTTTTGGAGATAGCATAAAACATAGTTTCAAGGACTTTCAATGTCTCCCATTGACTTAATCTTGTAACCTCAATATATTAAAATTACCTTGTAGTTTTTTAAGTAATTATTATCAATATATATATTGGTTCTTGAAGGTCCCAAATGTTGCCATTTAGACACTAAAAATAAATAGTGAAATCTATAGGGTTTGATCTAAAAAAGACCTTTTTCACTCAACGTTGCAAAGATTGACTAAGTACCATGTTTGAATGATTCCAAATGATTAAAATTAAAATTAATGGCACCCATATATTTTAGGAATGAGGATATGTTGGTTTTTTCTTCTCATAAACACTTCTAGTCTATACACTGTGCAAATGTTGACCTATAGCAGACCAGGCAGACAAGGAGCAAGTAAATTGGATTTCTTAGGAGGTATAAAGCATAAATGTGAATATAGTGGCCTAAAATAGTTTTAATATGACTTAAATAAATGTTATAAAACTTTATTCTAGGGTCTTAATCATAGAAACACCATTTACAGGTCTTGAAACTCACTTACATTCAACTATGTTGATAGAGACAGGCAGTAAGATGAGACGTGGCACCTAAGATTATGTTGCATAGACCTAAGGTAAATAGTGATTCCAATAATTGATAGGTCACAATATATATATTAAATGGGGGTCTTTACACATTGCTTTCAAGGCCTAACTAAATCATAAACACCTACAAATAGGCTCATGAGGCATGGTTATGCCTAAAGGCCAAACAAGGGGTCAGTTTCAATTATAGAACTAAATGAGATTTATAGCCTATTGAATCATGTTTAAGGGACCATAATATAGGTTTATATAGATTTTATAATGCATGGGAAGCTTAAATAGGTCATATTTGGGTTTTGAGGTATAGTCAGGCTATAAGATGAACATTAGGCCTATGTCCAAATGGGGGTCTTTCACACTTATAGCATGAGATGATCTTTTTAACCTATTAGAACATGTTAATAATGTCACTAAAGATATGTTAAACCTAAAATATGAAAAGTAAACCATAATAAATCTATTTGTGGCTCAAAACTAACTCATCCCTATAGGAAAAGAGAAAAATAAGATCGATAAAAGAGGTTCAAGTGCTCATATCTTTCATGAGGCATTGCATGGAGGATATAAGAGTTTGGGAAAGTTATTAGGGATCCTCAACACCAAATTAGTGGAAGTTTTCTATAACTTCAATGTCAAGTTTTTATGAACAAATCTTAAGAGGTTAAATAGGTTTAAAACCCTTACAAGTGACTAGTTTGTGAAAATAGAGTTGGAAAGATAATATGGTGGCATATTTTGCTCATGAAAGTGATTGAAAATTGAAAATTAATCACTCAATCTCCCTCTCATGATTTTTAGCATATGGACTTATAAGGATGGGGTAAAAAATAGGATTTTATTTATAGTTATGTGCATTATGTAGGTCTTAAGAGGAGTCTAAAGATGAAACCAAATTTTAAAGAAATATTAAGACTTTTCATAAATCCCCATGTTAATTTCATGCCTTATAAAATATTTTAAGTGTGCAAAAAAGAGCTCTCATCTCAGTCAATCAAAATTGGCCTAGTGGACATGCTAGTGAGAAGGGTGAAAAACTTCAACTGGGGTGATTTTAAGGTGTGTCTAATGATTTTAAGGCCATGGAGAGTCTTGAAACTTGTCATACACTCTCTCCCATGGATTTTCATGAGTAAATAATTCCAATTTTTAGGCCAAGTGTGCAAAGTGCATGAAGAAAGAGTTTTTTGGACTATAGATGATGATAGCTCCTATCTAGTTGATTTCAAAAGACTAGGCCTACAACCAATGCATGGAGAGGCATGCCTGAGACCCTTCCATTTATTTAAAATCATTAGACCTGGTCTTAGTTAGTTATAAGGCATTGAAAGGAAGCCAATCATGAAGGTATTTTTAATGAGCTAGTTAAGAGAGTGTCATACCACTTTGCAAGAATTTTTTGTATTATATGGACACTTGGGCTCCCTGACCTTGCATGGTTCATCCCATATCCTCTTCTCATACACAAGTAACTAATTTTATTATCTTTACAAGTGTCCTTGTGACCCTTGTACTTCTCTCTTCTCCTCTCTTTCTTAAGTTATATAAGAACTAGGCATTTTGTCATTGTAATTCATGCTTCACCTGAGTATGGTGAATTCCTGCTCAAATGCATACCATTAGATCAATAAGATTACTAATTTTTACCTCTTATTGACTTTTATTAGTGTTTTTTACTTTAATTTTGGATCTTTCTTAGTGAAGACTATGGATTCCTTAGCATGTTGTCTCATTCTTGCATCCTATTTATAGTTGGAAAGTTTCTTTTTGTAGGGCATGTGAAGTGTTCTAGGAGATGTCCAAGTTTAAGTGAGTTAGTATATTAATTAGTTCCCTCATATGCCTCTTGTATATTCCTCCTAGATTTTCATATTCATCCATAACCTCACAATATAAGATTATTGTGAGAAGATGAAGATTGGAGAAGTGTATTTTTAGTTTGTCTCTTGATTTCTTGTGTAACATGTTGCTAGTTGGAAGTCATAATCTATTTTTTTGTATCACCTATCTTAGGTTGGTTTTATTTTAGTTACCTCTCTACCTCCCAAAGTTAATTGTAGTTGTGATCCAAATTGGTACATCAAGGGAGCTATCCCTATCTAAATATTCACCTCATCCTTAGACTACCCACAAGCCTAGAGGTGTTTCCATTGTGCCACTTGGATGAGTAGAGATTTTGCATCTACTAAAAGGGTGAAAATGCAAATGAAAACAATAATTTTAGTGTAATATATAGTATTCTTGAAGTCTAAATGGCCTTACAACATAATGTTACACAATAGAAGTATAGCTCAAGATAAGGTGAGTCTTTTGAGTGAAAGATGACTTGTGAACTTTATAGAAGTTAGATAAGTTGATGTTAAGTGCTTGATATAGGTCATCACCTATGGGAGGACCCCATGGTTTCTAAAATGGAGTATCTATAGTCAGTTTACAAACATACAGTGTGTTGGTGATGGACATTAAGAGCATAGTTTATATGGTCATAGTTGTTCATGCAATTTAGATCTCACCTAATGAGATAAAGAGAAATAAAAAGATTAAATAAATAATGATTTGATGTGGGTGATCACCTAAAGTAGTTATTATTTCTCCCAAAATTGCCACCTACAGTTTACACACAATCCATATACTAATGCAGGTTAGTGAAAGGTGTGAGCTTTGAGAAGTTGGTAGAGGTGTAGGATGGTGAGTATGATTAAGAGTAGCTCCATAGTGTTTAAATAAAATTCACATGGTTCTTAGATTAAGTAAATAAAGAGGTTGAGCTGAAACCTCAACCTACAGTCAAGCCCAATTTTGCATTCCTGCATACAATCATCAATGTTAAAAGTTTGCCTTGAAGTTTGTGGTGTTGATGACCATAGGAGAGTGATATAATATTTTAATTTGGTAAATAAGGTATTTATAACCTATTTTATCCTCTCATAGTCTTAGTTTGACTAAGGAAATAGGGGATATTCCCTCTATTGTATCTCAGATAGAGGGCACTCTCATTCAAAACAAGACTACAAACAGGGTATGAGAATGGTAAAGGGATGAGATTGAAAATATTAGATCTCTTTAGAAGGACATGGAATGTTTATTTGATCATGATAAAAGGTGTAGAAGACTCTGTAGTCAACATTAATAATCAAAAGTAGTCATAGGTCATGAAGCATAATTAGGCCTATTAGGCCTAGAACTAGGCCTAAATCCCTATAGGGGTCTAGATTCACTTCTAATGCCATATTAAACCTCAAATATATTTGAATACATTCATGGGAGATTTTAGGAGTCAAAAATTTATTTGCAGAGGGAATCATAGAGGAACTATTTTTGGTCTAAAAACATCTCAAAGACACATAGAATGCAAGACCAAGCTTGAGAGACCATCTTCAAGCACTTATATCTATACATATTGATTACATGGTGACCCAAGGAGTTGGGGATATTTTATGATGGTCTTGATATAAAATTTAGTGGGATTTATTAGGAGTTTCAATGTCTAGTTTTTGTGAACAATCCCTACGAACCAAAACCTGCTAAAACCCTCCTTAAATCCTGATTTTAACTTGATGGAGAAAGCATGAAAGGAAATGAATTTAAGAGAGATAGTATGGCCTATAAATGGTTTTGAAATTGGGTAGGAATCTCTTAAGATCCATCAGATCAGATTAGTCTATACCTTACTTATACAGACAAGCCTAACATAAAGTTTTTTTCAAGGATTTACTTGTTTTACAAGTGCAAAGGAGATTTGAAGAGTGAGAACCATTTTTGGAGGTCAAGTAGTAATTTTTGTAACTCCCTATTTACATTTATTGGAATAGATAGGAATATAAACAAATATTATGAGCCATTCATCATAGGAAGTCTTAGACAGATAGTGAAAATAAAGAGTGGCTACCAAGTGACAAGATGATGAGTCCAATTGGGGATTTTTCAAGGTCTCATTCATGGAATGGAAGACAAAGAGACTCCATAGAGGTGTCCTAACACCTCTTACATGGATTTTTTTGAGTAATTGAAGGCCACTTAGGTGATAAATGTGAAGAATGAGGCCTAGAAGACTAGTGAATGACTGCAGATGGTGAATACAAGTGTCCAAAAGATGGATAGTAGTTAGGGATGCATTTGATGACTATCATGGCATGTTTACAAACCCCCTAAGATATTTAAAATGTGTCAACTCTACCTATTTCAATTTTGGGCAATCAAGAAATGCCTCATCATGAAGGCAGTTTTTAAGAAGACCATTTGAGGACCCTATGATAGTTTGAGAAGTTTTCATGATTTAGAGAGACACTTGTCCAAGAATACCTTTCATGGTCTATGTCATAATCCATTCTCCTAAAATTTAATTATTCCTCATCACTTTGCACTTCTTGTGGCCTTTGATGTTCTTTTCTTCTCTCTCTTCTCACATGTTCTATAAATGCAAGCCATTTTGGGTTTTATAATCTATTCCACACCTAGCATGGTAAAGCCCTATTGGTTTGATGTTGTATTTTTCCTTTGAAATAATAATTTTAGTCTAGTTTTGAGTTCATGACTTTCTTATTTAAGTGTGTGAAGTGATGTATAATGAAGTGTCTAGTGATAGGTAGATATCCTTGCTTTCTCTTTATCCTTTCATGTTTGGTGCAAGTAGTTCTCACTCTAATAGGTCATATGAATTATATCTAGTGTGTTTAATTAGATTCAAGTGTATAAGTAACCTTGGTGTCTGCAATTTGACCTCTGGTTCACTTACCTTGAGTAGTTTCATGCATATCACATCCATGTTTTAAATATTAATGTTAGAGAAATTCAAGATTTTATGACTAGTGTTGTGAGTCATGTCTCTTAGTGAAATTATAAGGTGATATAGTGAAGATATTTTTTGTGTATCACCTCATTAGAGTAGGTTATTTTTATTTCACTTCTATCCCTTTTCATTTGAATAAATAGTTAGTGTAGGTGATAAGTAAGAAAAGAGCAATCTAGGGAGCTAGCCCTTAAACCTAAAGGTCTACATCTATCATAGTTAACCAACAGGCCTATAGGTATTCCAATGTTTCCCAAATATTAGATTAGGCTTAAAAAACCAACTCTAGGGTGAAAGATTTGGTGACAATAGTAAGAATAAAATGAATAGGGGTTTTTGGAACCCATCTTTGTGTATTTTGTGGTTTCTTTGGAAGAGCATTAGTATGAACATGTTTAGGTGTTCTAGATATTTGAATATAGTTCATAAAAGATAAGGATTTCATGTAACCCATTTTTTGTCTCCAATGTAAAGGTCTCTCAAGTATTGGTTGCTTAGTAAAAGGGATTGCTTGTTACTTACTTGTTGACCATTTTTGACCCCCCAGGTCAAAAGGTCAACCCCTATAATTTGAAACATGATTTATCATGTCTTATAACCTTATTCATAGCTCATTCCATGCTTTTTGAGGTCTTCAAATGGTCTTGTTTAGGTCTTATAAGCATAATTTAAGGTTATTTTGACGAGTTTAAGGTAATATTTTATGTTGATCCTATGCTAGTATATATATGCCATGATGTGAAGAAGGTTGATCCACATGATGTCAAAGGTTATTAAGTGTCTATAAAAGTCATACTAACCATTCATTACCTTGTATGAACATTTCATACATGTTTGGATAAGTTAAGATTAATTTTCAAAGTCTAAGGTAAGTGTTATGCAAGAGAAAGGTGATTTTAGTCAAGTTCAATGCATGTCAAAGCCTAAAAGATGAAATATACATAAAATACACTTGTCAAATCTTTTGAAGTAGTTATATAACTTGCGTACATGTCAAAAAGGTCACATTATGTCAGTTTTGTAGGTCCAACATCCCAATTAGAGAAAATCACTCCAAAAATGGAATTTTAAAGCACTTATATGGACTTGGAGGATCCATTTTTAGGATAAAACATCATCATAGTGTCTCTTCACCTTCCTTACATCATTTGCATGCATATCAAGCTTGTACAGGGTCTAAAAGTCCAAAATTTGCATCAAAAACTCCATCGGCCTCTTGGTAAAATAGCAATGGTCAACTTCATATACTTGGTATGATATAGGAGACGGATTCATGGCCTAATATTATGGGTAGATTAATGGGGTATAATTGAATTTAATTTTGTGACATTAGTTTTCATATTAGTTCCTTCATCTTTATGAAAAATTGTTAAGACCACCAGATGGTTTGAAATAGGTTGGAGGAATGAGATAAATATGGTAGGTTGTATAAGGTATATGACATATTAATTCATGATTATATATACCTTATTTGGCACGTGTGAGCCTAAAAAGACAATAAATTTCCATTTGTGCATAGTTTGTATGTTAAGACTATGGTTTTTTGATGCTTTAAGGTGTTCAATAATTGAGTTTGTGATGGTGGAGATACCACATAACATATTTAATCCTCACAATTCTCTAAATATCCATATTAGATAAATTAATGTCTATTTTATACTAAAACTTCCTAACAGACTGGGACTTGTAGACTTCAATAAGCATTCATGAATCTTGAGAAAGTGAATAGCATTACTACATAGAAAGAGTGATATGTTTATTTTCCTAAAAAAATAGAATGATCTTATGAAGAACTTAATCAATTATAATAGTGAAAAAGGATCGATTTCTCATGTATTTATTTTTTCTTCTCCAAGTAGGGTTCAAGAAGACTAGTGAACCTATAGGTCTGCAGACCTATAGGTCATTATTGGCCTCAAAACTTGTTATAAAGAATGAATGATCTCACATTATATTCAGATTTAGTGTTATCCTAATGATATAAAAACCCTCTAAACACTCTAATCACTTTTGAGACTCAAGGTCAATCCATCTTGGACTCAAAAGACCATGTAGACTAAGTTAGATTGCCAAGACCTAGAGCAGTATGGTTAGATTTTTAAGTGAGTATTTCAAGTAGATTGAATATATTAAACTATTATTAAAGAATTAAAGCTTGATATTAACTAAATTTTACATGCCACCATGTGTTAGATTAGTATCAATAGATTAATAGATAGAAAACACAATGAAGAGACTTAGAGCTTATTCACCTACAAGCAGAATGATCAAGGATGAACAACAAGCCTTAAAGCATATGGAGTAAAGTAATAAGATGAAGGGGTATAAATATATCCTTTGTTGTATCATAATTTATACATATTTATAAAATCTAAAGGATCCATTGTATATAAGATAACTAGAGGTGGAAAGAGACTTTTGGAGGACAAGACTCAGGATGGATCTTTATCACAAACTATCACATACAGTCATGTCTTGGATAAAAATGAAAGAGAAGATGATATTTATGTTGTGTATTGAAGTATTTAATGGATTTTAGGATCTATAGTTAGATAAATTTAGGTTATTTTCCCTTTTAAAATCTTAACACTCAGCCAATACTCTATACATGCCTAGAAGGATACCTATAAGCCAGCTAGAGATATAAACTCATCTTCAAGCATTAGAGAAAAGATGCAATATTATGCATTGGAGTTTGGGTTTTAGATGAATAGGAAAGGTATATGGAGTAATTTGAGAATAATTAAGTTCTTTAATATATCATAGGGTGATACATATAAAAATTATCTTCAACTTGCAATCATTTAGCCCTGCACCTACAGGTAGAATGGTCAAACCTAAAAAACTTGAGGCCTTAAGTTATATTGAGAACATAAGATATTATATGTGTGAGATGAAGGGATAAGAGGAGGCATATTCATTTATATTTTAATCCTTATAATTCTCTCTTTGAATGAATTAATGTTTGAAGGTAATGATAAACCCAAAAGACTAATTAGGCTTGGCAAGCCTATATAAACACTCATAGACTTATGCACATATAAGAATGGTAGAAGATTGAATATTTTGAAGAGAGTATAAATATAAAAATCTTTAGGTAGATGTAAAACATGTTACAAGGTGATTTCATATGTTTTAACTCACTGTTTAAAAGAGGATAAGGCTCAAACATAGTTGTTAAGGTCTAGAGTGCATGTATGCTCATAAACCCTAGTATGAGCTAATGGAGGTTGTAGTAGGTTTGTGGAAATAAATGGTAAATAAAAACCTTAGGATAAGTCAATATGGATGATACAGACCTCACTAAGGTGTTTGAGATCAAAACTAAGCACTCTTACCCCATTTCATTCAATTCTCTCTTTTGACCTCATAATTACAAGGTTACTAGCCTGAGAAGCATATTTTTGAGCTCAAAACTATATAGAGGATTTTCATGGGAGACCAAGATCATTGGTAATTTTAGATAAACTTGTATAATTGTGATTTGTGTAATTTTTCATTAATTAATGCCCTAAGCTTTATGAACCATCATTAATATGATAAACATGTCACAAGCTGCTAAGAAGGCCAAAAATGACCCAATAAGAGAGATAGTGTTTATAAACACTCAATATGAACTATATGACCCTTGAAATTACTTGAATAACCTTTAAAACTCCCTTGATCACCTTCTCAATCCATTGGTTGGCACGTGTAGAATACAAGTGTATAAAAAAGGGCTAAAAATGGTTATTTTAAGTTATTTGGAAATGTGAAAAGTTGCATCAAACCTTAAAATTGGACATGGAATTTTTTTAAGTCTTTGAAGTGAATCAAAAACTTTTTTTTACTTTCACACGTTTGGGAGATCTATAGATCCAAAAATCAATTCCTAGGCCTAGAGACCTAATTGAGGCCTAATTGGAAAGAGAAATAGGTAGAATAAGTATATTAACACTCAATGGTTGGTCATGAAATTTGGCATGGAATTGTAAGGGAATACTAGGTACTCAAAAATATGCCTAGTTTCCAAAGATCATATTTATATTGTTCTACACAAGGATATTTGCATGTTTTAAGGGGTACAAGGAATTGAAGGCAAGTATGGGCTTTAGGTGCAAGATGAAGTCTTAGAGAGTGTTTGAGAATTCCAAATAAGTTGATTTAGGTTTGTTAAGATATATAGATGCCTTTCATGAAGATAGGTTTCATTCATTAAGGTGTAATTAAGATTTGATGCTTGCAAGCATAGAGATGTGTAGTGGATCAAATGGATTTTAAGACACCTAAGAAGGTGTGATCATCATTGCAATGTCAGTATAAATAGACTCTAAAATTGATTAAATGTGTTAAGAACAAAGGTAATGAACAGTTCAACATGAATTAATGATTAAGAAGGCCACTTTCCATTTTCAAATCTAAGAAGAGAGCAGTTTGAAGAAGAAGCAATAGGTGTCAAGGAAGTGGACAAACTCCTACACCATTTGGGAGATTAAGTATCTTCAAAATAGAAACACATCCTTAAAATACCTTTTGAATATGTTCTTCAACCTCCTTAATTATAAATTATTCTTGACACTTTTCATTATTCTCTTTTATGCCCCCTCTCTCCTATTCATATTCTCTATAAATGTAACCTTGTTTAGCTTTGTATAGATCCTCCACTTGTGTATGGTAAAGTCATGTACATTTATATTCCATTTATCAATGAGAAACTATTGGTTTTACCTCATCCTTTGTCTATATTTAGTGTGTGTGCATGACTAGTTGATATTGTCAAGTGTTTTGTTTATTCTTTCTTTGCATATTGTCCTTTTATAACACTCATATGCAGTTTGAAAGATTCTTTGTAGGTCATGTGAAGTGTTTAAGTGAAGTGTGAAGGTTGAGTGGGTTGTCTACTCATTAGTGTCATTATATGATCTCTTGATTAGTCTCCTTAGCCCAAACATATATGAAAACCTCCACAATGAAGTGTTGATGTAATAAATGTAGATTAGGAGTAGTGTATGTTCAATTTAGTCTCATATTTGATGTGCACATGAAAATGGTTGGTAGTGGTTGATTAGTCTTGGTATATCACCTCCTTAGTTAGGTTTCTTCCATGTTATCCTTATCCCTTTTTCATTGTAAGTAAAATTATAAAGTTGTGAGCCTAATTGATACATCAAGTGGATATATCCATATAATCTAAATATTAAATCCACCTATTAGGACTCCCATAGCCTAGGATTGTATCCATGTTACCCCAAATTTTGAAGGCTTGAAAAATCTTCCAAGGGTGAAAATTAGGGTGATAATAGTTCTGGAATGCCCGATAGGACATGTTACAAAATGGTTCAAGGATTGTTGGTTTTTTCCTTCTACATGTCATCCTTTGGAGGCATTTAAAAACATCAATGGTGACTTTGAGCTCAATCAAATGGTTTTAAAAGCCTAGGCACTTGTTCAAAGTAATTGGTGTCCTCAATTCACTATCTTGATGACATTGTTATGGCTGAGTTTGAAGTAGATTTTAATTTCATTCAAATTGATGAGGCATCTCAAGCCTACAGTACTCCTTATCAGCCTCACCATGATCCTTATCAGCCTTATCATGATCCTTATCAATCCTATATACCCCCTTCCAATCCAAATTAGCCTCCATGGTAGCCTAACTATCGCTCTAATCAACCTTATCAAAATTATGTTGCTCCTACTTCATCCTTGTTAAGAATCAAACAAATCATACTATACCATAGAAGGATGATAATAATGATTGAGAGAGAAGTAGAGCTTGGTCTAGATTTCCTTATCTATGCCATTGATGATACAAAATATTTCTTGTAAAACATTTGGAGTGGGTGGCCAGCTGATGAAGAAGCAAACCATCTAGCCAATGAAAAGATAGACATTAAAGAGATAATATACTTAATAGAGGATAAGTTAATACTTTTGGATAATAATCATATCCAATACAGATAAGAACCTTCTTATACCTCTCCTACAGACAAGCAAATTTAAGCCCTGTAATTCAAATCATAGAGCTTAAAACAAGCCTAGATTTAGAAATTGAAGCCAAAGAGAAACTTGTGCCTATTCAAGCCTCATTTACCCCTCCTCAATAAACTTAATATCTTCCATCTTGGAGGTCTATCCAATAAGGGATACAAAATAAGAAAGAGGTCTTAGTTGAGAAGGTTAAAAATCAAGTTGCAGTTGTGAATCAACCTCAAGAAGGATATAACATGAATGAATTGCTTGTTGAGAATGATGAGACACTCATGGAACAATTGAATTTGCTCTCTTCTAAAAAATTCTTAGAATAATCTTCCATCCCTAAGACCTCGAACTGTAAGAGTGTTCCCTTGGTCCTTAAGTCAACTCGTGAACATATTCATCACCCTCCCACCATCTCCCTATTTGAGAAGGAACTTATCCTATGGGAAATAAAAGAAGAAGATCAAGTTATAGTTATAGATGATGAAGATAATTCAAGTGAAATTGATGAATAAAGTATCTTTGGGAGACCTCTTGGTGAAGAGAAACACAAATCAGTCTTCAGAGGTGAAAAAGAAGGTGACCTTCCTCAAAGTAAGAAAGATTTTGGCCTTCATGTTGTAGTAGAAAGTAAGGAAGATGTAGGGATACCTCATAGACTTCAAGAAAATCTCAAAATAAAGACCAAGATTAGTTTATTTTAAGTACTCTTCAATAAGTTCATGTTGTTGCAGTCATAGTGCTTTCAAATAAAGAACTACTAGAACATAAAAAAAAATTGAACATGAGATTGAAGTAATGGATGATGTTATAGAAGATGACCTTCATGGCATGTTTCAAGAGGGAAGTCTAATTGTATCTAATCTTGTTAAATTTTCATATGACCTTGATGTTGAACATTCCCTAAGCCAACAAGATGAGGTATTTAATAAACTTGAAATGGCTCTTAATGAGCAAGAAGTTGAACTTGAAGGGGCTAATTATCAATTACATCATGATTGCATAGAGGGGCTGAAGATTCTTGATAGCCCCATAGATCTTAAAGAGAAATATGAGGATGTTATTCAAGTTAGAATAGTTAAAGTTGACCAAATTAAGGAGCCAAATAAGGATTGGTAGTGGTACATTGAGTCCCTTAGAGAGATTGAAGTCCTTTACAAAGGTACATTTCTTATTAGATATCATGCTCATGAGGAGGTTGATCAAGACACATCCATTGAAGACCATGATGAAGCCTAGAATGAGTATTAAAAAATCCTTGAATATCTTGATGAACTTGCAGTAGTTGATAAGCAATATGATATCACTCAAGATGTCATGGAGGCCTAGAAATAATGCCTAGATGAAGCATCATTGGATGAGTTTTCATCTATTCTTAAATTTAAAATGTGATCAATGGTAAGGATTTATTTAGGATCAAAGAACAACATAAGTTAAATATTGAAGAATAAGGTGAGGTTGTCTTCATAGGTGACTTATTTGATGTTGTGGATTCACTTGAGAATATACCAAGAAGATTGGAAATCAAGAAGAAGGTGAAGATAACAAGATCAAGGTCTAAGAGGCAACTTGCCTTATGTCATTATCCTCCTCATAGAGTAAAATATCTCAAAAACTTCCCCTTTGATCTAGGAGGAAGAAGATATGTTTAGGTTAGTTGTATATAATAGTTTCTTATGTTGTGTCTTGTATTCCTTAATTATTTATCTAGCACATGTGCGTTGTCTTGCTTCCTTTGCTTTATGTGTTGTTCTTATTTTATGTGTGTTTAGAGGTCAAGTCAGTTGTCTTGTCTTGGTCAAGGTCAATTTAGGTCTATAGTAGAGTTAAAGTGACTCCATTTTCTAATGGAAGGATAAGGCCACTAGTCTATTAATCATTATAGGCATGCTACCCCTATGAATCGTTAATCTGTTGACCATGTTTTACCCCCAGGTCAAAATTTCAAACCATATAGGTTGAAACTTGACTTTTAATGTATTATAAAATTATTCAAATCACATTTCATGCTTTTTGAGTTATTCAAATGGTCTTGTTGAGGTCTTATTAGCATAGTTTAAGGTTGTTCTTGTTAGGATTGTGGAGATAAAAGCTTCACTGATGTAGACACGAAGGAGGTTGCTAAAGATTGCAGAGAAGTTGGGGTCGGTCTGATCAGCCGACGTCGGCAGGATAGCAAAGGGAAGCAACCGACGTCGATCATATATCGGCCGACGTCGGTCATCTCCAGGCAGACAGGGACCGGCGTCGATCGCCTGTGTGGTTCGACTGTGAGCTATTTACGGGCAGTTAGCTAACGAACCAAGTGTTTGCATGAAGAGATCTAATTTTAGACTGAGAGCTGTGGATCTAATTATTGTAATTAGATGTCTAATTATTGTTTGGATGAGATCTATATAATAGACTCATGGTTGTATTGGAAAAGTGTGCTAGGGAGTAAGAGAGCATAATTATAAGCTCCTTCTGTGTGTGAGGTAGAGCAATGGTGTGTTCCTCCTAGTGCCTCAGTACCAGGTGTGTTGGTGCTGGATTGGAGAGCCAGCTGGGTTCTTCAGGAGTGTAGGATCTTGGTCACAGTTGCATGGCCTATATAGGAGATCTACATGGTAAGTAAGATCGTTGATCTGCAGGTGTATGTGTGTGTAAGGTCGAGGTTCACAGGTGAGCAGAACCGTTGTTTGATTTGCAGGTGTGCAAGGTCATATAGACAGCAACACAACAGGGAGCAGTATCAGGCAGGATCTACTTGGAGTACAGGTGTGTACTCGGATAGAGCAAGAGGAAGGCAAGGAAGTTCCTTCCATAAGTATGGTCTGTTGAATTGTAGGTTATTGCAGATTCATGGGAGATCTACTTGAAGTACCTTGAGTACTTGTGGAGCACGTGGAGTGCGTGGAGCACTTGTGTTATGCGTGGAGCATGGGAGGTGAACATCAACTCTATATTTGAGTTGGGTGTTGTGACCTGTGAGAGGGAGAGCTTTGGGGAGAAGAAGTACTGTTCACTTGAGGTGTGGGAAACCTCTGTAAGGTGGTGGAGAAGAAGTGGCATCTTCTTTATTGTATTCTTTTCTGTATAAAGTGTTAATACAAGTTGTGTATTGTCTCTCATATGCTGTGTTATTCTGAATTCTAGTTACTTGGTGAATCTGGTTTATTTCCGCATATTATAGTTGCTTGAAGTTTTGGTAATCAATTGTATGTTTCCGGTTTCGCATCCTAACAAGTGGGATCAGAGCATGTTTGTTGTTCTAGATTCCTGACAAGTGGTATCAGAGCTAAGGTTGCAGGAATCAGGTTGTGTTTTGGTTACAGGGCACTCTCAGGGGTTTCTGATTGAGTGGGAGTAGAGCAACGGCAGATCAAAGTAAGCTAAGAATGGAGGAGTTGAAAAGCACAGACGGTTACTCACGGTCCGATGGAAAGAAAGAGCAGGTAAAAGAAGATTGTTGGTTGGTAACAGATTAGCATGAAGAAACTGAAGATACAGATGTAGCAGGTGTTGTTGCACAGGATGTGTTTGCAGGTTTCTTGGATAAAGTTGAATCTTGGATAAAAGATTCGGTTGCCTCTTTCCATGCAGCCCCAGGTAGAGGAGCTGGTAAGCCTTGCCAAAGAATTGGCAAAGGGGAAGTGAAGCTGAAATTGCAGGCGGCCAACACACAGGTGTTGATGAAGGTCATGCAGGGCCCAGGTTTGGAGATATGGCTAATTTCTTCAGAAAGATTGGGTGATGAGAGATGCACAAGAACTCTCACAGCGGTAGCACTTGAATTAGCTGGTGGTAAGAAAATAGGTATACTTTATCTACTTGTTTATATTACTGATTCTTCTTCTGTTGCGGAGACGTGGCTTCGTAGGCTTGGTCACATGAGCAGGAAGGAGATGCATGTTCTTAAGTGGAAGACAGATATATTTGATAGGCTTAAGAACTGGAAAGCCTTGGTGTTCTTGGAGGAGATGGCGGATAGAGTTCAGTGGATGAGGCTGGATACATCTGAGCAGGGCAGTTTGGACATGGAGATTGATCCAAAGGAGCTCGCGGGTAAAAAAGGCATCACTCACAGGTGAACACAGGTACCGGCGTCGGTCAGAAGGAACCGGCGTCGAACAGACAGGTGCCGATGTCGGTCATGTGCAAACCGAAGCCGGCAGTGTCGGGCAGGGTAAGACCGGCGTCGGTCATGGGACCAACGTCGGTAGTATGTAAGACCGATGTCGGTCAGGAGGACCGACATCGGCAGAAGGGACACCAGTGCTGGCAGGTTGGTAGTCAGGTACAGATGCATGGAACCAACGTCGGTCGGATGCAAACTGTGGAGTGACCGAGGTCGGTCACTGTAACGAATTTTGGGTGGACAGCATGTTGTCAAGGAGTCTCAAACACCCATATGGAGGACTGAAGGCGTAAGTAGGCCCTCAAATTCATGTTCCTCTTCTTCATACTTGTTGCTGATTGTATAGCAGGAAGGATCCAGGAAACAGGTGTGAGCTTGGCATGGATGAGGATGTGATTCCTTGGAGCAGAACTAGACGGGTGTTTTGGTAGGTTTGCCAGCTGGATGAAAGCATAGAGACGAATGGATTCCTTAGTAGAAGAATAGAGAGAACGGATACGTGAGACGGAAGACCAGGGCATATGGTCTTGAGGAGCTACAGGAGAGTGGTACCAGGTTTGACAGGTGGAGGACGAAGCATGGCTTCAGTCAGTGTCAGGTAACTACTATGGTTTGCCTTACCAGGTGGATGATGAGTCGTGACATCATTCTGTTGCTGTATGTGGATGGTATATTTGCTAGCAGGGTTAGTACATACAGGGTTTTGCTGAGCTAAGGGTAAGATTAGTTCAGTGTCATGTCATGAGGAGTTTGGAGCAGCGGAATTCTTTGACATGGGAGGCATGGAGATCACAGGTTGATTTTGTCTCGAGTGGGAGCTGATGTGAATCAGGTGTTGGCAAGGTTCGGGATGCAGAACCGGAGCACACTAAGGGCTGGACAGGTACAGTGTCCAAAATCACATGAGGTCTGGTATAGACCTGAGTATTCCCATGCAGTGGGAGCTGTCAGAGTTAGGAGCCAATTCGGGGAAGTGGGTTCTCAGATTTTCTGAGAGGGACCGGCAGCAGGTGTTGCTATGCAGGGTCAGGACTTCACTACAGGTGTTGTAGGTTCGGATGTGGCAGGTTACTCGGATGACAGGAGGTACACCACGGGATGTGTGGTGGGTTGTCTTCAGGTGGGAGCTTGAAGAGGGATACAAACCAGGAAACAGATTAGACAGAGTACAGGTACAGGTACAGTGCAGCTGTTTATCTCCAAGTGGGAGATTGTTAGGATTGTGGAGATAAAAGATTCACTGATGTAGACACGGAGGAGGTTGTTGAAGATTGCAGAGAAGTTGGGGTCGGTCTGATCAGCCGACGTCGACAGGATAGCAAAGGGAAGCAACCGACGTTGGTCATATATCGGCCGACGTCGGTCATCTCCAGGCAGACAGGGACCGGCATCGGTCGCCTGTGTGGTTCGACTGTGAGCTATTTACGGGCAGTTAGCTAACGAACCAAGTGTTTGCATGAAGAGATCTAATTTTAGACTGAGAGCTGCGGATCTAATTATTGTAATTAGATGTCTAATTATTGTTTAGATGAGATCTATATAATAGACTCATGGTTGTATTGGAAAAGTGTGCTAGGGAGTAAGAGAGCATAATTATAAGCTCCTTCTGTGTGTGAGGTAGAGCAATGGTGCGTTCCTCCTAGTGCCTCAGTACCAGGTGTGTTGGTGCTGGATTGGAGAGCCAGCTGGGTTCTTCAGGAGTGTAGGATCTTGGTCACAGTTGCATGGCCTATATAGGAGATCTACATGGTAAGTAAGATCGTTGATCTGCAGGTGTATGTGTGTGCAAGGTCGAGGTTCACAGGTGAGCAGAACCGTTATTTGATTTTCAGGTGTGCAAGGTCATACAGACAGCAACACAACAGGGAGCAGTATCAGGCAGGATCTACTTGGAGTACAGGTGTGTACTCGGATAGAGCAAGAGGAAGGCAAGGAAGTTCCTTCCATAAGTATGGTCTGTTGAATTGCAGGTTGTTGCAGATTCATGGGAGATCTACTTGAAGTACCTTGAGTACTTGTGGAGCATGTGGAGTGCTTGTGGAGTGCGTGGAGCACTTGTGTTATGCGTGGAGCATGGGAGGTGAACATCAACTCTGTATTTGAGTTGGGTGTTGTGACTTGTGAGAGGGAGAGCTTTGGGGAGAAGAAGTACTGTTCACTTGAGGTGTCGGAAACCTCTGTAAGGTGGTGGAGAAGAAGTGGCATCTTCTTTATTGTATTCTTTTCTGTATAAAGTGTTAATACAAGTTGTGTATTGTCTCTCATATGCTGCGTTATTCTGAATTCTAGTTACTTGGTGAATCTGGTTTATTTCCGCATATTATAGTTGCTTGAAGTTTTGGTAATCAATTGTATGTTTCCGGTTTCGCATCCTGACAAGTGGGATCAGAGCATGTTTGTTGTTCTAGATTCCTGACAGTTCTGACAAGTTTAAGGTAATATTTTATGTTGGTCTTATGCTAGTCTATCTATGCCATGATGTCAAGAAGGTTGATCCACATGATGTCAAAAGTTATTAAGTGTCTCTAAAATTCATCCTACCCCTTACTCACCATGTATGAACATTTCATACATGTTTGGAGAAGTTAATGTTGATTTACAAAGTTTAAGATAAGTGTTATGCAAGAAAAATGTGATCTTAGTCAAGTTTAATGTATTTCAAAACCCACAAGATAAAATATATGTATAATAGACTTATCAAATCCTATTAAGTGTTTATATAACTTGAATACATGTCATTAATGCTAGATTATGTTAGTTTTGTAGGTCTAACATCCAAATTAGATAAAATCACTCCAAAAAGGATAGTTTTAGGCACTTGTATGGACTTGGATGATCCATTTTTAGGTGAAAACATATTCAGATTGTCTCTTCACCTTCCTTAATTAATTTACATGGATATAAATCTTGGATAGGTCCTAAAATTCCAAAACTTTCATCAGGAACCTCCATCAACCTCTTGGTAGATTAATAATGTTCAACTCCATGTACTTGGTACAAATAGAGGAGAAGTCATGCCCTAGTCTTGTGGGAAAAGGAAGGGGGTATAGTGGCCTTTAGTTTTGTGTCCTTTAGTTTTATGGTGAATTAGCCTTAACATTATTGATAATTAACTACTTGGGTATGAATTTCTCTTGTTCAATAGGATATTTATATGTAAAACCAGAAATTGAAATTACCCAATTGGCCTAAATGTATTTAACACACCCACACACTATAGAAGGTACTGCTCAAAAAGTGTGTATCAAAGGTAACCCCAAAAACATGTCAAATACACTTGTATAAGGTATAACTAATAACATAGTAGCCACATGTTCATGATTGACTTGTAAAGGTAGATCAATCTTGTCAAGAACATTTTGGGAGGTCCCATTGAATGATCTAACTAATCTAATAGATGGGTGTAAATCACGATGAGTATAACCTAAATGCATAAGTGATATCATGCTATAAATTTTTTTCTTAGACCATTATCAATCATAATACTATGTATATAGTGTCTATAAAGGTATGCTCAAATGCATAAAGAATGAATATTAGAGTCACCATCCTTAATTTCATTTTCATCAAAGGAAATGGTAGGTTTCATAACCATAGGAGGTATATGTCTCATTTAACTACCAATAACCCATTTATTAGGTGTCCATAATATGATGGAAGAGGATATGTACTATATGCATTTGAACTTCTAGTTATTTCTTAGAATGGTCATGCAAAAGATTGTTAAATATTTTTGTTTATGGTGGTTGTGAACTTGATTCCTTTAAAGGATCATCAAATGTAATTTATTGGTCATCAATGAGGTCCTGGATCTTATGTTTCCACATAAAACATATATTCATAAAATGCTCAAGGCCTTGTTGATAGTTATAATATGCATTTACATCATATCCTTTGGGCAGATGTATATTTGCACTAACCTTTGTAGGAAGAGGGAGAGATATAAGATGAAACTCTAACAACCATGGGAGTCATGAAGCAGGAGGCTCAGGTAGACATGTAAACTATATCTTTGGTGTATTAGATAGGACAAGCCAATTAGGTTGTTGTGTAACTATGTTAGCCATGGTGGTTGTTTCTTTTTAAGGATCAAGAGGTTTTACCTTATAATGTGGTCTAATTATAAATTATGTAATAGATGTATATGCAACTAGTGTGTTTGCTCTATACTTGATCTTATTCAATGACATAAGCTTCATTTCACAGTCCCATACAACATGGCATAAGTCATCAAAAGATTAAAACTTTTTTAAAATAATGGAATCATGTAAAAGAGAAAGAAAACTTTTCTTGAATAAGTCTTACAACTAATTTTCTTCCATAGGATTGGTCATTTTGGCTAGCATTGTATTATATCTAAAAACATATTCTTTGACTGGTCTGTTGGTTCCTTATTTGATCTTTATAATTTGATCATAGGAAACCTTTTCAATAATGTTAATATAAAAATGTGCCAAAAAAATATTTGAAAGAGGTTTGAATTCTTTCATGGAATGAAGAGTTAGGTCACAAAACCACCTCAAAGAATAGTCCTTGAGGTTCCTTAGAAATATTTTGGTCAAAATTGTATCATTTGAAGCATAATCAAGGCATGTTGCATATAAGGTTTTAAGATGTTGTTTAGGATCACCCTTTCCATCATAAAAATTAATGTTAGGTGCAACAAATCTAGTTGGCAAAGGGTGTAAAGATATCTCAAGTGAAATAGGTTTATATAACACATCTTGTGAATCTATAGCATGTGAAGACTTTGAATCTTTTTGTTCAATGTTTGTAACCTTATCCTGCAAAGTCTTTATGACTTGAAGGAATGTTTGACCCAATGTGATTTTGATTAATAATTTAAGTAGTAACCACATGGGTTGGAAATATGTTTTGAGTAGTAATAGGCATTGAAATCGGCATTTGTGTTGAAATGATAAATAAGTTTATAATATATGAATCAATTGTAGTTTCATGGAAGAAAGGTTGGAACACATACTTTGTGCCGCCATTAGATGCATTAATTTTTTGTATTTTTAGATTTAAGTATATTTTTTAATATTTTATCAATATCTTCAAGGTTTTGGTAAATGTACTCATGAAACATTGAAATTTCATGTACTTGATCATTATCTACTTGGTCATTGTCATTTGTTTCCATATTTTCATTATCAAAATATTCTTCTATGATAACTGTATTAGGATTTGTTTGTTGTCAACATGGGTATCATCATGATCCAAGGTATGATATCCCTCATTAGTTTGAGACATCTTGGATGGGTTGAGGGGAAGCTCAATATGTTCAATAGATACACCCCCAATCTAGAGCTACGCCTACCTTGCATGCAAATAATACCAATAAGAAATTAAGAAGTATAACAATTTGAAACCCTAGATAGTATAAAACCTTAAGAATTAAAAAAATTGCATTCAAAAGGATCAAGCTCACCAAATGTTTAACCCTTATTTAGATAAATATCATATTTAGTAGTTAGGGTTAAGGATATAGAAATGATAGGGCACAAGGGTGAATATCAGATATACAACTTACCAATTAATGTACTAAACTTAGATGTACCATATGTTAAATTTATTAAAATTGAGGTAGGCTATTAATGGAAATTATAATTATGCTCGATATACAAATGGCATAAGATAAATTATTTAGTTGTTTATGATGTTAACACAGTGTTGGATCTGGTACAAGTAAGAAGTAGGCAGGAATATAGTTTTGGAATAGTTGTTAGATTTTGGATCTAGTGCCTTTAGCTCCATGGACATTTTCATTATATTAGGAAAGTTACGTTGATAATAGTGTCTAAGTTTGATGCTAATATCCTATATAGAATATGCCCTGAAACAAGATGAAACCACTTAGATGCTTTTAGGTTTTGCTTCACCTTCAATTTGGTGCATTCAAATTTGGGTCATGGACTGTCACTCCTAGTAAAATTATAAAACCCTATCTTTGCATCTTCATTGTGACCTTGGGGAAAATGGGTTAGTGGGCACATGGTGTCGAGCTGACCTGAAATGACCCCACTATCAAATGGCACTACCTACATATCCAATAGGGCCTTAAACTCATGTAGTTCTCTCCTATGTGTTGGCTTGTGTGTGAATCATGTAATGTGTAAAGCAAGTACAATATTGACCTAGGTTGTAACTTGAAAAATATGACATTATGACTACTCCTTTAGTAAGTTAGACCTATAGTTGGGTTGTTCCTTTGATTGATATTAGAATAGGGTAGAATATGAAAGCTTTTGGTAATTTGAGTGATCTTTTGGTTTGATTGTTAGGTGAGGAATAAATGAGGGTTGATATTATTTTTATAACAATCTTATTAGGAGATAACTCACATTAAAGCTCTTAAGTTGACCATTATAATACATTTCATTTACAAATTGGATAACTTGAGGTTACTAGACACTTGTGTTAGGTCAAGACAATAATATTGATGCTACTATTTGACCCAGATGTTAGTGTCATGGGAGAAGGAGAGCAGGAATATGGTTAAAATTATAGAGGTAAAAGATAAACACATTTTAAACATTTTGGGCAAGATGGAATATCTATGTCATCAATGTAAGGTTGGTTGAACTAAGACATAGGACAAGTGGTAAAAGATAGAGTAGATGTGAGGCTTGCAGAAGCAAGGCATATGTATAACTAAGAGGAATAACCAAGGTCTAAGTTTCCCAAATATATAAGAATGAGGTGCTACATAATCATAAAATATCATCTACAATAGTCTTTGAGTGATTGGTTCAAGTTTTTCCAAAATAGTTTGTTAATTGGCCCCTACAAGACATGGTTGATTCTTATTATTCTTACATGCATGAGCCCCATAGCTCAAAAGTAGATAAATAAGATCAATTTCCTTCATTACCAATTATTCTTGAAGATGGTTCTAGACTCTTTATGGAAGATCTTATGATGATCCAAAAATAATTTAATTAGGCACATCCCTCAGTGTTCAAGAACACAAATTTATTATTATTATTATTATTATTATTATTATTATTATTATTATTATTATCATCATCATCATCATCATCTTGAAGGACTTCATTGACATATTTGCATGGTCTTATGTGAACATGTCATGTTTAGACCCATATTTAGGGGTACATCGGCTTATTGTGCATTCAAATGCTAAACCAATCAAATAGAAACTATGGAAAATGCATTCATGTATTACTATTCTATTTAAAAAAGAATGAGAAAAAATATTGGGAGAATGTTTCATTATACCATTGGATTACTTAGAATGGATTTCAAATATTGTTCTAGTAAGCAAGAAACCATGGGGAATTCACTTGTGTATAGTTTTTAGAGATATCAACAAAGTGTTCCCTAAGGATTATTTCCCCTTGCCAAACATAAACAATATATTCAAATCAATGATAGGATACAAGATGTTATCCCTCATGGATGGCTTCTCAAGATACAATCATATAAATATTGCACCTAAAGATCAACATAAAATAGTGTTCACCACTCCATGGGGGATGTTTTGTTATCAATTCATGCTATTTATCTTGAAGAATGTTAGTGCAACTTACCAACATACCATGACTATCATCTTCCATGACATCATGCATGTTATTGTTGAGGACTATTTGGATAACATCCTAACCAAGTTAAATGCACATGTAGGACACCCTAAAGTTATACAAAGAATCCTTGAGAAACTTTGTGAATATGAAGTATGCCTCAATCCTAAGAAGTGCATCTTTGGCATCACATTTGTAAAATTGATAGGGTTTATTATGTCACATAGAGGCATAAAAGTTGATCCCATTAAGGTTAAATCTATTATGGAAATGCCTTCTCCCTCTAATTTGAAGTAACTTCATAGCCTGTAGGGTAAGATCTAATCCATTTATCGATTCATTTCACAACTAGAAATGAGGTTTCATCCCTTTACTCACCTTTCGAAGAAAGGTGTCACATTTCAGTGGGGTCTAGGTTGTCAATAATATTTTGAAGAATTGAAGGCCTATTAGGCCAATTTGTCAATATTGACCCCACTTACACCATGTATCCCATTAATCCTTTACATATTGTTGACCATTTTGGCCCTACAGGCCAAAATCGATCTCCTTCTTTCCCTACTGTTCTGAGCCAGTTCAAATTTGGTTGCACAAGTCTTTCGACAGAAGATGAACCAGTTCAAAGAATGAAAGGGCTTTTACAAATCTTCTTTAGACTCTTATTTGAATAAATTCACAAGGAAAGAGAGCAAAAATGATTCAAGACACTTTTCCTTAAGGTTGGAAAAGTGGTTCAATGTCAAGTTTCAACGACATGATCTTTCCAAGAGTTAAAAATGTTAAACTTTGAACCATTGAACCAGTTCAATCACTTGGTTTAATTGTTTGGTTCATCAGCTTGGTTCAACCACTTCATTTAATCACTTGGTTCATCAGCTTGATTCAACCACTTGGTTCAATCACTTAGTTCAATTGCTTTGAACTTGGAACCATTGAACTATTGAACCAAATGTTAGTTCAAGTAGTTGGTTCAAGTGGTTGGTTTAAGTGCTTTGAACTTAGAAGCATTAAACCATTGAACCATTGAACCAATTATTAGTTCAAGCATTCGATTCAATCAGAAGGTTCAAGGGAGTCTCCCAAATCTTGAAGGACAAGTGCCCTCCCAAAGGGCAGGGAACACTTGCAAAGGAATCAAAGGAAAGGCTGAAGGAATCAACCAAATGGCAATGGGTGTGCAAATGACAATTTTATAGAAATGAAATAACCATTGGTTTTTTAATGAAAGGCAAAAACCCAAAGGAATTCAAAGGCTTAAAAGATAAATACAGGAAGAGGCAAAAGAGCCAAGTGCAAAAATGGACAAAATAGCCCAGGTGGAAAAGGGGAGGTGAGTTATTTCTATAGCTGAAATAGTGTATGCCATGTGGTCATCAAGGGGTGAAAATAGTGAATGGCGTGACCCATTTTTCTTCACTTTGCATTGATGAGCAGATAGACCACATGAATGCCTTGAAAGAGTAGTCTTGTTTATAGACAGACGGCGCTGACCATGCTTTCATAATAATGTTTGAATGCCAAAGTCAAGACTGGAAACTGACACAACATGTTCTTTTAGTGACTTCCTCTTCCTATTGCTTAAAACACACATGGGCCACTTGTAAAAGGCACCAAAAGGCCCCTTTCTTCCTCTATATACTGTAAACTTCTCATTTTGAGAAGGGATCTCTTGACTTGTAAGGCAGAACTCTATCGGATTTTACCTTGAATCAAGACATAACATTTTTACCTCCATTTGAACTTGCACTCAAGCATATGTCTATGTTTTTATTTTGTGTTAACTCATTTTCCTTTATGCTTTCATAGAATGATTCTAGCATTTCTAGTGCATTATGAAGTTTCTTTTCTGCAGGTCTGCTAGAAGTTTCTACAGTAGAGTATAGGTGTATGTGAATAGGCTTCCATAGAGTGTCTTAGAACACCTTTGGTAGTTATTCCTCCATGTATCTCTATGGACCCTTGACTCACTGATACAAAAGAGTTTCCCATATCAAATGAAGTGTATGCCAGCTTGTTCTTAGAGGAAAGTGTAGGCTCAAGCTAAGTAGGTTAACCATTTTTTGTGTATCACTGTTTAGTTTAGGTTCTATTTTCAACATCCTTCTCCCTTTTCAACCCCTCCTTTTTCATTTATTTGTTAGCAGTAGGAAATCTAAGACCATAGAGATAAATCAAAGGGAGATATCCCTTATCTAGAACTCTCCCCCCAGTTTTTCCAAACCCACAGGTAAGAGGGGAGTTTCCATTGTGATGTGTGGAAGACAAGAGCTCAGCCTCCTGTCGAGGGTGCAATCCACTACGTCAACAATTTTTGGCATGCCCGATGGGACCAACTAGTTTTTATCCAAAGAGTTGAAGAATTTTGGTGTGTTCTTCAACCAACTAGCCTTTGGAGGCTTTTTCATCAACACCAATGGCGACTCTGAGTTGAATTAGCTAGTTAAGCAGTCTAGGTGCCATCAAGAAATCTCATTTTTTGTATGTATAATCCCATTTCTCAGAATCATGGACATTATTTTCCTTCATATAACTTTGATCAAGCTCAAGATGTTCATGGAATCACCTCAAACAACTCTCCTATTTTCCATTCAACAATAAGGGAAGTAGCACTGGATTTTGAGAAGTAGGTGATGGAGATAGACAGATTGGATGAGCATTATAGATATCAGCAGGAGCTTATGTACAAAGAGAAATGTTTGTTTAGGCAAGCTCAGGCCTTGTAATTCATGAAGGAAGAGGTAGAAAAATGGAAGAGTCCATTCATTCAAGGCATTTAGCCTTGTGTGCCCCCTCCTATTCTAAAGAAAGCCCCCTCTTATGCACAAAATCCTTTCTACCAAATAACACTTGCTCACTCTAGCTCATCTGATGCATTAATCAATCCTACTCTTAACCCCTTATGCCTAGCTTTTTAGCATCAAAGGGAACTAGAGCGACCCCCCATGGAGATGAACCTTCTCAATTCCTTAGATTGTGAATCCTCCTTTGAAGGAAATACCATGAACCAGGACATCTGAATCCTCCAACTTAACTAACAAGGTCATCCTCCTCATCAAAGTAACAAGGTCATGCCATGGAACCCAAGTTGGAGGAGGATCAAGAGGATGTCTTTGAATAACTAGAGACTTTGATCCTTGAGCAGGAAAAGGAGAGGCATGTTCATCTTGAGAACAAATTTGAAGAAGAGAGCCTTGAGCAAGAAGGTGATGTTTTGTGGGATGAGAAATCAATTTGTGACTCCATTTCAAACATCACAATAGTCACCCTTCTTCAATAAATCCATGAAGGAATAGAGGATGAGTATGACAAGGTCTTCAATGAAGCTGAAGGGAATGGGTCAAACCATGATGCACTGCAAAGGGACTATGCATATCAAAGGGCTTATGGTGATGAGCCAACAACCATCAATTTCTTGGTAAAGAACACTAGCATGAAGAGCCAGCATTTGAAAAGCTTCCAAGAACAAGAAGAGTACATATATGTTGGGAGCATGTTTGACTCTGATCCACTCAGATGCAAGCCAATCGAGGTGGCAAGCAAGAGGAACAAGTCACCAAGTCTCCATTCCATTCAACCACTTGTCTGGCACCATAAGTTTCCTTATCATGAAGGGGAATTAATAAATTTTCCCTTTGATCCAAGAGGGAGGAAAATATACCTAGTTATTTGTATATAGTAGTTTTCTTTAAGTTTTCTTTCCCTATTTTCCTTAAGTGTTGTTTGCACAAGTAGTGTTTTTAGCCTTGTGTGTGTGTTTCCTTTGTGTTTGGGGTAAAATCTTCATGATTGATTCTTTGATCTATCAGGGTTGTTTCTAACTTTTTCAAGTTGTGTTCTAACTCTGTGCCTAATGGACTTTAAGGCAACTAGCTTCTAAGCATAGCAGGCATGTTTCCCTTGGAAATTGCCAAATTGTTGACCATTTTGGTCTTGCAGGCCAAAATCGGTCTCCTTTCCATGCTATTCTAAGCTAGTTAAAATTTAGTTGCACAAGTCTTTTAGTAGAAGATGAACCAATTCAAATAATGAAAGGGCTTTTACAAAGCTTCTTCAGACTCTTGTCCAAAGAAATTCACAAGGAAAGAGAGCTAAAATGATTCAAGACACTTTTCCTTAAGGTTGGAAAAGTGGTTCAATGTCGGGGTTCAATGATATGATCTTTCCAAGAGTTAATAATGTTGAACTTTGAACCATTGAAATGTTGAACCATTGAACTAGTTCAGTCGCTTGGTTTAATACTTGGTTCATCGGCTTGGTTCAACTATTTGGTTCACTCACTTGGTTCACGGCTTGGTTCAACCACTTGGTTTAATCACTTGGTTCATCGGCTTGGTTCAACCACTTAGTTTAAATGCTTGGTTTAATTGCTTTAAATTTGAAACCATTGAACCATTGAACCAATTGTTGGTTCAAGCAGTTGGTTCAAGTGCTTTAAACTTGGAAGCATTGAACCGTTGAACCATTGAACCAATTATTGGTTCAAGTAGTTGGTTTAATCAAAAGGTTCAAGGGAGTCTCCCAAAGCCTGAAGGACAAGTGCCCTCCCAAAGGGAAAGGAACACTTGCAAAGGAATCAAAGGAAAGGCCAAAGGAATCAACCAAATGGTGATGGGTGCGTGAATGGCAATTTTGCAAAAATGAAATAACTATTGGTTTTTAATGAAAGGTGCAAACCCAAAGGAATTCAAAGGCTTAAAAGATAAAGACAAGAAGAGGCAAAAGAGCCAAGTGCAAAAATGGAAAAAATAGCCCAGGTGGCAAAGGGGAGGTGAGTTATTTCTATAGTTGAAATGGTGTCTGCCAAGTGGTCATCAAGGGGCACAAATAGTGAACGGCACGACCCATTTTTCTTCACTTTACATTGATGAGTAGATAGACTGCGTGAACACCTTGAAGGAGTGGTCTTGTTTATAGATAGATGGTGCTACCCATGCTTTCACAATAATGTTTGAATGCTAAAGTCAAGATTGGAAATTAACACAACATGTTCTTTCAGTGACTTCTTTTTCCCAATGCTCAGAACGCACATGGGCCACTTGTAAAAGGCACCAAAAGGCCCCTTTCTTCCTCTATATATTGTAAACTTCTCATTTTAAGAAGGGATCTCTTGTCTTGTAAGGTAGAACTCTACTAGATTTTACCTTGAATCAAGACATAGCATTTTTACCTCCATTTGAACTTGCACTCAAGGATATTTCTATGTTTTCATTTTGTGTTAAGTCATTTTCCTTTATGCTTTCATAGAATGATTCCAACATGTCTAGTGCATTCTGAAGTTTCTTTTCTACAGGTCTACAAGAAGTGTCTATAGTAGAGTATAGGCATATGTGAATAGGCTACCATAGAGTCTCTTAGAACACCTCTGGTAGTTCTTCCTCCCTATATCTCTACAGGCCCCTAACTCACTGATATAGAAGAGTTTCCCATATCAAATGAACTTTATTCCAGCTTGTTCTTAGAGGAAAGTGTAGGCTCAAGCTATGTAGGTCAACCATTTTTGGTGTATCACCATTTAGTTTAGGTTTTATTTTCAGCATCCTTCTCCCTTTTCAACCCTCCCTTTTTCATTTATTTTTTAGCAGTAGAAAATCTAGGACCACAGAGATACATGAAAGGGAGCTAGCCCTTATCTAGAGACTCTCTCCCCAGTTTTTCCAAACCCATAGGTAAGAGGGGAATTTCCATTGTGATGTGTGGAAGACAGGATCTTAGCCTCTTGTCAAGGGTGCAATCCACTGTGTCAAATCCCTTCCTGCCAAATTCCATATTAAGGATAAAAGGTCCATGCCCTATTTTCCTCAAGGTAACATCCAAGCTGAGGGATCAAATAAAACTATTTTTAAAATTATTAAGAAGATAGTCAATGGCATTGGTTGTGATTGGCAATTGTAATTATTCTCAATCTTGTGGGCTTACTATACTACTACCCACATGCCTATAGGATCAATAAGATACTCCTTAATCTTTAGTTCCAAATTTATTATCCCTATAGAGATTGAGTTTCTTTCTCTATGAATTTCCTTGTATAATATCATTGATGATGAATAATATATGGTTCTATGGCATATAGGTTAGCTACATTGAAGGGATAAGAGCTCAAGGACTACATTAGAGTAATAAAAGCTCAAGGAGCATATGAACATTTTACATCTGAAATGCTTATATGCTTAATTGATTTGAACCATTATCAATAGGATCCCTTACTTTGGGGCATCCTTTACACCTTTAAAATTTTAATTACCATTCCCTAGAATATTGTTATCCTTCCTCCTATTTCTTATTACCATCATGATCTTGATTATGACCAACATGTACTACATGCATATTCAAAGAACATTTCTGAAGGCACTCCATATTGATCAACATTGACAGCGTCTTTTTAGACAAGTATATCAAGGTGCATCATTATGTGTGTTACCTAATTGATATATATTTAAGACATCCTCTAAGTAATTTTATCCATATTATTTCCTCGTCATGGGCCTTCCTTTTCCTATCTATTTTTGTGTGGTATTTCCCTTTACCTCAAGTTCAGTTGTTGGTTCATGATTGATACTGTTGTAGCCAATTCAGTTGTTGTTTGAGCCCCTATCTAAGGTTTTTTACTTTTATATATGGTTCTTTATATGTATATTAATATTACCTTACTTTCCTAATTCTAAAAAACCTAAAAACATTGAAAATACCTAGAAAATCCTAAAAATCAAAAATTTGAGAAAAATGGCTTAAAAGCTCCACAAGAGATATAAAGCCATAAAATACTTGACCCTTATGTCATTTCCACTCATCATTACCATTCCTTCATTATATTCTACCATTTATGGGAGAAATACATCAATTTGAGGTCCACACAGACTATGTAGGTAGTGCTTGGATACATGGGACATCTTGTGTCAGCTTGGCCACTCTTCATTTCCACTTAGATTCTCATTTTTATTTACCATTGTCTTATTATCTCTCCATGTTGTGAGAAAAAATTATCTTACCCTCTCATCATTTTGTGATAAAAAATTGTCTTATGCTCTCACTATTTTGTGAATAACCATTATCTTACGCTCTCACTATTTTGCAAACAACCATTGTATTATGCTCTCATTATTTTGTGAGAAACCATTGTCTTACACTCTTTCCATTTTTTAATCCCTCCCTATTTTTCCTCTTAAAAACATTCTCTGTCTACTTATCATCACTTTTATTCTATCCCAAATCCTAGGAAAACTACACTTGGCCTAAGGTCCATACAGACTATGTAAGCAACATCTATTTACATGAGGAATTCAATGGTAGATTATCCACCCCTTATTTATTATTTTATTCCCCTTTT
The DNA here is from genome assembly GCA_037957365.1 of Torreya grandis. Lineage (NCBI taxonomy): Eukaryota > Viridiplantae > Streptophyta > Pinopsida > Cupressales > Taxaceae > Torreya > Torreya grandis. The sequence continues at coordinate 1,303,733 of JARHVA010000881.1, forward strand.
CTTTGGACTAATCATCGCTTCAACTTATCCATCAACCCCTTAATGTGGTGGAAAATTATCCAAGTGTAATGCCTTATTAATCACACATGCACAATTATTGATTATGTAGTTGAGTTTTTATCTTATTACATTATGTTTTGTGTGTTTTATTTGTTGCTTATCTATTTATTTAAACTTTGCTTTTTTTTTTAGTTTTTTTGTGTTTAATGTAACTTGTTTTACACTTAAGTCTTGATCTTTTATTATTATTATTATTATTATTATTATTATTATTATTATTATTGGTAAACAAAAAGGTTTTTTAAATCAACGACCCTACCCTATACATGAGTCCAAACAAAAAATGGGCCTAAACACCCAAAAAAATATAAAGAATTACATAAAAAGGAGAACTAACCAAAATAAGTCAAAACAACACTAAAATAGTATCAATATAATAAAAGATCAACTAAAATACCTGACCTTATTAGAAAGGCCTGGCTCTTTAAATTTTGTTGTAGTACTTACACATATGGATGTAGAAAAACTTCTCAAGACTATATCAGCCCTCTCTTATATTTTTTGAGATTTATTCCATTATTGTCTTTTGTTTTTGAATTTACCCCCTTTGAAAGGGATTGTGCTTTGTGTTCCATCAACAACTTCTCCATCTGTTACTTTTTTTTATAATATTTTTTTATGAGGCTCTACCCAACTTGGGAGGGGAAATAATTGTTATTATTCTTGTTCCCCTTTTGGTAGTCATAGATGGAGTGGGTTCCTTAGATTTTAGGGAAGAGAGGAAGGACCCTAATTTTGAGACTTTTAATGAGGCTTGTTTTACATCGACAAGTTTTGATTGTGCCTTTAAAATATGTTGTGCATCATCCAGATTAGTTATTGATTCCTGAATAGAACAAGGAATGATTTTTTGAAGTTGATTGGAGAAGAAGAGGAATTTCTTAGGAGAGAGCTATCTTTGATGTAGTTGATCTTTGACAACCCCCATTTCTAACTTTGGGCATCCTTGATCTTTCATATCTTGACCTTAATTTGTTTATACTTGTACTTAAACTATTTTTTATCTATATTTTGTTCAAATGTGTTATGCTTTACACTTACGTCTTGATGTTCTATATCATGATCTTAAGTTATAAATATTTGCATCTAAATTAGTCCTTATGTAATTGATGTATAATGTTTTCATAGGTTATTTATACTTATGGTGCTTATTATCATTTGAAAAATCAAAAACCAAGTGCTCAAGTCTTATATACCAATGTTACATTGAAAGCATCTCTCCAAACATGATCTATCTATCTAATACACAAGTAATATTTCATTTCATTTTCCATAATCAACTCACATGATATAATTTGAAACACACATGGATATCTCTATTCTAATTAAGGACTACCTATCCTAAATAATCATATACCATCTAGTCATAGAATATGTTACATTTATGAGACAAACCCAAAGTGTAATATCAACTACTAATAAAGATAACATAATCATGGCAAATAAATAAACATCAACATCTATATTCTACTCCACAATCCTCATCTAACATCTCAATAGATAAAATGAGGAGCATCATGTATAAAAAAATAATATCAAAGTACCTATACAACATATACACAAGTAAATTAATTTCATATATATCTCAAAATCATAGTTTTATAAATCACAAGAATATATACATCTCATAATATCAAAAATGTAGAGCTACAACCAAAATATTAGTCCATATCTATTCATCCCTAGGGGGACTTTACTCAAAACTCTACCCTATACCTGGCATTGGTAGACATGATGGTGATGGCCCCATGACTCTCTAATGTATTGCAAGATGGGCCATTAATCTCTCTAAGGTTATCATATGACATGATCTATAGGTCTAAGTGGCCCTCTAGCTACATGTTTACTCTATAAAGGAAGGAACCTTACCCTCTATTGGTATTACCAACTTGTATATGATCTAATAATAATTAACCTCATAATTCACTAGTAAAACATAATCCTTCACCCATAAGGCATAATCCTTGGCCTGGATCACATCAACTAGTGATTTAGCCAAGTCCTGATATGACATAATCTATCATGCCTCACCCCACTCTACACAAAGTGTTTGAACATCTACTTAGGATCTATCTCACTCTACACATACCCTATCTCAATCGTTGATAGATATATAAAGCATAACATCATGCATCATGAGTTATCCTTGAAGGTCATTCATCTAAGCAACCTACCCTCTTAGTGATGAAATATTTGTATCATGGTTTGTAATGATACCCCATATCCTCATGGTTTCCCCTGAATTTTCATCGATTCAACATGTATCCCTACCACATCCTACTTAAAACTTATTATCTCTACTAAAATAATAATAAATGCTCACTACATTCTATCTATGAGGGAATTTTCCTCTACTGATCTCGTAGTCCCCTAGGTCTCTGCTTCATTTATACCCTACCCAAAGCCACCAACTATTGCCTATATCATATTTTTATCTATAAGAGCGTCATGTCCTCCATCTATACCCCCATATTGGCTATCCTCCATATCTAATCCTAAATATATCACTAAGGGTGCAAACTTTGCATTATTTCTTATAAAACCTAATGAGTAACCTATTGTATAGGGATAATAATTGCCTATTATGTAATTTATTATACAAGAATATATAAAACCTACTAAAATGAAACATGTGGTACAACCTACTACTTTGGGACCTATACTTATACATGTACCTATCCCTATCCCAGTATCTATGGAGGTCTTTGTACTGGGCCATGCCTCTGTCTAACCCTCCTCTGATGTTGTCCTAGTTACTAAGGCTAGGGTTGAGTCACTTGTATGGGCCTAAAACCTATCAACCATGTTGTTTAGGTGTCTATAACACCAACATCTATCATGCATCCTATGTATGCCTAAAATACTAGATGAAACACTAGGTAACTCCTAATCACCTTTATTCTTATAATAGGTGACCCTCACTACCTCATCTCTCAGTTAACATGCACAAAAAAGTGTGTCCCTTAGGTACATCCTACTAGAACCCAAACTATTGATGAACCTAATCTAGCCTATATTGCTCCATTATAAATTCATGCTAGCCTATGATGTGTCATGTTATAAGCATGAATCAGGTAACAAATCGATCCTCTACCCAACTAAAATGCACAACCTTGTAGAGGTGATAGATGAAGTCCCCATCCTTCATCTCATCTAAGGCCCATTGATAATAATATAAATCACCTTTATGGCCTTGAATATTGACCATTATCTGATACCATCCAAATGATAGTAGGTCCTTAGCTCCTCATTACATCCTCTAACCAACTAGCCATTCAATCACTATGTGCTCTCAGGCCCAAACCTTTAGTAATGTGCCCATCCTAATATTCCAACCACCCTAGCAGGCTATCATATGTAGATCATGGTACAAATCAACCAGTACTTCAAACCCCCAGACAAAGCACATAATTAAGTCCCACATATCTCATACCACCCCTATCAAACCAATATTGAAGAAGAACCTACTCTTGTTAGGTAGCAAGAGGCTACTGATAGTAGCTATTAAAATCACTAACTTACTTGGCACTGACACGGGTGTTGTTGGTGGAAGAGCTAATGCATGTCCATGTCCTGATACCACTACTACTCCATCACCACCCCCACTAAAGATGACATTTGGGGGAAATGCTAGATCCTTTAAGGCATAAATGTAGATGGTCCCACCCTCTATAAAATTATATTTTATGCCTATAAATTCCTCTAACATAGCTAACTTATCATGTTACATCTATTTAATCCTTGATCCTTGAATCAAAAGCCATAAAATAATCCATACATCCTCAAAGGTCACTATAACCTCACCTATCAAAAAATGGAGTGTTGATGTCTCAAAGTGCTAGTAATTAGCTGACACTGACAAGTACACCCTATCGGCTCAAATTATTGGCATCTATGCCATGTGAAATAGACCCACTATCTCTAAGAATGCCACCAAGTCCTTGGTCATGATACCAGGATGGCATATCACTTGTGACTATTGCTCATGAACTATGATGACCTTTGATCACTCCTACATATCACAAAACATGTAAAAATCACGTCATTAATCTATCTTTTCTCTATTAGATGATCCAAATTACCACTTTATTCTACTGTTAGACTTAGTATTTTATTTTTCTATCCTAGTTAGCTTTTTCTTCTACTTATCTTAGTTTGCCTTTGGGTGATCTCACTATTTCATTAGTGGTCTCTTTGTTTGACAAGGCATTCATGCCATTTAATAGGTTGTTCCCATAATTTTTAAAAAAAAAATTGCATCCTCACCATTTTATTGGTGAGTTCATCATTTTTTAGGATGTTTCTACCAATTGGTAGGATGATCCCATTGTTAGTAGTGATTTCACTATATATACATTTTTGCCAATTTTATGACTTTTTCACCATATAGGTCATTTTCCATCCAAAATGTGACCTCATCATTTTGATAATTTCCCACATTTTTAGATATATCACTAAATTGGCCACAACCTCACCATTTGGCCAATGATCTCATCATTTGTGGGAGCAATCTCATCATTTTCATCTTTTTTTAAAATGGTGAGTTCATCATTTCACAATTTTCCTAAGTTTAATAAATGTAATTAATGACTTAATTGTTAGGTGAAAATTATACTTACTATTGCCTTTCTCCCTACTGATTTTTGGTACTCTCACATACACTCATCAAGGTGTTTGTGGTGTGGGTATGAACCATTTTCTTTACTCTTATTATGCACAAAATGAGAGCTCCAAATTTCTATAGGGAGAGGGTGAAAATGAATAGTTTTCACCCCCAAGAGAGTAATTTTATATCCAAAATTTGTAAATTAACTTGACCCTATTTGATTTCATTCTTCTTTCTAGGAGGTTTATTTTTGGCTCCTTTGTTCATTTTTCATCCTGTTTTCTTCTACTTGTTCCATTTTTCAACCTCTTCTACTAAAGAATGTGCCATTTTCTTTTATTTGAAGGTCCATCCATAAAAATTATTTTTTTTGGACCTACCCTTGAGGGAGCATAATGGCCCTTTTAAATGTAGCTTGGGGCATTTTCATGAGCTTGTATTCCATAAATTAAGTAAATTTAACAAAAATAGGAATGAAATCATTTATTCAAATTTTGATCATTTTAAGTAGTCTTTTTATTATTTTAAAAGTATTTACCTATTTTTAATGCCTCACCATGCCCTTTCAAAAATGGGGAAAATAAAGACATCCAATCTTTACCACTGTCATGTCAAAATTGCAAGTCAGAATGACTTCAACTGATAATGCACAAACTAGACCAAATACCATTAGAATGCTCTAATTCATCAACACACGTCACTTGAAATTTATTAATCATATTTATGCATCATTAATTGAGTAAATTAATCATACATAGTCATTTCCTTCCTCTAATTCATCTCTAGTCAAATTGAGACCTAACAAATTGATGTTTTCAACCCCTTATGCAAGACAACCTATTAAATTCTAATAATTTCAAAAAGTCTGATCAAGATTGCTTAACTAAGCAAATATAATTAAATGGTTATGTAAAAAATCCATGAAATTTAGATTAATATATAATATTATAAATTTTAAATTCAAAAAAATCTAATAATGACATCATTTGTCATAAATATTAAGAATCTAAAATATCAACATAAATATAACAAATATTAGGAATGTTGAGCCATACCTCTTAATTGTAATATTAACTCCAAAATTGAATTAATTTGTCCCACAAAAATTGAATTATTTTAGGTCCGTGATCCTCATATTGATATGGATGGTCCTCATCATTTTACCAAGCCTATAAATATAAGGGCCACCTCAGACCAGAATTAAGCTTTATTGTGCAAAGAAACTCTATAGAAAATCCTCCAAAAGCTTCACCTATTTTCTTTCAATTGATTCACAAACCATACTAGATAGTTCTTAGGGAGATGTTGATGGCACTTGCACCATGGCATTGCTAAATAATTTGATCTCTACATCTAGGTACAAGCATGTATGTGAGTTAGCTTTAAAGGGAACATCCAAACATAAGGTAAAGCATGTTTAGATTTATAATTCATTATTTGTTACTTCAATTATTTCCTAATACAAGGAGCATGCTTAAGAACTTATATTTTTTATTTTGTATGCTTATTTTTAATATTAATGATAACTAACCTCTTATGGATTTTTGTGTTTACAAGAGATATATAGATAGTTGACATAGATGTAGGGCCAATTTGCCTATCTACAAGGACATGTGGATGAAATATGGTCACAGATAAAGTCACTTCATAGAAATATTTGTAAAGGACATTCATAAGCTTTGATGGCTAGTATATCCCATCCACCACTATATAGGCAAGGTAGACCACATTTATAGAGTTGTTTTTTTACTATGATTATATCATTTTATATTATATCAGACATTTTGAGCCACATATATATATATATATATATATATATATATATATATATATATATATATATATATATATATATTTGATGACTCATGGAATTTATGGATGTATTTATTATATTTCTAACATGTGTTTATATTTATATATGTTATGGGAAAATGTATGATGTATGTGTTATTATTTTCTAGCAAATGTGAATAAATACATGGTCAAAAATATTGATGAAGAAATAAATTAAAAGAGGAATTCTAAGTAAATGAAAATGTGAAACCAAGTTTTAAAATATAACACATGAAAGATGTCAAAAGTGAATAAATTATAACAAAACTAAATATTAATATAAGATAAGAAGACATGAAAGAATGTAAATAAAAAACATCAATGTAAGGTAAAACACAAATAAAGATATGTATAATAAGAAATATTGATGTAAGGTAAGAACATAAACAAAGGTATGAAAATAATTAATGTCAATGTAAACAAATATATGTAAATAATAATAAAGATATGAAATATATGAAAACAAAAGTTGAAAGAAGAGGATAAACCAAACTTAGGGTTTGTGTTAGTAAATAATGTAGACAAGTATAGTTATTTTAGGATAAAACATGTCATTTAGTTTGAATAGGAGAAAATGATCTTTTATGAGGAATCCTTGATCCTATCCAAGGTCTTACACTATAACTCACAAAATTATAACCAATGAGGTAAACAAAATGAGAATTATTTATAAGAGATAAGGGAATTTTGTGAGGAAGGATTGGTCCTATCTAAGGTATTACACTACAATTCAGAAAAGGAAAACCAAAGAGGTATGCTCAGCTATGAAGTGATATGTATCAAGGGAATATATAGAATTATATTATGGAAAAAGGGAGTGAAAATCATTACATAGGCATTATATCATTCTTTATCATAAATGAGACATATTCAACAAATGCAAAAGTGCTAAGGTTTCATTTGGATAAAAAAGATGTAAGATACTCTTACTATTAGACACAAAGATTTTGGATAATGAGTAAACCACCTAGATCATCTCATATAGGTTATATATATATATATATATAAATTAAAATGGAGCTACCTTCCCATGATGTGTTCCACATTCCTCAGGACCCCTTATAGAGTTATCGATCTAATATGAAGATCGGGTACATACATAAGAAAGTAGGTGGCACTAGATATAATATCCTAGTCTGCTAGCCTAACACACCATAATGGACCTTAGATCTATCATGAGGCCAACTATGGTTTTTGATCTTTTACTAGAACATGAGATGTACTAAAGAATAATAATGTATTTTGGTGTGATTTTGAATTTTAAATATTTTATTTTTCGTTTTGATCATTACCTTTTTTAATGATTTAGCTTTAACTTTTATGGCCTTTTCTATTCCTCCTCTATATGGATTAAAAATAACTAAACATGACTAATATAGGTGATGAACATAAAGAATATTACACTTTTTTTATAAGATAAAAGTACTTAAATATGATGTCATCTTCAATATGCTTAGACTTACCCACAAGTAACTATACAATCTCAAGACTAATCATAAGTGTGCCTAAGATGAGGGAGAAGTGTGGTATGTATAGGGATCATAAGATATTTGTGTAATAAATGGTATAATTATGAATATTCTTCATACATGATCATAATAAAAATAGGATAGTGTAGGTTATGGTCTAAGATCCATGTCACACGAATAAATATACTATTCAAAACATGATCTAAAATAAACATCCATCTAAAGAAAATTCATCCCAAGATAAGGGAAAATAAGTGTTAATGATAAAATAAACTTAAAAAAGAATTATTTTTTTGAAAATTAAAGCATTTAAAAATATGTGAAATAGAAATATCATCACAATAATAATGCATTATAAATGTAGTAGTGAAATACCAAGTCCAAGTCATATGAAAAAATGAATATATTAATGTGATGAAATCGTTATAACCTGATGAGATCAATTTGAAAATGAAAACTTTAGATCAACTATACAATTTTAGGGTGGTCATTATAACCCCTAGTAGAGTTGATAGGATAATTAAATCATGGAGATTCATGAAAGGGATTGCTAGGTAAAGGGTCAAGGGTGTGTATTTTAAAAACACCATGTTCTTGAAATTTTTAAAAATTCCAAGGGTTCTTGTCTCCTTAAATATTATAAATAACATCATTATAAGTAAATTTGACACAATGGGATGTTGATGAGGCTAAAACTCTCATGTGGTGTGTCCAAGGTTAACCAGGTAAAATGTTATATGATAATGGGAAATAAAACATCCTAGCTTGGATGTGAATTTTGATAGGAAGCCAAACACAACCTAGAGGATTCATTTGTATTTGATCATATCCTTAACATGTACGTTGGGTATATTTAATATTTAATTTGGTGTACCCAAGTGTTTTAATAAAGTCAAGGGAGGAAATACAAGTGCCATAACCTTCATAAATCAAAGAACACTTGACTTGGATATCACCAATTTGGATAATGATGAATAAATGAGGATCATCTACATGGATTAATATTTCATCAAGACTCATTGAATCAATAGTAAATTTTATTGAGAGAGAATTATCTCTAGTTTTTTAAATGTTTATATACATTTCTTTGCATTGTTTAAGAATACTAGCTTCATACTTGGATAAAGTGGCTTCTTGCCCCACAGGTGGAGGTTGATGGATTTTCATCTCAAATAAGAGTTACATTAAAAGATTACAATGATAAGGATAAGTATTCATGAGTTATACAAATAATTTGAGATGTGACATGATAAATTTTTATTATATTATCTCATTCATCATATCTGGTTAAAATTGTATCAAATAGAGGTGCATAATGTTGAAGCAAATATGTTGAAAGAGGAGAAAAAGTGAATAGAAATTGATGTTGATAAGAACTAGTTGATTAGGGCTTAGTATATGTAATTTTTCCAAGTGTGTCAGATTAGGTTGAATTAGGTAAAAAAAATTAGTGTCATGGTTGGGTCAATACTTGGTTATTTTTAAGATTTTGTAGGTGGTGAAAAAATCTAAAAATTAGGTTGATTGCGAGTTTTAGGTAATTAAAAATGAGGATAAGTTGATAAGAGAGGACTAGAAGTTGTAGCAATGGAAAGTGAATGAGTATCCAAATGTGTAATTTTATTATAAACATGTGGGATAGTGAATGGAGTAGGTTATGTTGTTATATTTATTAGAATCATTTTTGTATGTCCAAGTTATATAAAAGATGATCAGGAAGAATCTTGAATATTACATAAATTTGGTAAATTATTATAGTTAGAATGTGGATAAGTATTGATATAAGAAACTACTCTCCTCATGTTATTCATATTGACAACGCTATCATTGTTAGTGAAAGAATCAAAATCTATAGAAGTTTTGAGAGTGTTGGTAGTGAGAGTTTGAGTAGTATCTGATTTATGATTAGGAAGAGGATCCTTGTAAATAAAGAGATAAGTGTTAGCTTTATTAAGGGCATCATGTTTATTTTTTATTTCATTAACCTTGGCTTCTACTTCATAAACTTGTTAACACTCATGAATTAGGGTTTCATGATTAAAAATTAAGACCAAGAATATATAAAAGAGTAAATTATCTTAATTGGTGATAAGTCTCATGAGAATGACCAACTTGCATGATACCAACAAAATTTGTGTGGATCATACCAATGTTTGGTAGGGTGAGTGGGGTAAAGATCTCTTGTTTAAAGCATAAGAAGATGCTTTCAAATTTATACCATATAAAAGGTTTATGAGAATATACATTATTCACTTGGAAAAATGCAGAACTAGGTTGTCGTAAAGTATTGTTTGATAGTGTAGGGTCCCAAAAATACTTGCTTGTCCATTGGATAGTGATGACCCAATGTTTCAGAGCATTGACTATGGAGGAAGTACCATTACCATATCCCACTAAACCTAATTTAAAGGGTAACATAGAAGAAACTTCTTGGAATTAAATGATAATTGATTCACCATAAAATCAAACAAATGGTTGGATTCCAAAGATTCAATACAAAGGGGAATCCTAGGTGTTTTTGAAATATGTGGGGTACTTGGAAACTAAAAACTATGTTTAAATCTATATTATGGCTATGAATATTAGAGAAATACCCTCAAGCCATGATATATATAAATGATATATAAGGATTATAAATAAAGCATTACATAGCCCTTCATGATAGTAGCCAAGTAGTTTTAAAAATTATCAGTACATCGTTTCTACAGAAATAAAGAAAAAATGAAAATGAAATAAAAAATCAAGTGTCAAAAACCAATTTTTAACTTTAGAAAGTAAATAAATAGGAATCTAAATTTTTTAAAATGAAAAGTGAGATTAATTACTATGAAAATAAAGTGAATTTACTTTTTATGCTAAAATTAAAATACATAGAACAAGGTCAACCAGGCCAATCTAGTAGAGAAAATAAAATAGGATAAGGTCAACATTGGTCAAAATAGTCTATTGTGAAAAAAGGCCAAAATAAATAAGGTCAGCCAAGTCAATTTAGTTTATTGGTAGGGTAAACAAGCACACAACTAAGTTAGCCAGGTTGACTTAGTTGACTGTGCAATATAATTTTACATAACTAAACAATTAGCAAAAATAAAGTATAAATTTTAAAAAATCAATAATGTTATTAAAAATATAAATTACAAACTAAGATAGTTGACAAAATTGAAGTATGATGTTGGTTAGAATGAACCTAAGCAATATAACTAGGTCAACTAGGTCAACATAGTTGACTGAGACTTTTGAATATCTTACTATTGATTAGATCATCTAAGCTTGATTTATTCTTACAAAGGCAAGAATCTAAAAAATATAGAGGTTAAATGGGGTCGACTAGGTTGACTTATTTTATAGAAAAATAAAAACTAAAAATATTAAAATAATATTATGTTAATCAACATGACCTAGTTGGCTGAAAACTAAAAAATAAAGACTGTAGAAATGAACTAGTTCAACTAGCATGACCTAGTTGACTGTAAATGAAAAATAATTAGGTCAACCAATGCAACCTAGTTAAATAGAGATGAAACCATGCACTTAGAGGACAAAATTGGGTCAACCAACATGACCTACTTGATTGTAGATCTTGGATATACAAATAAATAAAATAACTTGGTCAAAAAACATGACTTAATTAACTGCATATTAGAACCCTAAAAATAAAAGACAAAATGAGTTGACCAGCACAACCTAGTTGAGTGTAGATCATGGATCTACAAATAGATAAAAATAGTTAGATTGACCAACATGACCTAGTTAACTATGAATGATAACCTGTAAACAAAAAAACAAAATTAGGTTAATGAATGTGACCTAATTGACTATAGATCCTATATCTATAAATAGAGGTCACAACTAGGTTGACCAACATGACTTAGTTGATCATAAATGAAAAAAAAATTAAGTGTTAGACTCATGTTGGATTGAGCAAAATGTATGAAACATATTAAGATAAATCTACAACTTATCCTACTTAGTAAATCCAAGATCAGATAAGTTAATCAAATAACATTTTTTGAAATACTTTTTATATAGGGAGCATGACTAAATTAGATCAACTAAACTTAACTAAGGGATCTCTTATCACACAACACTAAAGGAGATGGTTTAAAATCCTCTAGTCAAATAACACTATGAAATAACCCTAGGTAGGTCTTCTACTACATAAAATAGAATTAATTTATTTTTCACCAAAGCTTTTGGCATAAAAGGGGATTATTCAACACAAACAAACAATCAAGGGATCATGATAGGCAAATGGAGTCCTAGATCACTTGAGGTGGAAGGTGGTGAGAAAAGAAGACCCTATAGCTTTACTAAGCTTAATCATAGATGTAATCTAAGTTATACATTAAAAACCTATTACTTTATGCATAACTTTAATGTATAACTTTAATCTCTATTAGATTGGAATGTAAATGATATTTATAACAATGGGTAGGTCCTATCCCCTCTATAATTTTAGCTGACAAGGCAACCAACATGACTCAGTTTTAATAAAAAAGTTATCGTTAGGCTTTGAAGTAGGTCAATAGGCTAACTTAGTTCCATAACATGCACTTTAACTTTCCTAATAGGGTTGACCATGTCAACTTAGTAGGAAAAAATGGTGTTTATTTAGTTAGGGTTTATTTGAAAGCAGAGTTTCTTAGGCAAATGGATAAATGGGGTTTGTCTACTTGGGGAGTTGGATAATTAAAACTTTTAGTGAGTTTAGGTAATGATATAATTAACCAATAATATTTCAAAGCACCAATGGTCTACCCACCCATTTCTAGTGTAGCCCTTAAGGTATGCACTTAGAGAGATTGAAACTTGATAGGTTACTACAAGAGAGAAAACATCAGTAAATGATAAAGTTTAAAAATATTGTGTGTACATTTACTGCCTCCAACCCACTTCTTCTTCTTCTTCCCCTTCATTATTATCTCCATGAAATTCATATAAATCAAAAATATTAAACACTGTAAAAATATCAAAAAATTGTGGTAAATTAACTCATAAATAATATCATTTATTTTCGTTACAATCTTGCATGAGCTACTATTCTTATTCTTCAACTCATATTTTCCATGGGGAAGTGTTTCCTTTCTCAGATACATCATCGGTAACTTTCTTTCTTGAAATAAATTTGAAATTTTACTTACATCTATTTTTGCCTTATACTTGTTATTAATTTCATGCACTTCATCTTACAATTATTGTACATTCTCTACAAATTCCTCTCCATCATTTTTTATCCACTCTATAATTGGTCATTGTGCCAAATCTAAAACACCTTAAGATTTTATCCACAAAAAATTTTGAATCTTGATTTCCCTATTGACCTATTCATTTAAATATTATATACAAACTTGTCATGTGGTAATGCCATGTCCCATTTCTTGGTCTTATCTCCAATGATGCATCTTAATAATTTTCTTAAGCTCCCTTTCACTACCTTTATGTGCCCATAAATATTTGGGTGGTATGCACCACTAAATTGTAGTTTAGTTCCCAATTTATTTCATATAGTTCTTGAAAAATGAATCAAAAAATTAGTATCCCTATTTAAAGTAATGATATTTAGAACACCATTCAATCTAATACAATATTTTAAAAAAATCAAATACTCTAGTGGCATCACTAGTTTTCTTGCATGTAATAAAATGAACCATCTTAAATAACCTATCTACAACATCAAATAAAGAATATTTACCTCGTTGAATGTTTGGTATCTAAAAACAAAAATCCATACTTCAATTTTTCCATGGTATAGTACTTTTTTTTATGCATAACCTTTATTAACTTGGCATATCCTAAATCTTGACACACATACCTTGATACATCATTTTTCATTTTAAGCCAAAAAATATGTCTCTCCCATTAAATTTATGGCCTTATTTTTACCAAAGTGTCCAACTAAATCACCAATATGACCCTAATGGAATACTATCATAGTTATTTTACCTTTAAGAGATAACCATCCTTCATGTGATATTCACCATGAATAGGACTTACCCCACCTACTAATGGGTTCCTTCATTTTTATATAGTATTTCCACATTTAGAATCATAATCACACAAGTCCTTAATAATCTCAAATCTAATTATTTCAATCACCATAGTAGTTAATATTTACACAAACCTGCTCAATGCATCATCTAATTAATTTTAATTTATTCACTTATGATTCATAACAAAAGTATAGCCCTATAAAAATGATACCCAATTTTCATGTTTTCTATTTAATTTATTTTAAATGTTCACATGCATTAAGGCTTGATGGTTTGTAAATATAATAAACTAATTAAGCACTAAGTAATGCCTTAATGCTTATATAATAATTAAAATTCAACATAACATGAGTATGTATTCCTTTTCTCATTTAATTAATCATTATAATATGCTATCAACCTCCCTTTATAAATCAATAATGCACCAATTCCCACATGTAAGGCACCACATTCCACCTCAAACACCTTGATAAAATATGGAAATTCTAAAACAAGGACCTTCATAACCTTCTTCTTCAACAACTAGAATACTTCTACTATTACCCTTTTCCACACAAACCATTTATCCCGCGTGCAATGTGTTATTTGTGTAACAATGCTACTGAAGTTTTTAATGTGTTTTTTATGAGAAAGTTGTTAAACCATGGAAAATTATTACCTATGATATGCTTCTTGGAGTATTCCACTCACCAATTTCCTTTATTTTATCTTCATCCATTCTTACCCAATATTTTGAAATGAAAAATCCTGAAAACACAAAAATCTTCTTCATAAACCTATTCTTCTTAAAATTTGCATAAGGTCTTCCTTTATCAATGGTTCTAATATCAATAAAATACCTTAAGTATTATTATTTACTCTTAATAAATATTAAAATATTTTCAAAATATACCAATATAAACTTACCAATATAATATCAAATCACAATGTTCATTATCCTCATAATGTGTTGGGTACATTGGACAATCCAAAGACATCACCATCCACTCACATGAAACATCCCTAGCCTTGAATGAAGTCACTTATTTGTATCATACTTCAATTCAAATTTGATACTAGTTGCTCCATATATAAATCTATTAAAGTATGTATCTCCATCGAGTACATCCATCATGTCATCTATATTAGGTATGGAGCCTAATTATATTCTAGAATTTGAGGTTAAAAATATGATGTTATTTCATTTAGGTTTTGGATCCCATTCTTTGTACCCATGATGGCATGGAAGGTTGTAGGGGGGAGCCCCCCTTAGCAAAAATTTTATTAAAATTTCCTTGTAAAATTATAATTTCATAGTCAATCTAGGTCATTGATTAAAGGTTTTCAGATATGACGGTAGAGGTTATGTTTAGGTTTTTTTTCCCTAAAAGGTATTTATACATGGCTGAGATGAAAAATGAAAGTGATTACACATAGAGAGGAGGTAGAAAAGGTATAGAGGTGTAACAGGGTTTGTTATAGGATTTGTTTCTCCCTTGTATTGTTGAAAACAATATAATGGACAAGTTTGGTGGATGTACCCCATCTTGGGTGAACCACATTAAATCTAGTGTCTCTTGTTTTATGCATGTTTATGATTATTTTATGTATGTTTGATTGATTCATTTCATATTTTCTCTTGTATGTGATTTGGGGATAAATTTTTGTTTTATTTTATCCTAACAAGTGGTATTAGAGCAAAGGTTTTTTTGCATAACTTTAAATCACAAGAAGAAAAGCGTTTGACCTCAAGTGGGAGCTATGGCAAATGAAAATAAATCAAAGGTGGAGAAGTTAAATGGACATAACTTTGGATTGTGGAAGATGCAAATATAGGATTGCATTTACCAAAAGGACCTATATTTACCGTAGGGAGGGCAATCCAAGAAGCCATCGACAATGTCAGATGAAGCTTGAGAACTATTTGATCGAAAAGCCCTTGGAACCATACGATTGTGCCTTGTATCTTTTGTAGCATTAAAAATATCCTAAGAAAAGATAAAATGAGGTCTTATGAGTGTATTAGGCAAGTTATATGAAAAACCCTCTACCTAAAATAAAATATTTTTGATGAAAAAATTATTTAATATGAAAATGTCTGAAAATGGTTCAGTACTAGATCATTTAAATGAGTTTAACATAGTTACTAGTCAGTTACATTCCATAAATATTGACTTTTATGATGAATTTAGGGCTCTTCTTATTATTTGGTCATTATCTGAAAGCTAAAATAGTTTGGTAACGGTAGTAAGAAACTTTGTGTCTAATAATGCTAAACTAAAGTTTAAAGATGTGGTGGGTGTTATCCTAAGTGAGAAAATGTGAAGGAAAAGCACAGGTGAAACATACATATCTAGAAATTCACTAATAATGGACAATAGAGGAAGGAAAAAGAATATAGGAAGAGGAAACCATGGAAAATCAAAAGGGGGTGCAAGATATAAATCAAGAGGCAAGATAGAATGTTAGATCTCTGGCAAGCCAGGACACAAAGAAAGAGTGCTAGTTTTGAAAGGATAAATTAGGTAAGGACCAATAGGAAGGTAATAGAGAAGAAAATATAGAAGGTGATGTAATACAAGATGATATTATACTTTCTTTAGATAATATTGATGAATCTTGGGTTTTAGATTCAGGTGCTTCTTTTCATGTGACCCCTCATAGACATTATTTTATAGATTATGTTCAAGGTAATTATGGGAATGTTTACCTTGGTGATGATGAACCCTATAGTATTTTTGAGAAATTAAGTTTTCAAGTTAATTTATAGAATATAAAAACTTAGGTGTTGAAGGATGGTAGGCATGTTCCAAGTTTGAGGGAAAATATGATCTCTGTAGAGCAGCTAGGTAGTGAGGGTTGTATGGTCACATTTATAGCCAAATCATGGAAGGTTAAAAAGGGTTCTATGGTAGTTGAAAAACGTAAAAAATTAATCACTTTATATTTGTCTAAATATAATGTTAATTCATCGTATGTTGTAGCTGCTACAGGTAAAGATGTAGTTTTGTGGCATTACAGACTTGGCCACATGAGTGAAAAGGGAATGAAGACCCTACATGCAAAAGATAAACTACTAGGTCTGAGAGAAATAGATCTGGACTTTTGTGAGCACTATGTATATGGAAAAAAAATACATGTGAGGTTTCTTAGGGTTGGACCAGCCAAGAAGGCATAGAAATTAGAGCTTGTGCATATAGATGTATAGGGACCAACTCAAGTATCTTCACTTGGTGGTTTAAATTATTATGTTAAATTTATTGATGATGCAACTAGGAAGGTTTGGGTATACTATATAAAAAAAAGTGTTATATTTTTGATACATTCAAGAAATGGAAAGATTTAGTTAAAAATGAAATAGGTTTAAAACTAAAATGTTTCAGATCAGATAATGGAGGTGAATATTGTAGTAACAGTTTTAATAATTACTATTTATAAAGTGGAATTTGTAGATAGAAAATAGTTCCAAGAACACCATAATAGAATGGTGTGTCAGAAATGATGAGCAAGACCATTATGAAGTGTGCCAGATGCATGAGATTGCATGTAGGTTTGCCTTTACAGTTTTGGGTAGATATTGTAACTATAGTAGTTTATCTGATAAATGGAGGACCTTCAAGTGCTTTATATGGTGGAATACCACAGGAGGCATTGACTAGAAAGAAGGTAGATTATTCTTTTTTGAGATTTTTTAGTTGTGAGGCATTTTTTATATTGAAAAATATCATAAGAATAAGTTAGAAGCTAAGTCTCAGAAATGCACATTTATTGGTTATGGAACTAATGACTATGGATTCCAGCTTGGAATCTGGAATATAAGAATATAATCAAAAGTAGATATGTTGTGTTCCATGAAAAAGTCATGTACAGGGACTAATTACAGAAAAAGAAGCAAGAAGAATCCAAAAAGGAATATACAGTATTAGAAGAAATTACAAAAAAACATGTCCCAAAGGTTCCTAATCAAAATGTGCAATAAGAACAAGTACCTCAAACCCCTGTTAGAAGATCTACAAGAGTAATTAGACCACCTGATCATTTTTATCCTTCTTTATAGTATTTATTACTTACTATGGTGATAAGACAGAAAGCTATGAAGAAGTAGTGCAGATTGATGCCAAGGATAAGTGGGAGCAAGCTATGGAAGAGGAGTATGATGCTCTAATGGAAAACTAGACATGGGATTTGGTGGAGCTTTCCAAAGGAAAGAAGGCATTGTAGAATAAGTGGGTATACAAGATAAAGGATGAGAATGAAGGTAAAAATAAATTAAAGGCCATAATGGTGGTTAAAGGTTTTACATAAAAGAAAAGTATATAATTTGATGAAATATTTTCTCTAGTAGTTAAAATGACTTCTATAAGAGTTGTTTTAAGTTTGGTAGTAGTAGAAGATTTGCACCTTGAATAGTTAGATGTGAAGATTGAATTCTTTCATGGTGACCTAGAGGATGAAATATATATGGAACAACCATAGGGATACGAATTCAAAGGCAAGGAGAAAATGGTGTGCAGGTTGAGAAGTGTTTGTATGGCCTAAAACAAGCTCCAAGACAGTGGTATTTGAAATTTGATGGTTTTATGATAGAACAGGGTTATCATAGATGTCATTTAGATCATTGTGTATATTTTAAAAGTTTTTAAAATGGTAGTTACATTATTTTGATTTTATATTTATATGACATGCTTGTAGTTGGTTCCAACATGCAAAATATTAATGTACTCAAAAAATAGTTAAGTGATAGATTTTCTATGAAGGATTTAGGTGCAGCTAAATAGATCCTTGGTATGATGATAACTAGAGATAGAAAGAATACGAAGATAGAATTATCATAGGAAGAGTACATCAAAAAAGTGTTGGAAAGATCTAATATGCAGGATGTAAAATCAGTTGGGATACCTTTGGTTGCACACTTTAAATTAACAAAGGAACAATGTCCTAAAACACAAGAAGAAAAGAACCTAATATCTAAAATTTTATACTCATCAGCAGTTAGCAGTTTAATGTATGCAATGGTGTGTATGAGGCTGGACATTGCACATGCAGTGGGAGTGGTGAGTAGTTTCATGAGTGATCCAAGAAAGGAACATTGGAAGGAATTAAAATGGATCCTTCATTACTTAAGAGGGACCATAGATATAGTGTTAAGCGATGGTCCATCATATGTGACATTACAAGGATATGTTGACTCAAATATGGTAGGTGACTTGAATGGTAGAAGAAGCACTACATGGTATGTGTTTTAATTAGGTGGTACAATAGTTAGTTGGATATCATGATTACAGAAGGTTGTGGCACTTTCAACAATAGAGGTTGAGTATGTTACTGCTACAAAAGCAAGCAAGGAAATAATTTGGTTATAGAGGTTGATGGAAGAATTGGGACATAGTCAATAAATATGTACTCTATATAATGATAGTCAGAGTGCAATCCATCTAGCCAAAAACAAAGCTTTTCACTCCAGAACAAAACATATTCAGTTGTGGTATCATTTCATTCATTCAGTGATAGAGGAAGAGAAACTAAAATTGGAGAAGATACATATCATTAAAAATCTTATCGATATGATGACCAAGGTGGTTACAAGATAATTTGAAGATTTATTCAGCTTCAATTGGTCTTCATAGATGATAATTAAATTAATGAAGTTGTCCAAATCTAGATAGTATAGTGGATGCAATAGCGGTAGATTTTCTACAATCAGTCTCCAAGTGGGAGATTATTAGGTGTGGAGCCTGATTGTCTTCCAAGATTAGAGGTAAAAATTTTGATGTTATTTTAGCTGGGTTTTGGCTCCCATTCTTTGTATCCACAATGGCATAGGGGGTTGTAAGGGGGGAACCCCCCTTAGAAAAAAATTTATTAAAATTGCCTTGTAATTTTGTAGTCAATCTAGGCCATTGATTAAAGGTTTCTAGATCTGATGGTAGAGCTTATGTTTAGGTGTTTTTTGCCCTAAAAGGTATTAATACATGGCTGAGATGAAAAATGAAATTGATTACACACAAAGAGGAGGCATAAAAGGTAGAGAGGTGTAACAAGGTTTGTTATAGGATTTGTTTCTCGCTTGTATTGTTGAAAATAATATACTAGATAAGTTTGGTGGATGTAACCCATCTTGGGTGAAACACATTAAATTTGGTGTCTCTTGTTTTGTGTATGTTTATGATTATTTTTTGTATGTTTGATTTATTCATTTCATAGTTTCTATTATATGGGATTTGGGGATAAATCTATGTTTTATTTTATCAATGGTTCTAGTGTCAATTAAATACCTTAAGTATTATTATTTACTTTTACTAAATATTAAAATATTATCAAAATATACCACTATAAACTTACCAATATATTCTCAAATCAAAATCTTCATTATCCTCATAATGTGTTGGGTGCATTGGATAATCCAAAGACATCACCATCTACTCATATGAAACATCCCTAGCCTTGAATGAAGTCATTCATTTGTATCATACTTCAATCTAAATTTGATATTATTTGCTCCATATATCAATCTATTAAAGTATATATCTCCATCAAGTACATCCATCATGTCATCTAGGTGGGGTATAATAAGTTTGTGTTTAATGGTGATAATACTGATCATTTAACTATCTACACACATCCTCCATTTTCCATCCCCCTTTTGAGTTATCAATGTAGGATTTTCACAGAGACTCATGTTTTCCCTAACTACACCCTTCCCCACCAATTTAGTCACCTTCTTGCTCAATTATACATGTTTTTTTGGTTCATCCTATAAGCTATTTGACTAGGTAGGATTGATCCTAGAATTAAATCAATATGGTGCTAAATATATCTTTTTTATAGTCAAACATCTAGAAAATCATTAGGTGTAACTTCAAATTACTCTTCCAACATAATTTTATACTTATATTTATATTTTCACACCATCTACTTCTCATTTATTTTCCATTATTGCATAACAAAATCATGTCATCTTCAACTCCTTGATAAATTGCTTTACAAATAACATGTTTTCTACCTATCATTCTTCCTTGAGAGGTATTAAACTATCCCTAAACTATCATTCCAAAAACATTATACATTCTTCTCTCCATCATTTACTACTTTCATATCATATTATCATGGCCTTCACAACAACATATACCATCCATACATCATGATAACAACACACCATATTTAATCTCCATAATTTTTCATTATGGTAAAATTTACTAAGCACATCTTATCAACAGTAACTTTATTTCCCTTTTCAAATTTTGATATATGGTAAGGATGAGGATGTTTATCTCAACGTAAACCTAGTTTTTCTACCATTTCTTTAGAAACCATATTTTCAAATCTTCTACCATCAATAATAACTTTACATATCTTTCCTCCTAAAGTGCACCTTGTTTGTAAAATATTTGTATGAAGCCATGAATCACCATTGTCTTTATCTTGAACCTACTCTTTCCTTGGAGATATCATTTATTGTTCTCATCATAAAATTCTTCTATACATCTATTGGAACTTATGCATTTTGTTCCTCTACCTTAGCTTCAGCCAAATTTACTCTTGATTTATCCTCTTGTCTCCTTTCTTGTGCATTATATTGGGGACACTCAAACATTATGTTCCCTTCTTCTATGAATATATAAATAATAAAAAATTTTCATGGGGATTTCCATAATCTACCATAATATCACATTATCTTGTTATTGTTATGGTGTGGAGCTAAAAGCTTCAACTGTTTGCAGACACAAGGAAGGATGCTGAAGAACCAGAGCCACCGGCATTGGCAGTATGACCGACATCGGTCAGATGCAGTGGAAAAGGAGACCGGTGATGGCAGGGAGTCGGTCGACGTCGGCAGCACCAGACTAGCAGGGACTGGCGTCGGTCGCCTGTGTATTTCCAAAACTGCTGTTGACGAACAGTCAGTTAAGTGAAGCGAGTGTTTGCATGTCAAATGACTAATTATAGTCACGAGCTGCGTGTCTAATTATTGTAACTAGAGTTTTATTTTTGTAATCATGGGATCTTATTTATAGACCCATAAGGCATGTATTGTAATTGATCCAAGAAGGAAAGTAAAAGCATTGAAGCTAGTAAGGTCAAGGAGATCTACAGGTGTAAGGTCAAGGAGATCAGCTCAAGCATTCAAGGAGGGATAATAACTCAGGGTTTAGAGTTGTGTTGAGCAAGAGAGAGAGGGAAGAAGGTCTTGAGGTGTGGCAAGCCTTTGAGGTGGAGGAAGAAGTGGCATCTTCCTTATTGTATTTTCTTCTAGTAGTATTTAATACAAGAGTGTGTATTGTCTCTCAAATTCTTTGTTGTCTCAAGTTTTTAGCTACTTTATCATTCTGGTATAATTCCATGTTTAATTGCATATAAGAAAGTATACAATTGTGCTCTAATTGGTAGAGCTAGATCCCCTGACAAGTGGTATCAAAGCTACGGTTTGTAGGAAGCAAGGTATTGTTTTTTGATTACAGGTCATTCACAGGGTTTTCTGATTGAGTGGGAGTTCAGCAATGGTAGAAGAAAGTAGGCTACGAATGGAGAAGTTTAACGGCAAGAATTATCAACATTGGAGGATGCAGATTGAGGACTATCTGTATCAAAAGGATTTGTACTTATCGTTGGGTGGGGTTGCATGCAAGCCCATAGATATGAAGGATGAAGAATGGAATGTTCTTGATCGGAAGGCTCTCGGTTCCATAAGGTTGAGCCTTGCATCATCTGTGATTTCCAGCTTATCACAGTGCAAGACAACAGAAGAGTTGATAAAGTCCTTGGCAAATTTATACGAAAAGCCCTCAGCTTCTAATAAGGTATATATTATGAAGCAGCTATTTAATTTGCAAATGCAGGAAGGTGGATCGGTACATACTCATCTCAGTGATTTCCATGGTTTGGTAAACCAACTAGCTTCAGTCAATATTGTTTTTGATGATGAGGTAAAGGCTCTCTTGATTTTATGTTCTTTTCCTGAAAGTTGGGATGGTATGGTTATGGCAGTAAGTAATTCTGCATCTGCTTCTAAAATATTAAAAGTTGATGATGTTGTGAGTGTGATCTTGAATGAAATACATAGGAGAAGCATAGGTGAATCATCAGGGAATGCTCTAATTGCAGAAAGCAGGGGAAGGCAAAGGGAGAAGGTTGAGCAAGGGAAATCAAGGTTGGGAAGGAGATCCGAGTCCAAAGGTATTACCTGCTAGTTTTGTGGAAAGAAAGGACATACAAAGAAGGAGTGTTGGTTGAGAGATAAAGAGAATCAACATGCAGGTATGGAAGAAGCAAAGGATGCAAATATTGTGATGCAGGATGCTCTCATACTTTCTTCGAATAGTCAGGTAGGATCATGGATTTTAGATTTTGGTTCATCTTTTCATGCATCCCCAAACAGAGATTTGTTCTATGAGTATGAACAGGGAGATTTTGGAGTGCTCTATTTAGGGGATGGTACGCCTTGTCAGATAGTTGGCAAAGGGAAAGTGCAGCTAAGATTGCATATTGACAACACGTGGGTGTTGAAAGAGGTCATGCATGTTCCAATTCTGAAGCAGAGTCTAATTTCTGTAGGAAGGTTGGGAGATGAGGGATGCACAATAACCCTCACAACGGATTCTTGGAAGGTTACCAAGGGAGCACTTGTTCTAGCAAGAGGTAAGAAAGTAGATACTCTTTATCTGTCTACTTGTATTACTGATTCTACTTCTGGTGTAGATTCGAAGATGTGGCCTAATAGGCTTGGTCACAAGAATAGGAAGGGAATGAAAGTTCTTGATTCAAAAGGTATGTGTTCAAATTTGGAAAGCATAGATACAGTTCATTGCAAAAGGAGGAAATTTGATGCTTTTGACAGGAACAAAGAAGCCTTGGTGTTTATGGAGGAGATGAAGGACAGAGATCAGTCACAGGGGCTGAATAAATCTGAGCAGGGCAGCATGGATAGAGGTTTGATCCAAGAAGAGCTCGCGGATGAAAATTTCATCACTTACAGGAACACACAGACACCGATGTCGGTAGCTTGGCACCGACGTCAGTCATCTAGATACCGACATCGGTCATGTGCAGACCAACAGGGTCGGTAGGTCAGGCAGGAGAAGTCTGACGTTGGTCATAAGGATCGATGTCAGCAGGAGGGACACCGACGTCGGCCAACGAAATGACGTCGACAGTCAGGGTCAGTGTGTTAGGATCTTGCTGTACCAATTAGAGCACATATGATTACTTCTCGTATTAGCAACTAAACACGAAATTTAACCAGAAGTATAGAGTAACTAGAAATATGAAACAACACAAGAATTGAGAGACAATACACAATTGTATTAATAATCACTCAGAAGAATATATAATAAGGAAGATGCCACTTCTTTCTCCACCTCAAAGGTTCGCCACTCCTCAAGACCTTCTTCCCTCTCTCTTGGTCACAACAATCAATTCCAGTATAGAATTGATGTTCACCTCTCTAACCAGTCAGTAACACGCTGCCAGTTCACCAAGTACACAACTATACTTCAAGTAGATCCCCTGCTCTCTGCTGTTACCTGCAAATAACTAGATCATACTCACCATGTAGATGTCTATCTACACACTTGAAGAACCCTTGTCCTTGCCTCACCAAGTCCTTATGATTCTTCAACCAGTACCCTGGTGGATCTTCTCCAAGAACTTGCACACCTGCAACTCTCTCTGATCATACACTCTCAGTACCCCTATTTGGTAACTAGGAGGAACTACACTAGCTCTCTCTACAAGCCCAATGGCTCTCTAGCCCCCCAAGTGTACAATACATCCCATGAGTCCATATATAGATCTCATGCTTACAATAATTAGACTAACCTAATTACAATAATTAGACTCGCAGCTCAAGACTACGACTAGCCTTCAACATGTAAACTAACAGTCCAAAAATAGACTCTCTCGAATTCGTCATGCAAATTGCCTGTTCTCGCATAGGCTGCCGACATCAGCTCCGCCATGACCGATGTCAGTCGACTAGTAACTGACGCCAGTTGCTTCCTCTTGCTATCTGACTAACATCGGTTGATCAGACCGATGCCATTTTTCCTGCAACTGATTCTGCAACTTCCTGCAATTTTGGATCCTCCTTAACTTCTCCTGTTTGCATCCTAGTGAAGCTTTTAGCTCCACAACATAACAATCTCCCACTTGGAGATAAATAGATGCACCTGTACCTATACCTGTACACCATCTAAATTATTCCCTGGCTTGTATTCCTCTTCAAGATCAATCCTGAAGACCAACCACCACACAACTTGTGATGCTACCCCTATCATTCAAGTAACCTGCCACATTCGAACCTACATGTCCATGTAGTGAAGAACTTGACCCTGCAAAACAAGAATCCCTGCTGCTAGTCCCACTGAACTGCCCTCTAGTACTCCTTCCCTGAATTGGCTCCATACTCTCTAACAACCCCCACTGCTTGGGAAAACTCAGGTCTACACTAGACCTCATGTGATTTCAAACCCTGTTTCAAGCTAAGCTTGAACTGTCCAGCCCTTGGTGTGCTTTTTGATTCTGCATCCTGCATCATGAACCCCACCAACACCGTCTTCACATCAGCTCCCACTGGAGATCAAATCTCCATGTCTCTCATGCCAAAGAATTTTGCTGCTCCAAATTCTTCATGACACACCTCTGAACTAACCTTAGCCTTAGCTCAGCAAATACTTGTATGTACAAACTTACTAGTAAATCACCCACATATAGTAACAGAATGATGTCATGACTCATCATCCCCCTGGTAAGATAAAACCACAATAGTTACACTGACATTGACTGAAGCCATGCTTAGTCATCCACCTGTCAATTCCTGTACCACTGTCCTGCAGCTTCCTCAAGACCATATGCCTTGGCCTTCTGTCTCTCGTATCCATCCACTCTCTTCTTTAGAACGGGAATCCATTCCATCTTTTAGTGCTTACTTCCAGCTGACAAATCTACCGACAAATATCTATTTGGTTCTTCTCCAAGGACTCACACTCCTCATCCATGCCAAGCTCCCACTGTATCTGGACTCTACCTGCATTGCTTCTTCCATCTTCCTGGTTCTTGACTATCAAAAGGCAATATAAAGAAGGTGAACAATGAATATGAGGTTCACTTACCCTTTCTAACCTCGACATGAGCATTTGAGACTTGTTGTCTGCCCACTATCCGTACCAATGACCGATCTCAGCCATCTCCCAGTCTGTTTTTGATCGATGTCGGCTCCCTGTACTGAACCTGACTGTCGACGTCGTTTCTCTGGCCGACGCCGGTGCCCCTCCTATCGATGTCGATTCTTATGACCGACGTCAGTCTTTATTCTACCGATGTCAGTTACTGTATAACCGATGCCGGTACCTGTGTTTGTCTATGAGTGATAACTTTTTACCCGCGAGCTCTCCATGGATCAAAATCCTAATCAAATCAACCCTGCTCTACTTAGAGTAATTCAGTTTCCTCACTTGATCTCTGTCCATCATCTCCTCCATGAACACCAAGGCTTTCCAGTTCTTTAGCTTGTCAAAAACATCTGACCTCTGCTTCAAAACCTGCATTCTCCTCCTACATATGTGGCCAAGCCTATAAATCCACATCTCTACAACAGAAGGTGAATCAGCAATATAAGTAGATAAATAAAGGATACCTACTTTCTTACCACCATCTAATTCAAGTGCATCCACTATGAGAGTTATAGTGCATCTCTCATCACCCAAATTTCCTGAAGAAATTAGACTAATCTCCAACATTGGTACCTGCATGACTTCATTCAACCACTGTGTGTCATCCGTCTGCAATTTCAGCTTCACTTCCCCTTCGTCAATCATCTAACAAGGCTCTCCAATCCCTAAATAAATCTCTCCAAAGTCTCCAAAGACGTACCCATGAAAAGATGCTCTATTTCGGGTTGCATGGAAAGAGGTAAAAGAATCTGTAAACAAAGATTCCACTTTATCCAGAACATCCTGTGCAATATTACCTGCAACATATGCTTCCATAAGCTGATCTACTACCAACCAATGATCTCTTTTTACCTGCTCCTTCTTTCCATCAATCAGACCATTCATGCTATTCAATTTCTCCATTTGTAGCTTACTTTCTTCTGCCATTGCTATACTCCCACTCAATCTGAAACCCTGTGAGTGACCTGTAATCAATAAACACTATCAGATCTGAAACCACCTGTTAGTCAACCCAACCTGGCTCTGATACCACTTGTCAGGATCTTGCTCTACCAATTAGAGCACATATGATTACTTCTCGTATTAACAACTAAACATGGAATTTAACCAGAAGTAAAGAGTAACTAGAAATATGAAACAACACAGGAATTGAGAGACAATACACAATTGTATTAATAATCACTCAGAAGAATAGACAATAAGGAAGATGCCACTTCTTCCTCCACCTCAAAGGTTCACCACTCCTTAAGACCTTCTTCCCTCTCTCTCTTGGTCACAACAATCAATTCTAGTATAGAATTGATGTTCACCTCTCCAACCAATCAGTAACACGCTACCAGTTCACCAAGTACACAACTATACTTCAAGTAGATCCCCTGCTCTCTGCTACTACCTGCAAATAGCTAGATCATACTCACCATGTAGATGTCTATCTACACACCTGAAGAACCCTTGTCCTTGCCTCACCAAGTCCATATGATTCTTCAACTAGTACCCCGGTGGATCTTCTCTAAGAACTTGCACACCTGCAACTCTCTCTGATCATACACTCTCAATATCCCTATTTGGTAACTAGGAGGAACTACACTAGCTCTCTCTACAAGCCCAATGGCTCTCTAGCCCCCCAAGTTTACAATACAGCCCATGAGTCCATATATAGATCTCATGCTTACAATAATTAGACTAACCTAATTACAATAATTAGACTCACAGCTCAAGACTACGACTAGCCTTCAACATGCAAACTAACAGTCCAAAAATAGACTCTCCCAGATTCGTCATGCAAACTGCCTGTTCTCGTACAGGCTGCCGACGTCGGCTCTGCCATGACCGATGTCGGCCAACTGGTAATCGATGCCAGTTGCTTCCTCTTGCTATCTGACCGACGTTGGCTGATCAGACCGATGCCATTTTTCCTACAACTGATTCTGCAACTTCCCACAATTCTAGATCCTCCTTAACTTCTCTTGTTTGCATCCTGGTGAAGCTTTTAGCTCCACAACATAACACAGTGCAGGGAACCAACATTGGTTGGGAGCAGACTGGGAGATGGCCGATATCAGTCACTGGAACGGATGTTGGGTGAATCAATAAGTCTCAAACACCCATGTGGAGGTCAGGAAAGGTATGTGAACCTCATATTCGTTGTTCACCTTCTTTATATTGCTTACTGATAGTCATGAACTAGGAAGATGGAAGAAGCAATGCAGGTAGAATCTAGAAACAGTGGGAGCTTGGCATGGATGAGGAGTGTGAGTCCTTGGAGAACCAAATAGGTATTTGTTGGTAGTGTTGTCAGCTGGAAGGAAGCACTGGGTAGAGGGATGGATTCCCGTTTTAGAGAAGAGAGTGGATGGACACATGAGACAGAAAGCTATGGTATATGGTCTTGACTATGCTGCAGAACAATGGAGGTTTGACCATTGTATTTTATCTTTACCAGGTTGGATAATATTAGCTACATTATCCTGTTACTGTATTGTGTTACTTGTTGCAGGGTTTCATATACAGGGAGTTTTCTGAGCTAAGGGTAGAGTTGGTTCAGAAGTGTGTCATGGAGAATTTGGGAGCAGCAAAATTATTGTGGCATAAGAGACAGGTATTGCATCACAGGCTTGCGTGGTGGTTGGTCTTCAAGAGTGATGTTGAAGAGGGATACAGAGCCTAAGGAACAAAATAGATGGTGTACAGGTACAGGTACAAGTTGCAGCTATTTATCTCCAAGTGGGATATTGTTATGGTGTGGAGCTAAAAGCTTCAACTGTTTGCAAACACAAGGAAGGATGCTGAAGAACCAGAGCCACCGGCGTCGACAGTATGACCGACGTCAGTCAGATGCAGTGGAAAAGGAGACTGGTGACGGTAGGGAGTCAGCCGACGTTGGCAGCACCAGACTAGCAGGGACTAGCGTCGGTCGCCTGTGTATTTCCAGAACTGTTGTTGACGAACAGTCAGTTAAGTGAAGCGAGTTTTTGCATGTCAAATGACTAATTATAGTCACGAGTTGCGTGTCTAATTATTGTAACTAGAGTTCTATTTTTTTAAGCATGGGATCTTATTTATAGACCCATAAGGCATGTATTGTAATTGATCCAAGAAGGAAAGTAAAAGCGTTGAAGCTAGCAAGGTCAAGGAGATCTACAGGTGTAAGGTCAAGGAGATCAGCTGAAGCATTCAAGGAGGGATAATAACTTAGGGTTTAGAGTTGTTGTGTTGAGCAAGAGAGAGAGGGAAGAAGGTCTTGAGGTGTGGCAAGCCTTTGAGGTGGAGGAAGAAGTGGCATCTTCCTTATTGTATTTTCTTCTAGTAGTATTTAATACAAGAGTGTGTATTGTCTCTCAAATTCTTTGCTATCTTAAGTTTTTAGCTACTTTATCATTCTGGTATAATTCCGTGTTTAATTGCATATAAGAAAGTAATCAATTGTGCTCTAATTGGTAGAGCTAGATCCCCAGATAGTTATCTCTAAAATCATCTTCCTCTTTACTAATTTTGAAACCCTTGTATGGAATCTTATTATCTCTCCCCTCTTATGGGATGATTCTTCTCTTATCAGGGTAAACCCAACAAATCCCCTTATTGGGGATTATGTTCCTCTCGTCATTCCATGAAATATTCAAAAATATACCTATTTTTCTTCTCTTATGCCTTCAAATCTAGTTGATAGGCATCTTCCATGCTATTATTTTATGCATACTTATCTCATATTGAATAGAAAACTTCCAACGATTAACATACCTTGCAACCATTTCCCCTTATATTATTCATGCTCCAATCAAATGGATAACTTTTAAAATTCATCTATGAAGTATTTTACACTATACTTCTTTTGCCTCAAGTTATAAATTATTATGTAGAGGGTTTATGAATAATCCATAGAGAGGAATCCCTAGATATCAATCTTCTACTTACCTTTACTTTTCATTTCCTTAGATAAATGATCCCACCAAATCAAAACATAACCCTTCAATTTGGTACATGCAAATTTCACCTTCTTGTCTCTTACCATAATCTTTTGCTATAAAATCATCTCCATACTATTCAGACAATTTATCAACTCCTCTAGTTTTAGACTACCCCCCATACTTTGAAAAATCCTTTATTCTTCCTTGTAGCTAGTCTTTAATTAAATGATTGTGTCTCCACTTGTTATTACTATCTATCACTTATTTATCTATCACTAAAAAATACACTACACATAGAGAGGAACTTCCTTACAGCTTCCAAATATAAAAACCCTTAAAGGATAAAACTTTGAGTTAAATCTGAATACCATTTCCAAGGTCGAGTCACTAGTTTTCAATTTTTGAAAGTTATACATATGATTGAAATTCATGCTATCATTACATAGGGTTGCACACACTCAAGTAGGTGGGAAAACTTTGTTCGGTTTAGCTTCTATTTTCATAGTATTAGATATGCATGAAAAACTTAGTCACATGGGGTGGTTAAGGTCAAATAAACCCTTACCTTTTACCCATTATCCCTATCTTATAGTGGTTCTTTAGTGTATAACTAATATTTGAACAATGAGAAGGAGAATACAAAAAATTATGTAAGATCCAATACATCTACATGCATAAGAAATATTATAAGATGTAAGCACAATATTCAAAAATATCATAGATCAGCATAGAACAATGTATTACTTACAAATCCAAGCACTCACATCCCTATTTCATACTATTGTTGATGATTGATCTGTAAACACTAGTAGGAACTTCCTTACTTTTAAAAAATGTTTACTAAGATCTTTTAAGTTCTCAATTCCAAAATTTAAATTGAATTGGAAGCATAAATTTCTCAACTTATAAGATGTTGGAATGATTAAAAATTGATGAAAATTGTATCCAAATCATGTTTCAAAATTGAAATAAAGGTGAAATGAAGGTTCACATCAATTATCCATTGAAACCATCAAATTTTTCAAATTCTCAATTTACTCAATTTCTTGTAAATGATCAAATGATTAAATTTTGCACTCTAATTAAAATCTAAATTATAATCTATAAATTAACTGAAACTAAAATGCAAAAATGAATTCAAAGATCAAAACAGAAAAATTGTTTACGAGGTTCAGAATTCCTACGTCCCCAGGTTCTTATTGAACCAATGTATTAATGTTACTCAAATATGCAAGCCAAAATAATACTTACAATCAACAAAATAGATCTACTCTCTGCAAAAATAGTGTTTCAGACCTTGGCTGACTCAACACATCCTTCACCTTCCCGAATCACATGCAGAGGCTTCTCCAAATCAAAATTATCAACTTTTGTAGCTCAAAATTACATCACCAATTCTCAAAAATGGTCAAATTAATATACTACATAGAGTGTATCAAAATTCTAAACAATTTTGTAGTTTACTCTGAGCTTTGGTTCGGCCTCTAAGGGCTCCAAAATGACCAAATACTGTAAGTGGGTCTATAATTCTCCTCTGCATAGTCAACCAAAAGCTTACCTTCAAATACAAGTTTGCTCCATTTAAACCACTTCCAAGTTCGTAGCTTGGTCATTCAAGACCTATCCTTTTTACATGGGAGGTCCGTGGTTCAAGTCTTCTCCCTCTTATTTGGGTGCTTGGGTTATCTCATTATCCCACCTTGACAAATGGGAAATGGCTTGATAGCTTTGAAATGGTTGGCAGCCTCCTTCAATAAAGCTGACACCTCTTTTGGTGGGCTTGAGGTGATAAATATAGCATGGGTTTGTTGGTTTAGTGTTCCAACTTAGCTTATGTGCTAATCTCCATGTCCTCTTCTCATGTTTCATGAGCTACTCAGACATGGCGGGCATTTCGGTGACCCATTCTCGAGTACCTGACTCAGCATATGACGTGGTATTATGGCACACATTTCTCACAGTCTCCAAACTAGGATGTAATCTCGATCTTGACTTGTCAAGTTGGTTGGAAGGCATGGCAAGTGTGGGTTCTATCATGTGGTGTAATGGGGCATGGTAAAATTAAATTTCTAAGGAAATATTACAAAGCGTTTAAAACAATTATCCCACATTGGTGGGGTTTTCTATGGACATTGCAAATTCATGTGCAATGAGGTTTTCTATAGACTTTGTGATTTAAATGCAAATTCAAATGCAATCTATGCACATTGTTAAAGATGAAAATCAATCAAACCCAAATTTTTGGACTCATGTTGACTACCACGTGTCACCCCCTGATTGACCACTTGGCATGTCCACATTGCACAACATCATCTTGCAACACCACATTATTTCCCTATTGCAAGAAAACTTCAGCAAGCTATATCTTGAGCATATGGTGTCTGTTTTGCAAACCAAAAAAAGTGTCAAAAAGCTCTCGACGAGTTGTACACTGTGTAATTTTTTCATCACAACTTAGAACCTTTTTTTGAACTGATATTTAGATCAATGATTGTATCCTACCACACATATTCATAGATATAAAATAAGTTAAGTACTTCATTCCTCTAGTTTTTTCATAAAGTTTTTATATTTGGCTAGTTACACTCAAATTTGTTTGGTTATTTTATAGATTAAGAAATATGAATATTCTATAATTTTTATCTTATTAAGACATTAATACAAAAATAGATAAAAAACTAACATACAAAAACATAATCCTAAGATCATTTCCTCTTCATAGAATATAACTATATGCCTTAGTTCCATCATTGTAGTCCATGTAACTACATTCTATTGAATCTTTTTGTCAAATAATTTGTGTGCCTTATGTGTGGTGATATATTTTAGGTGCATTTCTATCTTGGTTTTTTATAACTATAACATATTACAAATAACTATTTTAATAGATGTACATTATTTAAAAACCAACAATATTATGTAAGGTAAAAACCCTCTAATGTGATGTTAATTACAAAATGCCACAGCATAGGGAAGGGACATCAATTATTTGAAAAACTAAAAATTTCATAGGTCACTACATATTAAATGCAACATTATATAATATACAAATAAATTTTCTATTAAGGTGACAATTATTATTACAACATGGTCATGTTAGCTATGTTATTATTTTATTTTTTCAATATTTCATACACGTTAAATTTTTCTCATAATTTTTCATGTGAAAAAAATGAGAGCATGTACAAATTGACATTCAATATAGAAATAAAATAAATAAAAATTTCAATGTCCTAATTTTAAAATTTTGATGTGGATATATTCACTAGAATTGGGTAAGTGCATGGAGTTGGGCGACAATTCCGTATACATTTACCATAATGCATGTGGGTTATAGACATTACGTATACACGTAATATCCATAACGTATATGCATTATTTAAAACTAGGCTCAAGAATATCAAACCTAATTATGTATTCATTATAATGAATATGCATTCTATATAGTGAGCATAGTGCATATGCATTATAGTGAGTATGTGTTACCTTCACATTGTACCAAAAAGGTATGAAAGATCTATTGTAAGGGGTAGATGGTTCACTAAAATAAATGTCAAGTATAAGTTTATTTATACTTTAAATTTATTTTAGTAAATACAATAAATTAGGGTCAATTTGCATATGATAGAGTCAGTTTCATAGTCACATGCCTTAAGATGTGGAAGATAATTTTTCAAAATCTAATTTGGTCAGTACTTAAGCATTTTCAGGGTCTTATTATTGAACCTAGGGATTTCAGGGTATTATGTGCTCAAGTGATGTCCATTTTTGGTAAACATATAGTCATTTTTTAGGTTTTTATGCCTTATGTATTATTTTATACTATTTTTAAGAGTCCTAAGTTTGTCAAAATTGAAGTTTACAAACCACTCACTTTGACTTCAAGCCAAAGTGGTGTGATTTGGATAACATAGGTCACATTTATGACTTGTGCACATCAAACAACCACTTTGTGTTAATTTCACTTGTTCATCAGCCCTCCCTCATCCCCAATCACTTTATCCTCATCCCTTATCATCCCTAATCATTCCCTCCTTATCTCTCATCATCCATAATCACTCCCTCATTAACCCTCACCATCCTTCATCATCTCTAATCACTCCCTCATCCTCCCTAATGACTCCCTCATTGACCCTCACCATCCCTCATCATCCCTAATCACTGATTCATCATCCTTCATCATTCCTAATTAATCTCCCCTCATCTCTCATCATCCCTAATCACTCCCTCATCATCCCTAATCACTCCTTCCTCATCCCACATCCCCCCACTCCTCACAAAAAAAATAATACAAACATTCATTGAAATAATCAAACCTAAACTTGCTAGAATATAATTTTCACCTTGAAACACCTAAAATTGTGAATGAAATAATGAGCACAAGCCCCATTTTCTCATTTGAAAAGGACAAGGTGGTAATTGTGCACATTGGTATAAAAATAAAGGCATAAGATATAGGTCTAGACTCTTTGCCCATGCTTTGCTCAAGTTATTTAAAAGCCCTTATGATGGCCATGTGTTGGAGCTTTCAAGTAAAACTAAGAATTAGTCATATAACCAAATGGATGATGAGGTGAAGTAGACACATAAAATGATAAGTTGGGGCCTTAACCCTAATTTGGGAACCATGTTTATCCCTAGTGTTCACTAATATAATTACAATTTGTTTTATTTAAATGATTATTTTCTCTTTTAAATATTTTTAACAAATACATATATTTTTAATGAGTAATTTATTGTATTGAGTTAAGGTTCATTATTTTTCACTTTATTTTTTTAAATGAATAATTTATCTATTAAAATATTTTTATAAAAAATAGGGGAAGGGGACCAGTAGTTGGGACCTCTAAATTTGGTGGCCCACACCTTCTATATTACACCACCCCATGCTCTACAAATTTATATTTATATAGTTTAACAGTTTTTAAGTATGAAAAGGTCATCTAGGAATAAAAAATATATTCTAAAAAGTCATACAATGACATTTTCAATAACATATCTATTTGCATACATATTTTTGGTTCGAGCGATCATTGGGACCGAAGGTACCAATAGTTAGGAACAAAAGATCCAACAATAATTTTCAAATGAACACAATGTTTTATTATTAGCTTGTAATTTTTACACATAAGCCACAAATTGAAATATATATGTCATTAATATGAAACAATGTGCTATGTTACAAGATGTGTGGCTAATTAAAGTGGAAGATAATGTCATTTTCCAAATGTCTTGGGAGGTTTTTCTCCATTAATGTGGTAATTTAATATTTCCTTACATATCACCAACTACCATCTCTTCCTACTTTTTTGTGTACCTCCTCCCCCAAAATGGATGGAATGTACCCAAAAGTTTTCAAGCATGCCACATTACATAGAGGAACTTTAATTAGTAGAATGGAGGCATGAAAGTGTATGTTCAAGTGGGTTTCTTGTAACTAAACCCACAACAGTGTTTTTAATATTTTTGCATGGTTGTTATTGTTTTTATTGCCTTCTATCCTCATGTTTTTTATGTGTGCCTTTTATGTTCCTTATTTTTTGTGTGCCTTCTTTATTCATGGTTTTTTTTTCATACATTCACATATGAGTAAATGTTCATTGATATCTTAATGGACTAACATAAATGGATGGAATCTACTCAAAAGTTTTCAACCATGCCACATTACACAGAGGAACTTTAGTCAGTAGAATGGAGGCATGAAAGTGTATGTTCAAGTGTGTTTCATGTAACTGAGCCCACAAAAATGTTTTTAATATTTTTTCATGGTTGTTTTTTTTGTTTTCCTTCTATGTTCATGATTTTTATGTGTGCCTTTTATGTTCCTCATTTTTTGTGTGCCTTCTTTATTCATGGTTTTTTTTCATACATTCACATATGAGTAAATGTTTACTGGTATCTTAAAGGACTAACATAGACATTATTCATATGATTTCTATTCACTATGCTATGTTATTTAGATTTGTGACACATTTTTATCAAATTAAACTCAGGATGGAATACACATGGCTCATTACTATGGAAGCCACCACCATTTTCCACATGGCTAGATGGGATTTTCTCCATTACTATGGTAAGTTAATTCTGTCATGCACTCCAATAACAAATGTTATTATTTATTTATATTTTTTTGCATGGTCATTATGGTTATTGTGATTACTATTTTATTATTTTCTATTGTGTGCCTTATACATTCCTTTTTTGGCGTATTTTATTTATTCATGTTTTTTTGCATGCCTTCACATTTGAGTAAATGTTTATTGGTGTGTTAATGGAGTGATGGAATGTCACACCAATAAAAATCTCTCCCTACATTTTATCAGACTTCTTCCCCTTAAATGGCCATGGAACCTACCCAAAATTTCTTGACCATGTAGTGTTTTACAAAGGAATTTCCATTGGCAGAATGGAGGGATGAAAACTTATTATTGTGTCTCTTTATTCATGTTTTTTCCCCATACCTCTACCATTTTATGCATGGAATTTTTGGATTTATTTTATTAATGTGGTGAGTTACTTCTACCCTATGCACCATCAATAAATGTCTCTCCCTACTTTTTCATGCACCTCCTTCCCTAAATTTGCATGGAACCTACCCAAAATTTGTTGACCATGCACCATTTCAGAGTCAATTTTTCATCACCATAATAGAGGGATAGATCTTTATGTGCAATATTCATAGCTAATTTTGAGTCAGATGGGAATGAATTTTTGGGTAAATTTTCCATCACTATTTAGCTCCTCCCCCAAATAGCTATGGAACCTACTCGAAAGTTATGATTTTTTTGCATGTTTTCATATCTGACTAAACATTTAGTGGTATGTTAATGGATTAATGAAATGTTACATTAGGTGTGCTTCCTGTAACTAAACCCATAATTATGTTATTTTTTCCTTTGGCTTGCATGTTACTGTTATTGTGTCTTCAATGCACATAGTATTTTTGTGTGGCTTCACATTTGATTCAATGTTTACTACTTTGTCATGGCAACCATCAAAGTATTCATTCACATAGCAGTAAATGTTATTATATTTTATCAGCAAATATAGTTTTCTTAATTTATGGCCATGTTGGAAGACTCTTGTCTCATTAATATGTAAGGAAGTTTCATGTTGGAGGGATGAAACATTACACATGGCTAAACCCACATCATTATCCCCTATTCATTCCCATCTGACTCCAAATTTGTTGTTATTTTAATGGAAAGCTTGGACATTTTCTAAATTGATGTCATTTTGTGCTTCATATCTTTATACATTTAATATAAATCAAGTCACTGTGTGTTTTAAATTCACTTATGTTTCCCAGCACTACATGTCTTGGAAGACATACCATTTACTAGTATATGGATGGAAGCCCTCAAGGTTTACATTCACATGTCAATTTTTTTTATTGTCTTTGTATCAAAATCAATGTTTCCATTCACATAAAAATTACATTTAGGGGAAGGGAACTAGTAGTTAGGACCCCTAACTTTAGGGTCTCACATCTTTCATATTATGCCACCTCATGCTCTAAAAACTTGGATTTAGATAGTTTAAATTTTTTGAACTCTAAGTAGGTCATCTAAAAGACAAATCTACATTGTGGGAAGTCACAACTATAATCTCAGCTATCATACCATATCCAATAATTGGTGGCCTTCCCCTATGTGAATGAAATCCATGTTTTTGTCAAATTATTGAATTATTTTTTTTGTGGATGTAAGCCATGAAATTTTTCATTTATATTTCTCTACCTACAACATATATATATTATATAATGATTGGATAAGTAAGACCAAGTTTTGTATCAACCTTATTATACCAATCTGGTGGACTCACTTAAGAATGCAGACCTTAGCCACATGGTTTAATATTTTAACCAATAATAATCTTCAAATAAACATATTATTTTATCATTAGATTATAATTTTGTGATGTAAGGCATGAACCAATATTAATATGGGTCACTAGTATAATAGGAAGGGTCATGTCGAAATACAAGTGTGTCTACAAGAATGAACATTTATTGGTATGTGGATAGAACCCATGAATATTTCCATTCACATACCAATATATGTTACTATCTTTATATCAAATTAATAGTTTCATTAACACACCACTAAGTGTTGACTTAAATGTATCAATCAATTTCCTTTTATGGATTCATGTTGTTATGATTTTTGTATGTTGATGTTATTAGATTACTGAATAATTTTTGCTATGGATGGAAACCAAGAAATTTATTTATAGTTTGTTTTGATTTATTGTTGATGTTTTGTTCATTAACATGTTTAAAATTACAAATATTTTTTTCCATAAATGTTGTTCAGATGTTTTACACTCGTGTTGATGGCAGAATTAACATTTATTAGAATATGGATAGAAGTCCTAAACGTTTTCATTCACATACCAATAACTATTATTGTATTTCTGCAATAATTATAATTCATTAACATACTAGTAATTGTTAATAATATGGGTCAATAATGTCCATTCACTTTTTATTATATGTTGTTGTCTCATTGTTATGTTATTTTGTTTTTGATATGTTATTGTGACATGTTGATAGTTTTTCTAATATATTTTCAATGTTGTTTATAGTTTTTCCATTTTATTATCCATTACTATATTTGTGCATTCTTATTTTTACAAATATTGAATTTTTGTAAAGGGTGAATGTTTGATAGGCTACTCCATTTGTGATTTTTTTACATAAATTATGTTTCTTGACATTTGTTATGTTTTTGGAGATTTAATTTTTTTCCATTGTGTTTCTTAACATAATATATGTTTGCAAAGTTTTGAATGCTCACATAAATGTTTTCTTCTAAAGTTTATAAATGTTGTAATGCATAATTATATGTTACTTCTATTTTTTAGATGTGTTGTTGATGTTGTTTTTTATGGGTAAAGATGACATATTTAAAAGTCAACAGTAGAGAAAAATAATGGGGTGTTTACTTCCAGGTGAAAGTTTTTAAACTTTTATTAAGCTTATCATCCATTTTTAGGATGGATGATAGATATAAAATTAAATTAAATAGATTATATAATGAAACTGAATACATGTACTTTCATTACATTTATTAATACACTTAAGTGCATTAGATATCAAACTTAATAAATTTTATTTAATTTACAATTACATGATTTTCCCTTTTGATTAAGACCAAGATTTGGTGCTACCTTTTCTTAGGTAGGCAAACTTAAACCATCTTGGTTAAAACTTAATGTTACATTTGCAGTTTATTGAGACATTTTCTAAATTTGCATTTGCATTTTTTGTTTGACTTACAACACCTTCAACATTTATAGTGGTTTTTATTCTTCATTAACATCTTCATCAAGAACCTCAATAATTTTGACTCCTATGTTCCTCATTGTTACATAAAAAGTGGTAAGATTGATATGTGCCCTTCATTCTAGTACCATTCCTAAATTCCATATCCCTTCTATCATGCTATTTATTTTTTGCCTTTTATTTTCCTTGGTTGTATTTATACTACACCATCTTTTGGATTTTGATTTCTTTTACAATTTTCTAATGTCCCCTTTTGATTGAGGCCAAGATTTGGTGTTCCCTCCCTCAACCATTCTACTCAAATTTGTTAAATTATTTTAGTGGGTTGATCTTTTTAATTTACCTCTTCATCAATGACTTCAAGAAATTTCATTTTTTAATTCATCATTGTTGCATGTGACCATATTCTAATAAACTATGACTTCTTCTTTAAATTCCTTGTTGTGAACTATAATAATAAACAAATTATATAAGTAATTGATAATAGAATGGAAAACATATCAACACCAGGTATAGGAAAAATATTTGTAATATTGAAAATGTGAATGAATAAGAAAACAACATGATATCACAACCTTGTATGTAAAGCAAAGCAATATGATTTTATAGAAGGGTTTTTTTTATACATTTGAGTCTATTCTATAGGTATGCTAATGAAATTATTAATTTAGATAGAAGGATGGTAACATTTACTAATATCTGAATGTAAATATACATAGCTTCCATCCACATATTAGTAAATATTTAATCTTATGAATCTATTTATCTTTTAACATGGCCCTTTGTTTTATATTAAAGACCCATATAAATTTCTTTTTGTGCTTGCTAGTCAAAATTATAAAACAATGATACAATAATGTGGTCATTTAAAAAATAATTAGTGGTCAAAATTTTAAACCATGTGGTTTAAGTCTACATTTTTAGGTGTGCCCATCAGATTGGCTAAATAACAGAGCAAAAAAACTTGGCCTTACTTCTCCAATCATTATGTGTGACTCATAAAAAGCACATGACAACATGAAATCATAAAATAATTTGGTTTCATACAAAAATAATTGCATTCCCTAATATATGAATGATAACCTTAATTTTGATAAAAATAAAACAACTTTTATTGTTATGTGAATGAAATCCTTCAGGGCTTCCATCCACATACACGTAAATATTTTGTATTTGATAGAGTAAAAAAAATAGGTTTTGAAAGGACCTATAACTAATTACAAAAGATATAACATTTAATCTCTAAAGGGGTGACTCCATTCGCTGGCCATGTGGGATAAAACAACCAATGAACAAGAAAACCAAGGCCTGCCAAATAGACCCCCTACCAATAATAAAAAACCAATAAGAAACATAATTTCTTCTACCAAACTTTTACCTCTTCAAAACAATCGCATGGCTAAGAAAATTAGAGGAGTCGTAGCTACTCATCCCCTCAGCAGAAATTACCTTCTTCAACCAACCTAGTTTTCATTGGGTTAACGTCCGTTATACTTCCACCAAACTTATCTAGAAGGCCCAACCCATTTATTTTTGTTTATTAAACTTTAGCTCAGGGACCACATGAG
Organism: Torreya grandis; assembly: GCA_037957365.1. Lineage (NCBI taxonomy): Eukaryota > Viridiplantae > Streptophyta > Pinopsida > Cupressales > Taxaceae > Torreya > Torreya grandis. Next base: position 1,344,596 of record JARHVA010000881.1, read on the forward strand.
TGTAGGGTCATACATAAAGGTTGAACCATAAATTTTATACCTTTTTTCCACTTAGGTCCAACCTCTCTTGTCTTCTAGAACTTCCTATTAGATTGGTAAATGATATTTATTTGAAATACAATGTTAAGATTTAATTTTTGTGAGTCACCCAAAACACAAACAATTTTTTTTTTTAATAATAGATATAAGACACAACTCAACAACCCAATAATGGTCCTTAAGGCCACAAGAGATAATGTGTTCTTTTGACTCTATCATTATCTAGGTTCAAGAAAGGATTTACAATGCCATGAGGGAAGCATCTCAACCTCTAGCTTCAAATTTCATCCCTCAATTAGGTTAGAGTTGTGGGGAAATTAAATCAAAATAAAATAAATAAATAAATAATATTCAACAAATTCTAAAGGGTGAAGGGTGCCTAGATATCCCTTAATTTAATTCTACATAAAAAAATTTAGATTAATTTAATTCCACTCCTTATGGAATAATTAATTAATTTTCAATTTCAAAAAGTAAAGCAATTAAATTCATAAGTAGGTGAATAAAATTACCTCAACAAGAAATATAATTCATGTCCACCACTTGAGGTCTGATTTATGTTTGTTATTACTATTATTTTTTCTTATTTTTTTTACACTTCAGATTAGTCACATCTAGACAAAAGAATACTAACCATTGCTTAATAAAAGTGGATGTTTTATATAATCTTCTTTTTTATTTATTTTTCTTCTTTCGTTACATTTAAGTATTTGGTAAACATAGAGCCACATAAAGTTACTTGCGTTAAAAACTCTTCTCATATAAATTAATCATGGTTTTCTTAGATATATACCACAACCCTTTAATATCCTCTTTTTAAATGTTTTTTTTTTTTTAAATTTAAAACTTAAATATTAAGTATGAATTTATATTTATTTTATTTATCTACATTTTACTTTTTTCAAAGCTATTCCACCTTTCGCATGAAAAGAATAATAATATTAATATCTTCTATTATTTTATTCATGGGTAAATTAAAATATTATAGAGGGTAATCGAATGTAAATTATTATTATTATTATTATTATTATTATTATTATTATTATTATTATTATTATTATTATTATTATTATTATTATTATTATTATTACTATTTTGATTATATCACTACGATATTAATTTAAAATATTATAAATCTCTATGTGATTCAGATTTAATAGAGACCTTTTTCATGTTAATAGGGGATCCCTCACTTGAAAAAGATCACATCAGCATTCAGAAGGAAAAACAATAAAGCTAAAATTGATGTAAAAACATACAACTACTTCTACACTACTCAGGGGTTTTGAGTGTGTGTGTGTCTATATATATATATATATATATATATATATATATATATATATATATATATATATATATATATATATATATATACATATATGTATACATATATATATATATATATATATATATATATGTATACATATATGTGTATATATATATATATATATGTATATATGTGTGTGTGTGTAAGGGTTTCTGAGTATATATATATATATATATATATATATATATATATATATATATATATATATATATATATACTCAGAAACCCTGAGTAGTGTAGAAGTAGTTGTATGTTTTTACATCAATTTTAGCTCTATTGTTTTTCCTTTTGAATGCTGATGTGATCTTTTTCAAGTGAGGGATCCCCTATTAACATGAAAAAGGCCTCTATTAAATCTGAATCACATAGAGATTTATAATATATAAAGGGTTTCTGAGTGTGTGTGTGTGTGTGTGTGTGTGTGTGTGTGTATAATTAGTTACAAAAGACATTATATATATATATATATATATATATATATATATATATATATATATATATATATATATATATATATATATATATATATATATATAATATTTTTTGTAACTAATTATAGTGCAAACAAACATTATCATAGAAATATCCTCACATAGAGATGTAATATTATGTCTTATGTAACTAATTATAGTGTAACCAAACATTATCAAATAAATATTCTCACATAGAGATGTAATATTCTCAACAAAATGTAATAAACACAAACATTAAATTTCTCTTTGTAAATTTCATTTTCAAGAAAAATAATACATATTGATGTGTATATGTCTTATTCAGATATGCAATGTTATTTTAGTCACAGTTCACAAACTACAATTTACTTTCAATAGTAAATAAACTACTACAACATGATTCCACAAATTATAATTTACTATTCTATAATTTCTTGTAGAATAAAAAATTTCCATATCAATGAATATTATTACACTTGCATCCATAGTTAGCAATCTACAGTATTCCCTCCTAGCTCCATAGGATTCCAACAACTTGTAATCAAAGAAGGGTTGCTCATCTCCCAACCTTATGACATCCTAAGGTGTCTCCACCCTAGTCAACCCCCAAGCCCAAGAGGTGACCTATACACACACATAAATACATGGGGAGATTATAAAAAATAACTATCAACCTCAATAATTTCTTTGCATTTTTTGCAACTTATAAAATGTCCAATAAGAGGGAGAACTAACAAGCAGCCCATGCAGGTCCCAAGTTCTTCCCTCAACTATCTCATGGAAAGGAAACCAAAATGTATCCCACATATGTCCTAAGCTTCTCATTCCACCAGCTCTTGGAAAGGAAGACAACAAGTAGCCTACACAAGCCCTAAGCTTCTCTTTCAACCAAACAAATTGCATTCCCTAAGAACATCCTAGGCTTTGCATACTATCACAACCAAAAAAATTTATAACCCATGACTGTAATACACTTTCCATTTCATATGAATTCATAATACTCACACAAGACACACACATACAACAATTACTTAAAAACAAGAAAAGATGCTAGCCTTACGATTTATTTTTTTTGCACTTGAATTGTCCCTTAGCTCTTCTTCTAAGCTTCCAATATTGCTTCCCTTCTCTAAAAATTTTGCTACTATTCAAATCCTTTGAGAAAATAATCAAATTTTTTCTTATATGGGGAAAGAGGTTGCTTCCTTTTTCTCCCCAGTCAAATGAGGACAAATGTCCCCTTTTTGGGGTGCAACTACTCCCCTTCCCAAGGTGCCTAAAAGGATGAATTCATAGAATTTTTACTTTCCAAAAAATTCCCTTGGTTCATTAACCCATGAGACCCCTTTTTAGGCCGAAAAATATATTTTGAGACTTTTATATTTTAGCTTCTCAAAAAATCCAAAAATTAAAATTAAAGAGTTTACTTGATGTTTGACCAAGAGATTAGTTAACATAATAATAATATATGCACACATTACAAGTTACTTAAAAAGGCATTATGTGTCATCCAAACCTAAGGATACAAAATAATCAATTGTAACACCATGGTGGAGAACACACATACATATGGCCGAATATCACTTTTACATAGAATTGGGATGGTGTGTAATTTAGGAATCAACCACCTCTTGTCCTTCCCTTACTTGACCTTTCTATCAATTTTCTACACACATCAAATCATCCTGGTAATGATAATAACCATGATAATATATCACTAATAACAACATATTAAATAATTGACATAAAAATCTTTAGTGATCTAGTCATGGGTGCCAGAACTCACTCCACATAAAACTTGTGATATATGCATAATGGTAATTTATTTTTCTAATTTTTCTACATGTTTTTCCCATGCAATAAAAAGTGGGATAAAGTTACATCATATATTAGTGCACATTCTAATAATAACAAAATCATATGATCATTAGTACCCTTAAATCAATCAATCAATGATAATCAACAACCGTGCACATTCACATTTGTAATTCATTTTCTATCATATATCATATAAGTGGCATGAAATGAATCATGACATAAAAAAAAACATGGTCATATCCAAATCAATTTGTCCATCATATAATATATCAAATAATCAATTAATCATAAGCCCAAATAAACATAATATAACAACTAATACATATAAAATGGATGTAAAATAGGGGAGGTTAAAGTTGGCATGGCATCTTCTTCCCCTAATAAAGACTTCCTCCTAGAAGTCAACTGAAAAGATATGGGTACTGGGTCTAAAGTGGTATTATGTCTTCCCAAGTAGCTACATGCTCATCATACTGATCCCACTAGACCTTAAATTGGTTTAGGGCCTGTAGATAGTAGAAATCTACACACCATGATTCTAAATGTCATAATTCCCCTAGAATAGTCTAAGACCCTCTCAAGACCAATATCACCTTCCAACCCCTAATTAACCCATTTTGTAGTCAAGTTTAACTTAGCTAGCTCAACCTTACCTTTTAGCCCATTTTCCCTGTGACACTTGACCACTTGTAGTCAGGGTAACCGTCGATGGTAACCCTAATCATCGATGGTAGACATCCACCTCCCTCATAATTAACATGCAAAACACCTGCTTTGATTTTCTAATTATATCCCATCTAATTATAGTTGTGATCCATTGCATGGATGAGTTAATTTTAGGAGGCCCAGTTCATGTGATGTTGCAACTCTCTCACCTTGCCTATAAGAGAGAGGAGCAAAGAGTTGAAAGATCATTTGTAATTATCATCAAGAGCTTGTGTATCTAGGAGTTTCTTTCTTGTAGATCAATCACCATCATTAATCCATAAATTCAATAATCATATCAAAGAGTCAATTTACCATTGCCTCTCTATCAAGCCTTTGGGTACCATCACTCTGTCAAAATCAAGCTAGATTCCACCAACAGACTAACTGCCTCAACTATCCACCCAATCGACCTCTAGTAAGATAAGTATTTATTTTTGAGTATTCATCTACTTTATTTCCATTTCATAATCAACCTAGACCTTATCCACCTCTCAAAATCCATCTTTTGGATCTGGCCAAATAGCAATTTATCAACCTAGATTTTCACATAGTAACTATTGATGGTTGACTCAATCACCAATGATCTGTTCAACCACCAACAATCACCCCAACCACCGATGGTCATTGTGGTAGTGAATACTAGTAAGTTATTTTCACCTACCTACACCCACCCAAACCTAATTTTTTATGTTCCTGCCTATTCACAGACCCTCTTTTCATTTTCTAGAGAATACCCCAACCCTCTAACACTAGTATTGATTAGTTTATTAATAATTCAACTATTTATATAATATTTCTTAGAAAGTATTCTTATATTCAATTTTAGTACCTTTTGATTTATTGATGCAAGTACCTTTCTTTCCTATTTATAAACTTTATTGTTTAAAACATGTGGATTGATAGCCCCTAAGGAAGCTCAATTCTGAGATCTAGTTATCACTAGGCAATCCACCCAACTATTTGTCTAAAAAACACAGTTTACTTTAGTTCTTTCTTATCTGTAGGTTATCCTCCTAAGCCAAAGAGGAACTCTTCACAATCTTCTGATTTTATTACACACATTATGAATTAGGTTTTCAACCATACTCTTAGTTTTTATTTTCCATAATAAGCAATAAATTCATCAAAACAGGTCCCACCCTTGAAGGGTCATCTTTCATTGATCCAAAATCCTAATGGCCTCTAGGGAAATTTACCCATCTTTCATCACCTGCAAAGCAGACCAATCCAATTTATGTGATATATCAATAATATACTTATACAAAATTGAAATATAAAAAAAATCATGGACTCATGACATACTAGGTGGCAAGCCCAGTTGGTAAGCTATGGGTCTAATCCACTCTAATATCTCAAAATGTCCAATAAAACATGATGTAAGCTTAGAGCCTTTTTCATAATGGATTGGGCTTTGAAGAGAATACACACATAGAAAGACCTTTTACCCAACATAAAAATGTTGATTCAACCTCTTGGCATCGACATACCTCTTTTGTCACTCTTGCACCTCTTGAAGGCATTGATGAATATGCACCACATATCACTCCATATCCTATATTAAAGCAAGTTTTATGGACACACAGTCCTTTAATTGACCCCAACTTAGTGGAGTCTTGCACTTCCTACCATACAATGCCTCAAAAGGTTCCATGTTGATAGAGTTATGGTATACACAAACTATACTAATTAGAGGTAGTCCTCCCAATGAGACTGTTGGTCCATCACATACATACATAACATATCATAGAGGACTTGATTAACTTAGTTTGTTTGTCTGTCTCAAGATGGTATGTTAAGCTAAGATTAATCCTTGTACCCAAGGTTTGTTGTAATGAAATCAAAAAATGAGAGGTGAAGATAGGATCTATATCATAAATAGTCTTCTAAGGTATGCCATGTAGCCTAACTATATTGTCTATGAAAATATGGGTTACTATATTGGCATTATATGTAGTCTTTATGGGTGAAAAGTGTGCCACCTTGGTCAACTTATCCACTGTCACCATGATTGCATCATGATGGTAGGCATACATAGGAAGACCAACAACAAAATACATGGAAATGATGTCCCATTTTCACTCTGGAATCTTGTGAAGATAGATAATCCCTACTAAATTTTGATGCTCAACCTTGATATGCTAGAATTCAAGGCATCTTGACAAAAAATCTATGATATCTCTATGCATCCCCAACCAAAAATATAACTCTCACAGTTCAACATGAACCTTCTTTAACCTTGTATACCCTACATAAAGTGCCCTATGTGCCTTAGCTAGAATCAACTACCTCAAATCACTAGAATCTTACATATAAATACACCCTTTTTGATGCAAAAAACCATCTACCTCAATGGAACATCCTTAAAATTTGACAAGAACCCTCTAAGAATCAACCTAACATCTTACCTACTAGAAAAATGAGTCAAAATGAAGTTGAACCATAATATTATCCTTTAATTCTATCTTGTCTTTCATGGCAGTAAGTTGATGATATATCCTACTAAGGTCAACTACAACATTATCCTTTCCCTTCAAATTCTCTATCTAAAAATGTTACTCACATGCTAGTTCCATCCAAAAATGTTATTGGGCATTGAGATTAGGTTGAGAGAAAATGTGCTTAAGGCTCAAATGATCTATCCTCATAATGAAATGTTACCCTGATAAAAATTGTCACCACCTTACTAGAGCATGAATGATGGTAGTAAACTCTAAATCATTCATAAGATAGTGAAGCTCATAGTCCTTGAGCTTCTTAGACTCACATTCCACTACCCTGCCACTCTACATAAGTATGGCCTTGATACCCTCCTTCAAGGCATCTATACAAACTAAAAAAAATTGAATGGGATATATAACTACCAAAATAGGTGCACTAGTGAGACTTTCTTTCAAATTCTAAAAGTCCCCCTCACACTCATCTATCTAGATGAACTTCTTCCCTTTCCACAAAAGGGAAGTAATGGGATGAGCAATCAATAAAAAATCGTGCACAAATCTCTTATAATACCTTGTTAATCTCATAAATCTATGTACCTTGATGGTTGAAATAGGTATTGGCCACTCTAAAATTACTTAAATCTTTGAGGGATCTACTAAGATTCCCTCACCTAAAATGGCATGTCCCAAATACTAGATCTCTATCTAGATAAATGAACATTTGGATAAACTACCATATAGTTTGAGCTCCCAAAGGCACTGAAGAACATTTCACAAGTGTTCTTAATGATCCTCTTCAGTGTGGGAGTAAATCAAAATGTCATCCAAGAATATCAAAAAAATTGATCTAGATAACGGTGAAACATGTCATTTATGAGACTCGTGAAAACTATCATCACATTGGTTAGCCCAAAAGGTACCACTATGAACTCATAGTGGTCATATCAAGTCCTAAAATCTATCTTATGGATGTTTGCCTCTACTATATTCATATGATGATACCTTGACTTAAGGCCAATCTTAAAAAACACCTTCACTCCCTTGACTTGATCAAATAATTCATCCATCCTCAACAAAGGGTAACAATTATTGATGGCCACCTTATTGATTTGCCTATAATTAATATAAAGGCAAAGTAAACCATCCTTCTTAAAAAAAAATCATCGGTGCACCCCAAGAGGACAACTAGGAAAAATATGACCCTTTTCCAAGAGTTCTTGAATTTGAATCTTGAGGTCATTGAGCTCAAGTGTAGTCATCATGTAGGGAGACATAGAGACCAGTTCTGCTCCAAGTACAAGATCAATAGTAAAATCAATGTCTCATCATGGAGGCATACTAGGTAACTCCTTAAGAAAAACATCAACAAACTCTTACAAGATATGAAATGAATTGATAGTAGTCACCTTGATCTCATCTTCAGACCTGTTACTCACCTGAATAGCATACAAATGATATCCCTTATACATGTCCCACTTGAGCTACATAATGAAAATCATTCATAGAGAAATGGGTCTCTAAAGTCCAAAACTTATGACCTCTATCCCCAAATCATCACGGTAATAGACTCTTTTAGTATAGCAATCAATACAAGCTCTGTGGTTCTCTAACGAATCCATGCCTAAAACTACATCATAGCATCCCAAGGGTAAAATGTGCAAGTCTAGGATAGTGGAAAAAACTTCTAGATCTAACACAAATAGGGATTAATGAGCTCATAGGCTTCTTAGCCCCAGTAGCCAACTCAATCAACCAAGGGTCTAACTTCCTAGAAGCCACTAATATGTAATGGTCAACTATTAGTGGTGAAATAAAAGAATCAAATGAACCAGGGTCAAAGAGAACTAAAACTAGCATCTTGCCATATTACCTATTGTCTCCACTACTATGGCCTAGCGTTTAACTTAGCGATCATCAACCACTATATATAATTTGTGGGCTCAACTAACATATATTATTATTTGATCAAATCCTACCACCCTTGGCCCTATAATTGAACCCCTCTAAGGACACTCCCTAGTAAAATGAGGTCCCCCACTTATGAAACATCTATCTTGTGGCACTTGTCTTGAAAGAACCACAAAACTAAGTTGTTATATGAAGGTATTTCCCTACCTATACTGTTGATTCTAAGTAGGGGCTTGACCTTTCCTCTATTAATGATGTCTATGTCCCTACCCTTATGTGGGGCCCTGGCCCTATCCTACTCTATTTTTCTCTTTACTGGCCTCAAGGAGGGTGCCACTACCCCTACCTCTATTTTTGACCCTATTATTGTCCCTGCTATTGAGGTCTAAACCTAGCTCTTTAGGTGGTGGTTTCCACTATGGCCTACTATCTCTCATCCTCTACATGTTCCCCCTATGACACTCTTAAGTCTCCTAGGTTTGACCCCTATTCTCCTCTACTATCAAAGCCCTCCCAATTACAACCTAAAGTGTCAAAGGGTTTATAAAACTAATTTCACCTAGAGATCAACATTAATCCCTTTGATGAACCATGGAATGATCATCTCCTCATCCTGAGAAAACTCTTCATAAGGTAAGAGCTTAATACATTTGGCCTCATACTCTACCACCATAGCTCCATGATATTGAAGATAATGGAACTCATCGACCCTCTAGCATATGAAATGTCTCATAAGATACTGTTCAGTGAATCAGTGTTGAAACTACTCCAAAGTGAGGGTTTTAATATCCAAATCAAATTTAACTTATTCATTCTCCTACCAAGCCAAATATGGTCATATCAATAAGTATATGGCCAAACAGGCATGGGCATTATCTGGGTATCTATAAATTACTAAATATTCTAGTGATATTGTGAAACCACAACTCAATATCCACTCCTGTCATTAACTTAGATAAGGTGGGTGGTTGTAACCATGTGAACTTCCTAATGAACATTATCATAGTCTACCCTACATGTCTATCACATTGAGGTGACCATGGCCCATGATGATCGCTCCTAAGGGAACTCAACCTATGCTACTCAACCTCATCTCTAGAATGTTTGTAAGAATCCTCATGGGTGCATAAAACCCTGAGCCTTTCCTTATGATCGTACTACTCAGTCACCAATTCTATCAGATGGAGAAGTGGGTAGATGTGCCTACATAACCCTAACTAACTATTAAATGACTTGCAGTATCTGAGGTCCAAAATCAATAGTGTCTCTCTGATGGTCTAGATGAGGATCTGCTAGTGGAGTTGGGTGCTCCTGATAATGTCTCAAATCTACCTTTCCCCCTCAGCTCTACTAATATCCACTACTAATCTCTATGGATACCGATGGGATAGATGCCCATGTGACAGTTATCCTATCTCAAATACCATCTATACAAATGAAATTAATTAATGATGGCTCCTAATAGTAATGAAATACATTAACATAATCCTAAAAGTTCTTGATGTTGTAACTGGGCTCTGATACAATAGTGTGATGCACCTAAAACACCAATAATTTCTTTAAATAATACATATAATACACACCTCAACAACCTAATAATGGTCCTTAAGGCCACATGAAATAAAGTGTTCTTTTGACAATATCATTAGCTAGGTTGAAGAATGGATTTACAATGCCATGAGGGAAGCATCTCAACATCTAGCTACAAATTTCATCCCTTGATTAGGTTAGAGTCATGGGAAATCAAAATAAATAAATAATATTCAATGAATTCTAAGGGTAAGGGTGCCTGAATATCCCTTAATTTAATTTCACGTAAGAAGGCTTAGATTAATTTAATTCTACTCCCTATGGAATAATTAATTAATTTTCACTTAACAAGAAGTATAATTCACCCACAAAATATTCCATCATGATAAATGAATAATTATTTTTTATTTTTATTTTATTTTGATGTAATTTAAAATTACCATAGAAAAAATATAATTCACCCACCAAATGTTTTATATAATAAATAAATAATTAAAAATATATATATATTGAGGTAAATAAAGATTACCACAACAAAAATATAATTGGCCCACCAAATGTTCGAGCATAGCAAATAAATAATTAAATTCTTTATTTTTAAGTAAATTAAAATTTATCACAACAAAATATAATTTACTTGTCAATTATTCCATCCTACTAAATAAATAATTATTTTATTTTATTTTAAAGTAAATAAAATACAATAAAATTATAATTAATCCATCGTGTTAATAAATAATTAAAACTCTTTTGTTTTAGATCAAGCTCATTCAGTAATATATATATATATATATATATATATATATATATATATATATAGAGAGAGAGAGAGAGAGAGAGAGAGAGAGTGTGTGTGTGATTTGATTAGATCACTCACACACTCCAGGTTATAAGTATGATTGGGTTGCACAATTGACATAATCTTAATTTCTGGGTGGCAACTCATTTTTTTCAAGGGTGGGGGCAAGTGTCCTCGAACACACACACATACACACATGTTTTTATTTATAGTTCAGTCAATAGAATAGCACTTAAATTGGACTCAAGCAAAGGTAAGGTGTGTTATACACACATAGGTATGCATTATTTTTCATTTAAACTAGAAATTTCATTACTAGATTAAAGGAGGGGGGGATATAAATACTAAATATGAATTATATATCACCTCAATCTTGTACACTTTGAAAATACCTATCATAACTATACATTTTAGTTTTAATAACATTCCAATACTAAAAGGCTCGTGATCACTATCTCTTTGTGTCAAATTACTTATCTCTTAGTCTGACCACTATTATTCTAATGACCATGCCTTTTATACCATACAAAATTCTATAAAATTGATTATTATTCTTCCTCTTTTTTAGACCTGTACCTATTTGTTAACTTCCTGGACACTTATCCTATCTAAATGCTTGCTTTGACGCAAGTGTCCCTTTTCAAACTAAGTGTTCAGTGCCCAAAAGTCATCTAATTTGCAAATAAATTATATCCTTATGGGTGGCCTAAGTGTTTTAATGTGAAATATTTTCAAAAAATATTGATATATATACAATATCAACCCTCATTCATACCTCACCTGGAAATCACATACAAGTCATAAGGAAATATATAGAGGGGCATTCAATCAAACATTTAAGTGAGCAAACTAGCGCTATTCTTCCCTATTTCCATATTAGTCATAGAAACAATATTTACAGGTCTAAAGTACTAAAAGAGCATCCCATGAGCCATATTTTTCAAGTTACAAGCTAGGCCACTTTAGTTACTTGCTTATCACATATTTCATCCTCATGCACACATAAAATAACATATAGGGGAAAACTACATAAGTATGATGCCCTCTTCAAAGTACTAGATATGTAGGCAATTCCCATTGATAGAGGGGTTCTTGTGAGAGATCGAGTCATGTGTCAACTAACCCATTTTTACCATAGTCACTTCAAGGGTGAGGAAGATAGGATTTGTTCATTTGACAAGGAACAATAGTTTGTGCACATGATTTGTACACATCAGAAGAAAGGATTAAAAAACCCAAAAGGTTTCAAGCGGTTACATCTAGATCCAATCACTATTTTATTCTGTACACCTATGTATAACTAAAGTATCAATGTTAATGTTACTTTCCATATATAATGCAAGCATTTTAGGCCAAAAAGGGAAAAATATAGGATCTGATGACTATACCATAATCCTGATCTAGTCAACTTCCAGCTTGTTTCACCCTAAAACTGCATGCACCTAGTAAACCAACTAAGTAATCTTGTTTCTAATTTATTTTAATATCACTTAATATCTATAATTTTTATTTTTATCATATCTCAACATTTTAATTTAGAATATTGTTATCTACTTTTAAAAATTAATTGACTTGTTAGATATTTTTTAATCACCCTTGTGCTTATTCATTTCTATATTCTTAAATTCTAGATAATCCACCCATCCAAATTTAGAGTTAAAAAAAAATTGTACCTAATTAAATGTAATTCATTTATTTACATTACATTTTGATTAACTTGCTTAAAGTCTTGAACCTTCAAGAGTTAGATCTTATATCATATTTCTTATAGAAAATTGCTTTCCATTCTCCTAGATTTGAAATATTAGCTTCATTTTGCTTGATTTGTTTTATCCCAAGCCCTTTATTTATTGAATTTATATAAATTCTTAAATCCTCGGTGTGTTTCTATGATATAATTTCTCATATGTTATTATTGTTTTATATTCCTAAGGTTTCATTGTAAACTTTATATATGTATCTCCATAACATAGGTGTAGACAATTAAAATCAGACACTGTGTCATTTTAATCTTTATACTAATTCTCATTAGCATCAATTGTCTAATCAAATATTTTATTTGTAGTAACATCTATATACAATAACTATTCATCCCCTATCCAATTAATAATTTCATCCCCAAACATCTTCAATCCCAAAAAAGTTTGTATCCCTCTTCATTAATTGATTAACTCAAATTAATTAACTAACCTTCTTCTAATGAGAAGTTTCATCACTTTTGAAATTTATTATTTTCTAAAATAAGAAAAACCTAGTATTCCTCACATCATGACATCATCCCCCTCAAATCCCCATGTACTAATGAGCTATGGCATGCTCTTATAGACTCCAAACCTCCTTAAATGGAGTCTCTTCCACACTCCAAACTTTCATAAATAGGATCTCTTACACACTCAACCTCCCTCATTTATGATGAGGATGACTCATCTTCCACCTTCCATTTTGATCTTCATCCAATGGTTCACATCAATCAATAAAATATATAAATAGAAGGCTTACTTTCCAGTATAAACTAGTCTTGATATATAACAAAGTGTTATTGAAAAGAATTATCAATCAAGTTTCATTGGCCAAACCAAAACATCCAATCATCTAATTTTCAAGGAGGTTATGTTGTCTCTTTAATCACCCACTATTTTCCATGGATTGAAACTACATACCCACCACATCTTGATAAAATCATATCAAAAATAGGGTTATGTTGATGAAGGGATCCCAATAGTTGCTCAATCTTAATCCTCCATCTTTATTTAAATTATATGGATTTTTATTAATCTTCACCATTTCGCTTACTCATTGCTTGAAAAAATAGTCTTTAAGAGCTAGAACTTTGGTCTTCTCAATACAAATATGATATTTTGTTAAATGTGTTTTCTTTAGAATTTTAGGTTATGTCCTCTTAGCACATCTTACATACATATGAAAATGGCCATGAGGCATTTATTAAGTGTTAATTCATATGTATCTTATAGGATGCTTGTTTATTTATCGATTATTGGTCTAAATTAAGCATTATTGATGTGTTTGTCAAATTGATATGATTATTTCCCTCCTTGATGTCCCATGCCTTTCTTTCTCAAATGCAAAGAGTCAGAGCCTCCTCATAGCTCTATAAATACTTTATTTTTTTAACCTAAAGGATTTATCATTAATTCTAAGTTGAATATAATGATAGATATCCTTGATGATTTTAATTGAAATTTTCATGTGTTAATTGTGACTCAAGTGTGTAACCTTTTCCAGTTTATCTATAATTTCCTTGTGCTTGTATGAGTTATGTCATCAATCATGAATGATTTGAATGATTAAACCCATATAATTACACCAATAATCATGGTTAATGAATCTATAATAAGCTTCCCATGCTCTATTAACTCACTTATTCAATATATTTTATTTTTTTAGTAACACATATTTTCAACTTAAGCATGTCATCGATGGGATTTTATAGGGACATTACTATACATGGTGCAATGAGCATGAAACTAAAACATGTTGATATGGTTACCCAGACAAAGAGACCTTGAACCTTGGTTGGATGAAATGATACCAAATTTCATAAAATAATAGGAGGCTCTACTAAATAAATCATAGATGGACATATCCATGATGAGATTTATGAAATTTAATTGTGAAAGTTACCTAAATTATTAGTTGCTTAGTTGTCAAGGTTTGAGTATTATTACTTTAGACTTAGATAAAAAGGTTACTTTGTTTGGAATGAAAAAATATCATAAAAATACACAAGTTGGATACCAATTGGCCATGTGTGATTAATAAATGGGTGAAATCCATAATCGACAGATATATAATTAAATTTGTCATTCAAGGATATATTATATTTGAAGCTTCACATGACTTATTTTTTAGGTGAATTCAAGGAAATTGTTTACAATGACTACCTCTATTATTAAATTTTTTGGTTGTGTAACAAAAACATGGTGTCAATCCTAGATGACATGGATTAGTCACCTATGACACTAGTCGGATTCATACTAAAAGGCATTGAATGGTGAATATTTGAGATAAGGAACCTAAACCTAAACCCATAAGATGATGAAGCAAATAAGCATAGTGAAAAGGTAATTTTGGGACTTTAGAGAGATGTGAATAAAAATAGTTGGAATAAACAAAGTGATACTCAAGGAACTGATAGTAGGATTAGATTAAATATTGCAAAGATAATGGGAGGAACTAGACATTCAAGAGAGATCGAAGACTACATAGATGGGGAGCAAATAACACCTCAAGGAATTGTAAAGACCAAAAAAATCATACATATTATCTATTATTTGGATACCAACCTAGAGAAAGGATGAAGAGGATAATGTTATCATGAAGAATTTGTAGATAAGCAAACATATACAATATTTATGAATTATATAGTACCTCAGTCTTTTACACTTCATAAACTCATACCTTAGTTATTCCTCTCATCTTTCCTACTTCTATAAGTCTCACATCTACTCTCTCATACCCCTTAGCTTATCTCTTAATTTGACCAGTCTTATGTTGATGAACCAAGCCTTATATCCTACCCATAATGCTTAAAACTTGTTTATCTTATGCCTTTGCAAGTTCTGAGCCTGTACCTATTTTATTAATCCCTAGACACTTGTGTCTCAAACAAACATCTATGTCAATGTAAGTGTTCATTACCCAAAAGTCATCTAACTTGTAAATGAAATGTATCCTAATGGTCAGCCTAAGTGCTTTAATGAGAGATATTATCAAATAACATTGGTATAAATATAAGATCAACCCTATTTCATTCTTCACCAAGCATAGACCTAGCATTCATACTGGATATCGTTCAATCACGCACTTGAGTGAGTAAAACTTCCCTATTTTCTTATATTTCCATATAAGTCATAGGGATAACACATCTATAAGTCTAAATTACAGAAGGAGCATCCCAAGCATCTAATTTTCCAAGTTACAAGCTATGTCACTAATGTACTTGCTTTCCACATATTGCATCTTTATTCACACATAAGCTAACAAATTAAGGGAGAACTACATTAATCTGAGTCCCTCTTCAGAGTAGTGGCTATGTAGGAATTAATCATTAGCAAAGGGGATTTGGGGTTAGCTCGACACCATGTTCTCATTAACCCATTTTTACCACGATCACTATGAAGATAGAAAACTAGGGTTTTGATCATTTGACAAGGAGTGATAGTCTATGAGCCAAATGTGAATGAATTAGAATGAAAGTAATGATGAACCCAAAATCATCCAGGTGGTTGCATCCTATTTTAGTAATTATTCCTTACTAGACACCTTTATTTGATCCATACACTAGTATTGTTACAACTATCCTAGGATCACGTAAAATTTTACAACTATAGAGGCACTTAATCCAAAATCTAATGATTTTTCTAGAATATTATTCATGTTTGCTTCTTGTCTATGCTAGATCCAAATCTATATTATCATTAAAACTATCTTATTTCTTTGTCATTGAAACATCTAGCATAGTTTTACTTTCTATTTTTAGCATATATCAGCATAATAAATTTTGTATATGTTCTATCTGAGTTTTTTAATTAATTGGCCTAATATAGATCTATTTATCACTCTTGTGTTTATTCATTTATATATTCTTAACCTTATCTAACCATATTAGGATCCATGTCCAATTTAGGGTTAAATATTTGGTGAAGTTGATTCGTATGAATGCATTTTTTATGATTCCTAGGGTTTTTAGTCAGATAGGGTTTCATATTGATGTACTTATTTATTTATTTTTATTATTTTTCATATAACTTAGGCTTATCCCTATATTGGGAGGTGTACCTATTGAACACATTGATCTTCCCCTCCTACCATCTAATATGATTCAAACCAATTAGGAGCTTAATCCCATGATCCATGATGATACCCATGTTGAGAATGAGTAGCATGTTGATGAGAATACCATAAAGGAAGATTATGAAAATGAAAACCATGAATCTAATAAAACTAATGAATGTGAAAAAATAGATCATGATCAAGAGCAAACTATTGCATTATTTCATGAGCATATTCATCAAAACCTCTAAGATCTTGATGAAATCCTTAAAACCATATTAAAAACTAAAAAATCAAAAAAATTAGATGACCAAGCATGTCCATCTATTGACCATGTTATTTGAGCTATGGGTCATCCCCATATACTAACAACCCTCCACTTGAGTACATTACCACTTCACACTTCTAATGGGGGCATGGAATATGTATTCTAACCATTATTTCCTGGAAACATTATTGATACATCTACCATGGAATTACAAATTGTATCAACATAAATACCAGTTTCAATGCCTATTACTACTCAAATCATTTGTATTTCCCCTTTGGTGACTACTTAGCTTACTAATATAAACCCCAATGGGTCTATAATTCAAACTCTACTTCAAGTTATAAATACCTTGGAGGAAAAAGTGACAAACATTGAATAAAAGGATTTAAAGACTCCTCATGCTATTGATTCACAAGATATGTTGCATAACCCTCTTGAAAATGAGATATTATTGAAACATTTGCCAGCTAGTTTTGTTGCACATAAGTTCCCATTTTATGATGGCAAGGGTGATCATGAGTAGCATAGTCAATTTTCTATGAGGCATGCCTTGATTATTCCTCCAATGATAAGATTTTGACAAAATTATTTTCAAGGAGCCTCAAGGACTATGCATTGATGTGGTTCTATGATTTACCTGTTCAATCTGTGAAAACATTCAAACCTATTTTATATCAATATTTGTAACACTTCTCTATTGACATTACCAAAAAAAATTCTATGCCCAAATTTAAAAAATCAAACAAGGAACCAATGAACCTATCAATGAATATTTCTTTAGGTATAAGACAATGTTGCCTAAAATGACCAATCCTATGGTAGATAAATAACTTTGAGACTTCTTCAAATAAATTTGCTTGATCCTTTATATTAGTCCATCATTTTCAAAAATATTAAATCCTTTTTTGACTTGTACCATGTTGTTCAAGACTGTGAAATGAAAATTATTTCATTAAACAAACTTAAGTATGTAGCCAACACACAGACTACATCTACATACAATACCAAGTTATAAGGTAAAACCTCCTGAGCCTAAAAAGGAAATAACCACCATGGTTAATTCAGTTTCATTGTAACCTAATCAACCTATTTTATTAAATACACTGAGGAGATAGTTCTCACACTTACCCAAGTCTCCATCTTCATTACTCACATGGTTAGTGGAGTGTCAGCTTATATCTCTCCCTCATCCTATAGAGGTTGATATGAGTTGGCATCTACCCAAAGGATATGATGTGAATGTTTATTGTGATTATCATCAGGGACTAGGTCATTCTATAAATAAATTGTTTACCTTAAAGCATAAGATCCAAGACCTTATCAATGACCAAAAGATTACATTTGATGATCCTCTAAAGGAATCAGGTTCACAACTTGGAGATCACCAAAAATAAAAACTATTTATAAATCCTTTGTAAGAACATTATAAGAAGGATGTAGAGGTGATAATGGTATATCACACACCCCCTCTTCCATCACACTATGAGAACCCACTAGATGGGATTATTGGTACTATGCATGGAATAAACCTCCTATGGTTCATAGACCTTCTATTAATTTTGATGATAGTGAGATTAAGGATGATGACTTTGGTCTTCATTCTTTATTCAGTAGAGCATACCTTGATCACTAGACTATACACAATGTTATGATTGAAAATGGTGCAAGTGAGAATGTTTGTGCCATGACTTTACTTATGTATATGTGTTATACTCATTATGTTTTACAACATTCTTCCAGATCAATTAGAGCATTCGATGGTACCTCAGAACAGGTTATTAGTGAGATCAACTTACCTTTATAGGTGGGTCCCACACATGTGCTTACTAAAATTTCCATTATACCTTCCACGTGTGTCTTTGATATTTTATTAGGATGCCCTTGGATACATACTCTTTGAAAAATACCTCTACAGTGCATGGGTGTGTTAAATACATTCATGCCAATCAAGTAATTACAGTTTCTAGAGTTCCATATGAGCATCTTCTTGAATGAGAGAAATATATACCTTGGTAGTTAATTATCAAGTCTACTAAGGCTAATCCACCACAAAAGGGTAATCAATAGGCAATACCCTTTACTAAGTGGCCAATACCTTAAAAACCTTTGCATCAGAGACTTATTGTGGATTCCACAAAATCCTCATTTACAATGCACCATATTCAAATATCTAAAGCATTTACACATGTTCCTATTAGTATTATTCCAAAGAAACCTCAAAACACTCAATGATGAATCCCACAAACCACTATTACTTTTATTATTTCTTCATGACCATCGAGTCCCATTATACATATGCAGAGCATCACATATACTATAGTAATAGATATTACACCTATGCATACTCTTTGGTAGTACCACTAGTTTATGGCACTAGGTATTTAGTGGGGAGATACCTATGAGCATCCATTAGATGAGATCATATGGTAGTCTCTTCATATATACCAAATATATATATATATATATCTGCATCTACATATTCTATTGGCTCCTTGGCATCTATGTTTTATTTCCATGTTGATGGATATCATATCAATTACTTCTACATACACATGTGTTTCATGCTTATACTTTGAGTGTGATACATGCATACTTGGATACATGATCTATGTATTTTTGTATGTTGGGATTTCCCTCTACTCATATCACTAGGATGTTAGGGGCTTCCACCTCTTTGATCACGATACATCCAAGTTATATCAATCTATGGTCATTTACATTATCATGTTTGATCTTATATATGTACATACACATTCCTTTATCTATACTTGCATGTTTCTTAGTGTACTTGATATGCTATGTATGTGATGTTTTTATCTAACACATTTGATCCATGGGCTACTATGATATGTTTATGTTAGTTTCTTATGTTTCATTTATGCACTTCCTCGAGTGTCTTGCCTTGCTATTATCTTTTCTATTGAGAATTCGAATATGTTCCATTATTTGTGACCCCTATGCCTTTGTTTAATTATTTGAAATTTTATATGTCATCACTTGTTCTATGGACATTTGAATGTCATTCTTATTTTTGTTTAAATTTGACTAAGTCTTATCCATTTTCTTGTGCACCATTTGAACATGCCCCTCATTTGCGGTCTCCTTGGACCATTATCTTTTGATTTATTTTTGAGTACCCTTATGTGTGTGCTTGATTACTTGTTGAGATTGTATTTTTACTATCTAGATGTTTCCATGATATTTATCATGCATATTAGGCCTTAATATGACCATATTCTATGTGTTTTAATTATACATTTACCTATACATGTTATCCTATATGTTGCATGGTTAATTCATAGTTATATGGTTATATTATCATTTTGAAATAAGATAACTACTAGTTTCTATCTCCCCTCACCTCAAAGTGAAGAATATCAGTGGGGGAATGTTATAGAGGCATGGATTCCACACATTCATAGTTTTAGATTCAATGGGGGCATGTCATATAGGCATGACTTCCACATGTTCAAAATCTCAGATTCACTGGGGGCATGTTTTAGAAACATGTTATTCACACTTATTCAATATGCAACATACCTAGATTACAATGGAGGCATGATTTGGAAACATGTCCTCCACTTTGGAAATTTTATCAATTTTCCATTTCAGATATATAGTGGGGGCATGTTTTGGAAACATGTTTTCCACACTTACACAATTTTTAGATTAGCCATTCTTGATTATGTGATTCAAATACACATTTATGGTATATTTTTATACATTGGTACCATTTTTATACATAGCCTCAACATGAGACATATCTATGGTGCTTATATTATGTAAGGTGTGCCTAATATTTTAAAATCAAATTAGTTTCATATTCTAAAAACTTTCAAGGACTATCACCACCCACCAGTTTGGATTTTTACAAACTATATTGAGCCAATCTATTACAATAATTGGTTCACTTTTTGGTATGGTTGAGGTGATTAAATCAATTAATATTTCCAAATGTTTAGGTTGGACTTGATTATATCATCTAACCTCATCATCTTGATTTTGTGAGTTGACTTGGTTCACTCACACTTACCAGGTTATAAGTATGATTGGGTTGCATGGTTGAGCTAGTCTCAACTACCGATTGAAATATGCCTTTTATCCAAGGTTGGGGACATGGGCCATCCTATATCTCTCTCTATATCCTTATATATATTCAATTTATAGTTTTATATTTGTTTTAATCTCAATTTTAGTGATTCATAATGATACATCTTTCAAATGAAATTGCCAAAAGGCAAGATGGTTGCATCAATACACAAGTGTACTCCTAAACCTTTCTCTCTTTCAATTTTAATCATTTAAATAATTTAAATTTTAGATTATATGCAATTATTATATACTATAACATGATCTTAGTTGCAGGTCAATCACCAGCAAATCACTCAAGTTGGACTCAAGCAAAGACAATGTGTGTTATACATACCCAGTTACACATTCCTTTTCCTTTAAACTAGAAATTTAATTACTAGATTAAAGGGGGGAATAAAAATGATGTTTATGATTTATATAACACCTCAGTATTTTACACTTAGAAAACTTAGACGTTAACTATTCCTTTCAGTTCTAGACCTTTCAAACTTTTTCAAGTCTCGCATCTACTCTTTCTTATGCCCCTTAGCCTATCTCTTAATCCAATAAGTCTTATGTTGATGACCCATGCCTTAATATTTCCTAGAATGATTAAAACCTTATTGTCTTATGTTTCTAAAATTTATGAGATTATACCTATTTTCTTGCTTCTTGAACACTTGTGTCCCAGAGAGACACCTACATTGATATAGGGGTCCCATTCTGATGTAAGTATCCAGTGCCCTAAAGTCATCTAATTTTCAAATGAAACATATCCTAATGGTCAACCTAAGTTATTTAATGTGATATTTTATCTCCAAGAGGATAGGTATAAATATAATATCAACCCTCATTCATTCCTCACCTTCACAGACCTAGAATTCATACGAAAGAGCATTCAATCAATCACTCAAGTAAGCAAAGCTTCCCTCTTTTATTTTATTTCCATATCAGTCATAGGGACAATACATATAGAGGTCTGAAGTACTAAAGGATTAGCCCAATATTCTAATTTGACAAGTTATAATCTATGTCAATTTTGTACTTGATTTGCACATAGTGCATCCTTATGCACACACATATTAGGGGATACCTACATCAGTCTGAGGTACTCTTTATAGTAGTGGATATATAGGCATAACTCATTGACATATGGGTATTTGGGGTTAGCTCAAAATCATGTGCCCACTAACCCATATTTACTAAGGTCACTATTAAATGAAGAACTAGGGTTTTTATCATTTGACAAGGAATGACAATCCATGGCCCAAATTTGAATACACCAAAGCGAAGGAAATAACTAACCCAAAATCAACCACAAGTGGTCACATCCTATTTTAGCAATTATTATGTACTAGACACATACATTTGATCCAAACACTATCATTAACACAACTATCCTAGGTTGACACAAGTGTTATAAACTATAGAGGCACTTAATATAGAATTTAACAATTGCTCCAAAATATTGTTATAATTTTCTTCCTTCTTCTTCTATCTAGATCTAGATTAGCATCAGAACTAGTTAAGTATACAATTTATTTTTCATTATAATATCTAACATAGTTGTACTTTCCATTTTTAGTAGATCTCATCATAATAAATTTAGTATATGTTCTATCTAAATTTTGGAATTAATTGGCCTGCTATAGATCTATTTATCACCCTTGTGCTTATTCATTTATATATTCTTAACCAATCTACCCATATTAGGATCCATATTCAATTTCAAGTTAAATAACAACTAGATCAATTAGATTGTAGTTTTAGGAAGCAGTTACTAAGGAAGAGTTTGTTTGGGGATGATGAAGCACAATTTTTCAAAGAAGTCATGTTGAATCATAGGGTTAGGTTAGGTTCAAGATTGAGTGGGGAAGATATGTAAGCAAAGGATAAATCACTCCAAAGGAATGCATCCTATATACCTGATTTATCAAATTGTAAAAGTATTTCAGAAGATAATAAAATTGATAAGTGGTTTGATGATTTCAGAGAGGAATTCAGAAAACTTGGCATAAAAACTATGAAGTTGCTTAAACATAAGGGTACTAATACTCCAAATATAGTCATCATAAATTTAAATACACATGTTAAATCAATAATAAAACAACGATTTTGATTAGGTGAAAATGTAGGAAATATGGCTCTTAATGTAGGAGTTTTTATTACTCAAACACCATATGATGGGTCCTTTGACCTAGAGTAACATCTATTAAATTGCAAGATGAAATTACAAGTTAAAGGTGTGACCAATGATTATGATAAAAGGTGCATGTTCATATGAGATTTGACATGTATAACTCTAGAGTTTATGTTAAAAAATAACCTAATACAATGGACTTTACAAGCCAAATATAAATTGATTAGGGAGTTCAAAATGTGAAATTGTGCAAGTCAGCCTATTCAAGACTTGAAGGAGATTTGATAGAAACTAGGAAAATAAGTTTGGGATTATGATCATAGGTTCTCTGATGTGATGAACAAAGTAAACTTCCAATTCGTAAACTCAGACAAGATTTTTTGGTTCGTGAAAGGTCTGTGATCTAAGATCAATATTTTTATTTTGCAAGCCTAGTTCTCTAATAAATATGACACAAAATATATTGTGATTTTTGTAAATAGATAAAATATTGTAGAGAATGTATTCATTATGTTTGAAAAATGGATGCCAAGATGGATATTATCTTGTGCAGGATGGAAGAATTGCACAAAAGCAACAAACTTAGATTGGAAATATGGTGCACTCAATGTGGGAAAGAAGGATATCATAGGAATGAATGTCTAAAAATCAAAATAGAATTCTAAGAAATTTATCACATAGTAATTTATTCCACTACGAAATTTCATCGATTGTAGCAATATATACAACAACCTCGCATGATTTACAATTTTTTTAAATTGCACAACCATGATGAAAAGAAGTATCGATCTCTTTAGGAGTTGAAGGAATATATTACCCAAATGGCTTTGTAATAGTTGTAAATTAGTCTCTAGTTATGAAATCAATTGTGTTAATTATAAATGTTGAAGCAACATTGTAAGGTAGTTGGGGCCCACCATCAACTCAATCTACTACTGGATGGATGACTCAATCCCAATAGTACCAAGTTAGGTGGATTCCACAATCGACTCGATATCAATTAGGTCGAGCATCATAGTGTCTATAGTTCTAGTGAGGTTGGACACCTCAATCCTTGTAATACCAATCAGGTTAGACTCCTCCATCACCGCAACATCAAACAAGATGGGCCCTTCCCCACATAAACAATAAAGGTTATATGATGGACAACAAGAAGGATGGATGTCACCACAAAGGCAGGGAGGATACTGAGGTGGGTTCCAAGTGGGAAACCAAAAATGGAAATAAGGGGATAAACATGCCAAACAACTAATTATTTGTTACTTGTGTGGTAATATCATTCACATCACATTAAATTTTCCCTGCAATCTATATAGGTAGATGTATTGTGCATATTGTAGAGTCACTGGGAAAAAAATATTGAATATTTCCCTATGTTAGAGAAGTAAAGGAAGAAAAAGGTAGTGCAAAATGTCAATATGGTGAAATCTCACCCTAAATATCTAGCTTTAATTTAAGTTGTCACTAGAAATCAATATAAGGAGCAAGGACTACCCCCATTGGAAATATGTCAAGAGAATATGAGTAGGAAAGATTGACAAAACAAGTATCTATATCTTACAAGGGAAAAACTCATGATGACCGAAGCAACCCAGTTACTTCAATTCATAAAATATAAAAGTGTTTCTAGGGGAGATACTATGGTGGTGGATGCACATATATATGTTTAGATTATTCATATACTAAGGCAATATGGAGTGTTTACATCCTTGACTGATCTTATCAATTTCGTAAGTACTCTACATAATGAATATATATCACATAATATTACATTCTTATTGCATAACTTGATGGACTATGTGAAAAGGGGACAACAATGAGCTAAAAAGGTGGTCTTGCATGTAAAGGCTAAGAATTTGTTGGATTTTGATGCCATAATGGACATGAAAATCACATGCTATAAATTCCCCAATGTTGTCTTTGAATTTGGGAGTATAATGAATATGATTCTTAGGTCTACTTGGGAGGACATTATAAGACTATCCCTATATTTTAGTCTTGTCACTTTAAATCTCACAAACTATGGTAAAATGGAACCCATTGGGAGACTAAAGGATGTGGAAATAAAAGTAGATGAGTTGAGTGTTCACAAAGACTTTGAACTCATCAATCTGAAAACTAATGAAATGCACTATCCTATGCTAATCAGCAAAAATGGGATTATGATGGTCAAATTACTATCAACATAGTAGTTATCTAACTAGAATCACATCATGGAGATATTATTATTAGCACTCTATTGAATGAGGTAAAAATCAATCCTTATATCATCACAAAGGAGCCTTCATTTCCATATGCATACAGGGGAGACAATTAGTTCAAAATTAATGTAAAACCAAAGTATCAAGTCCAACAAATCATGGAGTTCACTAAATTTACACAAAAAACACAAAAAAATATGTAATTGTAGAAAAATAAAAACTTTCATATTGTCTTGTTAAGACACTTGATCCAGTTTCACAATTCTACATGGAGGAATGTAAGTCTTCATTAATGCACTCTTTAACTAGGTCAAAAATTGATATTTTTTATCAGGTAACTGTTATCAATAAAATTTGCACCCTTGAGGAGGGTGTTCAAGCCTCTTCACTTAAGTGATAGCATGGGGACTCTTCAAAGGTTGTGGGTGACCTTATATCTAAAGAGAACCTCTAGATAGGGATAGCTCCCTTGATGCATTACTTAAGAACTATCACTAAACTTATTGCTTGCTTGGAAAAGGGAGAGAGAAATAAAATCAAACTAAACTAAGAAGGTGATGCACCAAATTTTTCTCCTCCACCTTCCTGTAATGCACTGAGAACATGAACTATGACTAAATATATTTGCACAACTCAAATGGGGTCTCCAAACATGAATATTTCACATAGAGGCTCTAACATGATGCATACACTAAGGGGTTGATCAAGAGGCCTAAAAGGCACTAATGAATGCTTCCACTTTTAATCCATACAATTTTATTTAGAGTCACTCTATGTACCTGCAAGTAGGTAAGAAGATAGGACAAATGAGAGGAGGTTGCATACACCATCACTAGCATTCATTAACTAACATGAATCATACAATAGTTACAAACATAAGAGAAGGCTAGAACTCAGCTTTATTCATTTTAGAGGTAAAGTAAAAGTGTTCATTTGGATAGGGCTATGGCATATATATGAAAATGATCCCGTACAATGCCAAAATTAGGCATACCTATAGAAGAGAATGAGAATGAGAGAGAAGATAGGCATTGGAAAAGCCTATGACAAATGTTACTTCATGAAGGAGCAAGTTACAAACAAGAAGGCCTATAATTATGAAGTTTATGAATCTTCTCTAATATATGTCATCTTGTTCAAATACTCTTCTTCATCAAAGTGGCTTAGGAGATCATCATTGTCCTCTATGACTCATCTTCTTTTTCTTGAAACTATCCATTAGGAGTGATTATGAGGTGACAAGTCATATTTTTGGAGTCTAACTACTTGTTTTACCTTGGACATTTTTTGAGGATCCATATCCCATCATATTTTCACCTATGTTCTACAATTTTCTTCATAGTTATCATATTTGCTCTCTTCGAGGCCTATCCCTTGTAGCCCTATATAGACACAAAGATTCTTGATTTGGGTAATTTGAAACACTTCCAAGAAAATTAAAAACATATTTGATTACCCTTTATCTTTCTTCAACGTCACCCCAAGTTTCATGATGCAACTCCTAATGTAGACCCACTTTCTCAACACCCATCTTTCCCAATTACGCCTAATTATGCCTAAAACAAGCCTACAGGACTAGAGACCATACAAGGTCGTTCATTACTACTCCAAAACCTCCAAAATATTATAGGTTACATCAAATAAGGTGATATGGAAAAGTTTAAAGCAATTTCATGGGTTGGAACTCAAGTTATGTGAGTTGCAAGTTTTCTAGCCCTAGTTTGGTCATGCACAACCCTGATAGGCCAAGAGAAAATAAAAATGGGTATGGAGAGTTATAAACCACTTAAAATAAAACCAAGACTTGGATTAGGTCTTCCTAAACCTACTTAAACCCCTCCAATAATTCATTATGTATGGTCAGCGTTAATGAGCTCCTACCAAGCAAAAAGTCATAATTTTGTATGCAAAAGATCACTGTGTCATGGTTGTAGGTGTTCTTGGGTCTTTTCAATAATCTTAAAATAATTATCATATCTTTTAAAGGATTCTCATGGATCCATAATACCCTTCATATCCATTCAAAACACCATCCTAATAAAACTCATTGCATATTCTCTTGGATTCTTGACAACAGGTTTATAGAAGGAGCTCATTAGTAGGTTTGAAGGTCTTTCTTGGGGTTGATATTTGTTAAGGTTTAATAAAAGGTTTTTAATTAAATGATCCCTCTTTTTTGCATCCCCCACATACCTTCATATCATCTCATCATGGCTCTCACTCTTCATTTACTCTTCAAACTTCATAATTCATACAAGATTTTCTTCTCTTGCTTGAAAATGTGGACCTACAAGTCTACAGGACTATAGGTCTGTATTTGCCCAAGTTTAAGCCCTTGATGACATGTTTATTGGTCATCTAAGCCCTGTATCTTCCTCATTGACCTTTTAGAATAGTTTTCAAGGCCAAAATCCTCCTTGAAGTCCCTCAAATGCCTCCAAAGGGTGTGTGCCCTTTGTACTGCATAGGGTGCACATCCTTTGCTAAATGGTGCACTCCCTTTGTACTACATAGGGAACAAACCCTTTGTTAAAGGGTGTGCATTATTTTTTCCACATTTTTTTTGCATTCTATCCAAAATAGCAATTCAAAGGGCGTGTGACATTTACATTACATAGAGCACACACACCTTTTAGGCTTGATATTCCAATGCTTATTTGAATCTAGGCTTGGATGTTTTTTTCAAAGGGTGCTCAAATTTTAAAATTCATGGATGAAAATTTGAAGAATGGCCTTTTTTTGTTTCCCAACTTTGTGAATTGAACTAGTCCATGTCGTGTAATTATTTTTGTTGATAACTTAGGGAAACTTTCTTATCTAATGGACATACCAATGTATGCTTGAAAATAATTTAGATGCACTTTGTGGAAGGTTGACCTAGACATTATTATGCTTTGACTTAGACATTTGACACAAATTTTCATTAGCAAGGGGGCAACACTCCCCAATTATTATTTAAGAATTTTATCAAGCAACATAAAAATGCAGAGCTAATAAATGAACACTAAACTTTTCTCAAGTCAGGAGCAAACTCTCTTATGTTTTAAAATAACAACTCCTCTTTAGAAACTCGACCCATCTTTATGTGACAAATGAATTGGGAACATTACATGACAAGAAAATACTAATATTGTCAAATATTCCATTGCAATAAGCAAATCAAAACGATTTGCCTAACCCAAATGACACTTAATTATAAAGTATAGTGTTGTCATGTAAAGGAGTACAAAGTATGTTGACGTCTAATTCTAAGGTAAAGCTAAGGTTAGTAAATTGAGTTATAGAACAAGTTGATCAAGTTGTAAACAACTTAGGCTCAAAACCCTCATATTTTTTTATATACACAATTATTAACTTTAACAAGTATTGTGCCCACCCATGGGATACAATCAACCCCACACACTTATCAATTCTCCCTATCATAGACGGAAAGCATTGTCAAATGCCCATTAAAAATGATAGACACTAACATTAAATAACTCAAAAGGCATGACACTAGATAAGAGAAAAATAGATATGGAAACATTGATTGTTAAGGCTTAATGTTTACTCAAGTATCAAAGGGGAAACCTTTTTTATTATCTAACATATCTCATTTCCATTAATTGATACATGGGAATAAAGAAAAGTAAATATGTAAATATTAGAAAAGAAAAGAAAGTCGAATTATATTCAATACCTTTTCAACCACATGTAAACAAAAATATTTATATGTTAATAAAAAAATAAAAATATTACAAGTTATTTTTTCCCCTTTCTTTAGGTAAATATCTAAAAGTTAATAAAAAATTTAAAAATAAAATAACAAATTATTTTTTTCCCAGGTCTACTTCATGACAAAAATCCATGCAAAATTCATTAGTAATGTACTAGTTGCTTAATTCACTCTCTTAACAAAGAACAACCTTCTAAAAGATATAATTGAACCTACAAATCTTTGAATAGTTAGAGAAATCCATCGCGATCTTATAAACCACCGTTTTATTTGATAGGTACGTAATAAAAACAATTTCATTTCATTTCATTATCAGAGATGGATATCCTTCATTAAACTTTGTTTTGTGAGAAGATAAGATCAATTGATGTTTGGATGAAATGTTGTCAATTCTAAAAATCCATCAACATTGTAATGATTGCGATCTCCTCCCAATACTCAACATAGTGCCTGTCATTGTATATCACATCACTTTAATGCTTAATTGGTTTCTTAACTTTATTTATATACCTCTGGTTAACACACACTTCATTTGTATGCGGTTGAATTTAAAGTAATTTGTCAATATTCTGGAACAATATAACCCATTATGTATCATTCCATAATTAAAAGGGATGAAATTTGTCAATAATTCCATTTCGAAAGGATATCCATTTACGGCAGTCCTCTGAAGATAAGAAATCCGTGACTATGGCTACAAAAACAATTTTCAAACAATTAACAAGCAATTTATGAGGTACAAACACAAACATATAAATTTGCTACTCTGTAAATGAACACAGATTAACAGAAATTGCATGCAGTCTCAGAGCTTTTGCGTGAGGCGTTGTGATTCCTTGGCCTTCCTGGACTTGTGTAAATTCGAATAGAGTTTCTTCATTCGAAAGGTCAAAAGCAAGTCGAGGCCGAATCCCAACAGGCAAACTCCAGCCATTACCACGAACACCAACCTGTAACAGTGTGCCCCCACGCATGTCTTGCTACTCTCCATTTGCAAGTTATGTCGCCTGCTTAACACACCATTAAAGTTTGCATACGACCATCCTGTTAGAGGTGGGATTGCATTTACTCTCTGCCCTTTGTCAGCTTCCATGTCGTACAGAAATCCAGCCAAAAGACCAGAGAAGAGGAAGGAGCCAATGGGCAGGTTGAGGATGAGGAAGTTGTATATCAAGCCGTAGTATTTCAACCCAAAAAGCTCTGATGCAGTTGGAACAGAAATGGAGAGACGAACACCGTAGCAGATACCCACTACAATGGAACCTATGTACAGAGACCCCTGCATGCCCACCGCCATTATTATGTAGCCCGCTATCATCACCACCTGCGATGCCGCCATCCACACTGGTCTGGGTACGCCCGCTTTCCTGAAATCCAAAACAGGGCAAAAACAATTTTTCCATTTTAATACTGGCAATACAATAGGCTCCAAAATGTTCCAAAATTTATAACGAAATACAAAAGGCTCCAAAATTTTCCAAAACATACGGCAAATTGTTTGTCTTCAAATGGATTTTTTAATTTTTTAGATCTAACTTGTAAGATTAAATATATTAATGGCAATGATGAGATATATGCGGCCAGTGAGATTCTGGTTTATATAAGAAATATCTGAAATCGCTGGAGATAAAGTTTCTATCAGCATCAAATAAAAAACATGCATAAAATTTATATACACAAGAAAAGCTTAACAACATCAGTAATTAGAGGTTATTAAAATTATTTTGGAAACAACCTTCTTAAATTTACTCAGTAATTTGAATCTACATATAACTCAGAAATGTATAAGCTAATTTACAAGTATATTACCGTGTTCTTAATCACATTTTTTTATAGTTTAGCTGATTCTTTGGTAGCGCTTTTAACTTAAATTTGTTTGATTAGAAAATTGCAGATACCTTAGAAAGTGCTCAGAAATGGAGCCCGCTCCAATCCTTCCAAAGAATCCCCAAATGCTGATGAGGGACACAAACACAGAAACGTCTACGTAGCCCAGGGCGAGGCCAATCTGCCCCATGTTGTTAATCACCGCCATTCCTGTTCCTACACCGCACAGAAACGCTAAGAACAACAGCCAGAAGTCGAATTTCTGCAGTGCCTCGAATAACGTATGGTCTTCGCCGATGCGTGGCTTGCGTGCAATCTCGTTCAGGCTCCGTGAAGGAGGCGGCGGCGGTTCACTAACAACGGTAAAAGAATCGCCGACACCGACAGTTTCTTCTTGAATTTTGTTCAACAACGGCTCTTTGACTTGTTTTTGGCTTGATTTCCACATGGACGTCCGGTGATTCGATCCCGTCTTGCCCGAAAATCGTTCCTGGAGCGAAAGCTTGGCCGGCACGATGAGAGGCGCTGCGACAAGAAGCAACAGGAAGGCTGCAAAAACTCGAGAAAGGACAACCCCGTGCTCTCCGGTCATGTCGAAGGCAAGCAAATACAGGGCCGAAACGATTGCCAAGATATTTAACACATTGAAACTGCTGCCTTCCGCCTTTTCTTCTCTTTCGTCAGCTGCAGGAGGCACGGGCTGCATAAACACCATCGCAGCCACGCAGACAATGCCAGGGATTAAGGTAAGCATCAACAAAAACGAAGAGGGATTGCTGGCAAAGAGGGCGCTGCAGATGTCGGTGAAAATAGCAGTGCTGAGGCCAATGTAGCCTTTGAGAATTCCAACGACGGGGCCTCTGTTCTTGGGGAAATTGCGCATGCACGTCACCAGCACAGCCGTGTTCATCCACGTCGTGCTGTTGCCTCCCATGCATAAAAACACACACATCTGCGCCACATTTCCAACCCTTAGTACCGATCAATTTCCATGTTCCATCAAACAGAACTACAGAAAAAACTTACCTGCCAACACGGCAGAGGTCGACTCCTCTGACTGACCACCAGCCATTGAGCGCCGTAACCGACAAATCCTTCCACAGAGCCAATCAGCAGAATCACCCAGGCCGGCAAATAATCCGAAGCAAACCCTGCAACCAAACCGAAGGCCTTTCCTACATCTTTGGCGACACTGAGGTTATTGAGCTGCACCTGGTTTAACCCCAAAATGAACTTGAGAGCGACGGAATAGTTAGCAAAAGTATAATTGTTTCCAGCAATGGCCTGCACCCAGATGGCTGTTACAAACCCTAACCACTTCTTCGTTATCAGCCCACCGGATCTCAGAGCAGGAGTGGGTGCTTGGGTTACGCCCATTTTTCTCTAGAAATCCCGTTCGAGAATGACAGATTTATAATGGGTCTTGAAAGTTTGTTGTGCATAGCCAGTCCGCTACGCTGAAATTTGGTGTGATTATGTGCACTTGTTTAATTTCAAGATTGTCAAATTTTGCCTGCAGTTGAATGGTTGGTATTTGCGAAATTTGACCATCGAATCCTTTTTGCCGACATTTTTTTCGTAAGTCGGGAAATGGGATTTTTATTATACAGTTAATTTCTACTTTTTAAAAGCCGGCTTGATTTCTCTCTTCCTCTTATGATCTTTTTTTTATGTCGGTTATTAATTCAACAAAAAGCTTTGGCTACCGAAGTGGCAAATTCATGAGTTCTTTGGTTATTAGTAGTACCTGCTACCTATTAGTATTTGTTTTGAATAATGTGTAACTGATAAAAATACAATATATTCTCATGTTTTTTAGTTTTGATATTTGGTTTAGAATAACACTGCTTTAAAAAATAGAAAATAAATTATTTTTTAATATTTTTAGTGGATGAAGTTAATGGATATAACAAATATGTTGAGAAAATGTAATATTTATTGATTTGAAAATGTTACATTCTAAATAATATTAAAAATTAACATATGAACATTAGAAAATGTCAAAATTAAATTGATAGAAGGGGACATGTCCATCACATCTATCAGCGACATGTCCATCACATCTGTTTGCACGATGTCTTCTTCTCTCTCCCATTCCCCACATAACATAAAATTTTAGTTAAGTCCATTTCAAGTCAGAAAATACACTCAAAACCTTGGATTTCTTTGTTGAAATATTTTTTGTCTCCATTTATACAAAATTCATTTCAACCCTAAAACAAAATTAATTGTGAACATTCATTTCTCATCCATTTGAAAAGCTAACAAAAATAATGTGTATACCATAACTACACTTCAAACAATGAGAAATAGAAATTAACTGTTAAAAGTGTGAGAATATCAAATGTATGAATAAGTCGAACTTAGCTTTTGGTTTCAAATTTTAATTGTATTACTATAAAAACAAACATAAAAAGACAATACTTTACATCAAGCAAAGTTTTTATGGATCTACCCTAATTGCTACTCATAATCATACAATAATGCTCCTTGAGATAGAGGTGCGGATCTAATGAGACCTAAATTCCTATTGCAGATACTTCAAGGCTTTCTTATAATTCACAAATCCCATGAACCAAAATTCATGATTATCAATAGTTTGAATTTGTATATATTTATCTATGGGTTTGTTCAAATTCTCATATTGGTCCACTAAACCTGTTCTTCCCATATGTATATCCACCTACATAAAAACATGATTAAAGAGAGAATACCCACGAACAATCAACATCAGTATTTTGTTGGAAATAGATTGACTACTAATTTTCTTGTAATGCTCGGGCAGATACATCTACAATGACGCCATGCTCAGTGCCAAATAGGCAAAACTCTTTCAAGGGTTAAATGGCAATCAAATAGTTATTGACCGCTAAGAATATTACATTTGCATATAATCCTCTCGCAACAATAAACATATCAATGTTGTTGTCATTGATTTCCAAGAAAACTACTTGTTAATTTATAGGGCAATCAAACGTTTATGCAGGGTTCACTACAAGGAAAATAAGCCATTTGATATTTTAGTAGTTTGTGCAACTAATGTTTTAGGAAAGTAAGTTGTCTTGAATTAAAATCATATCATTTTGTGCCAATCTTCTAAAAGATCATTGTGTCTTGTGAGAATTTTCTTGACGAGGAGGCGACAATGGGTTGGGCATTCTCCACTTCAACTTTGGGTATCTATTGTTCATCTTGTCTATTCATCGCTTGTGTTTCCTTAGATTGCAATATGCATCAGGGTAAACAACTCAACAAGTGTTGTGCAAGCAACTCAACAAATGTTTATGGCATGGCATTTGGGCATTAACCTATTTATGCGGGGCCATTATGATTCTCAATATATAAAAATCTAAAATTTTACCAATATATATGTATGTCATTGGTTTATGTAGTTTATATCTTGTTAAAGTCATTTAAAAAAAACTATAGAAGAGCACTTGAACATGATATTATTTCCAAATTGCATATTACATATATTATATGTCCATGAGAATCTTACATTAAGAACCTTAATTTATTGGGTAACCCAATCATTTATATTACTCGCCAATCAATTATCCTTCCTAGTTACTGAGTTTGGTAAATTTGAAGCACACCAATGGACTTAGAAATTATTTTTCCCATTGATAAATGCTTAATCATTAAACACATTTACAAATATACTTATTGAAATTAACACTTTTAAGTTTTTTTATTTAAATAGGTAAAATTTCCCAAAAAACCCTCAATTCTGTATCAAATTTTATGAAGGAAAAAAAAAGTAGAGTCCAACTGTATGTTCAAAGAAAAATCATGATGCACTAGGCATTTTGATTTCATGTGTTTTCTCATCATCCTTTGCTTCATCTTTGTGTGTCTCAACATCCTTGTAATCACATTTATTTCCTTCTCCACCCTTTGCCTCTTCAAATACCTCACCGTCATAATCCTCACATACAATGTTCACCATGGTTTCATAATTATCAGGTTTGTGAGGGTTAGGAAACATTTGATGTGATAGAATGATTGTAACTTTGCTTACATAAACCCTCGAGGACCCGATGAGACACAAAAATTAATAGGCTATTGCATAAGACATGGGTCGTAGATTATAGATGCACAATTAATGCCATAATATATATTATTAGTAAATTGTCACTATTGTAAAATATAAAAAAATATTAGAATATATATTATATAATATAATATTTATATATATTATATAAAATAATAGTTATTGGCAGGGGAAAATTGTGTACACCACCTTTTATTCCTTGAAGAAAGATTCACCATATACAATTGTCCCATAAATTAACTAGTATATAATTATCACATTTTTGGGGTTAGCATCCACTGGAGTAACCTCATCATCCTCGCATGGAGGAAACAAGTAATGGGAACAAATGCAACTTTTGGGGAGAGGGGGAGCTCCACCTTCATTCTCTTAGCCAACATTGTTTAACCAATGTTTAGTGCTTTCAACTTGTCAAGGATGTGGTGTCAATGATGGATGATATTTTCTCTAACTACCATTCTCTATGGTGAGGCATTTGAAGTTCAAACTTCTTCTCACTGAAAAAAATTGGGAGTCACTATCAGGATGCAAATACCTCATCATCACATGTATCATATGTGATAGCATCGCCCTTATTTTGGAGCATGTAAGTGCATGTATATGTCAAACCATCACAAAGTCTCTTTTAAATGTATGCTTTCATCCTCACCTTCCTTATTTTATCCTCTTTCAAAATCATGTCCCTTATAATCATTTCAAGGATTTAGCACATGGTACCCTTACTCCTCTGAACCGCAATTACTAAAGATGCATCACGACTCTTATTCAACAAAAAACTTTGGTTATCAAAGTGGTGAATTCATGGGTTCAGTAGTGAAAAATAGCAAGAAACCACCTCCACTTGTTGAAGTAATATAAGGAAAGTTTGAAGAAAATAAAGAAAGGTTAGCTAAAACCCTTAACTTAAGAGTCAAATGATTAATCAAAAAATAAGATTCTATCCAAACAATGTCCAATTTTATAAGTCATGATTTAGTATTGTCCAATATATCACCTGACAGAGCTTAGTTCAATCAAGATGAATCCTTAGTTATTTGCTTTCACACATCAAATAATATATTAGAGGAATTGAGATCAAAGAAAAATCTATTTGGCCATACTAATTTTTTTATATCTTGATGAATATTTAACTAAGCTACAACAAGAAGACGTCAAAGAAAGCAGATAGAAAGTGTTGAAATCTAGAAAACAAGGAAAGTGGGTTGTGATTCGTAATGGTAGAGCCTGGATCAGGATTCTCCCCCTGATTGGTGGACTAAACCTTGGTCCATATCTACATGACACCAAAGTTCAGAGCTCCAGTGCACAACCTCAATTACAATTGCAGTTTAGAATTGTGGTGGTTCTCTCTTTTTTGCCCCAAGCTCTTTTGAAGATGTGATTCTTAATTCAAATATCATTTTTCTCATGGAAACCCATAAAACTAAGGAGAAACCAATACCCTTATATACATGATACTCATGGATTATTGTAGATAGACTAGAGCTCCAACATGGAGTAAAAGGCTCTGGTGGAGTAACTTGCCTTTTATAGAGATGGCCTCCAATCCTTTATCTAAATTGAAGGATCCAATGAATTTGTAATATTTATATGGATATCACTAGAAAGAATACCTCCTTTGCAAAATTTGTTCATTATTACTTTTTTACTTTCCCCCAGAATACTTGAAGTACGCTTTAGCTCTTTAGGGTGAATCTCCCTTTGTAGAATTCAAAATAGAGATTATAAAATATTTTGATATTGGTGAGGTACTTCTTGTTTGCAACTTCAATGCTTAGATTGGCCAGCTATAGTGTGTTAGCCATGATCTTCACAAGGACTCATTGATGATTTATGAAGTTGACCATCATGAATTAGGGATCCAATGATATTCTGCATACTTTACCATGAATGCTTATGTGTGACAATTAATCAAGCTATCTAAATCTAATTACCTTGTTTTTATAAATGGTATAGAACACTCCCCTAAATCTAGAGGTTTTCCTTTATTTCCTCATCGTGGTGAACCTAGTGTGGTGAACTATGTTATATCTTGTAAATCTTTTTATTTGAGTATAAATGATCTTCAGGTTTTGACTTCTCCCCTACCTCTCACAAATCATGTTGTTATTTCATTTCATACACCACTTGCCAAACCTAGTACAACTTCTTCACCTAGGCTCTCTTGCCAACATACTACTATTCATTTTGACCATGCATATGATGAGAGCTACACTAATATTGTTAAAACCAAACTCATGAGTATTTATGAGTATTTAGACCTAGTTGAGGAATTTAATAAGTTATCCCAAGAAATTATGATTGTTTCCCTTAATACCTTCCCTCACTCCATTCATATTACTAGATCCCATAATCCCATGGTCAGTTCCCTCAAAGTGTCTGATATGATGTGGATTGAAATAAATTTCACAATTTAACTAAGTGCATTATGATCCAAACCCCATATAAAGCCAAGCTCATCCAAAAATTATACAAAACTATTCTTGGGATGAAAAAATGACAGTACTTGTATAAGAAATAAAGAGTTATCATACACCAAATCCAATCCAATCCCAAGTCATTTTGGAGATCATTTTTATCCTAAAAATCTATTTTTGTGATTACCAACCCCCATACATGGTATATGTATGCCATTTCTCTCTATGATGCTATCAATTAACTCCCCATCCAAGTAAATCCTAGACTGCTTAATTGTCACGTCTTTACTAGAAAAATGGTCCTTAAGGACATTTTTAAACTCAAGTCTAATAAAGCCCAAGATGTGGAAAATTTAAAGGTTGAATTCATCCATCATAGCCCAGTTGTTAGATTACCATCCATATCTTTGATCTTTTTAATTTTATTATTTATCATGGTCTTTCCCCAACTTGGACATCCCATATTATTCATCCCATCTTCAAATCTAGAGATTGTCTTCAACTAGGGAAATGGTGTACCATCATGATTGGGCATACCTTAGCTATGATTTTTGTTACAATGCTAGATGACTATATCTCCAAGTGGGTAGAGATAAAATGACTTCTAGCAAAAGGTCAAACATGATTTAGGAGGAATCACTAAACAAGTGATCACATATTCATTATTGTTACCATCATTGAGGAAGTAAAGACTAACAAATGAAATGTATATTTTTTTTGTAGACTTCCATAAGGCATTTGATATATCACTAAGGAATATTTTGATTCAAAGGCTTAAAGTTAGGTATTTTTGATTTAGTAATTACCATGGTAATGGCTTTATATGAGGCAATTTTTGGGCATATTCATATAAAAAAGGGCACTACTAATAACATCTATAGTACCATAGGTGTGAAACAAGGTTGTTCACTCTCACCTACTCTTTTTGGGGTATGTATTGATGAATTGGAGGAGCTTATCTCTAAAAATTTAGGTGGAATGAGTTGGTGTAGCCTCTTTGGGATTTACATTGCTATTTTATTATTAGAAAATGATGTTTTGATTTCAACTCAATTACAAGTCTTCAAAGCCAACTTGATACTTTGAGCAATTTTTTTGATAATAATGGCCTTGAAGTAAATCTTGCAAAGATAAAAATCATGGCATTCAACGTGACCAAGAAAATAACATCTAGAATTGATTTGACATATAAAGGGAAACAAGTCAAGATGGTGCATTCTTACACCTACTTGGGTGTGGTTTTGTATAGACCACCTTTTAGCCTTGTAATTTCAATAGAATCAAGACTTAGTAAAGGATATGTAGCTTTGACATCCTTGGAAAAACAATGTTTTCAACTCCAATTCCAAGATATTCGAACAAATATTCAAATTTTCCATAAATTAATTACTCCTGCATTGTTCTATGGCTGTGAGTTTTGGGGCCTGTACTTAAGACAAAATGATTTCAAATGTCTAGAAAGAGTTATCATTTACATGTTATCAAAGAACATTCAAGTAAAAATAATGGTTCATCACTCAATTATTTTGTAGAGTTCGAGGTATGTCCACTTCTTACCTCCTTAAATTTCCATGTTATCAATATATTGCATTGGCTTTGAAGCATGGAGTATTATTTATTTGGTTAGAATAGGTATCCATTCTTGGAACTTTAATCTTCTATGAAACTCACCAAAAAAGGATGCAAATCTTATTGGTATGCAAGATTTATGACTCTCCACCAGAAGCTGCATATTGATATAAAAAGACTACCTCCTATTTGGTTTTTCATTAATGATCTTCAAATTACTAAATATGAAGTAAATAGATAAATTTTTGAAGACATCAATAAATCTTACTTGAAAGTTACATGGTTTAATCCCAAAGATCCTTTGAAACCAAAACTTCTTCATTATTTCCAATTTTATTCTTGCTTTCATGAGGATTAAAATCAAAATCCTGGATACATGATGAGGACATTACCATCATGTTTAAAGATACCTTTAGCTCAATTTCACTTTTTCTCTCATCAAATCTAAATGGAATTTGATTATAACCTCCCACAGGGTGAACACATATGCTAATTATGTTTTCTAGAACCTACAATTGAAGAACATTTTGTATTCAATTGCCTTATATACTATGAGATTTATGGAAGATACCACTATCTTTTTAGAGATTCCCATGTATCCTTAAGAAGATTCACTTACTATGAGGACTAGGAATGTTTAGCCTTTTTATTTGTGAAACGCTTCAAATTTGGTAAAGAACACTTAAATTGATGTCTTCACACATAGACGTGACAATAATGCTTGATAAACACAACATATGTGGTATGAAAAAATATCAAATAAAAAGTTTGGAACATAAACCAAGGTGCCCAAAAAAAATTATTCTCCTTTGAAAAATATGGCACTTTATAATTGATGTGTTTACAAGAAAATAAAACCCCTCACAACTAATTATAATTACACAATGTAATATACAATACTACATTTCTATAAGAAAAGAATTAAAAAAGAAAAAAAATGGATTTCTATATTATATGAAAATGATAAGAATAGAGATATGAAAAGTACATTAACAATAGCCACTTAAAAAAAATGGAACCAAAACATTCTTTACTATTTAGAAGATATGCCCAATTGAAGAATCTCCCCAAGAAAGGCCTAGATGGTCCCATAAAAATAAATGAAATGTACTATAATATGAAATTTAAAGGAGAAGATACATGGAAATTTTGCATGAAAATAACAACTTTAAAATAAGGCATAAAAAAACACTTTGTCTTAAAATAGCCACAGTGAAGATTTGCATGAATGGGGTTCCCATAGGTGCATTTAGAAGAAAAACTAATTTTTTTTATGGGAGGTTGACTTGTAGCAACATGAGACCCACTCTAAAATGTTTGTCATTAAAACATGAACCCAACTAAAAAAAGGGGAGCCTTATGGGGCCTCCAAAAACTAAAAAAAGGCCTCTTAAATTGAATTGGACCAAGGGGTAAGGGGCATGGGAGATGGAAAATAATGGGTTGGGTTTATTCAGATTGAATGGTGATGACACCTAGATGGAGTGGCACACTATGTAGTTATGGTATAAAGGGGTTGTATAATGTTTCCAAATTGGACAAATGATGTAAATATGGAATTAATAGTAAATACTAACCAAAACCAAATTTTCTATTTTTTCTATTTCAAAACTTAATGCAAACTTTTTTAGAAATTATATAGATGCAATTTTCAAGTACCAATGCAATATTAAATTCCTAAATATTTGCCAATAAATTTTGAATTTATAGCCAAGATAAATACCTTATTTTTATTAAATTTTTAGATCCATAATGGTTGGAAAAATATAATAAAAATAGTGGAATAATATTCAACATTTCAAACTACAAGTTTTGGCTTAAACAACCCTAAAAACATCACATCAAACCCCAAAAGGGGGTCACCCAGCTGCAATTGGTAGATCACTGCCCTAGGGTGCCTAGCACAACCTTCAAAATAGTTTTATTACCACTTTTTGGGCCTCAAACCCTAGTCACTACCTTAAAAAATAGGTCACCACCTTTGGGAAAACACTCCAAGTGGTTTGCTAGCCTTCCAAGCTTTTAAAGTGAATCTCCAAGCCCTCTTATTAACTCACCACACCTAATACAAACAAAATAGTTTTCAAAACACCCTTGGTTGACAAATACATTCAATACAACTCCCTTATGAGTTTCCATAGCTAGATATTAAGGGGTTTCATCCTTAATTCTAATCACATTTGAAGGTTTTCTTCTTCAAATCAAATAAGTTAAGCTTTTTCAAGCTTCAACTCAAAATTCAATTCATAAGCATAACATGATTCCCAAATGATTCCCCATCCTATTTAAATACCCTTTCCCCAAATTGGGGTACTCCACTTAGAGGGAGAGTTAGATTACTTCTTACAAAGATCATGCCTTTTCTTTAAGGGTTAAGTTAACCCAAGCTCCAAAAGTCCCTTTATAAGTCACAATTAGAAAAAGGTTGTCGACATATTCACTTTTAGTAACTAAT
The DNA here is from genome assembly GCA_037957365.1 of Torreya grandis. NCBI lineage: Eukaryota > Viridiplantae > Streptophyta > Pinopsida > Cupressales > Taxaceae > Torreya > Torreya grandis. The sequence goes on from JARHVA010000881.1 coordinate 1,386,128, forward strand.
GTATGCTATTATTTTATATTTAAAGTATTTATAAATATTTTTTTATTTTAATAATAATATCATTTTAATTTTGAAAAAGGGGACATTATAGCCTGTCCTTTCCAAATTTGCATGCCCTCAAGTAAATGCAAGCTCCATTCTTCACTCCTTGTACCTTGTCCACAAATACTAGGATTCCAAATCAACCTAAGTAAATATTCACCATGATTTTGTTGCACCACTTTGATATAATTATAAATTGACAATCCTAGATCACAATTCAAAATAGGAAACTCAAAATCAGCTTCTGTATGGGCTGAAAATGAGTTATAACAACCACATACTACTCATATTTTCATAAGAATAAAAATTGGTGTGGCTAGAATGTTTTTTCCTTTTAGTGGAGGCCTTTTATCCACATCATTCCATGTTAAGATCTCATTCCAACATTCAAATCTGTAACTATTAATAACAATGTGTGAAATGTGGCCAGTTGATTTCTTCACACGTTTCCTATATCTACACATGGAGCAAACATATTAAAAAAGCAAGAGTTCTCTTCTTCTTCATTTCATGCCTTGTAGACATGATGGCCAACTCTTTTTTGATTTCAAACTTCTCACAAACTTCATACAAGCGATGGTTATCCAAAAACTCAGTAATGCTGCCCCAAACATAATTATAATCATGCATTTTTCCCTCAAAACTTAGGATGAAAGTAGTTGGAAAACTTCTTATAATAGTTGTAAGTATGTTGCTATTATTAGCACCATTCACCCAAATGGCTTAAAAATATTCTACAACTATCAACAACAACTGAGAGGGGTTGGAAATTACATGGATAATAACTGAAAAATAAGTATAACTGTTGTCATACTGAATACCCCTCATGAAATCTTGCAAAAACAACATAGTGGGGGCTGGAAGCACTTTGTTGATGACTGAAAAGATTTCCAAAGTGTGTAAATTATCCCCTCCCATGGATTTCCTCTTTTTTATGACAACAAATAAGAATATAGTCAATCTATAAATGTCTATGACATCAGTATAAAATCTTATGATAGTATGCTTGTGAATCCATAAATCAACATGTTTACAACTCACAACCATACCTTCCATGTCTAGCTAATCTCTGAAGTTTGGGTTCGTATGATAAATTTCATCTTGCTTGCTTTCCAAAATGAATTTAATGAGGTTCACATCCGTTTTCATTAAAAGACTTTCTATAGGGGTATGTGAATTAAAGAGGATCTGACAATGCTCATGAGAAGACTGTTGTAATGAAAACAAAAATGTAGGGCTTACCTACCAATGTGTTGTCCCTAAAACCTGCCCTCTATTTATTATAATTCTTACCACCATAGTTGGCCCCACTTGTTCTAATGCCTCAACTGAAAGTACCTTAATAGTATGATGATTTTTTACCATACTTTGGGCAGTTCTATATACAATTATAATTATGGGATGCAAAGGCTTTCCCATTCTTCTAACCCAAAATATTCCTCTAGCTATTGTATCTTTATTGTGTAAGGAGTGACGTGGCTTCTTTGTAGTAACTTATCCTTCACTATGTTGTTAGAGAGCACAACAAGCTTCATATGCATCCACCTAAGTTTTCTCACACACCAAGAGCAAAAAATGGAGAATTTAATAAAGACATTTACCTTGGTCTTCAAAATATCATCTAGATTCCCTATGTTAACTAAATCTTGGATTTGATTTAAAGTAGCTCTATGTCCATAGTTGCAAGTGGTGTTCTTCATCTGAACATTCTTCTTGAAATTTGCTTCACATTGACAAGGATCCTTACATGTTTATGGTAGTTCCCTTTGTGGAGATCCTCTCGGCTATAATGGCATTACTTATTTTCCAAAATGAGTTGTCATATGTTGGCCACATGCTATTGTTGTAAAATGACTTTTAGATTTGAAGGGCCATGTCTTTTGGCCCAGCTTTTGTTCTTTATGTTCTCCTAAGGTGAAGGTGGGACTTCTTTTCATCTACAAGTATGAAATGATGGTATGACCATCGATATTGATTTTAAAATCAGACTTTCTTCCCTTGGTTTCTTTCCTCTCATAATCTCCATTCAAATGATGGATTCCTAAAACTTTCAATCCTATACCCCAAATGCATCTGTAACCTTGCCTTTTCTTCCCCAAAATTAGAATGATAATGGTTGGAATCCTACTTGTATTAGTTGAAGATACTTCCACTTTGACCATATGTTTGCAATCCTTGTTTCATATGCCTTGAAACACCTTTATGATTGTCATGGAAGTCAGTAAAAGATAAAAACTATTAGTGTAGGATATTATTTTATTTGTATTTATTATTATGGATTATTCCTACACTTGAATTTAGCTTGCTTAGGTGTTATTTTGAGGTCACGTAGGTATCGTAAATGAGGTAATTAAGGTTCACATCCACATGGGAAAATTGTAGTCAAATTGGTGGGTAAAGATACCCTTACCCACCAATATTGACATATGGAACACACAAACTATTTGGCAAAAGTCTTGTGTTCACATTGCCAAATGTCTTAGATCTATGCCTCCATTGTACCTATAAATACACCTCTCATCTAAGCTATTTTTAATGAGTTATGAATGCAATATTATTATAATTCTTCTCTATTTTGATTTTAGTCTCAACAACAGAGTCTTGCTTTTATTTGCTTTGCATTTACAGTTTGTGTGTTCGATTCTATCAGTTGGATCTGGGATAATTCCGTCATGGTATCAAAGCTATTTTTTGGTAATGAACATTTTTTTGTTGTTAATTTCTTGAAATCTTTAGTAGTTTTTTGAGTTTGTATTATAAATAATATTGTAAAGAAGAAACCTGTAGATCTGTGTGTATCATCTACATTCCTTTCTTCTTTATTTGGTGAACTTCATCAGTATTTACAATTATTTACATTGTATTAGATATATAAGTAACCTTTTGTAGATCTAAAAGGAGGATTCAAGCTGGTTGGACAAAAGATTAAATCAATTTTTGATAAGGAGGCAAGATTTACAAGTTATTGTTTTTACATCTATTTTTAAATTAAAAATGACTGTTATTTTGCCAACTACAAAAAAAATGGTAGATAATCGCTCATAATTTTTTTTGGGTTTTGTGAGCCTTGGCTTCCTCTTTTTGAATCATTTTGAAATTCATAATTTCATAAAGAATTGCGAAAGTTATCATAGTTTTACTGACTATGATACAACTCAAAAAAAAATTATATTTTGATGATGGAGAAAATTTAAGAAATTTTTTTATAAAAAAAATATTATTGTGAGAAATCATATTTTAAGGAGTTATTTATCATTGTTTTTCACTTTATTTCATGAAGATGAAGGGTGAGGTCCGGTTTTGGCAGGCAGTCAAACCCTCTCACAAACAAAACAAAATTTATTCTCCTTTTCTTAACTCACAATTTAACACTCTTGTTCTCCTCATGGACATTTTTTGGATTGAGCCCGACATTTATTTTTTGTGATCTTACACTATCACTTATGTAATCATTGCACAGATTGATCATTTTTGGATGCATTCTTGACTGAGTCTGACATCTATTTTTATGAGCATGTATTGTTATTTGTACCTTTGATGCAAATATTTCACTCGTTTCTACGCCAACCACTTTGTTATTGTGTGTATTGCACAATAGTAAATACCATACTATACTGCACATTCAACAATCTCAGATAATCACCTTATTGTTGTGTGTATTACATGATGGTGAATATTACACCAAATCATGTAATTTGACAATATTGGCTATATCTTTGTGGTTTATTGTATGGATCTACACCTATAATTCATTATATCTAAGTGCAGATCTACTTTGTAGTATATTATTTTTAGTGTATGCCTCATTTGTCCTTGGTACATGAGTTAAAGCCTCAAGAATCAACTCTATACTCATGTTTACAGCTATCTTTGGCCCTGCATGATATCTTAAGATTTGATGGGCTTTATTGTGAAAAAGAATTGGTGCCCATTATATATGCACTAAAGTGATGATTGTATATGCACTGAAACATAAAGTACCAATTGTATGCACACTAAAGTGCTGATTGTATACACACTAAAACATAAAGTGCCAAACCTTTGTAATCGAGGGGGTTCTTTTAGATAGTTTTAGGGGTGGTTGTTGAGTGCCTTGCCTTCTCTATTGCTCATTCAATTTTTACTTACACTGCATCATGGATCACAATTTATTTCCACTTCTCACTCCATTCAATTATCATGATTGGAAATCTAAAGTGCAAATTTTTCTAAGAAGCAGAGGTTTACACATGATAACCATGAATATGGAAACTAAACCAAAACTTAGTACAGATAAAATTAAGTGGTATAATAGGTGTGATGAAGCATGTGGTCTTTTATGTTTGTCTATTTTTTCTAACTTACTCTTTCACATTGAATTTGATAAATCACCACATGAGATTTGGAACAATTTAGAACAACTCTTTGGGAAGTAAGATGTAATGAGGGGTCATGAGCTAAAGAATGAGCTCATTAGTTTGAGTCCAAATAATTTTGACACTATAGAAGACTTTTTCACCAAACTTAAATCACTTATATTTCAATTAAAATTGTGTGGTATAGAGAAAAAGGATGAACAATTGATCCTCTTTATTCTTTTCAAGTTAGGTCTTGACTACTTAGTTTTTGTCTCTACCTTTCATGCTTTGAGACATGCCCTAGGACCTGCATGGATTATGCCATCCTAAGATAATTTTTCCAAATAATTAACTAGGGAGCAAGACAAACTCATCCAAATGGGTACATTGAAGTCCTCCGAATCACATGCTTTGTTGAGTCATGACAAACCAAAGACTTCAATAAATAAGAAGAAACAACACAAGAAGGACCAAGAGAAATGAAAGGGTCAAAAATTAGATACTAAGCCAAAAGTATCATATGAGTCCTCTTCAAGTGGGAAATCCAAAAAAGAGAGGATCACATGTGCCTATTTTAAGAGAATTGGGCATGATGAAACAAAATGTATGAAAAAATAGATTGATCATTTAATAAAGATGCTTGAGAAAAATAACATCAATGTACCTGATACAGTCAAATCAACCTCATTAGCACATGAGTCTTCTAAGGCAAAATAAATTAGTAAGGTAAAAGGTAAGGGCAAGGCCCTTGTTACAGTATCATCTTAGCCATCCACATGGGTGATTGATTCTGGTGCCTCACATCACATGGTTTCTTCACGAGACTTGTTTTCATCCTTAGAGCCATTTTATATGCCATCTATTCTAATAGGTGATGATACTTTGGTTGAAGTTTTTGGGAGAGGATATATTAAAGTTAATGATGGAACATTTAAAAATGTCTTATGTGTTCCGTCATTGTCAACTAATCTCCTATCTATTTATCAAATCAATCACATTAAATCAGGCAAGAAAGTTGAGTTTGCTCCAGATTCTATTATCACTAAGGAGCTGCATAGTGATACTATAGTGGCCATTGGAAAAGAAAATCACCAATCAAGGTTTTACATCTTCTCAAATTTTTCTCTTGATTACCCTTCTACTGCATTACTCACTCATTTTGATGGAGCGAGCAAACTATAGCATGAGAGATTTGGCCATCTAAACTATAGTTACTTGGAACAACTTAGTCAACAAGATATGGTAATAGGGTTGCCTTGTCTTCATTTTTTTGACGGTGTTTGTGAAGGTTACATGCTTGGTAAACATCCTAAAGAGAAATATGACAAAGGTAACACATGGAGAGCTACTGAAATCTTGGAGCTAATTCATAGTGATGTTTCTAGACCATTTCCAAAGCTTTCATTTAAAAAAGATTGGTACGTGCTTACCTTCATAGATGACTTATTTAGGTATACTTGGGTGTATTTTATTCAAAAAAAATTTGAGGTATTAGACCATTTTAAGGATTTCAAGTCTCTTATTGAGAAACAATCAGGGAAAACCATTAGAATTTTGTGCACTAATAATGATGGTGAGTATTTTAATCATTGCTTTGAGTAGTTATTTACTTCATAAGGGATTGATATACAATGAATAGTTCCATATAGACCTCAGCAGAATGGTGTTGTAGAACATAAGAGCATATCTTTGAAAGAAATGGAAAATTGTATGATACACTCTAAATCACTTACACCACAATATTGGGTAGAAGCCATTAATTATGCTTGTTATATCAAAAATTATGTTCCTCATAAATCATTGAAATAAATCACTCCTTTTGAAGCTTGAAGAAATCAAAAAATTGAAGTTAAGCACTTCAAAGTATTTGGATCTCCAGCTATGGCCCACATTCTTATGAAGAAATGTAAGGCCATGGAACGTCAGAGTAGGACTTACATATTTGTTGGGTATGTAGAAGGTGTTAAGGGATATAGGCTTCTTCATCCTACCACACATGATTTATTCATTGAGAGGAGTGTACACTTTCAAGAGGGTCCATTAAACTTCACACATAACACTTCTCCCTCCTCTTTGGACTCTCTGGGATATGATGATAGTTTAGATGATTCAGATCATCCAGATCAGATACCTATTGATGAATATTCTTATTCTAGTTTAGATGATGAGGATAGTGATAGAGATTCACCTCATTCCATTCATAGTCACATTTCTAAAGTTGAACAATCTCCCCTTGAGTCTCTAATTTTAGGTCATCTTTGGGCTAGATAGACTCTACAGAGTGCAGGTGATTACACTGGGAATCTATTAGATGTTAGATGGACTCATTCACAATTTTAGGGTGTTCCACATGTTTTCATTGCTTGTGCTTCTGATCCACAATCATTTCATGAGGCATCTAGCATTCTTGAGTGCCCTATAACTATGCATGAAGAGTATAGTTCCTTAATTATGAACCACACTTGGGATCTAATACCGCTTCCTAAGGGAAGGAAACTTGTTTAATGTAGGTGGATTTATCAAAAAAAAAAATCAACAAATGGGTTGGTGGATAAGTTCAAAGCATGATTGGTAGCAAAAGGATTTTCACAATTTCTTAGCATAGACTATACTAAAAGATTTGCTCCAGTTGCTAAAATTAACTCTATTCAACTCACTCTTTCCATTGCCATAGCTTATCATTGGGATGTTCATCAGATGGATGTGAAGAGTGTCTTTCTTCATGGTGACCTTGAGGAGGAGATATATATGGAACAACCACAAGGTTTTGTGGAAGATTCTTCCTTAGTGTATAAAATTTGAAAATCTATGGCCTCAAATAGGTCCCTCAGGCTTGGTATGCCAAGATAGATTCATTTCTTCTCATAGTTTAGTTCATTAGATGCAATTCTGATCTAAATGTCTACATCTTATGGAAAGATAATTCACTCTTGATTCTAGTTCTATATGTGGATGACCTATTGATCACAAGGAGTTATTCATCCTCTATTGCAATAATGAAAACTGCTCTATATGATAGATTCTCTATAATTGACTTTGGTTTGTCACATTATTTTCTTGGTATTGAGATTTCACAGTCTAACTCAGGGATTACCATTACACAATGTAATTATGCTCTTGATTTGCTTGCATGATTTCACATGGATGGTTGTAAGCCAATTCTGACTCCCTTTCTTTTTGGAGTCAAACTTGAGGCTAAGTGTTCTTCTCCATTAATTGATGCTACCTTGTATTGATAACTAGTTGGTAACCTCATCTATTTGACTCATATTAGACTTGATATTTCATATGTAGTGGGAATGGTCTCTAGGTTTATGCAAACACTACATGAGTTGCATTGGAAAGTAACCAAATAAATTTTCCAATTCATTCAAGGTACTCACAGTTTTGGGATTCATTATGGAGCAGGCATGGATATTGACTTAATTGGATAAACAGATTCAAATTGGGTTGGCGATATTCAACATCATAAGTCCACTTCAAGATATAGTTTCTCACTTGGTTTAGAGCCAATTAGTTGGTCTAGCAAGAAGCAAAATGCTATTGCTTTATCATCTACTGAGGTTGGATACAGAGGGGCTATCAATACTGCTACTAAAGCTATTTGGCTTTAGGGTATTATTACTGAGTTTGGTATACATTTCAAGTGACCCACAATCATATTTTGTGATAACCAAAGCACCATTTTGATCTACAAGAATCTGTTCCAACATCAATGGACCAAACACATCAAGATTCATATGCACTTCATTCGAGATCTCATTCATGGATAGGTCATTGATCTCAAATTTTACCAAACTATGGAGCAGATAGCTGATATCTTCACCAAACCCTTCACAATGAGTAAGTATATTCACTTGCATACTCTTCTTGGGGTACAGGCTACATCAACATCACCTTCAAGGGGGCCTTCTAGTCTTCTTCTTCTTTTCTCTCTTTTTTGGGGGAGTTTTTTTTCTTACGGGTTTTCTCCTTTTCCTCCACTTTGTGAGAGTTGATTTGTACGTGGGTACCTCATCAGGCCATATTTCTAAGACTCAATTTTGTTTTCCCACCTAAGCTATGCTTAAGGGGGGGTGTTAGTGTAGGATATTATTTTCTTTATATTTATTATTATGGATTATTCCTACACTTGTATTTAGCTTGCTAAGGTGTTATTTTGTGGTCACTCAAGTGTCATAAATGAGGTAATTAAGGTGCACATGCACATCGGAAAATTGTAGTCAAATTGGTGAGTAAGGATACCCTTACCCACCAATATTGACATATGGAGCACACAAACCATTTGGTAAAAGTCTTATGTTCACATTGTCAAATGTCTTGGATCTATGCCTCCATTGTACCTATAAATACGCCTCTCATCTAAGCTAATTTTTAATGAGTTATGAATACAATATTATTATAATTTTTTCTCTATTTTGATTTCAATCTCATTAATGAAGTTCTTCTATGTTGGGAAATAAACCAGAAGCACACAATTTGATTACCAAACCAAGCAACTTAATATGCGGAAATTAACCAGATTCACCAAGTAACTAGAATTCAGAATAACACAGCATATGAGAGACAATACACAACTTGTATTAACACTTTATACAGAAAAGAATACAATAAAGAAGATGCCACTTCTTCTCCACCACCTCTTCAGAGGCTCGCCACACCTCAAGTGAATAGTAATTCTTCTCCCCAAAGCTCTCCCTCTCAGGTCCCAACACCCAACTCAAATACAGAGTTGGTGTTCACCTCCCGTGCTCCACGCACACCACAAGTGCTCCACGCACTCCACAAGCACTCCACGTGCTCCACAAGTACTCAAGGTACTTCAAGTAGATCTCCCATGAACCTGCAATAACCTGCACTTCAACAGACCATACTTATGGAAGGAACTCCCTTGCCTTCCTCTTGCTCTATCCGAGTACACACCTATACTCCAAGTAGATCCTGCCTGATACTGCTCCCTGTTGTGTTGCTGTCTATATGATCTTGCACACCTGCAAATCAAACAACGGTTCTGCTCACCTGTGAACCTTGACCTTGCACACACATACACCTGCAGATCAACGATCTTACTTACCATGTAGATCTCCTATATAGGCCATGCAACTGTGACCAAGATCCTACACTCCTGAAGAATCCTGTTGACTCTCCAAAACCAGCACCTACACCTGGTACTGTGGAACTAGGAGGAACACCCTTGCTCACCTCACACACAGAAGGAACAAACTTTGCTCAACTCAAACTAGAACACATTTCCAATACAACCATGAGTCTATTATATAGATCTCATCCAAACAATAATTAGACATCTAATTACAATAATTAGATCCGCAACTATGAGTCTAAAATTAGCACTCATCATGCAAACACTTGGTTCTTCAACCAACTGCCCGTAATTAACTCGCAGTCGAACCACACAGGCGACCGACGTCGGTCCCTGTCTGCCTAGAGGTGACCGACATCGGCCGATGTATGACCGACGTCGGTTGCTTCTCTCTGCTATCCTGCTGACGTCGGCTGATCAGACCGACCCCAGCTTCTCTGTAACTCAGCAACCTTCAGCAACCTCTTCTCCTGTTTGCATCAGTGAAGCTTTTAGCTCCACAACCTAACAATCTCCCACTTGGAGATAAACAGCTGCACTGTACCTGTACCTGTACCCCGTCTAATCTGTTTCCTGGTTTGTATCCCTCTTCAAGCTCCCACCTGAAGACAACCCACCACACATCCCATGGTGTACCACCTGTCATCCGAGTACCCTGCCACATCCGAACCTATAACACCTGTAGTGAAGTCCTGACCCTGCATAGCAACACCTACTGCCGGTCCCTCTCAAAAACCTGAGAACCCACTTCCCCGAATTGGCTCCTAACTCTGACAGCTCCCACTACATGGAAAAACTCAGGTCTATACTAGACCTCATGTGATTTCAGACACTGTACCTATCCAGCCCTTAGTGTGCTCCGGCTCTACATCCCGAACCTTGCCAACACCTGATTCACATCAGCGCCCACTGGAGACAAAATCTACCTGTGATCTCCATGTCTCCCATGTCAAAGAATTTCGCTGCTCCAAACTCCTCATGACATGCCACTGAAACTAATCTTACCCTTAGCTCAGCAAAACCCTGTATGTACAAACCTGCTATAGCAAAACATATCATCCACATACAGCAACAGAATGATGTTGCAATCATCATCCCCCTGGTAAGTCAAACCACAGTAGTTACCCTGACACTGACTAGAGTCATGCTCTGTCCTCCACCTGTCAAAACCTATACCACTGTCCTGCAGCTCTTCAAGACCATATACCTGGTCTTCCGTCTCACGTATCCATTCTCTCTATTCTTCTACTAAGGAATCCATTCATCTCTGTGCTTTCTTCCTGCTAGCAAACCTACCAAAAACACCTGTTTGGTTCTCCTCCAAGGAATCACATCCTCATCCATGCCAAGCTCACACCTGTTTCCTGGATCCTTCCTGCTATACAATCAGCAACGAGTATAAAGAAGAGGAACAATGAATTTGAGGGCCTACTTACGCTTTCAGTCCTCTGTATGGGTGTTTGAGACTCCTTGACAGCATGCTGTCCACCCAAAATTCGTTACAGCGACCGACCTCGGCCACCCCACAGTCTGCATCTGATCGACGTCGATTCTCATGCGTCTGTACCTGACTACCAACCTGCCAACACTGGTGTCCCTGCTACCGACGTCGGTCCTCCTGACCGACGTCAGTCTTACATACTGTCGACGTCGGTCTTCTGATCGACGTCGGTCTTATCCTGCCCGACACTGCCGGCTTCGGTCTGCACATGACCGACATTGGCACCTGTCTGTTCGACACCGGTTCCTCCTGACCGATGTCGGTACCTGTGTTCACCTGTGAGTGATGACTTTTTACCCACGAGCTTCTTTGAATCAAAACCCATGTCCAAACTGCTCTGCTCAGAAGTATCCAGCACCATCCACTGATTTCTGTCCGCCATCTCCTCCAAGAACACCAAGGCTTTCCAGTTCTTAAGCCTGTCAAATATATCTATCTTTCACTTAAGAACATGCATCTCCTTCCTGCTCATGTGACCAAGCCTACGAAGCCACGTCTCCGCAATAGAAGAAGAATCAGTAATATAAACAAGTAGATAAAGAATACCTGTTTTCTTACCACCAGCTAATTCAAGTGCATCCGCTGTGAGAGTTCTTGTGCATCTCTCATCACCCAATCTTTCTGAAGAAATTAGCCAAATCTCCAAACCTGGGACCTGCATGACCTTCATCAACACCTGTGTGTTGGCCACCTGCAATTTTAGCTTCACTTCCCCTTTGCCAATCCTTTGGCAAGGCTCACCAGCTCCTCTACCTGGGGCTGCATGGAAAGAGGCAACCGAATCTTTTATCCAAGATTCAACTTTATCCAAGAAACCTCCCAGAGCATCCTGTGCAACAACACCTGCTACATCTGCTTCTTCAGTTTCTTCATGCTGATCTGCTACCAACCAACAATATTCTTTTACCTGCTCTTTCTTTCCATAGGACCGTGAGTGACCATCTGTGCTTTTCAACTCCTCCATTTTTAGCTTACTTTCATCTACCATTGCTCTACTCCCACTCGATCAGAAACCCCTGAGAGTGACCTGTAACCAAACACAACCCTGCTTCCTGCAACCTTAGCTCTGATACCACTTGTTGGTATCAAGCTCAAGAACCTACAACCAAGGCTCTGATACCACTTGTTGGGAAATAAACCAGAAGCACACAATTTGATTACCAAACCAAGCAACTTAATATGCAGAAATTAACCAGATTCACCAAGTAACTAGAATTCAGAATAACACAGCATATGAGAGACAATACACAACTTGTATTAACACTTTATACAGAAAAGAATACAATAAAGAAGATGCCACTTCTTCTCCACCACCTCTTCAGAGGCTCGTCACACCTCAAGTGAACAGTAATTCTTCTCCCCAAAGCTCTCCCTCTCAGGTCCCAACACCCAAATCAAATACAGAGTTGGTGTTCACCTCCCGTGCTCCACGCACACCACAAGTGCTCCATGCACTCCACAAGCACTCCACGTGCTCCACAAGTACTCAAGGTACTTCAAGTAGATCTCCCATGAACCTGCAATAACCTGCACTTCAACAGACCATACTTATGGAAGGAACTCCCTTGCCTTCCTCTTGCTCTATCCGAGTACACACCTGTACTCCAAGTAGATCCTGCCTGATATTGCTCCCTGTTGTGTTGCTGTCTATATGATCTTGCACACCTGCAAATCAAACAACGGTTCTGCTCCCCTGTGAACCTTGACCTTGCACACACATACACCTGCAGATCAATGATCTTACTTACCATGTAGATCTCCTATATAGGCCATGCAACTGTGACCAAGATCCTACAATCCTGAAGAATCCTGCTGACTCTCCAAAACCAGCGCCTACACCTGGTACTGTGGAACTAGGAGGAACACCCTTGCTCACCTCACACATAGAAGGAACAAACTTTGCTCAACTCAAACTAGAACACATTTCCAATACAACCATGAGTCTATTATATAGATCTCATCCAAACAATAATTAGACATCTAATTACAATAATTAGATCCGCAGCTATGAGTCTAAAATTAGCACTCATCATGCAAACACTTGGTTCGTCAACCAACTGCCCGTAATTAACTCGCAGTCGAACCACACAGGCGATCGACGTCGGTCCCTGTCTGCCTGGAGGTGACCAACGTCGACCGATGTATGACCGACGTCGGTTGCTTCTCTCTGCTATCCTGCCGACGTCGGCTGATCAGACCGACCCCAGCTTCTCTGTAACTCAGCAACCTTCAGCAACCTCCTCTCCTGTTTGCATCAGTGAAGCTTTTAGCTCCACAACCTAACATTCTATTTGATTTGCATTTGCAGTTCATGTGTTTGATTCTATCAGTTGGATCTTGGACAATTATATCAAAAATAATAGTTTTTATATTTGATTTCCTTCACACATTCACCTAATGTATTAGAATAAATTGCATCCTTGGCTAGAATCATCATGATGAACCATTCCCAATCTTTATGAAGGATAGAAACATGACAAAAAGAAGCCATTTTGAAAAAGAATTCAACATTTACATTCCTTTCCCTTTTTAAATCATAATTTTGGATTGCTCTTACCCCATGTTGTGGCCCACTATGTAGATCCAAAAAAAATTTCAAAAACTTACAATGAACCTGGTGATGTATGCATTTATTGAAAGCATTAATGATGGAGGATATTTTCTCATCATATCTTGAAAAGCTCATTTCTAAAAATTTTCACTTTATGCTCCCCATTTTTGGTACCAAGTAATGAGCTACCCAAGAATCTTGAATGAAGTATTGCATTCCTTTACTAAAAATCAAAATGGTGGTGGTTGGAATCAACCATAAAGTGGTTTAAAATGCTTCAATAATATCAAGAGATGGAAGATTACTCTAATGTATGATTGTGTTTACTTGTTTGGCTACATACCAACTGTTGAGCTAGATGGAAATGAGTATGACAACAACTCTCCAACCCGTAATAGTGAATCTATTTTGAACACAACCTCCTTGAGTTCCCCTTCACACCATGTGATTGAAATTTCCTCAAAATTAGTCTCAAACTAACAATTAATCACTATAATGACTAAAACTACTTGCATGGTAAAAATTACATAAACATCAAATTATTTACCCACCTTCCATATCAAGTATTTCACTACCTCGGCAATGGTGACTTACTTCATAGCCTTGTCCTTATGTGTAGGACTTGACTCCAAGGCATGATTCATGGAATGTGAGCATTGACTCTCCATAACTTAATTGGAAGGCATGACATCCTTCATAGGATTCTTCACAAAGCTCTCTCCTATATAAATGTATGAGATAAAGAATGACTCATTCAAAATAGGAACATTCAATTCCTCAAATATCTTAACCTTCTTGTATCTCCAAAGATCACCTAAATCCTAAACTTTCAAGCAATTTGGAACTTGTATGAAAGGATTTATGTGTCCTTTGCCACTCAAAGTGTTATTCACTCTGTCACCATCTTTACTATGTTGTCCATGATGACCCCAGATTTATCATGATATACTATGAAGCATCAAACTTGACATATGATCATTTTGTCCAACAATTCCCAATGATTTAGTGGCCTCAAAAAGATCAATATTATAGTTTTCCAAGTCTATAAATAACAACTTATAATCTAATTTTACTGCATTACATCTTAAAAAATACATCTAAAGGGTGAATCATTACAAGCACACTAGGGTTTAAAATATTTTTAAAATTTGAGATGACTTGGGACTTTGGATCAAATGAATAAAATTCAATCAAGCTAGAGCTAATCAATATGAGAGAATATAATATAATTAACCCTAGAAAATTATATAAATTTAGGTTTTGAATTTATGTGAAACAAGATCTAACCCTAGGGAAGAAGGCACACAAAATTAGGGTTCTGTGAAACTTTAAAGAAACATGAAAAATAATTAATCCAAAACAAATTAATCTATCACAAAATGGAACAAGATCTAATCCTAAAAGGGGTGTAAGAGATTATGATTTCACCAAAATTAAATATCAATAAATTGATTTCAATCAACTTGTAGTACAAATATTCATACACACACTACTACATTTTGTGGGAATAACACCAACAATTAGGTCGAGTTAGCTTCACCAATGCATGTTATTTTTTGGCACAAAATACATTCATGGTACATAATAGATGCAAACTTGACACTAAATTTTAGCATAAAATATGTATTTGTGTACAAAATCACACTAAAATTAATAAAATAATAACAACTCACTTTCATTATCCTCATTTGAAAGTATAAAAAAATAAAACATTAACAACTATCGATAAGCCGTAGTCTAACAAATCCAACATAAAACCTTACATGACCTAATATTTCACACAAAATATTAACATATATTAAAAAAATTATTAAACCACAAGGCAAATGAGTGACATGGGATTTGGTGGTGGGGTTTTGCTAGAAAGGGTGAAGGAGAAGATTGATGGGTAGATGTGAATGATGAAGACTGGATGGAGAGAAACATAGCTTTACAAGTATAGTTGGGTCATATTAGGATTTTTGTGCATATCCTCTAATTTTTAGAATGCATATCTACAATGTGGTTGTGTGTGTTTTTTAGTTTTTATATTTTAATTATTTTTTATTTTTTATTGTATGTAGGCAAATGGAAGATATAAATGTTGAAGGAGAAGTCTAAAAATACTTCAATGAGGATGTGATTTGAGATGCTAGGCTTGAATCTTTCCCTAACAACAAGAAAAATAGGGGTTGGGTGTAGATATGGAAGTAAATCTGTGATCTACCATTTAACATTGGGTGTTTTATTTATTTATTTTTTAATTTTTGGAACATATAATAGAAACCCAAATGACATGGAAATTTTTTAGTTAATATGTACATTTGGTTGAAGATATAGAATATTTTACAAGGGGTTATGTAGTTATGAGGAGCATTTTGTTATTTAACAAGGGTTTCTTTGAATTGCAACCCTGAAATGGGTGAAGACATGTATATAAGAGTTTATACGGGTATTATGTTGTAAGATTAATGTTTAACACCTCCTTCAAGTGACCCTCTCCATAAAGAACTGGGCAAAAACTGCCCCCCCACCAATATATATATATATATACAAAGTCAATGTAAAATTTATAATCACTATTTTTTTGTTGTTTTAAATTTTATTTGTCGCATGGAAAGTAATAAATTTGTTTCAACTTTTTGTGACACAAACTTATAGAATTAAAAATGTTTAGTTGTATTGACCATGAGTTGAATTTGAGCAACCAAAATTGATGCAAAATCTTAATTTTTCCAAGTTTAGAAACACATAAAACCATCGATTTCCAACACAAATTGAGAGGATCCTTCTGAAACAATTAATGAAAATACATGAAATAACAAATTTATTTAATGAAAATACACAAAATAATAGATTTATATTATTAGCAAAAACACGGAAGGGATTATTTGATCGCAGGCCACTTCGAGGGGACAACCTCCTTTGAGCAACCTCAATACAATAAATTCATGGATGCATTCATTGACCTCAACACTTACTTATATACTAAGTCTAATCTAAGCAACTACTACTTCTCATGAATGTGGGATAAAACAAATTGCTCATGGGATGGATTACAAAACATATGTGTCCATAGCAACTAATATACTAACAAAGTAAAGAGAAGGGGTAGCATGGGTTCCTAATACAACTTCGAGAAAAAATATGGCACAAATTGCATGTAGTATAGTAATGTTAACTAGGCCTAAAATAGATACAGAATAATAAATTAAAATTAATTAATTATCTCAAACTAGAAAAATAAAGACAAGTTTAGGGTTTAGGATTGAATATTGAGAGATCATGTTATAATCAACAAATTCCAACAATGAAAACAAGGGTTTTTTAGCAACACAATAAAAACCTTGTAAACTTGTGACAAATAAAAGAGTTCGTCCAAGTCATCAAGTCCCACTTTTGGGATGTCCAAACTGTGCACTTGACATTTTTGATAAATTTTATATAGTCAAAATTTGTTTTGATGACTGTGTTTGTTGGATTTGAGGATCCCAAATCCCACTCAATTTTTTGAAATTTTGATTTGACTATTGAGAAAACAAATTTCTTATTTTTATCCTAATTAAATAGTTAGATTGAAAAATTGTAACAAAAACATCACATATTTTAAGGCATGTGTTATAATAAGGAATAATTGAACTATCTTGATATTTGTTAGGGTCCTTAATATTATACAATATTGGAAAGAACATTCTAATAATTATACAAATTTATCACTTAAGCAACCCAATACAATACAAAATATTATTAACATGAACCTCAATGCTATAATGAATCCTCTAATAATTACTGAATATGTTTGTAAATACTAAATAGATTATTGCGAATAATAATAATAATAATAATAATAATAATAATAATAATATCTTGATTTCAAATTGAAGTTTATTGGTATACAAACAACCAACATGCAATCACAAGAAAATGAAAAAAGATAAAACAAGGTCACATGAGGGAATGGACAAAAGGGCTAGAAAGAAAACTGTGGTATCCATACACTTATGCTTCTAGCATGCTAGAAACATGATCTAACAGAAGGAATAGAACAGTGGGAAACTTAAGGAAAGGGGTGGTGACAGCTAGGGACCATTGAAAGTCAGTGAATTTTCCAGTAAAAAAAATGTTTAGGCTCCATCGCTCGTTAAAAAAGGTAATGGAGAAGCGTAAGATTTGCTACCATGCAATTTTGCTTGATAGGTAAATACCCACCGCATTTCTTCAAAGCCTTTCATGACATGCTGCCCAAGGAAATATGCATAATTTTTCATGCATATTTGTTTTAAATGTTCCATAAGTTGATGTGCCTACCTTCTTCTACCATTTATTTATTTATTTATTTATTTTTGCAAATGCCAAATGATTGTAGGCATTCATCTTACAGCCGACAATCTGGTCAAATTTCCCTCATATACTTCGAATTTCATAGAAAGCATTAAAAATGCATTGCTATTGCCGTTTGACTCTTGAATGAAGGCCAACAAGTCGCACGCATGCAAAATTTTCAAAAGGGAAATTTGAATTATATTTTGAGTATATGTTGGTGAAACTAAAATTCTATATGTGGCGCTTGACAAGCGTTGGGAACATTCTGGACACTTATGGGAGTTCACTTTTGTGGAAATCTGGTCATATGACTATGTTCACCTACTTCTTTTTTTTCCTTTCATCATTTTTATTTTAGGTTTTATAATTCATGATATATGTGATAATTTTATTTTTTATTTATTTATTTTTTGATTGGTAGGGGAGATTTTAATGAATGTTGTATCAATACAAAAGTCAACAAAAATTTTGATTCATTCCATCAATAATAATTAACATTTATAGCCTTGTCTCATTAAGTATCATTTCATTTTTATTGGGTTTACTAATAACAAGGACTCACATCACTCTCTAAAATGCACACTGGCACTGGATTCGCCACATCACACTCCAAAATGCAAGTTGGCAAGTAACTTAAGAAAAGTGCATGTGATCCCACTTCCATATCCCATGTTTCACCATTGCAATCCCCTATTTCATCATTATGTGACTTTTACCATTGCCATACCCAATAACACTACATTCTTTGATGACCTAAAAGTTTGACAATGTTACAATAAATATGTAAATACTTCCAAAGTTTGTTATTATTTTTCTCATTTTCTATGTGTTTCTAGATTTATCATAAAGGTTGAAATTTTCACAAGTTTACAAGAAATTTTATAGATTCAAGCGAAATCTATTTCTATAGTACATTTACAAAGCAAAAAACTGGGATTACAATAAGATCTTGTGCATATTTAAAGTATGTTAAAGGTTAATATATTTGTAGGCTTATAAGAACATTTTAGCTTCAAGCTTGTAGGTTAAAATACAATCTATTCATTCATATCCAATGATCTTAAAGATTCAAATATCATAGAGGGCAAGCCTTCAGCGTAATAGGCAATCCGTTCAAAAATATTCACTATACAATTTTAAAAACCTTAAGGCTTTGGGATAAATACATTTGACATTACAGATGGACAAAGTTATTGGTTAATATGAAGCTTTTAGGTGCTCATTTTTGTCATTTTTTATGCAAAAGAAAGTTTGTGAGTGTTGGATAAGCTTGTCCTTGCCCTACCCAATGTGTCATGTGTTTCGGTAGTAAACAAGGACAAATTTTGCTCTAAATACATACAATTGTGCTTTCACAATAAACCATTTTTAATCACAGGTATTGTTGAGTATATATTCACTATAGTGGAGGGTTTAAGGCTTTCTATCACACTAATTTGTCCATGCAATTGCATGATTTGTTCAACCAAAAAGTCTAAATAGACATATTTATCGGCAAATCATAGTAGGTTTTTCAACAAGATTATGTACCATTGAGTTTGTACCAGACATTGTAACTCACCTATTGTCTTCAAATAAAAACTTGAATTCAAAATAAATAATAATAATTCCAATTGGTTATTTCTTTGAATTAAAAAAATTAATGTGTTAGTTTAGGTCAAGCTCAAATTGCTTATGAGATGTGGTGTGTGACAAAATAAAGCTTAATCATTGTTTTAAAAAGCCAATAGTTGTGCATGTTTGAATAACAAATAGGTTATAATTATAGGGTTGTAGTAAAACTTTGAAAATAAATTTGGTATAATGCCTATAAGTAACATTAAGGACATACGAATAAACTCAAAGATTTAGATCAACAATGGTAAGAAAATAACATATGGCTTCCCTTCCCCTAATTCATATTATAAAAGAGTTTTTATTGGAATTGGTTTTAGGTATTAATACACTAAAATTACAGATGAACTCAATAGTATACTGAGAAATGGTATGGATTCAACCTTCAACTACAGTTATAGGAGTGGATTTTTTATGTCCTCACTACTTAGCTAAGTATTTGGAAGCGATAATCCCTCTTACCAAAATGGTAAAATTCAACCTCCTTCACGCTAATAATTCTTACTAAAAATATGAATGATGCACCCATGCTGGGAGTGACATCTACTAGACTAGATATCATAAGTCATGTATCAACTGATAGACCACCAAGTTCAAGTTTACTGAAATTTACAAAATATCTGGCTGCCTTTCCTCAGTTTTAGATTTTGAATCTAGCCTATAAAACATTGAGTTCATGATTCATCTCCAAATTGAGTGCACCCATGCTGGGAGTGACATCTACTAGATTAGATATCATAAGTCATGTATCAACTAATAGACCACCAAGTTCAAGTTTACTGAAAATTACAAAATATTTGGCTGCCTTTCCTTAGTTTTAGATTTTGAATCTAGCCTATAAAACATTGATTTCATTATTCATCTCCAAATTGTAAACATATATCTAAATTTCATCTTTCTCCTTTAGTGTCATAGCCATGTACTTCATTTACTTCAATACCTTCTTCTCTTTTTTTATTAGTTTACCTTATTGAACCTTCAAAAAAATTACAAGTTCAATCCTTTGTTCCATTAAGGGATTTATTTCTCTGATCTCATAAATAATAATTATGTAACCCTATCATGTTCATGTTCCCATTGTACCTAGTTTTCCTTTGTTATTGTTATTTTTATGTTTTATGTGTTTTTAATAAATACAAATGAACTCTTTTTTACATTTTTAAAATAACGTGAAGAAGTTAGATGCTTGAATCCTTACTTAGTATTTCCACTATAAAAATTTCCTGCATGTCCCTCTTTCCTCTTACATCCTATGTCTAACCAAAATTGCATCTCCATGTGTCGTGCAAAGATTTATTTTTTTATTTCACAAATACTTTATTTTATAGTGTATGGCTCATTCCAATTCACGTGCTCTAAAAGAAAGAAAAAAATAAATAAAGAAGAATCTTGGTTCAAAAAATGAAGTTATAAATTTATATTTTCTCCTCAAAAGTCTAAGATCATGCAAAAATGAGAATTCAAAAAAAAAAATTCAAAAAATCATTTTTATAAAGAAAAGTAAAATGGATTTGACACCCCTAAAAATCCACCACTTCACTAAACAATGGAAGTATACAACCAAATTATCAACTTACAAAAATAAAATATTAAAACAAGTGTATAAACACATCATACCAAAATACCAAAAATGAAATAGCAAAACTAATAATAGGTGGAGCTTACAGAATAAATATGCCAAATTTTTGAAATGAGAAATTTTATTTTGGTTTCCTCAAATCCTCCACTTTACTTAAAAATGATTTATAGAAATTTAAATTGCATGCCCACCAATCCAACAAACTCTCTATTAAATGTGCATCATTGTTTGTGCACTTAGCCTATTATCATGCATTATGGTTGAAGAGCCCATTTGAGTAGTTTGAAGTTTCAAATTTTTGTTCAAGTTTTATAAACTTCCTTTCATTTTCATTAATTTGTGTGTTAGCTCATTAACATATTATTCAGCTTATAAAAAAGTTGTTCAAATAGTTAATGTTCTAAAACTACCATGCTAACTCATTAGATTTGCATTTGAATATAAAATTATTATTGAGACCCATCATTATTATCTATTCACTCATCAGGTGTGGTTGCATGTATGCAAATATTGAGGTCAGTCTATTCCTTAAGCAGGTATAAACAAACCAAAATTCTATATCAAGCTATAAGGGTAAGACAGGGAACTAAGAGGTGTGGAATAACCACCAAGTGCATAGCAAGAGGTAGACAATGTGAAATGAGTGTTGTAGTGTATCATTTACAATATGAAGATGTTGATATGGATTTTTTATAGTGTTCATGATTATAGTCTCATTATGATCAGCCATGATTTTTAATTTTTTTAACATGGATTTAGAATGAGAAAATTGAATTCTTGAGGGACTCTCCAATTAAGCAAAGCAATGATAAAGTGTTCTGAAAACAAACATAATGATGCCAATAGGAGCTATCCTAATAACACACTTTACCATAATATAAAATTACCTATAATGATTGTTAAATTATCTTGAACCCGCCTTTAAAGTGTTTCTAAGCATGTAGAATCCTAAATACATGTCATACATTTTTTGTTATACCACCTACCAATATTTTCATTTACCTTGTGTTCATAATGGTAAGCATGTCCTTAACCCATAATTTCCCCACTTAATCCATATAAAATTACATGTCATACATATTTTTTCTACCATATATTAATGATGTATTACTTCCTATGTTAATGAATAAAATCCTATCCTTATCATGGGCTTTTGGTACAAAATCCACCATGCAAAATTTTTCTAGAAACCACCTTACTTTCCCCACATATCTTGAATTGCTTCAACTAATTCTAATTGGAATAGTTCATATACAACTTCCCATTCAGTCTTTCCATGACAATATTGTTAGGTATGTATTTATTTCAAATAGTTCATTTACCACTTTGCATTGAGCCTTGCTATGGTATAATTTTTAGATAAGAACATTCTTGATATACAAGCTCAGATTTATCTGAAGTTCCAAATGACTCACCAAAAGCAAAGATGAAGCTCATTTTCTTGTCCAAATGGGTGTTCAAAACTCCTATCTTGGCTAACCATAAAAGATGGTCAAAGAAGAAGTAAACCATTTTTCCTCCATTGAAAAGCATTGTTAAAGTTTGGAGCTTCCAAACTAATGAAGTGCCTAATGTATTTACAATATTCAATTCCACTAACAAGTTCATGTTCACATGTAATCTATGTATTAAAGCTCTAAAATACATTAATAGATTGAATAGCCTAATATGGGTGGTGCCCTTGACTTTTTCATTTGGCGTATAGGTCCAAAACCCTTTTGTACATATATGCAGTTCACAAATAGCCAATATTTAGATAACTATGGTTGAAATGTTGACTGTAGGTATAAATTTAATAACTTCATAATTATGTCTTAACTGTAAGCATATATGTTTGTGATATTCAATATGCATTGTATAGCTTATTTTTAGTATTCAAAGGGGGTTAAATGGAATAGTACATGCAAAATAATATTTTGAAGGCAATAAAAAATGATGAAGCAAAGGGGGTGTTGTCATCTTGCTTTATTTTGATATGTATGAATGACTAGTGCATGTGTATAAATTAAGTAATTTAAATTCTTATCTTTTGATGTTTTTACATTGTATTGTTAATATTTAAAATGTGTGCAACCAACATGTGCATTTATTGGTTTGTTCTTGGTGGAAAGGAAGGGCTATTTATATCCACATGTTATTGAGTTTTGATAACACAATCATAAGGTAGTATGGTAGATTATTATCCAATGAGGTTTTTTTACATTGTTCCCATTACCTTTCTTTGATAGACAAGGTTAGCTTATGTTTTTACTTATGTGAGAAGAGAGGTATTTCTGTGGATATTGATGGTGATGTTTTTGTTACAAAGATGAAAGGGGAGAGGAATGTTAAATGAGGTATTTCAACTAAACTACACAAGGATGCCACATTATTGAATGGTTTTTTCCATGATATTGACGTCCATTGTTCAAGCGAGTCTCTCTAATGAGGATCGTCATGGGAGGAATGAAACTAAATAAGATAACTAATTATGGATGAGTTGGGCATGCCTAATTTAGAATACGTGCCTATAGAATAATATTTTAATACTTTGTCCAATTTAGGAGTGCATGACATTGTCACTGATGTGCAACAATTTTCATTTCTTCATAGTATAATGTTCATGGTTGTTTTTTAGTCTTACTCTCCATTATTCTTGTTGAGGTGATATAAATTTGATTCAATGTTAGAAGCATTATTTTGTGATAGATGTTATATTGTAGTCGAAAGACAACAAACTTTTTTTGATGACTACATGATGTAATGTTTTATCTATAACTATCATGGGATGCATTATAATTACGCAAAAATGAGTATGTTTTGTAATGATATCTTTATTATAATGTCATTATGAATATATTTCATATTCCTAATTATCAAGTATTCGATGTGTAAACATTGTTTACATTTGTATAAACAAAATTAGTGTTAAAATTTGTTTTACTGTTATTCATTTATTATTGTTCATAGATTACAATATTTTATCATTCAAAATGTTTATCAAGTATTGGTTAAATGAAACATTATTGTTGTACACTAGAATAAATGGTGAAAAGGTGGGATAAAATTGTGTATCTTTCACTGTAGAAGCCAAGTGAGGGTACGTTTGACTACAACAATGTCAAGTGGGAAAATTTTCCTGACATTAATGAAGAAAACTTATGGGTTTCTTGGGTGGATGGTGATAGGGTTGAAAACTTTTTGAAATAGGAATTAAGAAGGAAGCTATTCCCTACAAACTTTTCATGTCACATTGCACGAGAAAATACATGTTCTTGGCAAGCAAAACAAAATCAGCACTACCTTTGAATATGTCATGTAAGTGACCTCCCATTTTAGATAGCAAGTGGTTGTGTATTTGTATGTTGATATTTTCTATTCATATGTCATTTTTGTAGCATATTTTTAATTTCTATACACTTGATATGTTTAACAAATGCGTTTAGATATTGGTGTACATATGGGCCCAAGGATTTATTGTAAATCAATGTTTCACCAAAAGACAAGTTCGTACTGTTGAAGATAGGAAAAGGTAGTTGATCAAGCCAAAAAAATATAAATTTTGGCTATTAGTGTCATTTTAGCACACTCCAAATGGTCATTTGACTTGTTCATGTGTTGCTCAAATACAACTAGGTAGAACACATAAACATTCAAGTCAATCATTTACATGACCAATAGTATGAATAATTCAATGGGAAGAAATATTTTTTTTACTCCTTACATTAGCCCCCAACTGAATGAATGGGTTCATAAGCTACTATTGTTGTGAATGTTGATTGATTCCATCCATATTAAACACTACAAGATGGTACATTTAAAACTTGTAATGTTCAATAGTGAAGCACAAGGAGATGATTTCCTAAGAAAAGATTATATATAAAATAAAGAACATCAAATCAAGGAGGTAAAATATGTGTATAGTCCCAATGATGCATAAAATGTTTAGGAGTGGGCGTTGGCAAATATGACAAGTGGTTTGTCTATCAAGGTTACAATGGGGAAGAGATTAATGGGGATTGGTAAATCCATTTCATATTGGGAATCCAACTCCCACAATAGCTAGAATGGTTGTTGAGATTTGTAAAGTGCAGCTTATTGGTGATGGAATCAACATTCAACATGAATGCAATGCAATTATGTTTTTAATGATTATAATAATAGTTGATAATATAGATATTTCTTAACTTGCAAGCTCACTTGCATTTTGTATTTTTATATAATTCTAATTGTACATGTTAATAGTGTTTGATTCCAAGCTCCAAAGAGTACCCATTACATGGGTGATTATGTCACAATCATGTACTAATGACATCAATTGATGGATGTAAATAATTATACAAAGAGCACATTTGAAAGATAGAGTGGAAAATTAATGCTTTCATTGTAGCCAATGCTGCTACAAAGATAAAATCTATTAGGTAAGTATTTATTATTTATATACACATTATGAAGTTCATATGTTAAATTTCATAGATACCATTGATGCTATATTAAAAAAAACTTAAAATCAATCTTTTTATGCAGGGAAACATTCAATTGTGAGATCTATTTATGCAATTGGCATGTGCATCATGCATGGCTAAAGAATTTGATATCAAAGGTGAAAGAAGATGATGTAAGATGCACAATGTTTGGTAAACTAGGGCACATAATGCATTGCTACACCAATGAAGACATGGAAAATAGGGATTCCAAAAATTTTGTACACAAGTATCACTCCACACAGGCCAATTTTATTGAATATTAGGAGCAATATTGGCTTGATAGGGCTAGAATGTGGTTATGATGTTGTCTAACCTTCCTCATGATGGGCAAGAAATAAATCAACCATAGAATGTTGTCATTTGCATTTCACAATTCATTTCTTGAGCATAATACACACTTTTTCACATTATAGGGGGATTGGTTAGTTTAATAATTAACCTCAGTAGTTACATATATTATTGGTGGATAAAAATATACAAGGATAATGGCTTCTATAGGAACTTCAAAGTAGAGAAACTTGAAAATGTTTCATTGGTCAAGGCTTTACAGATTCCAAATTATCATGTCATCTTCCACAATAGTGACCCTCATACAACCTAGGTGCACAGTTTGATAGACGAGACATTGTATTATCATGTCTCTACTACGATTCCATCCATGTCAATATACAATTAATTTTTTTAAATACAAGGCTACACTTGTAAACATGTGATTAAGGTGAAGTTAATGATAATGAGTATAATATAGGTGGTTGTATATAACATAGAGGATAGTGTCAGTGAGCACATCAACAACATTGATATAGAGTAAAATGTAATCTTTATTTCTAATTTTATTTTATTTGTTTACATGTTTATGGGGAGTCTCAATTGGCTAATACATTTTCAATGCATAGTGCATAGGTAGTGTAGTAAGAATTTCAAATGAAGGTGAAGTAGGTATGGATGTATGAGGATCCAACTCTCTAGATGAAGTTAAATTGGTTATGGATATGTGATAATCAAACCCTATAGATGAAGGTGAAACAACATTTTTGATAGATGATACTGAAAACTAGTTGAGGGAGGCTGATAATATAAGACATTTCTCTACTCGTACTCATTTGGTTTTTTTCTCAGCATTTGTAATAGGATGTATTTCATTATATGAATAAAATTTTCTCAGTGCTAAAGTTGATTAGGTCTATAACCTTGATCAATTGAGCATGAGATATTTTTTATAAATGTGTCATAGTAGATCTACAGTTAAAACACTATCATTAGTTAAAAACTATATGGTAGATATTTACAAGGTGTAGAGTAGTAAGGTGATATCAAGCATACAACACTTGATGGCTCTTCTATTCAAACAAGTGCATGATGAGCATGATACTTCCCTTTGTAGAGAGAGAATTCATACAAATAATGAATTTAAGAAGACATCATAACATGTCATAGGAGATAACCCTTTTTGTTGAACCCTTCTCATAAGAATCACAAAGGAGAAGTTTGGAATGATGATCTAAATAGGACAAAAAAGTGAGATAAAGATAGAGATAATGCAAATAATGTAACTTGATTACACCCCTGTGTTGGCTACAATGATAAGTCATTGTAAGGTTGTACATATTGTATATGATATCTATGAATGTCATATACATTTTTCCCTATACTAGACAAGTCTGATTTTTCATGGCATGATACCATTGCATTGTAATTTTATAAAGTGCTTATAATTTTTATAATTACTTATTGACTCTTTTCATCATGTAGACAAGTGATTGTGGCCTCATTTTTATTTTGAGATCTATGAGCCATAGAAACATTTCATGTAAAACTAAAATGATCATAAATAGAAACATAAATTTTACTTTAAGACATGTTTTCTTGTTTGTCTTCACATGTGATATAACTACATTTATGTTCCAATGGGCAACATGTAGTTCAACACTTTCATTTTCACCTTCTAACTTGGATTCGGCATCCACTAAGGATTTATTTATATCAAATTTTTAAGATTTATTATGTTCATCACAATTATGGTGTTATTATTTAGAGTACATTAAAATTATTAATATTTGAAAGAGTTTTTTGGGATAAAATGCTCAATAATGTTGGACAAGTTTTTCATTGTGTAGTCAATTTGTTATATGCTTTGAACTATGTAAAATAATCCTCCCTCACATAATGTCACAAACATATAAATGCTTTAATAAAATAGGGTTCTAACAAATAATATTATAACCCACATTATAGATTTGCAGTTTGACATCAATTCATCTTGCTAAAGGTGCCAAAAGGATCAAATAGGTCTATAGTTCATTGAGTAATTTCAAGATCTCAAAGTACCAACAAGGTCATAGAAGCATTTAAATGGTGAGGAAAAAAGGATTTGATAGGGTCATAGAAGTGTTTAAATGATGATAAAAAGTGTTTCAATGTAATTTTAGATGGTCGCTGGGGCAAGGTTTGTAGCTTTATATGTTATAGTTTGTTCATATGTAATATGCTTTGTATTTAAGGAATAAGAACTTATAATCATACCCAAGATGCTTAGCATTTGAGAAAGAACCTAAAAATTAAAAAATCCAAATTTCATTATTGATCCATTCTACAAAACTCTGGTATATGAGGTGTATTAGCATAAACAATGGTTTATGACCCAACATATCTCAAAAAAGATACGCAATGTCATATTTGTTATAGGTTGACCTTACTTGAAACCCAACACCACATACATTTCTAGTTATGCTTTGTGAAAACATATATTATAATATCTAATCTAGAGTGAGATCACTTACAATAACCTAAACATGGGGAATCATAATTCTTCCAATGGTATTTTTCATCATGAAGTATTGTAATAAGAACATGAATAAAAATATTAAAACTATTATTGAAACAAAATTGTTTATTATCAATATTTTATTTAAGAAAGGTTTCATGGATGGCATTGAACTCTGAAATGTCTAAAAGGATCTAAAAACCATTTAAAAAATGCATCCATATAATAGTATATAGATAAAATCTAAGGATGGTTTGTGTTGGACCTGTAGTGGGTTGAACAAAAATAAAAACTATGGAGATATCACATGAAAAACTAAATGGAAAAGAGATTATAATTTCTCATCAAATAAGGTGCCTTGGGAAGTGCATTCATAATCTTGGTTGGGTTAAGAATAAAGATATGTTTCAAATGTAATGGTCTATGCTTTTAGATCTTGAAGTTATATAGACAATAGATATTAATATATGCACATTACTATCGGAAGGGCCTAACTAAGATTTCTCTCCTCAAAAAAATAAATTTAAATATGAAAGGCATAGATCTTATTGTATATGTTATGGATCTTCAAGATCTAGATTCTTATTTACATCAATAAATATATTCCAAATGTAAGAAGAAACCTTTGTTGGTTAACAAAAACAATGTATATTATTTTATGCAATAGGTAACATTTAGTATTAGGACTCCCAATCAAATCTTACATTGTTGCAAACTTTATAAATGAATAAAACAAAATTCTAAATAAAAAAGAGCAACCGTGAAAGACACTCACATCAAGTAAAGGAATTGTTATCCATTATGATTAGATGGAAAAATACTCAGTCCAAAGGTGTATACATAAAATGATACTTGAATGCAAATGTAAAATACAACACATTCCAAAAAAATTTAAATTCATAGGACCTAAAATGGTGAGTGATCTTTGTGTAGTAGTACAACATAAAGAGTTCAAAAAGCAACAAAATAATGTTAAAAACTTGCAAGTAAACTCTCCAACCTATTTTATAACATGTAACATATTATATGTCCAAAGAATTGTTCAATACCATTGTTATAAATTTATCTTAGACCTTTGGCTTCAGAATGAAATAAAAGGATTGAAACATGCAAAACTGAGAAACATATAGTGAAAACTCTAGGGCTTGAAGCAACATTTTCAATGAAACTATGAGTTTGTACATTTATATCTATATTTACTAAGAAAAATACAGTGATATCCATTTCTTAAAAACTATTCTATTTAAGCACAAAAGACAATTTGAAGCATCAAAAATCCCAAAAGATGAAACAATAATATCTTAGCTCACAATTAGAAAACCGTGTTATATTTTCCATTATCATCTTATCATTAAAAGATACCTTATAAATAGTGATAAGAAAATGGGTTACATTTGTAAATTATTGTGTATTACTCCATATTTGTGTGAGACTAAACATGTTTTCAAAAACAATTTTCCATTTTGATCATTTATTAAGTTAACCATTTACCACAAAGAATATTTCACGTGCCATGACCAGTATTGTTGCAACCATTTAATTAGATAACTAAATTCACCATCAAATAAAATTTTATTCGTGTTGCAACGTCATGTGACATTAAGAACATAAAAAATATGGATTTTTGTAGGAGTTACAAGCACATGTTGAATCATTATTTGTGAGGAGTTACAATAGTTTGAATGTAGTTTTAGATGGTCATTGACGCAAAACATGGCATACAATCATTGAGGCATTTTGTCAAAACATTTGCATGCCTTCAACTTTGGTATATAGACATCCTATCAAATTATATCAGAGAAAATGAGAAACAACCATCAACCACTTGATAAAACAGACAAGGGAATTTCATAAAAGCATATATGATTGTTTTAATTCACTCCAAGGGTGAAGAAGGATGAAGAGATAGGGTTTGATCAATCAATGAAGAGTGAAAACTTGTATCACAGGTTTGGATACATCAGCATAAAGGTGATATAAATCCTATAATAATGAAGTTGGTGACTTTCAGATCTAATCATTATTCCATATTAGACACCTGCATCATAGTCAGACACTAAATCGATGATAATGCCAATATTTGATAATACTGTTTGTAATCATAGAAGTACAATTTCTAGAATTTAACAACCGATCTATAATATTGATCTTACATACTTTACACATATTTCTAGTCTAGATCTACTTGCTAACATTAAACCATGTAGGTATTATTTTTAATTTATTGCAATATCTTTTGAAATAGCTTTACTTTACTGTTTTTAGCAATTTGTTTTATAAATTCAAAATATTTTTTTATCTAAATTTCATATTAATTTGATTACTATAAATTAGTTTATTACCCTTTTGATTTAACTAGTTGTATATTCTTAACCCTATATCTACCAACATTTCAATTTTAAGGTTAAAGACTTATATAAATATTAAAATTAGTTTCCGTATTGGATTAAGGCTCCCTCTTCCATATTTTTGTACATTTTAATAATAGTAGTTATAATTGATTTTTTATATCATTAATAATTATGTCAACCATTAACATTACTATTGACACAGATAAATATTAATCATGTCAATAATGTCCATATTTTTTTGCTGACTATGCCAAAGTGCAATGAAGAGTTTTTACACTCATAATTGAATATAAATATATAAAGTTGATCTCCATCACAAGCATTGTGTTTGTTTCTATTCAAAAATAAAGGATTTTTGAAGTAAACATTGGGTAAGTTTTATCCCTATATATTTAAGGCAAATTATTGGATTTATCTTATGGTAGCCCTCCATGGAATTATGGTGAGGTGAGTTGTAGGAGTTCATTTGTTTCTAATTAGATTATTCATCATCTAAGTCCAAGAGTTAGATAATAAAGTAATTAGATTAAGATTCATAACATTTTTATTTGGGTGTTAGAACAATAATAATACCTATCCAATGTCATGTCGATAGAGTAGAAAAGGGTTCAACAAAGAAGATATATACATTATTCTTATGGGCTTACATTTTGAAATCATTTGAGAATTTGGTTTCCATAATATTATTATCTTGTGCTTCATTAAGCATATTTCACTTTTTTATTTTTTTGATATCAACAACCTTATATTTCTTAGGGAATACGTTAAGATCTTTTCTCTTCATATTTTACACATCATCAGATAGAGCACAAAACTTTCAATTATTACATCTGTCTCTGTTAAATGATTTGATTGATATCAAAGAGTCTCTTTTAAAATAAATTGAGATGTTTTCCTCATTTTTAATCTCTTAAAAACATTAAAAAATTTATCATAATTATTTTTTTAATTTTGTGGTGTTGGAATTTGGAAAAAAATCCTAATAATTCTTCTATCATTTTTATAACAATGTTAGGATTACATATAAATTCCTATCAATTTAATTTTATCTTGAATTTAGTAAGTAAAAAAGATTATCTATAAATTTCTATTAATTTAATTTTATCTTGAGTTTACTAAGGAAGGAGGACCAAAACTTAAAATTTGACCTATCAATTATGTTTGAAAGATTTTGTTTCTTACCCTGATATATCAATTATATTTGAAATATTTTGTTTCTTAGCCTATGTTAATAATCCGAAAGGTGACTATTGCCTTCAGTCTTCTCTATCTAGTTATTAATTTTTGCCTCCCTCACCCAATTAAAATTTATTGATTTTTGTGCTAAAAATGTATGAACAAATAACCTAAATAAATTACACTTTGTTTAAGCTCTGATATAAAATAATATTATTCATTAAGCTGTTGTGATTGGATTATAAAAAATCATCTTATTAAATCTTTCGAGTAAATCGAAGGCACAAGATGCTATCAATGTCAGGTTTCCTGGTTGTAATCCTTTATGGCTGTAGCTTGGATCTGACAGAATGCATGAGACATTTAATTCCTCTTGCATTACTTGTCCCTTCACCGTGAAATTTTTATTCGGTTTCCTCTAATTCTGTCTTCAACATTTTTGATAATTACCAATATCATGTTTCCAATGTAGTGGCATGCGCTTGACAGTACATATATCCTTTGATTTGCATGAAAGATTACCCGCACTGGTTTTGGGTGTCAAAATACAATTAATTTAGAGATTGAAATAATAAACTTGGTTGGGGATCGACTCAGAAAATCATCCTTTAGGTACTTAACTTGATTAGTTTGTCCTCCTAACATGCTTCAACAATTTAAATAACTCAAGCTTCAAATGAATTAAAGGGAGGGTTTAAAAAAAGCTTGGTGTTGTTTTGTTCTCCTCAGGCAAGTGGTTATTCCATCTTTTATCATTCCTCCATGTTAATTTTGGAAATTTACTAATATCCTGGTTCTTGTTTCCAGGTCCCCAAGTTAACCAATGAAGCATAAATTGTGTAAGAGGGATTCCGGCTAATAAATTAAATAAAATTTAATCCCCTTCAAGCGGAATGACACAAATCGCTTGGAATCATCGGAGATGCAATTTATGATTTGAAAACAAAGCATATATTTGCAACTTACAAAGGATTTGGCCCTACATTCTTGCAAGGTAGGCTTTCACTTTTTTTTTCTTATTTTGATTTTCAATGAATTTTTTATCGGAAAGCTGATTCAACGAGAGATTTATCACATTTTATCTACAATTACTCAGCAAATATAGTTTATTAGACCTTCACAATGTCCTGCTTCACCTCTTAATTTTAATTATTCATGCTTCTTAGGGCAGAAATGAAATATTAATGTTTTGTTTCTTCTTAGACCAGAAATGGTAGGGTTTGAATGCCCTATATTTCTAGGCAGAGAAAATCATCACATGGAACATTGATTGATTCAGAGGTGATTATGTGAAATAGTGTTATTTGTAACATTATATATTGCAGAAGATCGGCACAATGCAGGTTACAGTGAGACAGGCTGCTCAATTTTGTTCCCTCTCAAATGGTTTAGCAACTTTGGGATTGCATTATGCTTTCCCTCTCCAAGAAGCTAATTCTTCTGGTAAGATCAATTCCATTTATATACAAGAAGATTATGTCTATTCCATTAATATACAATAAGATTAGGTCATGAAGATTTTTTATTCCTAAATATGAGACTACATCATGATGCACCCTGTAAACACCAAATGCATAAAGATTTAGGTGGCTTAAGCGGATAGGACTTCTCAAGTAATTATTTTTTTTTTAATTTTTTATTTTTTTAATTAAAATCTTTAGGAGTTTGATATATTTTTTTTTCAATGAGCTAGGGAGCTCCACTATGAATGAGTTTGATGTGGTATTTGGGCTTGGGTGACATTGCACCTTGGATTTAAATGCAATTTCAACATTTAGCATGCTTTTTAGGAATTTAAACCAAAGGGAATTTTAAGATTTCTTGGATCTTCTCGATTTTGTATTTTGTTTTAATTGGTAAATTAAAAATTTTATTTAGTGGGTTATTTTATGTATGGGACTTGTAGCTAGGCTCATTTGTTTTGAACTTCGTACTTATAATTAGATATTGTATTTTATCTAATTTTAACATTTAAAATGTCTTATAATGGTTTCAACTATAGTAAAGCTCGTGACATTCAACTTGGATTTTTGCTTATTTGATCTTGCTTCTAGTTCTAATTTTATTTAAAAATTAATTATATTGTATTTTTGTAGATTAAAAATTTCAAACTTTGTTTAAGATTTTACTAATCAGGGTAATTTTTTGCCACAGACTACAAGCTTGATTATCTGCATTCTGTGTCATCTCTGACTACCAAGGGTATTGGGCACCTTCTTTGGAAGGGATTGGGAGGAAGACATTCTATCAGATTTTATAATGCTTATCTTATTAGAGTTGACAAAGAGGCTTTGAGTTTATGCATACATCTATTTTATCCAAGTTGGTTGTCATAGAAATAAGAATTATATTATTGCCCTCTAGTGATCAAAGTTGGTTAAGGGTAATGGAACACAATAGATGTGAAATTGGAGTTTGGGTTCTATTTTTAGAAAATTAAACCAATTAACGAGAATTTTGATTAATCCAACTAGTGAGTTTTTTTTTTCAATTTAACGAATGAAAATTTTGAAGAACTAAAATGTCTAATTAACAATTTTCTTTGTAATTAATTATGTATGTGGTATCATTGCAACTGTTTTTGGAGCCATAGGATTTCTAGGTCAATATATTGTCTAGTAGCTTGGTATATAACATCTTTTCTTATGCTTTGTATGTCCTTGTTTTTGCTGCAATTTTTTGTTATGTTCACAGTGCTTGGATACTTAAATATTTTAAACTGTTCTTTTCATCAATGCCCAACTAAAGTGGGCTCTCAAGTTCTAGTTCCCTTCAGAGGTTCAGAGGACTCACCAAGTCATTTAAAACTAATGGGTGATTTAGGACAGCTAAGAGGCATTAATGTTTTCAAAATTTGAACCTAGTTAAATTTTGTTGCAGTTCCCTTCATTGTGTCATAAGCATTTACACTAGAACTATGAAACTTAGTCAAACTTAATGAATCATCATAATGGGGTTTTAAAGAACTAACAAATACTCGGTTTATTCATTGGCATTAAGGAATATTCATTGGCATCAATCCTTAACAATGTCCTGACATTTTATTTCTTTACGTGACTGGGATTGAACATTGTTCCTAATGTCAGATAATTAATCTAATGTTGTCATCAATTTTATTTATATGTAATCACTGAATCTATCGGGTTTTTGCTTTCATGCCAGATGCAAAAAACTAAAGGCTTACATTCTTGAGTTGGATTTATTCTCTTGTTATTGTAAAAGGGAGAGAGTACAAGACACACAATTTCAATTTTGAAGATGTCAACGTAGTAATTTTTGATCATCTTGCAAAGGTAGAAAAGCTTCACTTTTTTTGGTTGAATCTGGGAAAGTGGCTAGTTCGGTCTTGTTTAGTGAAAATATACACATGCTTTCAATTTGAGATTTTGACAAATTTTTACTTAAATCTTGGTACTCTCTAGGTTGTTCTGAAGTTTTAAAATATCTTTTATTGTTGACTTTGTTAATTTTTCACTTGTTTAACTTTATTTGATGTGAGTTACCTCCTGATAGGATTGGTATAAATATAATATCAACCCTCATTCATTCCCCACTTAAAAATTAGAATAAAAAAGCACTCAAGTTATCAAGAGCTTTTCTATTCTGATATTAGTCATAAGAACAACCTAACTATAGATTTGAAGTACTAAAGGAGCAGTCATAGAGTCATATTTTATAAGTTATAAGTTAGGTCATTATTGTACTTGCTTTACATATTGCATGATTCACACACAGGCCAACACGTAGGGGAGAACTACACGAGTATGAATCCCTCTTCTAGATTATTGGCTATGTAAGCAATGCCCTTTGACAATGGGTGTTGGGATATGAATAACCAGAAGCACACAATTGATTACCAAATACAAGCAACTTAATATGCGGAAGTAACCATAATCAACAAGTAACTAGATTCTAGAAATAACACATGATATGAGAGACAATACACAACTTGTATTAAAACTATTGTAGAAAAGAATACAATAAAGAAGATGCCACTTCTTCTCCACCACCTCTTCAGAGGCTTCCCACACCTCAAGTGAACAGTAATTCTCTCCTCAAAGCTCTCTCTCTCTTAGGTCCCAACACCCAACTCAAACACTGAGTTGGTGTTCACCTTATACCTATCCTCCACGCACACCACAAGTGCTCCACGCACTCTACAAGTACTCAACGTACTCCAAGTAGATCTCCCCTAAACCTACATCAACCTGCACCTCAATAGACCTTACTTATGGAAGGATCTTCTTTGCCTTCCTCTTTGCTCTGAGTACACACATGTACTCCAAGTAGATCTCTCCTGATACTGCTCCCTGTTATGTTGCTGTCCTCTCTGACTTTGCACACCTGCAAATCAATCTGGTTTTGCACACCTGTGAACCTTGACCTTACACACACATACACCTGCATATCAATGATCTTACTTACCATGTAGATCTCCTATAGAAGCCATGCTCACCTGATGACCAAGATCATACATACATGAAGAACCCTGCTGATTCTCCAATCTAGCACCCACCTTGGTACTGTGGCACTAGGAGGAACACACCATGCTCACCTCACACACAAAAGGAGCTTATAATAATGCTCTCTTACTCTCTAGCACAAGTTTGCAATACAATCCATGAGTCTAATATATAGATCTCATCCAAAAAATAATTAGGCACCTAATACAATAATTAGATCTGCAGCTCTCAGTCTAAAATTGGCTCTTGACATGCAAACACATGGTTCGTTAGCTAACTGCCCATAAAACACTCCAGCTCAAACCACACAGGTGACTAACGTCGGTCCTTGTCTGTCTGGGGGTCGTCGACGCCAGCCGACTACTGACCGATGTCGGTTTCCTTCTGGTCTAATTCTGTCGACGTCAGTTGGCCTAACCGACGCCAGTGTCTGAGACGCTCCGCAACTCTTCTACAACCTCCTCTTCTATTTGCATCAGTGAATCTTT
Organism: Torreya grandis; assembly: GCA_037957365.1. NCBI lineage: Eukaryota > Viridiplantae > Streptophyta > Pinopsida > Cupressales > Taxaceae > Torreya > Torreya grandis. Next base: position 1,422,863 of record JARHVA010000881.1, read on the forward strand.
TAGCTTCACAACCTAACAGTGGGGTCATTGTGGGTCAACTCGACACCATGTGTCCACTAACCCATTTTCTCCAAGGTCACATTAAAGATTGAAAGCTAGGGTTTTATAATTTTACCAAGAGTGATAGTCCATGACCTAGATCTAGATGCACCAAAAAGAAGATAAAGCCAAACCTAAAAGCATCCAGGTGGTTGCATCTTGTTTCAAAAAATATTCTATATAGGACACTAGCATTAAAAATAGATACTAGCATCGATGCAACTGTCCCAGGCTTATGTAACTATCTAGAGAGATAGAGACACCAGATCTAAAATTTGATTACTATTCTAGAACTGTCTTCCCACCTACTTTTTTTTTGTACTAAATCCAGCACTGTGTTAGCATAAGAACTAGCTAGGTACTATCTTTTGGGTCATTTATATATATAGCATAACTTTACTTTCTATTAATTGTCTATCTTAGTTTAATAAATTTAGTATATGGTACATTTGAATTTAGTACATCAATTGGCCTATTGTAGATATGATATTCACTTTTGTGCCCTATCATTTCTATATCCTTAACCATATCTACCCAAATAGGATTCCTTAATCCAAATTAGGATTAAATAGTGATAAGGTTGAGCTGTTCATCTAGAGGGGGAAGTGTGATGGGGTCTTTTTTGCTATAAATAATGCTTGGTCTTGCAGTCTATTACTCCCCATCTTTATTGTTGAGTGCTTCCTATGATGTTCATATCCACTTTTTGAGTTTATTTGTCATCAGTATCAGCTATTACAATTAACCTTTTTTTTGGTAAGTGTTGTTTTTATCTTTTAGAATGATTTTCCCATCTTCATTTTGAACTTGTTCAAAGGAAAGTAGGTTTTTTAACATTAAATGATCTTTCTTTTTTGTGAGGCTCTAATTTTAATTTTGAGATTTTATATTATATTATAATTATTATTTATTTTATTTTTTTGAAGGGGTAATGTAAGTCTATATCATTGGTATTATGGCTAAATTGTTGGAATGACCTTTTTATATCTAACATTTGGTTATAATTTTTCACATTCTCTTTAAACAAAATAAATCCTTCATTTCCATACTAAAACAACATGTGACATCCTAGTCATGAGTTAGATTATTAGCATGTAAAGTGTGCTTTTGGTCATTCAACATCCATAATTTTTTTTGCATGCATACAATGGAAATAACTTAATATTTTCTTCAAAGCATGTCTATTTAAAATTATACGATCAACATAAATGTCATGAAGGTATGTGGGGATTCAAGCTATATGTGGCATCGGTGAGCAGTTCTCCCATTTAATTCCATAGTGACCATTTGTATTGTGAAAATAATTTTTATAAGATCCTTATACTTTAATTTTTACTGTATAAAATTTAATATTTTCTAGAGCCATAAATAACCAATTTCCCTAAGATTTTTTATAAAATCATCAGAATCTAATGAATGAAAGTAAAGTAAATTAATTAATTTATTATTTTTTAATAACATCATATATTAGAACTAATGTTCAAATATAAGAATTTGTATAAATCTATTGTTTTGATTGGTAGAACAATTTTCAATGTAAAAGTAATCTATCCAATTGATTACAATAAAATATGTTGTGTAGGTATTAACAATATACTTTTAGCCAAATGGAAAATATTAGCTACTAACATTACTTTTATTCATAATCTAAGGGGTTTGGAAAAACATAATTAAAAGTGACCCTAGCTTTTGGCTTTTGAGATCCTTGAAAAAGCATTTTTTATGTGATTTTGTAGCTCACATAATGTATGTATCATAGTAGTCATTTAGAGGATTGGTATAAATATATAAACTAAAGCATAAAATGTGGTTAACGATGTGCAAAGTAATTGGATGAACATAATGAGAAAGTGTTTGTTTAAATATAAAAGGGACATGTTTACTTAGAGGATTTTGAGACATAAAAGAAGAAATATAAGTATATTTATAAACTGGAAGGACTTGATAAGCAATAAAAACATGTTGAAAAGTAGGAGGAACAACATGTTAAGAAGGAGGAAGATAAATATGAACATCCTAATAACTTGAAAACATAATGTTTTGAGAAGGAATAACTTAAGAAATAATGGAGATAGTGGTAGGTTTAGAATGACTTTTCAAAATGATTGAATGAAAAGACAAATAATGACAAGTAACTTCTTTCAATATATTCGTAAGTCTAATATCTCAATGGGATTATGTGTACCATATTTTGTTTTATTATTGAAGTTCTCATTCTTGTGGTGTGCTTATAATTTGGCTTCATAATAAATATTTTTTTCATTGTTAATCCAATCATCATCGTGATAGGTTGTAACATTTAAATTATTGCCATCATTAGTATTCAAAGAATAAACATTAGTCCCTACATGATAATACGTAACAAAATATATATTTTCCTCAAAAAAAATTTGTTATGGTTTTCTCATTTTCTGAAAAAAAATCAATTGATTTAGAAGAAATAATTTGTTTTACACATCTAAGCCCAAGTCTATACTTTTATAACTTTGTGTGAAGGTTAATAATTTTTCTATTGTTAATTATTTTTCTCCTATCAAAATTTGAATTTTCATAATCATGGGGATTTATGTAAAGGGAATAAACACTAAATACATCCATCTCATTTTTATATTCATTAGTTGAAGAGAAAAAATATGTTTTACATGTCTAAGCCCAAATTCATATTTTTGTAGCTTACTTTGTGTGAGGCTCATAGTTTTTCTATTTTAATTATTGTTCTCCTATCAAAATCTTACATTCCATAATCATGAGGACTTATGTAAAGGGAACCAACACCAAATACACCCATGCCACTTGTATATTCACTTAGATCTATCGAGATAAAACTTATATTCCCTAACCTTTCACAATTGTTATGATCATCATTGTCATACTCATCATCATCACTATTGTCTACATCATTATGAAAATACATGATAGTCATAGAATAATTTGTAACATCTTCAAAATCACATCTAAAGGACGTGTCATTACGAGCACACTAAGGTTTAACGAATATTTAGAATTTGAGATGATTTAGGACTTGGGATTAAGCAAATGAAATTCAAACAAGCTAGAACTAATATTTATGTGAGAGAATGTAATAGAATTAACCTTAGGAAATTATATAAGTTTAGGTTTTAAATTTATGCGAAATAAGATATAACCTTGGGGGAGAAGGCACATAAAATTAAGGTTTTGTGAAGCCCTAAAGTAATATACAAAATAATTAGCCCAATTTTTTTTAGATCTATCATAAAATGGAACAAGATCTACTTTTAAAATGGGTATAAGAGAACATGAGTTCACCAAAATGTAATATCAATAAATTAATTTTAATTAAATTACAATATAAATATTCATACACGTATATAGTATTATATTTTGTAAGAATAATACCAACAATTTTATCAAGTTAATGTTACCAATATATGTTATTTTTTTATACGAAATACATTCATGGTATATAATAGATACAAACCTTATAATATTTATCAGCATAAAATACAACATATGTAAGAAATTACATTAAAATTAATAAAATAATAAGTCACTTTCGGTACCCTCGTTCAAAAATATAACAAAATATAATATTAGCAACTATCAATAAGTCATAATCTAACAAATCCAAATTAACACCCAACATGATCTAACATTTAACACAAAACATTGAAATATATAAAAAAAACATTAAAACACAAGGCGAATGAATGACAGAGTTTTGTTGGAAAGGGTGAAGGAGAATATTCATGGGTGGATTCGAATGATAAAGAATGAATGAAAAGAAGCAAGATTTACAAATATAAATAGATCATATTAAAATTTTCGTACATATCCTCCAATCATCATCAAATCATTTTTTATATATCCTTCGCATTTAGAACATAATTATGTATATTTTTTACTTTTTATATTTTAACTAATTTTTTTTTTCCCATTGTATGTAAATAAATGAAAGATCTAAATGTTGAAGAAGTCTAAAAATACTTAAATGAGATGTGTGCCAGGTTTGAACCTTTCCCTAACAACGAAGAAAATAGGGGTTGATTTCTTCGAAGCTTTCATGGCGTGCTGCCAAACGAAATATGCACCATTTTTCATGCATATTTGTTTTAAATGTTGTGTATGTCGATGTACCGAACTTCTGATATATATATATATATATATATATGATTGTAGGCATTCATCTTGCAGTCGATAATCTGCTCAAACTCCCCTGATATACCTTGAATTTCATAGAAAACATAAAAAAAATGCATTGTTAGTGCCGTTTGACTCTTAAATGAAGGCCAACAAGTCGCATGCATGCAAAATTTTCAAAAGGGAAATTTGAATTATATTTTGAGTATATGTTGGTGAAACTAAAATTCTAAATGTGTTGCTTGACAAGCGTTGGGAACATTCTGAACACTTATGGGAGTTCACTTTTGTGGAAATCTGGTCGGATGACTATGTTCCCCTACTTCTCTTCTTTCTTTTCATCGTTTTTATTTTAGGTTTTATAATTCATGATATATGTGATAATTTTATTTTTTATTTTTTAATTTTTTATTGGCAGGAGAGTTTTTAAGGCTGGTGTCAATATGAAAGTTAAATTTTTTGATTTGTTTTATCAATAAAATTTAACTTTTATAGTGTTGTCTCACCAAGTATTATTTTATTTTTGTTGGGTCTATTGACAACAAGAACTCGTCACATCACTTTCCAAAATGCACACTAGTAGTGGATTCACCACATCACCCTCCAAAATGCATGGTAGCAAGTAACTTAGGAAAAGTGCATGTATTCCCACTTCCATATCCCATGTTTCACCGTTGCAGTCCCCTGTTTCACTGTTGCATGATTTTAACCATCGCCATACCCACTAACACTACATTCTTCGATAACCTAAAAGCTTGACAATGTTACGATAAATGTGTAGATACTTTCAAAGTTCATTATTATTTTTCTCATTTTCTATGCGTTTCTAGATTTATCATAAAGGTTGAAATTTTCACAAGTTTACAAGAAATTTCATAGATTCAAGCAAAATCTATTTTTACAGTACATTTACAAAGCAAAAAACTAGGATCACAATAATATCTTGTGCGTATTTAAAATATGTTAAAGGTTAATATATTTTCAAGCTTATAAAAACGTCTTAGCTTCAAACTTGCATGTTAAAATACAATCTATTCATTCGTATCCAATGAACTTAAAGATTCAAAAATCATAGAAGGCAAGCCTTCAGCCTAATAGGCAATCTGTTCAAAAATCTTCACCATACATTTTTAAAAACCTTAAGGCTTTGGGCTAAATACATTTGACATTAAAGATGGAAAAAGTTACTAGTTTATATGAAGTTTTAGATCAACAATGGTAAGCAAGGAACATATGGCTTGCCTTCCCCTAATTCATATTATAAAAGAGTTTTTCTTGGAATTGGTTTTAGGTATTAATACATTAGCATTACAAATGAACTCAATAGTATATTGAGAAATGGTATGAATTCAACCTTCAACTATAGTTGTAGGAGTGGAATTTTTATGTCCTCATTGTTTAGCCTAGTATTTGGAAGCAATAATCTCTCTTATTAAAATGGGAAAAGCCAACCTCCTTCACGTCAATAAAGTTTACTGAAAATATGAAAGATGCACCCATGCTGGGAGTGACATCTACTAGACTAGATATCATAAGTCATGTATCAACTGATAAACCACCAAATTCGAGTTTACTGTAATTTACAAAATATATGGTTACCTTTCCTCAATTTTAGATTTTGAATCTAACCTATAAAACATTGAGTTTATTATTCATCTTCAAATTGTAAACATATATCTAAATTTCATCTTTCTCTTTTAGTGTCATACCCATGTACTTCATTGACTTTGATACCTTCTCTCTCTTTATTAATTGACCTTATTGAACCTTCAAAAATATTATATGTTTAATCCTTTGTTCCATTAAGGTATCTATTTCTCTAATCTCGTAAATAACATTTGTGTAACCCTATCAAGTTTGTGTTCCCATTATACCTAGTTTTCCTTCGTTCTTCTTCTTTTTATGTTTTATGTTTTTTCAATAAATACAAATGACCTCTTTTTACATTTTTAAAACAACGTGAAGAAGTTAGATGCATCATACTATAAAAATTCCCTGCATGTCCTTATTTCCTCTTGCATCTTATGTCTAGTGAAAATTGCATCTCCATGTGTTGTGCAAAGCTTAATTTTATATTTCACAAATACTTTATTTTATAGTGTATGACTCATTCCAATCCACGTGCTCTAAAAGAAAGAGAAAAATAAATGAAGAGGACTCTTGATTCACAAAATGAAGTTGGAAATTTGGATTTTCTCCTCAGAAAGTCTCAGATCATGCAAGAGTGAGAATTCAAAAAATCATTTTTATAAAAAAGATAAAATGGATTTTTACATCCCAAAAACCCACCACTTTACTAAATAATGAAAGCATACAACCAATTTATCAACGTACAAAAGTAAAATATTAAAAGAGGTGTATGAATACATCATACCAAAATATCAAAAATGAAATAACAAAATTAATAATATGTAGAGTTTACAAATTTAATATGCCAAATTTTTGAAATGAGAAATTTGATTTTGGTTTCCTCAAATCCACCACTTTACTGAAAAATGATTTATAAAAGTTTACATTGCATGCCCACCAATCCAACAAACTCTCTATTAAATGGGCATCATTATATGCATCATTCTTTGTGCACTTAGCCTATTATCATGCAATATGATTGAAGAACCCATTTGATTAGTTTGAAGTTTCAAATTGTTGTTAAATTTTTAGAAACTTCCCTTCATTTCCATTAATTTATGTGTTAGCTCATTAATGTATTGTTCAACTTATAAAAAAGTTTTTCAAGTAGTTATTGTTTTGAACTACCATGCTAACTCATTAGATTTGCATTTGAATATAAAACTATTGTTGAGACCCATCATTAGTATCTATTCCTTCATCATGTGTAATTACATGCATGCAAATATTGAGGTCAGTCTATTTCTTAAGCAGGTATAAACAAACAAAAAAATTATATCAAGCTATAAGGGTAAGACAGGGAACTGAGAGGTGTTGAATAACTGCTAAGTGCATAATAGGAGGCGAACAGTGTGAAATGAGTGTTGAAGTGTATCATTTGCACTATGAAGATGTTGATATGGATTTTTTTGAGTGTTCATGATTCTAGTCTCATTGTAATGAGCTATGATTTTCAATTTTTTTAACATGGAGCTAGAATGATAAAATTGAATTCCTAAAGAACTCTCCAATTAAGAAAAGCAATGACAAAGTGTTTTGAAAACAAATATAGTGATGCCAATAGGAGTTATCCTAATAACACACTTCACCATAATAGAAAATTATCTATAATGATTGTTAAATTATCTTGGACCCACCTTTAATGTGTTCTTAAGCATGTAGAATCCTAAATACATGTACCACCTACCAAGATTTTCATTTACCCTATGGTCATAATGGTAAGCATGTCCTTAACCCATAATTGCCTCACTTAATCCCATCTAAAATTACATGTCATACATATTTTTTTCTACCATATATTAAGGATATATTACTTCCTATGTTAATGAATAAAATCATATCCTTCATCATGGTCTTTTGGTACAAAATCCAAAATGCAAAATTTTTTTAGCAACCATCTTACTTTCCTCACATATCTTGCATTTGATTCAATTAATTCTACTTGGAATAGTTTGTAGACAACTTAGCATCTAGTCTTTCTATGGCAGGATTGTTAGGTATGTATTTAGTTCAAATAGTTCATATACCACTTTGAATTGAGTCTTTGTATGATAGAATTTTTAGATAAGAACATTCTTGATATACAAGCTAAGATTTATATGCACTTCCAAATGACTCACCAAAAACAAAGATGAAACTAATTTTTTTGTCCAAATGGGTGTTCATGACTCCTATCCTGGCTAACAATAAAAGATGGTAAAATAATAAGTAAACTATTTCTCCTCTATTGGCAAACATTGTGAAAGTTTAAAGCTTCTAAACTAATGAAGGGCATAATGTATTTACAATATTCAATTCCACTAGTGAGTTCATGTTCACACGGAATCTATTTAATATGGCTCTAAAATATCTTAATAGATTGAATAGCCTAATATGGGTGGTGACCTTAAATTTTTCATTGGCGTATAGGTCCAAAACCCTTTTGTACATCTATGCAATTCATAGATAGCCAATATTCAGATAACTATTGTTGAAATGTTGACTGTAGGGATAAATTTAATAACTTCATAATTGTGTCTTAATTTTAAGCATATATGTTTGTGATTTACAATGTACATTAAATAGCTTATTTTTAGTATTCAAAGGGGGTTAAATAGAATAATACATGCAAAATAATATTTTGAAAACAAATACAAAAAATGAAGTAAATGGGATATTGTCATCTTGCTTTATTTTGTTATGTATGAATGACTAGTGCATGTGTATAAATTAAGTAATTTAAATTCTTATCTTTTGATGTGTAACCAACACATGCATTTATTGGTTAGTGCCTGATGGAAAGGAAGGGCTATTTATATCCACATGTTATTGAGTCCTGATAACATAATCTTAAGGCAATATTGTAGATTATTATCCGATGAGGTTTATTTACATTGTGCCCATTACCTTTCTTTGATAGATAGTCTTTGATTATGTTTGTACTTGCATGAGAAGAGAGATGTTTTGTGGATGTTGATGGTGATGTTGTTGTTACAAAGACGAAAGGGGAGATGGATGTTACATGAGGTATTTTGACTGAACTACACAAGGATGCCACTTTATTGAATGGTTTGTTTCATGATATTGACATCCATTATGCAAGCAAGTCTCTCTAATGAGGAACATCATGGGAGGAATCAAAATAAATAAGACAACCAATCATGGATGAGTTAGGCATGCCTAATTTACAAGATGTGTCTGTAGAAAAATATTTTAATACTATGTCCAATTTTGGAGTGCATGACATTGTCACTGATGTGCAATAATTTTCATTTCTTCGTAGTATAGTGTTCATGGTTTTTGTAGCATATTTTTTTGGTGAGGTGATATAAAGTTGATTCAATGTTATAAGCATTATTTTTTGATATATGTTATATTGTAGTTTAAAGACAACAAATTATTTTTTTGATGACTACATGTTGTAATGTTTTGTATATAACTATCATGGGATACATTATAATTATGAAACAATGAGTATGTGTTGTGATGATATTTTTCTTCTAATTCCATTATGAATGTGTAACATATTCCTAATTATCAAGTATTCAATGTGTAAACATTGTTTACATTTGTATAAACAAAAATAGTGTTCAAAACTGTTGTACGTGTTATTCAATCATTGTTGTAGATAACAATAGTTTATCATTCACAATGTTGATCAAGTATTTGTTAAATGAAACATTATTTTTGTACACTAGAATAAATTGTGAAAAGGTGGGATAAAATTGTGTATCTTTCACTACAGAAGCCAAGTGAGGGTACGTTTGACTGTAACAATGTCAAGTGGGAAAATTTTCTTGACATTAATGAAGAAGACTTATGGGTTGATTTGATGGATGGTGATATAGTTGAAAACTTTATGAAAGGAGAATTAAGAAGGAAGTTATTCCCTACAAAATTTTCATGTCACATTGCATGAGAAAACACTTGTTCTTGGAAAGCAGAATATGATCAACACTACCTTTGACTATTTCATGTAAGTGACCTCCCATTTTAGATAACAAGTGGTTTTGTATTCATATGTTGATATGTTCCATTCATATGCCATTTTTATATCATATTTTTAATTTCCATACATTTGATATGTTTAACATATTCATATAGGTATTGGTGTACATATGAGCACAAAGATTTACCGAAAATTGATGCTATGCCAAAAGATAAGTTTATACTACCGAAGATAGGAAAAGGTAGTTGATCAAGCCAAAAACATATAAGCTGTGGCTATCAGTATCATTTTAGCACTCACCAAATGGTCATTAGACCTATTCATGTGTTACTCACATATAATCATGTAGAACACATATACAATCAAGTCAATCATTGCCATGGCCAATAATATGAAAAATTCAATAGGAAGAAATAATTTTTTGCTCCTTACATTATCCCCCAGCTAAATGAATGGGTTCATATGCTACTATTGTTTGGAATGTCTACTGATGCTATCCATCTTAAATGCCACGAGATGGTGCATATAAAACTTGTAATGTTCAATAGGGAAACACAATGAGATGATTTCCTAAGAAAAGATTATATATACAACAAAGAACATCAAATCAAGGAGGTAAAATATGTGTATAGTCTCAATGATGCATAAAGTGTTTTGGAATGGGCATTGGAAAATCTTGACAAGTGGTTTGTCTATCAAGGATATAATGGGGATTGGGAAATCCATTTCATACTAGGAATCCAACTCCCACAATAACTAGAATGGTTGTTGAGATTTGGAAAGTGCAGCGCATTGGTGATGGATTCAACATTCAGCATGAATGTAATTCAGGTATGTTTTAAATGATTGTAACAATAGTTGATAATATAGATATTACATAACTTTCAAGTTCACTTGTATTTTGTATTTCTATATAATTCCAATTGTACACATTACTAATGTTTGATTCCAAACACCAAGGAATGCCCACTACATGGGTGATTATGTCACATTCATGTAGCAATGACATCAACTAATGGATACAAATACTTCTATCGAGAGTACATTTGAAAGACAGTGGAAAATCAATGCTTTCATGGTAGCCAAAGTTGTTGTGGAGATAAAATATATTAGGTAAGTCTTTATTATTTATATACACAAAGTTCATATGTTAAAATTCTTAAATACAATTTTCATACTATATGAAAAAAACCTTAAAATCAATATTTTTATGTAGGGAAACATTTAATTATGAGATCTATTTATGCAAGTGACATATGCATCATGCATGGCTAAAGAATTTGATAGCAAAGGTGAAAGAGCATGATGTAAGATTCACAATGTTTGGTGAACTGGGGCACATAATACATAGCTACACTGATGAAGACATGGTAAATAAGGAGTCAAAAAAGCTTTTAGACAAGTATCACTCCATATCAATTTTATTGAATATTGGGAGTACCATTTGCTTGATAGGGTTGGAATGTGGTTGTGATGTTGTCTACCCTTCCTCATGCTAGGTAAGAAACAAATGCAACCATAGAATGTTGCCATTCACATTTGAAAAGTCATTTATTGATCATAATACACACTTCTACACATTATAGGTGGATTGGTTAGTTCACCAATTAACCATAGTTGTTACATAAACTATTAGTGGATACAAATATGCAAGGATAGTGGCTTATATAGTAAATTCAAAGTAGATAAACTTGAAAATGTTTCATTGGTCAAGGCTTTATAGATTCCAAATTATCATGTCATCTTCCAAAACATTGACCCTAGTACAACCTAGGTGTAGAGTCTAACATATGAGATGTTGCATTATCATGTATATACTAAAACACCATCTATGTCAATGTCTAATTGCCTATTTTAAATCCAAGGCTACACTCTTAAACATATGATTAAGGTGGAGCCAATGTGAGTGAGTATAATAGAGGTGGTTGCACACAATATGGGGGATGGTATCAGCGAGTGCATCAACAACATTGATATAGAGTAAAATATAAGGTTTCATTTTGATTCTATTTTATTTGTTTACATGTTTATAGGGAGTCTCAATTGGCTAACACATTTTCAATGGACAGTGCATAGGTAGTGTATTAGGAAATTCAATTGAAGGTGAAGTAGGTATGGATGTCTAAGGATCGAACTCTCTAGATGAAGTTAAATCGGGTATGGATATGTGAGAATCAAACCCTATAGATGAAGGTGAAGCAACATATTTGATAGATGATACTGAAAACTAGTCAAGGGAGGCTGGTAATATAAGACATTTATCTACTCATACTCATTTCATTTTTTTTTCTCAATATTTGTAATAGGATGTATTTCATTGTATGAATATAATTTTATCAACACTGAAGTTGATTAGGTCGAATCCTAATTAGTGAAGCATGATATATTTTTGATAAATGTGTCATTATAGATCCACATTTAAAACACTATCATTATTTAAAAACTATATGGCAGATGTTTACAAGGTGTAGAGTAGGGTGATATCAAGTAGACAACACCTAATGGATCATCCATTCAAGGAAGTGCACAATGGGTATGACACTTTCCTTCATAGAGAGAGACTTCATACAAACAATGAATAGAGAAGACAATATAACATGTCATAGGAGACAACCCTTTTTCTAAACCCTTATTATAAGAATCACAAATGAGAAGTTTATAATGAGGATCTAAATAGGACAATGAAGTGAGATAGAGACATAGATAATGCAAATAATCCATCTTTATTGCACCCCTATGTTGGCTACAATGACAAGTCATTGTAAGGTTATACATATTGTATATGATATCTATGAATGTCACATGTATTTTCCCTTATACTATACAAGTTTGATTTTGCATGGCATCTTACTATTGCATTGTAATTTTATATAATTATTACAAGTTTTGTAATTACTTATTAACTCTTTTCATCATGCAGACAAGTTCTCATGGCCTCATTTTTACTTTGAAATCTATGAGCAATAAAAGCATTTCATGTAAAACTGAAATTATCATAAATGGAAACATAAGTTTTACTTTAATACATGTTTGCTTTTATGTCTTCACATGTGATATAACTACATTTATGTTCCTTAGTTACGATGAAATCTAATTATTTCCTATTGACACATTGTCGAGATTCAATACTATCTTATTTATTACTATCACCAATGGGCAACATGTAGTTCAATAGTTTCATTTTCACCTTGTAACTTGGATTTGGTATCCACTAAGGATTTATTTATATCAATATTTTAAGATTTATTGTGGTTTTGAATTATCACAATTATGGTGTTATTATTTAGAGTACATTCAAATTCTTATTATTTCAAAGAGTTTTTTGGGATAAAATGCTAAAAAATGTTGGACAAGTTTTTCATTGTGTAGTCAAATTGTTATATGCTTTGAACTATGTAATATAATCCTCCTTCATATAATTTCACAAACATATAAATGCTTTAACAAAATAGGGTTGTACCAAATAATACTATAATCCACATTAGATATTTTCAATTTGACATCAATTCATCATGCTGAAGGTGCCAAAAGGATCAAATAGGTCTACAGTTCATTGAGTAACTTCAAGATCTAAAAGTACCAACATGGTCATACAAGCATTTAAATGGCAAGGAAAAATGATTCAACACAATCATATAAATGTTTAAATGATGAGAAAAAGTGTTTTAATGCAATTTTAGATGGTCATTGGGGTGAGTTTTGTAGTTTTAGATGTTATATTTTGTTCATAGGCAATATGATTTATATTCAAGGAATAAGAACTTATAATTTCACCCAAGATGCTTAGTATTTGTGAAAGAACCTAAAAACTAAAAAATCCAAGTTTTGTTGTTGATCCATTCTACAAGACTCTTGTATATGATGTGAATGAGCACAAACAATGGTTTATGACCCTACATATCTCAAGAAAAGATATGTGATGTCATACTTATTATAGGTTGACCTTATTTAAAACCCAACACCACATACATTTCTAGTTATGCTTTGTGAAAACATATATTGTAATATCTAATCTAAAGTGAGATCATTTACAATAACCCCAATGTGGTGTTGATGCACCTAAATGTATCATCAAGTTCATATAGTGTTTAAGAAACACTTCTCATTTCTAGATCCAAAGAATCCATTGCATGAGTTATTGGTTGTAATAATCCTATTGTCCTTGATGGAATAGAGGTAGAACAAGTTGACTATTTCACAAATTTGTACTAGTTGGTGGTTGGGATCCTTTGTGGCTTAGTAATTGATATTTGATTTTGGAGATAACCTATGCTAATTTGAGTGAATTATGCAAAAAACATTGATATTTATTAAAAACATTATGTCAAAGTTCCAATTTCATCTGAACATGCATTTAACCATTATGCAATGTAAAGTAGCATAAGTTCAAATCCTATCACACATCAAGAAAACATCTAAGGAAGGTATGAAAAGATGCAAATAAGAACTAGGTTCACTTTAAGAATTTCACCCCTACAAAAAAATAGAATTAGCTTAGATGAAAGAGGAGTAAAGAAAGTGAAATAAACCTAAGAACTTTCAACTAATCTAGCATTAACAAAAATTAGCAACTCTACATTTAAAGATGCAAATCCAGAATTCACAAGAACCATTCAAATATGAAGATAAGATCAAACAAATGAGAGAGAAACCATGATAGCAACTCACAAAAGCAAATATGGACAGACTTTGTAGAACTCCTTTCTTATATTAGTTTGCTCAAAAGTTACAAATAGTTTTTGGCTTCAAAAAACTCTCCCTCCTTTACAATTGGCAATACCTCTTTATGTAGACCATTCATGAGGTATGCCGATCAGTAATGTCAAATTACATTTGTACATGTGTCTAAGACATTTGTCCTTTCTATTACATTCTAGAACAAATGACCTTTTCTAATAGACTAACCTATAGGCAATGTATTTTACAAGCTATATACACCTTTAAAAAAGGAATATTCCTTTTCCAAAATATACAATGTTAGTTACAAAAGAATATTCCTAATCCAAATAACTTTGGGACCCTGGTTCTACAAAAACTTTATACCTTCCTTGTAAGATCTTCATTCTATAATGTTACTCGTTAATGAGTTGGAGGTCATCCATGGGTCTCATAAATAACTCTTTTTATTGATCTCCCAAGTTACTGAGATCTTTCTCAGCTTTCTCCAAAGCTTGTTTGATGCTCCCAACATCTCCTATCTTCCCCTCAGATGATAACAATAGGCCCATGATCTTCTTATTATTATCCCCTATCTTCCCTTGACCTTGGTTCCTCACCTCCTGCATGAATTGAGAAGTTCTATGCTTGAACTCCTCATCAGTGATAAAGCCCAGAGGACTAAGTAAGGTGGGTTCTTTGATTAAGCTGTCCAATATGTGCAACATCTTATATTCATGCTATTTGAGGTCCTTGGAAATTTCCTCCATCTATTTAGGCCAACTACTTAGGACTTTAATCTTATTCACTAATATAACCATAGCCATGTTTAGATGGGTGAGGCTGACTATTCTAAATTCATGGATTTGGTTCTTAGTTAAGGCTTTGATCAAACCTTTACTTGATAATTGGAAGCCTACCATTGTCCAACTTGGCCTATAGCATTAGAATTTTTCTTATTTATTTCCTCTTATTTGGTTATGATTGACTTTAAATAATTGAATAAGTCAATCACGGTGTCATCAAATAGCTTGAATCTATCTTCTTGGATTGACAAGATGACAATCTCTTATAAATTCTTCTATTATTGCATCGTGCCTTTTATGACATCTTGCAATTGATCAGATTGTGCTGAGCCAACTTTAATGGGTCTTATTTAAAGATAGGAACTTCACCAAGCCTCTATCCTTCCACTGGAGTTAAACCAGTGAATGGTTCCACTTTTTGAAAGGTGAAATCTCTCTAATGATCATGGCCTTCTTTTCTATCACTCTTTCCAAGCTGGTGGTCTCTAGATTAAATTGAACCCCCACTAATGATTGAGTCACTTCTGGATTTGGTGTTTCTATTTGTGCTTCACCTAATACTCTTGGGGAAACCATTCTTTTCTACTTTTCTTGGTAATGGTGGGTTGCTCCTCAATGGTCCAAAAAAGTTTAGACCAGTTGTTATCTCTAGTGTTTAGGGCTATGGCATCCCTATGGCATTTTCACAACACTTTACTCATTAATATTTTAAAAGTGATCGTTTCCTTTTGAAAATTCCACCTTGATCTCACACCATTGAATCATCCTTGCACAAATCAATGCAAACCATTGATTTTGATCTAAAAGATCAAACACCATTGGCCACTTTGTGACATTCCTCATGGTTGTGACACTTGTCACCACTATGTTTATTCCTGATTCTTTGAATTTTCAACCTCCATTTTACACTGTTAGATCCTTCATGTCTGAGCAAATACGCATCATTGATACTGATCCATTAGATTATACACTTTGATCCACATACCGTTGATTAGAATGTAAATGCGGGATAGTACTATCGATCTTTGGAAGATGATTAAACTTTAATTCATGGCATGTGGTTGTACCACTTATCATCTCTATGGTTGTTTGCAGGATTCTTGACTTTTCAATGTTTTCTATGCACCTTTTGATCATCTTCACCCAATCAAATGTGCTCTATTGGATCTTGATTTGCAAGGTTAAATGCCACTAGTTGCTTAGTGTTCTTTGGCTATGATTATGACACTTTTCACCTTCTCACTATATTGGAGATCCATTGAAGTTTTGACTAATTACACACCATTGATTTAAATGTGTACGCTTGGTCGCATACCATTGATCTTCAGGGACATACTTGGACCTTAACTTTGGGTTCATAGATTAAATTTTAAACTTTGATCATACACTGTTAGATCCTCTCACCCAAGTGAACATGTAATGTTGATCCTGTAGGTGAAAATGATATTTAAGTTAGGATCTAGAAAATAAAGAACTTAGCATAAGGTTTCTAGACTATGGTTTTATTTTGGGTTAATAAACACATGTAAGACTTAAGATAAACATTTTAAGCTAAGTTTTAAACATGATAAAGGGGACCCCATGAGTAATAAAAGAGATGGCATAAAGTTTTAGGATAAGGATTTTAGCTAAAGTCTAAATCATAACAAAAGGACCCAATGGTTAGTTAGGCCATGTGGAAATAAAAAGAACCAAGGGGGGCTTAGGACATAAAGGGACCAAACATAAAAAAAATTAGACTAAGGTTTGATCGTGTTAATAAAGGTGACTAAACTTTGGGATAAAAATTGAACAAAGTCAATGACATGATTAATCATTCCCATGCAATTTTTTTCTTGTTAAATTTGAATTTGATTCAAAAGACCTTGAGCTAGGGTAATTTGAATGAGGGTTTAGAGATGCTTTCAATTTGATTTTCAATAGACCAAAGGCTAGTAAAAGGCTAAATTGATATAAAAATCAAGAAACATAGGCATTGTCCAATCCAAATGGACTCCATTGGAGCTATAACCTGAAACATAAAGATCAAATGTTAGCAAGTTTAGGCAATATTAAATCATAATTATGAACAAATATGACAACCAAATCATGTGTGAATGACCTTCAAATGAAAATAACATGCAAACATGCTAATGGTGCTGTGATCAAGTGGATTTTCAATTTTAAGGTACAAATTTGCATAATTTGAAACAAGGGTCCCTATTTTTTAGAAATGGGGGTATGTTGACCTCAACATGTGGGGAATCACAATTATTCCAATGGCCTTTTTCATCATGAAGTATTATAACAGGAACATGAATAAAAATACTAAAACTATTATTGAAACAAAATTGTTTATTATCAATATTTTATTTAAGAAAGGTTCCATGGGTGGCATTGAATTTTGAAATGTCTAAAAGGGTAAAAAATATTAAAAAAAATACATCCATACAATAGTATACAGATAAAATATAGGGATGATTTGTGTTGGACATGTAGTGGATTGAAAACAAATAAAAACTATGGGGATATCACATTAAAACAAAATGGAAAAGAGATAATAATTTCTCATCAAAGAATGTGCCTTGGGAAGTGCATTCATATTATTGGTTGGGTTAAGAATAAATATATGTTTCAAATGTAATGATCTATGCTTTCAGATTTGAAGTTATATAGACAATACATATTAATATATGCACATTACCATCAAAAGGGCCTAAGTAAGATTTCTCTCATCTAAAAAATAAAGTTAAATATGAAAGGCATAGATCTGATTGTATGTGCTATGGATCTTCAAGGATCTAGATTCTTATTTACATGGATCAATATATTCCAAATGTAAGAAGAAACCTTTGTTGGTTAGCAACAACAATGTATATTATTTTATGTAATAGGAAACATTTAGTAGTAGGACTCCCAATAAAATCTTACATTACTACAATCTTTCTAAATGAATAAAACAAAATACTAAGTATAAAAAAGCAACCATGAAAGACACTCAAATGAAGTAATGGAATTGTTATCCATTATGATTAGATGGAAAAATAATCAATCCTAAGGTGTTTACATAAAATGATACCTAAATGTAAAGGTAAAATACAACACATTCTAAAAAAATCTAAATTCACAAGACCTAAAATGGTGAGGGATCTTTATGTAGTAGTATAACATAAAGAGTTCAAAAAACAACAAAACAATGTTAAAAACTTGTAAGTAAAGTATCTAACCTATTTTATTACATGTATCATCTTATATGTCCAAATAATCATTCAATACCATTGTTAAAAATTTATCTTAGACCTTTGTCTTCAGAATGAAATAAAAGGACTAAAACTTGCGAAATTGAGAAACATAAAGTGAAAACTCTAGTGCTTGAAGAAACATTTTCAATGAAACTATGAGTTTGTATATTTATATCTATATTTACTAAGAAAAATAAATTGATAACCATATCTCGGACACTATTCTATTTGAGCACAAAAGATAAGTTGAAGCATAAAAAACCCTAAAAAAATGAAACAATAGTATCTTAGCTCACAAGTAGAAAACCATGTTATATTTTCCATTATCATCTTATCATTAAATTATACCCTATAAATAGTGATAAGAGAATGGGTTCCATTTTTAAAATAATCAAGCAAAGCTTTCGAGCTGATTTATCTTATGGTATCCCTCCATGGAATTATGGTGAGGTGAGTTGTATGAGTTCATTAGTTACTAATTGGGTTATTCATCATCTAAGTCTAGGAGTTAGATAATCAAGTAATTAGATTAGGATTCATAACATTTTTATTCTAGTGTTAGATCAATAATAATACCTATCTAATGCCATGTCAATAGTAAGAAAGAGGTTTAGCAAAGAAACTATATACATTATTAGTACTTGACCTCCAGCAAGTATTTTAACCTATTCATTGCTAGAAGCCAATAGGATTAGGTGATTATGCATAAATGCATAAACACAAACCATGTCCTAAAGTTTTATGATGATATGAATATTATAACATTTTTTAGTTGTTCTTAATGGGTGATTAATTACTTGACTGACATCCAATCATAGACCTATGCTTAGTAAAATTATAGGAATGCCCATGGTTTTGGGAAAAAATAGTTACAGATGATAACGACCCCACATAAATTTGTTAATGCCCAAATTTCACACCATAAAAATATATTGACTTGAAATTCTTGGATAACCCCTTTTCATCTCAACTAGGACCCTCATGTTTTCTTTGCTAATAAGGTACTGTATTTGTTATTATAATCTCTTTTTTTTCAAAATCTATCCTACTTTAATCATGGGTAAGGAGTTGATAGATTTGTGTGTGTTTATCAGAGCTTTCTTCCAAAGGAAACACCAACAGGTTTGAGAAAACTAAGGGAGCTATCGCTATGCTCTTTAAATGGTAATTGTGTGTTTGTTTTAGGTGATGGTTATTCTGAATCTAACAATGATTACAAATTCATTGAAGTTGCCTGCATGTAACCACCAGCTACTATCTACATGAAGCTTCCATATCCCCTCTAAGAATGAATCACTTGATTCTATCCCTTCAATATCATGTGATCTATTTAGTAATTTAAATCAAGTTATAACCATCTTATGCACTTTAAACAACTTGATAGAGTGTGAAGAGGTTTCCCTAACAATTTCCCTATAGTAGTAGTAAGCCTCTCAAAGGCTTCCATTATTTATGAATTAATGGAGGTGATTTCAACATTTAGTAATGAAGACATTCTACAAAAAATAGTTTGTATTTTGGTAGAGCTGTTAGCTAAAAGTGACTTGAATAGGAAAATAATCCTTAAGGTAGACTCAAACTTTGAAATAATTAAATGAATTATCAAGAACAACATTTTCCCACATGTTATAACTCTAATGCATTTGTTAAAGCCTCCACCTTCAAAATTGGTTTTGATTGATGGCACTTTTTTGGGCTTTATATCTCAATCATGGTGGCTATGATTGTAATCTTGTATATTCAAGTAATTGTGAGTTGGGCATGGGGGTTTGGGTTTTATTCCATCTTAACAAGAATATCTATGTGATTTTCTTCTAGGTAGCAAAGTTGTAAAATTACCCTATTCCAAAGCTCTTATTTTATCACCCTACCAAGGTCTCATTCCATAGGACCATATTGCGAGGAGGTAAATGTTTTATATACTACATGGCTATGCAATACAAAATTCTCCTACTAATTACCACCGACAGGTACTCAAGCCACTCTACAACACCTATTCTTATGAGCTTACATCTTAAAATCTTATTAGAATTTGATTTCCCTAATATTATTATCTTGTGTTTCATTAAACATACTTCACATTTTTATTTTTTTGGTATCAACAACCTTATATTTCTCATGCAATATGTTAAAAACTTTTCTCCTCATATTTTACACATCACCAAACAAAGCACAAAGCTTCCAATTATTACATTTGTCTCTAGTAAATGAATTAATTGATATAAAAGAGTCTCCTTTAAATTAAATTGAGGTGTTTTCCTCATTTTTAATCTCTTCAAAACATTAAGGAAATTTATCATGATTGTTTTTTTTAATTTTGTGGTGTTAGCATTTAGAAAAAATCCTAGTAATCCTTATGCCCTCTTTCTAACAATGCTTGGATTATCCATGAATCTATATCAATTTGATTTTATCTTAAGTGGACTAAATAGGGAGGGAAGACCCACTTAAAATTTGACCTATCAATTATATTTGAAAGATTTTGTTTCTTACCTATATTTTATTTCTTAATCTATGTTATTGTAGTTGTCTTTATTTTAATTATAAAAATAAATAATTATACTAAAAATGATATAAAAATATGAGTTACTAATAAAAATAAACAACCCTAACTAATAACAAAAAATAATTATTTATATTATTTTCCAATAATTAATAAGATTATATTGAAATATTTATATTTTTATGCCACATAATAGAATGCATAAATATTGTTTAACTAAAAACTATAAAAATTTATTTTGATTCCATTTAGTGATAAAGTATCAAATATGGATACTTAAAATTTAATGTTTTATTAATGTATGTATAATTAATCAAATACAATTTCTTTAAATTATATATTAATAAATTGTATAATAATATGATAATATTGAACTTCATTTCACACAATTTAAATATAGTTTAGTGAGTATTGATATATATCTAAAATTTTAATTTTAGTTGGTACTTATTTGATAATAACATATTTAAGTAATATTTAATAATTAAAATTTAAATTTTCTTTGTAAAACTTAATATACCGATAAAAGATTACTTTTCACCTTTTTCTTAATATATATTTTTTCCTTTTTAATTAAACACAACTCAACTAGAAATTTCAAAACTATAAAATCCTTTGTTTGAAATGTATGAGCAAAAATAGTCATCCTTTCTCCCTGGAACACTTTCACCCTTCGATTATATGGAACTACTCCATTAAAAAAATCTTGATCTTTAGCTTTAAATTTTTATCTTTAGTTTTCTAATTTCTAATTGAATAAAAGGCCATATATCCTTTCTTAACTTCATGTGAAAAATAAAGAAACTAAAGATGACCAACCAAGGATGGTCTTGAGAATGTTTTTAGGTTCATTTGACTGTGAACATGATACTTCCAATTCTAATTCAAAGTCAATTATATTTTGTCATGCATTAATACTAAATCTTGAAATGTAGACACCTTCACTTTCTCAATTTCATTTAGCTTCAACTCACTCTTTTATCTAATTTCTGCAATTTCCTTTACGTATAGTCTTTACACACTCAAACTTTCAAACTTATTTTTTCTCCTAAATTCAATAATTTAGTTTAGTAAATATATTACTGTGCACTTTTCTAATACATTTCCATTTAATCCATTTAAAAATAGTTAAAATTGTTTTTGAATAATAGGTAGATATAATAATTATTTTTAAAATTTAAAAAAATTATAAGTCAAATTTATTTTTCCTTTATTTTAAATATTGATTAAATTTATAATTTAAATTTGAGATTAAATTTTAATTTAAATATTAATGTCCACTAAAAATAAAGAATGGTCTATGGAATTGAAAAATATATTACATGAATCTAATATATGAAGTGAATGTCGAGTGTCAAATACATCTCCAAAAGATAAGGAAGAATAAACAAATTTATTTTTGTAAGAATAAGTAAATGAGGAACCATTTTTTTGGCTCGATAATTTTTTAAAAACATAAAAAATAAAAACTTTTAAAAAGCATGGAAATGATAACTTTTTGGGTATATTTAAAATCATTTTATTTTAAATATAAGACATGTATCTCACGTATATATAATATTTTTAAAACAAGGGTGCCATGTGCCAAGTCCCTACTAGGTTTAGAATATAATTATAACTAATTGACAATAATGCTAATTTTGCATATCTAAAAATTTCTTTGTGCAGAATTATCTCTACAAATATCATATTGTTTTCTAGATTGTAAATGTTCCATATCACCCAAGCTTGTGTTGTGGTCAAATTGAGAACGTAAGTTATTGGCAAGCCCGCAATACCTGTTAGGGTGCCATGCGGTTAACTATGATGATTAATTTGAAAGATACATCTTTCTTGTTCAACTTGATGAGAACTTCACACTTATTAAATCAAATTATACTCTCTAAATCCAACTGCCTCACATCAGTTTCTCCAAAAAATTCATAGACCCAAACTAGTTTTGCATGTTCTTTTGTTGCTAGTTCTTTTATCTTTGGTTTAATGTAGTAGTTTGAATGTCAAAGTTTGACATCAATGCTTCAATGTCTACACCATACTCATAAACAATAGCTTTTTCTCTAGATGTATGGATAGATAATGATATATAACCATTTCCTCTGTGATTATGCTCCTAATGAAAACCATTATGTCTCAAAGTGGATTTTATAGGACCATCAACTAGTTTTGATGATGGTGAATTTTTGTGAATGTTTGCATCCTCTACACCACTTAGCCAATTTTCTTTGTTGTTTGGGAAACAACAAAACCCAAAAGAGGAGTAATGTCAATATAAATATTTCATCACATTTAATCACAAAAAATGTAACAACTTATCATACAAATATTACTTCAGATATAAAGGTTATAAATGTTAATTTTAGGTTCATGATCAAAAGCATCATTTTCGTATAACATTGTCCCATTGCTATCATCTACCATAGTTCCTAAAAATGCAAACATACATAGAATTATGATATTGATGAAGTTCCAAAACAAAGTTATTAACAATGATATAATAAAAACTAATTATATTAAATGGCACCCTTTATTTTGAATATCTTTTGTACCTTTCTTAGGATGCCATGTAGAGGCCAGGTGTATGTAGGGCCATACAAAGCCTTGTTGTGATAGCATGAAAAACATATTTAAGACTAAGTCATTTTCCTCAAAACTAAGCAATGTTTCCATTCTGAGCCATTGCTTATCTAATTTAAATGTTGCTTTCTAACCTCCCATTAGCTTGTTACCATAGTGGGATCTCCACCAATGTTGAAATGCACTTGACTCATCTTTGCCCCCAATTGTTTCTTTATCCTCTACATTTTGCACCTTTATTTTGTTTAATAGGACTGTAAAACTCCCATGTTGACTGTTGTCCCACCAGCAAATGAAACTTATTTTAGATACGACTCCAAAACCATGGTCCTCCCTAAATACTAACAGAACTTTAGGGTAGTAGTGACGCTCAGGCTCACATATTTTTAGAATGGCTAACTGTGACAATGACATAAGTGAGACTCTCCTGTAGATATGTCTTCTTTCATCACTTGTTTGTATGTTGAGGTATTTTGGTGGATAATATTTCTTATTCAATTGAGTAAGTAGAGGAAGAGAAATAGGAATGCTTTGCCATTTGGAGAAGTTTACATTGGCTTTAATTCCATGAATCTAGGTAGACCACTTATTTTCTAACTCTGCAAGAATGGCATCATTCAACATCAACTTGTAAGCAGACTTTTCATTAGGACTCCTTGAAACATACACACAATTTCCCCTATTTGGCAATGGATCAAGTCTTTGCCACTCAATCATTCCTCTTACTAAGTCAAGTGTTTACAAAGTATACATACTTTGATCATTATCTATAAGAGTCAAGAAATATACTAGAAGCAATACTATGAGGTAAAGGTAACATTCTCACAACACCATCTTGATAAAGTCATAGATTACATCCTCCTATTGAAGCATTTTTCATGTAAAAAATAATTGATTTGGCCAAGATATGACACTGATAGTGTCTAAAGTAATTAGCAGAGTTATGACTATCAAGAGTACTATCCCATGTTCTATTCAAAGTCTTTAGTAATGGTATTTCATAACTTAGAAAGTGATTGATGATGTATCCCATAGTAATCTCATTGTGCACTCTGATGATTAAATCTGATATGCATCAAAATTACAAGCCATAACGTAACTAACCTTAAAAAATAAGCTAACATAGACCTTGATAACTTTGAAAATAGAATTTAATTTTTGTAAACTATTAGGTGCGAATCTAAATTGCATCCATTTTTATCCACTACAAAGGCTTTCAGGAAACAAATTCCACTATAAAAAGTTTATACCATGACTTGTGGAGGATATTGAATGGGAAAGTGACATCTCAGAGCTATTTCCATTTCAAACTATTTATTAGTACCTCACATGTCATCAATAGTCTTTCCTTTAATAACATCTTCATAGTTTTGACCAATCAGAACACAATTAAATAGGTTTTTTCATATTTTTTGTTAAAAAATGTACATATTAACTATTTCAAAACTAAAAATAATTTAATATACAAAAAATAAAGAATTCTTATTGGTGAAGAAATAATAATGATTCCTTTAGTTATCTCTTCAAAACTAATAACTAATTTATTATAAGTCAAAATTTTATATAAATATCTTGAAATTGAAAGTAGAATTTAAAAAAATATGATCTTTCCAAAACTTTAATACATTAATTATTTTTACAAAGTCTTAATTTTTTTAAAAGGAAAAAAGGAAAGATTGCCAATCCAACTCCAATGAAAGAATCGGTAGGCCAATTAAAATGAAGGGGTCTATTTTGAATATAAACCTTATTTCTAGCCACTATATAACTTGCAATGTTGTTTAAGACTACTTACATATTTGGATTTTGTTAATTGGATCCATGCTTTATTTATTCCTTTATTTAAAGGTAAGGAATGTTTAAAAATTCAATTTCATGGAGATATTTAATGAGTTGATTTCTTAAAAGATTTCAGTGATATCACAACAAGTCTGTACTACCAAAGATAGAAAATGGTAGATGATCAAGTGAAAAACATATAAGCTATGGATGTCAGTGTTATTTTAGCACATGGTAAATGGTCATTAGCCTTGTTCATGTGTTAGTCATATACACTCAGGTAGAACACATAGACAATCAAGTCAATCATCACCATGACTATAATATGAACAATTCAATGGGAAGAAATATTTATTTTCTCCTAACATCATATCCCAGCTGAATGAATGGGTTCATAGGCTACTATTGGTGGGAATGTATATTGATGCTATCCATCTTAAAAAATGTGAGATGGTGCATGAAAAACTTGTAATGTTTAATAGTGAAACACAAGTACATGGTTTCCTAAGAAAAGATGATATATATAACAAATAACATCAAATCAAGGAGGTAAAATATGTGTATAGTCCCAATGATGCATAAAGTGTTTGGGAGTAGGGATTGGCAAATCTAGACAAGTGGTTTGTCTATCAAGGATAT
Source organism: Torreya grandis (assembly GCA_037957365.1). Taxonomy (NCBI): domain Eukaryota; kingdom Viridiplantae; phylum Streptophyta; class Pinopsida; order Cupressales; family Taxaceae; genus Torreya; species Torreya grandis. The sequence goes on from JARHVA010000881.1 coordinate 1,448,756, forward strand.
AATAGGGAAGAGATTAATGGGGATTGGGAAATCCATTTCATATTAGGAATCTAAATCCCACAATAACTAAAATGGTTGTTGAGAATTGGCAAGTGCAGCTTATTAGTGGTGGACTCAACATTCAACATGAATGCAATGTATGTATGTTTTCAATGATTTTAATAATATTTGATAATATAGATATTTTGTAACTTGCAAGCTCACTTGCATTTTATATTTCTATATAATTTGAATTGTACACATTGCTAGTGTTTGATTCCAAATACCAAGGAGTGCCCATTACATGGGTGATTATGTCACGATCATGTATTAATGATATCAACTAATGAATGAAAATACTTATATAGAGAGTACATTTGAAAAACAAAGTGGAAAGTCAATGCTTTCATGGTAGCCAATGTTGCTATGGAGATAAAAGATATTAGGTAAGTATATATTTTTATATACACATTATGAAGTTCATATGTTAAAGTTCATAGATATCATTCTCATTCTATATGAAAAAACATTAAAATCAATGTTTTTATGTAGGAAACATTCAATTGTGAGGTCTACTTATGCAATTGGCATGTGCATCGTGCATGGCTAAAGAATTTGATAGTAATGGTGAAAGAAGATAATGCAAGACACATGATGTTTGGTGAACTAGGGAACATAATGCATAGCTATGCTAATGAAGATATGAAAAATAAGGAGTCTAAAAAGTTTTTAGACAAGTATCGCTCTACATAGGCTAATTTTATTGAATATTAGGAGCACCATTAGCTTGATAGGGTTGGAATGTGGTTATGATGTTGTCTACCCTTCCTCATGCTGGGAAAGAAACAAATGAAACCATATAATGTTATTGTTCACATTGTAAAAGTCATTTATTGAGCATAATGCACACTTCTACATATTATAAGGTGGATTGTTTAGTTCACCAATTAACCATAATTGTTACATATACTATTGGTGGCTAAAAATATGTAAGGATAGTGGATTCCTAAAGGAACTTCAAATTAGAGAAACTTGAAAATGTTTCATGGGTCAAGGATTTATAGATTCCAGACTATCATGTCACCTTCCATAATAGTGATCCTCATACAGACTGGGTGCAAAGTATGATAGATAAGACATTGCATTATCATGTCTATACTGTGACTCCATCCATGTCATGTGAAATTTATTATTTTAAATACAAGGATACACTTGTAAACATGTGAATAAGGTGGAGTTAATGAGAGTGAGTAGAAGAGATGTGGTTGTACACAACACATAAGATGGTGTTAGTGAGCACATCAATAAAATTGATATAGAGTACAATGTAAGCATTCTTTCTAATTCTATTTTATTTGTTTACATGTTTATGTGGAGTCTCAATTGGTTAATACATTTTCAATGCAAAGTGCATAGGCAATGTATCAAGAAATTTAAATGAAGGTGAAGTATGTATGGATGTCTGAGGATCAAAGTCCCTATATGAAGTTAAATCTAGTATAGATATACGAGAAATAAACCCTAAAGATGAAGGTGAAGTGACATATTTGGTAGGTGATACTAAAAACTAGTTGAGGGAGGCTAATAATATAAGACATTTCTCTACTCGTATTCATTTGGTTTTCTTTTTCTTGGCATTTGTAATAGGATGTATTTCACTATATGAATAGAATGTTCTCAGTGTTGAAGTTGATGAGGTTGAATCTTGATTAGTGGAGCATGAGATAATTTTGATAGATGTGTCATAGTAGATCCACAATTAAGACACTATCATTCTTCAAAAATTGTATGGAAAATTTTTACAACAAGGTGTAGAGTAGGGTGATGTCAACTGACAACACTCAATGGATCATCCATTTGAACAAGTGCATGATGGGCATGACACTTCCTTTCATAGAGAGAGACTTCATAAAAACATTGAATATAAGAATACATTATAACATGTCACAAGAGACAACCATTTTTTTTTAACCCTCCTTGTAAGAATCACAAATGATAAGTTTGGAACAAGGATCTAAACAAGATAATGAAGTGAGATAGAGATAAAGATAATGCAAATAATGTATCTTGATTTCACCCCTATGTTGGCTACAATGATAAGTCATTATAAATGATATCTATGAATGTCATATACATTTTCCCTTATACTATACAATTTTGATTTTGCATGGCATCCTACCATTGCATTATAATTTTACAGAATGCTTAAATTTTCTATAATTAATTATTGACTCTTTTCATCATGTATATGAGTGCTTATGGCCTCATTTTTACTTTGAAATATCTAAGCAACATAAACATTTCATGTAAAACTAAAATTATCATAAATGGAAACATAATTTTTACTTTAAGACATATTTATTTTTCTATCTTCACATGTGATATAACTACATTTATGCTCCTTAGTTGTGATGAAATTTAATTATTTCTTATTGACACATATGTTGAGCTTCAATACTATCTTGTTTATTCCTATCACTAATGGGCAACACATAGTTCAACACTTTCATTTTCACCTTGTAACTTGGATTTGGTATCCACTAAGGATTTATTTATATCAATATTTTAAGATTTATTGTGGTTTTCATTCATCACAATTATGGTTTTATTATTTATAGTACATTCACATTCTTACTATTTGAAATATTTTTTGGGATAAAGTTCTCAAAAATGTTAGACAGGTTTTTCATTGCGTAGTCAATTTTTTATATGCTTTGAACTATTGTTATATGATTTGAACTATGTAATATAATTCTCCCTCATATAATGTCAAAAACATATAAATTAATTTCAAAAAATAGGGTTGTACCAATTAATATTATAACCCATATTAGAGATTTGTAATTCGACATCAATTTATTATGTTGAAGGTGCCAAAAGGATCAAATAGGTCTGTAGTTCATTATGTAACTTCAACATCTCAAAGTATCGATAGGGTCATACAAGCTTTTAAATGGTGAGGAAAAAAGGATTCAACAGGGTCATAGAAGTGTTTAAATGATGAGAAAAAGTGTTTTAACATAATTTTAGATGGTCATTGGGGCAGGGTTTGTAGCTTTAGATGTTATAGTTTGTTCATGTGTAATATTATTTGTATTTAAGGAATAAGAAATTATAATCACACTCAATTTTCTTAGAATTTAAGAAATAACTTAAAAACTGAAAAATACAAATTTTGTTATTGATCCATTCTACAAAACTTTGGTATATGAGGTGTATGAGCACAAAAAATGGTTTATGACAGTCTTACATATCTCAAGAAAAGATACACAATGTTTACTTGTTGTAGGTTGACCTTATTTAAAACCCAACACCACATGCATTTCTAGTTACACTTTATAAAAACATATATTGTATTATATAATCCAGAGTGAGATCACTTACAACAACCCCAACGTGGGGAATCACAATTCTTGCAATGGCCTTTTTCGTCATGACATATTATAACAATAACATGAATAAAAATACTAAAACTATTATTGAAACAATTTTTTTATTATCTATATTTTATCTAAGAAAGGTTCCATTAGTGGCACTGAACTCTGAAATGTCTAAAATGGTCTAAAAATTTATTAAAAAAAAGCGTCCATACAATAGTATATACATAAAATCTAGGGATGGTTTGTGTTGGACCTACAGTGGACTGAACAAAAATATAAACTATGGGTATATCACATAAAAAAATAAATGGAAAAAAGATTATAATTTCTCATCAAAGGTGCCTTGGGAAGTGCATTCATAATCTTGGTTGGGTTAAGAAAAAAGATATGTTTCAAATGTAATGGTCTATGCTTTTAGATTTTGAAGTTCTATAGACAATACATATTAGTATATGCACATTACCATTGGAAGGGCCTAAGTAAGATTTCCCTCATATAAAAAATAAAGTTAAATACGAAAGGCATAGATCTTATTCTAAATGTTATGGATCTTCAAGGATCTAGATTCTTTTTTGCATGGATCAATAAATTCCAAATGTAATAAGAAACCTTTGTTGGTTAGAAACAACAATACATATTATTTTATGCAATAAGAAACATTTAGTATTAGGACTCCCAATCAAATCTTACATTGCTAAAAACTTTCCAAATGAATAAAACAAAATAATAAATAAAAAAGAGCAACCGTGGAAGACACTCACATCACATAAAGGAATTGTTATTCATTATGATTAGATGGAAAAATAATTAGTCCTAAAGTGTATACGTAAAATGATACTTGAATGCAAATGCAAAATAAAACACATTCCAAAAAACTGAAAATTCATAAGACCTAAAATGGTGAGTGATCTTCTTATAGTAATACCACACAAAGAGTTCAAAAATTAACAAAACAATGTTAAAAACTTGCAAGTAAATTCTCCAACCTATTTTATTACATGTAGCATATTATATGTCCAAAGAATCATTCAATACCATTGTTAGAAATTTATCTTCGACCTTTGTCTTCAGAATGAAATAAAATGACTAAAACATGTAAAATTAAGAAAATATAGGGAAAAATATTGGGCTTGAAGCAACATTTTCAATTAAACTATGAGTTTGTATATTTATAAATGTATTTACTAATAAAATTAAAATTATATCCATATCTCAAACGCTTTTTATTTGAGCACAAAAGACAATTTGAAGCATCAAAAACTCAAAAAAAAAAAATGAAACAATAATATCTTAGCTCACAAGTAGAAAACCATGTAATATTTTCCATTATCATATTATCATTAAAATACACCATATAAATAGTGATAAGATAATGGGTTCCAATTGTAAAATATTATATATTACTCCATATTTGTGTGAGATTAAACATATTTTCAAAAACAATTTTCCATTTGTATTTTTTAATAAGTTAACCATTTATCATAAAGAATATTTTGCATGCCATGATCAGTAGTGTTGCAATCATTTAATTAGATATCCAAATTCACCATCAAATAAAATTTTAGTTGTGTTGCAATGTCATGTGACATTGAGACCATAAAATTCATGGATTCTTTTAGGAGTTACAAGCACACATTGAATTATTATTTGTGAGGAGTTATAATAGTTTGAACACAATTTTAAATGCTCATCAAAGCAAAACATGGTATACAGTCATTGAGGCATTTTGTCAAAACATTCACATGCATTCAACCTCAATATATAAACATCCCATCAAATTATATTAGATAGAATGAGAAACAACCATCAACCACTTGCCAAAACAAACAAGGGAATTTCATAAAAACATATTTGATTATTTTAACTCACTTCAAGGGTAAAGAAGGATGAAGAGATAGACTTTGATCAATCAACGAAGAGTGATAAATTGTATCATAGATTCCAATACAACAACATAAAGGTGACAAAAAACCTAGAATACTGAAATTGGTCACATGTAGATCTAGTCATTATTCTATACTAGACACCTGCATCACAGTCAAACACTAGAGTCAATGATAATACTTAGATTTAACAATAGTATTTTCAGTCATAAAAGTGCGGTTTTTAAAATTTGATTATTGATCTATAATATTGATCCTATATTATAATTATTTCTAGTTTAGATTTACTTGCAAACAGTAAACCAACTATGTACCATTATTTTTTATTTATTACAATATCTTTTGAAATAATTATACTATACTATTTTTAACAATTTATTTTATAAATTCAAAATATTTGTAATATGATTTTCTTATTAATTTATTCACTATAAATTAATTTATCACCATTTTGCTTAAACTATTTTTATATTCTTAAACTTATATCCATCACCATTTCAATTTTAAAGTTAAATATTTATATAAATATCAAAATTAGTTTTCATATTAAATTAAGGCTCCCTCTTCCACATTTTTGTATATTTTAATAATGTTTGATATGATTGACTTTTTATATCATTAATAACTATCTCAACCACTAACAACCACTAACATTATTGTTGATAGATAAATATTAATCATCTCACTAATGCCCATATTTTTTTTCTACCTATGCCAATGTGCAATGAAGAGTTTTTACACTCATAATTAAGTATAACTATATAAAATCAAACTCCCTCACAAACATAATGTTTGTTTTTACTCAAAAATAGATGAGTTTGAAGTAAACAATGGGTAAGTTTCATCCCTATAACTTTAACCTAAATTATTGGATTTATCTTATGGTAACTCTCCATGGAATTATGGTGAGGTGAGTTGTACGAGTTGATTTTTTGCTATTAGGATTATTCATTATTTAAATTTGAGAGTTAGATAATCTGAAAGTAATTAGATTAGGATTCATAACATTTTTATTGGGGTGTTAGATCAATAATAATACTTATTCAATGTCATGTCGGTAATAAGGAAGGGGTTCAACAAAAAAATTATACATTATTTTTATGGGTCTATATCTTGAACTCTTATGAGAATTTAGTTTCCTTGATATTATTATCTTGTGCTTCATTAAGCATATTTCACTTTATTATTTTAAATTTGGTATGTGAGATAATATGTTAGAAACTTTTCTCTTCATATTTTATACCACCAAATAAATCACAAAAGTTCCAATTAATACATTTATCTCTATCAAAGGAATTAATTGATATTAAAGAGTTTTTTTAAAATTAAATTAAGGTGTTTTCCTCATTTTAATCTCTTCAAAACATTAAGAAATTCATTATTATTGTTTATCTAATTTTGTGGTGTTGGAGTTTGGAAAAAATCCTAGTAATCCTTCTGCTTTTTCTAGGACTATCTATGAATCTCTATCAATTTAATTTTATTTTGAGTTTACTAAGTAGGGAAGGAGGACTCACTTAAAATTTGATCTATCAATTATATTTGAAATATTTTGTTTCTTACCCTAATATATTAATTATATTTGAAATATTTTGGTTCTTAATCTATGTAGTTGTCTTTATTTTAATTAAGAAAATAAATAATTATAATAAAAATGGTGTAAGGACATAAATTACTAATAAAAATAAATAACTCTAACTAATAAAAAATAAATAATTATTATTCATGTTATTTTCTAATAATTAATAAGACTTTATTGAAATATTTTTATTTTTATGCCACATAATGAAATGCATAAATATTGTATAAGTAAAAAAGTTACTAAAATTTACTTTGATTCCATTTAGTGATATTATACAAAATAGGGATGCTTAAAATTTGATACTTTATTAAAAAATGCATGATTAATAAAATAACACTTCTTTAAATTGTACATCAATAAATTGTGTAATAAAATGGTAATATTGAATTTCATTTCAAACAACTTAAATGTAGTTTGGTAAATATTAATAAATATTTAATATTTAGATTTTATTTAGTATTTATTTGATAGTAATATATGTAAGTAAAATTTAACTCTTTTTTATGAAACTTGATATACTGGAAGAAAATTAATTTTCATTTTTTTTAATATTCTTTTCCTTTTTAATTAAAAACAATTCAACTCAACTAGAAATTTCAAAATTATAAGATCCTCAATTTAAAAAATATATCAACAAGGATGGTCATCCTAACCATATGAAATTACTCCATAAGAATTTTTTTGATCTTTTGCTTTAAATTTTCATCTTTAACTTTCTAATTTTCTATTGGATAAAAAGACCATGTATGCTTTCTTAACTACAGGGGAAAATAAAGAGACCAAAGATGATCAACCAAGGAATGGTCTTAATATACAAGATGATTAAGAATGTAAGAATGTTTTTAAGTTCATTTGACTATGAGTATGATACTTCCAATTCTAAATCAAAGTCTGTTATATTTTTTTATACATTAATCTTAAATCTTGAAATGTAGATACCTTCACTTTCTCAACTTCATTTAACTTCAACTCACTCTTTTGTCTATTTCCTGCAATTTCCCATTCACTTTCTAATGGACCTCTTACATATAATCTTTACACACTTGAACTTCAAACTTATTTTTTTTTGTTAAACTCAATAAAATTTTAATACAGACATTACTATGCACTTCTCCAATACATTTCGATTTAACCCATTCTAAAATGGCTAAAATCCTTTTTGAATAATTGATAGATGTAATAATTATTTTTAAAATGTTAAAAAGAGTTACAAATCGAATTTGTTTTCCTTTTATTTAAAATATTGATTAAATCTATAGTTTAAATTTGAAATTAAATTTTAATTTAATTTAATTTATATATTAATGTCTACTAAAAATTAAGAATGGTCCATGAAATTGAAAATTATATTATATGAATCTAATATATAAAGTGAGTGTCAAATACATCTCAAAAAAAAATGAAAGAATTAACTATTTTTTAGGGAATACAATAGAATGATAATATGAAAAACTAAAGATATAAAAAGAATATATATCCCAAACTCTGAAAAAATAATTAAACAAAAACCGTTCTTTTGACTCTTTTTTTTAAATAAAAAATTGAAAACATTTTAAAAACATGAAGATGAAAACTTTTTTGGTACATTTAAAATCATTTTATCTTAAATATAAAACCTATATCTCACATCTATAAAATATTTTAAAAATAACTAATTTATTACAAGTCAAATCTTTATACTTATATCTTGAAATTGAAATTAAAACATAAAAAATATGATCTTTCCAAAAAGTAATTGCATTAAATATCTTTTACAAAAGCTTTGTTTTTATTTAAAAGAAAAAAAAAGGAGAGATTTCCAATCCAAGTACAGGGAAAGAATGGGTAGGCTAGTTAAAATGAACCCTGGGTCTATTCCGAATATAAACACTCTATCCAAGCATACACTCTAGCTTCACATTAAAAGATCCAATGGTGGGATAATTCATGAGACAGAGGTTTTATCTAGTGAGATCCCACCAGACTCTCTATCCAAGCATACACTCTAGCCTCACATTAAAAGATCCACTATTTCAGGTAGAATCGTCATAGATTTACATCTCAACCTTAAAACTAATGACCCTACTTTTAATGAGGCTCAACTCAACTTTGCTAATAGTTGGGAGACCGACTCTTCCCTAGCCAGTAGTTTCTTAGAGTGCATCACAAGGGGGATATGGTCCCCAAAATATAAAACAACACCATCTATGTAGACTCCAAATTTTGGTAAGATGAATCTCCACTTCAACAAATTTGGGTCTTTTAAGGTTTGCTTCCTATTTGGCATTGTCATATTGTATAAATTTTGTGCTTAAAATAATCTATTAGTGTTTTCTCTTGTTTCTAAATCACATGGCATAAAGAAATGTTCCAAACTAACTCTTTCCTTACCTAGTGTGGAATTTTACACTTATTTAAATTTTATGTGCAACGGATCTGCATTTCTTTGGTGCTCTAAGGTTGTGTCACAAACCCTTAGTGATGTTGTTGAGGCAAGGTAGATCTAATGGGGATTGAAAGTTATGTCTCAAGTTGTTGTTGGGCTATTGAGGGATATCTCCGAGTCTTTTAAGGACATATTCCCTTCATTTTAGGTTTATCTCAAATCTACTTCAAGTTTGTTCCAATGTGGTTTACAGATATGTAAACCTATCTTTAGTCATCAAGTTTTTCTTGAGGTTCTACTTAAACACCACAAAATTAGAGCTCTTTTCCACCATCATCTCTAATACAAATAACTCAGAATTATCAGTCTACATTGAGATAATATTCTTTATTTAGCTCATAAGTGCCCCAAGGATGATGCTCAAATTAAAACCATCATTCAAACCATTGTTAAATTGAATGTGGGTAAGGATCATTGGTTGGAAAGCCCTTGCCAAGGTTTTGTTCAGGCTTTTAGGATGTTGGACCAATCTTCAATTTGGGATATTTGTTATAACTTGGTTATCTTATGGAGGTTTTACAAGAGTTATGGGAATGTTGCAAGTTTAGTCCATGAAGGGGTGGACCCGTCTCAAGGTTGTTTCATTGTGGTTTACAACTAGGTAAACTTACCTTTAGTTGGTAACATATTGTTGATAATTGGCATATACTTCACTATAGGGATCCTTAGAGATGATCCTAGATGTAATTGTAGATGTTTTTTAAGACCAGAACTTTGAACTTTTTGTCTTTCTAATTCTCTATACATATTTTTTTGTTTTTTGTTTCTCTTGGGTTGGTTTATTTAGATAGGTCCATGCTGACTATTTATTGATGTTACATGGTTACAATTAAAAATGTTATTTCTCTATTATTTCTCTCTCTAGTCAACTATAGAGGTTGTGGGACCTTTTATTAAAACCCTCTTTATTCCTTTATAAAAATTGTGAGACTTGTCTTCAAAATCCTCTTTGTCTAATTCATAATTCTAGTTTAAAAATCATTATTTACCTATATCTAATAAAAATTATAAACCAAGAAGATTTAATTTTGAGTCTATGTATTGATATTGTACCCAAAATGGATTTTTTTTCTTAATTGGTAACTGGTTCTTTTTTGACTTGGGGGAACCTTCTAGACCCATGGGAATCATTGCCAATGGCAAGGGAGACTTGACCTCATGGATAAAACTCACCTTCCTTACCGTTTGGTCATTGCTATAGGGACTACCCAAAATAAATGTTAAAAATTTGATACTTTATTAATATATACATAATTAATTAAAAAATATTTCTTTAAATTATACATCAATTAATTTTACAATAATGCAATAACATTAACTTCAATCCACACAATCTAAATATAATTTGATGGGTCTTAATATATGTCAAAATTGAGTTGGTACTTATCTGACATATATAAATAAAATATAAGATTTAAGATTTAAGTATAAAACTTTATAGTGGAAGATGCACTTTCACAAAACTTATTTTATAATTTTTCCCTTTTTAATTAGTGAACACTCAATTAGAAATTTTACAATTATAAGATATTTATTTCTTAAAATGCATTAGTAAGGATAATCATTCTTTCTCCGTCAAACACTTTAATTCTTTGATCATATAAAATTCTTAAATAAGATTTTTATTTTTATTTTTTACTTCAAAATTTTATTTTCAAATTTTCATTTTTTAATTTTTAATTGGATGAAGAAGGTTACCCACCATTTTTAATTTCAAGCGAAAATATAAACAAAAAATAATTAATTAAAAATTAGTTTTAATATATGATATGATTAAAAATGTTTTAAAATTAAATTAAATATATCCTTAATACACCCAATCTAATTTTATAATCCATTAATTTTAATGATATTGATTTTAAATCTTAATGTGTAGATACTTTAATTTTATCAACTTCATTTACCTTGAACTCAGGGTCTTTTATTTATTTCTTACAATTTCTCATTCAATTTCTTATACACCTTTATGCTAGAACTTTTAAAATTTATTTTCTTTTTAAAATTCAATAAAATTTTGCTAAACACATTACTATGCACTTCTCCAATACATTGAATAAAACTCTTTTATCTATTTTTTACAATTTCTTATTCACTTTACAATATATTTTTATTTTAAAACTTTTTAAATTGATTTTTTCTCTTAAATTCAATCAATATTTATTAAACACGTTATTATGCACTTCTCTGATGTAATACATTGCACTTCTCCAATACATTTTCAGTTATGCCATTCCAAAAAAGCTCTTATCCTTTTATATATATATATATATATATATATATATATATATAAGGATAAGAGCTTTTTTGGAATGGCATAACTGGAAATATATATATATATATATATATATATATATATATATTGAATTGAAACTTTATTTTTATTAATTATAAATAATAATAAATATATATCTTTAAAATAAAGAAATTAAAATTTATTACAATTTAATTTAAATAATAATGTCCACTAAAAACTAAAAATAATTTATGAGATTAAAAAAGATATTATATGAATTTAATATTAAAAAAAAAATCCAAATACTATTAAAAATAAAAAATATTTAAAAATAATAATATTCTAATATTTAAAAATAATAGATATTAAAATTAATAAAATATGTACCGTTTTAAATATTTGAACTATATTGTTCTTGAAAATGTAAATTTTTACAATTTTTAAAATCTATAACTCAAAAATAAACATCGATCATTTTATTTCAAATATAAATTCCAAACTTCACATGCATATAATATTTTAAAAATAACTAATAAGTCAAATCTTTATATGAATATTTTGAAATTAGAACTGAAAAAAATATGATCTTTCGAAAACGTAATTACATTAAATATCTTTTGCACAGTCTTTCCTTTTTTTTTTCTTAAGATTGCCAATCCAAGCACAGTGAAGGAATCGACAGGTGAGTTAAAATGAACCCTGGTTCTATTCCGAATATTGTCAGCCGCCATGCAACTTGCAATGTTGTTTGACGCTACTTACGTCTCCACATTTTGTTAATTGGATTCATGCTTTATTTATTCCTTTCTTCAAAGGTAAGGAATGTTTAATAATTCAATTTCATGCAGATATTTAACGAGTTGATTTCATTGAGAGCTTTCACTGACGTTATGTCAAGGGAAATATGCCTGCGATATCTGATTTTCTGCGATAACAAACGATACCCCCCTGGAATATAATATCATCTGCAACAACGCCAACAGAAAGCAACCCATATTTGTTCATACATTCTTTTCGTTTTAGATTCCATGTCCATTGTCTTCCCCACTTATTTCGGAGCTATGCGTGATTATTTTAATATTGTGTTTGGTCTTTCTTTAGTGTCACATCCTTTTTAATTATAAGTATGAATGAATAAAAGATTTTAATAAAGTGCATAAGTATTTTATCGTACTAAAAAGTTATAATAAGAGCGTTTATTATTATTATTATTATTATTATTATTATTATTATTATTATTATTATTATTATTATTATAATATTGGTTTGATATAAGAACAATTTTATTTATTTTGTAAATTTTCAATTTTTTTTGGATGTTAGATATTTTATTATAGATTTTGATTTAAAAAATTAGTTAATTTGTTTAGTTTAGTCTTGCCTCCTCAAAGAAAGCGATTAGTTCGTCTACTTTCAATATTTTATAAAGTCAAACTTTCATCTTATTTTAAAAAATTTAAATAAATTAAAAAATATATTTGTGTATAAAAAAACTTATATGATAAGATTTAGAACAAATTTAAAACAACATTAAAAATAAATAAATAAGATTTTCTAAAAATTTGAAAAAACAACTATATATAATGTGTAGATTATGAAAATTCAAGTAAAGTTTGTAGTAGCAATTGTTTTGTAAGATAGAGTTTTATACAATAATAATTTATTTTCTGTGTCCATTGGAAAATGATATATGAACAACAGTTCCTTGTGCTATTTTGAGATTTAGTTTCAACTATAATTGTTTATTCTATTTTTTAATTTTTGCACACATAGCTTTCAAATTGGTATTATAGAAGGTTGAATTGGGTTTGTACCTATTTTTAAAAAATTTGAGTGTTTCTTTTTGGAACTCTAGGTTTTAATGATAAACATGAACAACAATGTCTCACATCCTCATATTCTCGAATTTAATGGGAAAATTTGAGAATATTGGAGTAGTAAAATGAAAACACTCTTCTACTCTCAACATTTGTGGGATCTTGTGGACATTGGGCATGTATAACTAGTTGATCATAATGATCTTAATGCTACAAGTAAATCAAAGAAGGATACATTAAGGGAAAAAAAAAAGGATGCAAAGGCTTTGTTACTTATCCAACAAGAAATGTAGGAGTCCATCTTTGCAAGGGTAGTCACAACTATGAATTCCAAAGAGACTTGGAAAAGCTTGCAAAGTGCTTAACAAAGAACAAATAAAATGAATATTATGAGATTGTAGATGTGTAGAAGGGAGTTTGAGAATGTTCAAATGAAAGATTAAGATAATATGAATGATTTTTTCCCCTGTGCAATGGGTGTGGTGAACCAAGAAAAGTCTCATGAAGAGAACATGGTGGAATAAATAATTTTGAGAAGTTTAATAAAAATATTTGATCTCATAGTTGTTGCTATTGAGGATTATAAATATATATCAACACTAACCCTTGAATATCTTGTGGGTTCTTTACAAATAAATGAGAAAAAGATGAATACAACAACCACTCCCTTTATTGAGCATGCATTTAAATAAAAAAATGTCCTTCAAAGAAAAAGAGAAAATAAAATATTATTATCATGGAGATTCATCAAGAGGAAACAATAGAAGTAGAGCAAGGGGTTTTTTAAGAGGTGAAATATCAAAAAATATTCATAGAAGAAGAACTCATTGTAACTTTTATGAAGCAAGTGGAAGAGGTAGGGGATACAAACATAATCATCCATATGGAAGTCAAAGGTATGGTAAATCTCATGTACATCATGTCATTATTGTAATAAATTGGGTCATTATGCCAATGAGTACAAAAAGAAATAGTTTCATATGAACAAGTAATATGCAATTCTTTCTAAGGATAATGAAGTTCAAGATGAGTATAGTAGGTGTGTGTTAATCAAATTCAATGGTGCTAAGGAAAGCACAAAAGAGGTTTGGTATTCGGATAGTTGGTAGAACAATCACATGAGTGGAAATAAGAATATGTTTTCAAAAATTGATGAATCAATTCAATTAGAAGCAAATCTTGGAAAGAATAGCAAAGTGGTGCTGATGAAAAAATGTCCAACATTTCAATCCAAACTAAACACACTGAGAAAAAACATATCTATGATGTTAGATATGTTCATGACCTAAAGCATAATTTAATTAACACTGGGAATCTTATATTAAAAATATATACATATAATTTTGAGAAAGATGCACGTGTAATTTGTGATAATAATGAAATCAATAAGTTGGTTGCAAGAGTATAAATGACAAAGAATTGTATATTTCCTTAAAAAATTCAATATGAATTGTTGCTTTCTTTTAAAGTTGCTATAAAAGATCAATCATGGTCGTTTCATCTTAGATTTTTTCATTTAAACTTTAATGGGCTAAATTTGTTGTGAAAGAAGCACATGGTGAAATGATTTACATTGATAGAGAAACCCAATAAAATTTGTGAATGTTGTAATCTTGGGAAATAATAGAAGGAAGCATTCGCTATTGGTAAATCATAGACAACAAGAGCTGCTCTTGAAATTAAGCATTCAAACTTTTGTGAGCCAAATCAAACACCTTCACTTAGAAATATTTGGTGTTTTATTACTTTCATTGATGATTATAGGAGGAAAACTTGGGTTTATATTTTGAAGCAAAAAAATAATAATTTTGATATTTTCCAACAATTGAAAGCATTAGTGGAAAAACAAAGTGGGCATTAAGTCAAATTCTTGAGAATAAATAAAGGAGGCAAGTATGTTTCAAATGAATTTTTAATTTTTTGCAAGGCAAAAGAAATTAATAAGCAATTGACTACTAGATATACGCCACAAAAAAATGGTGTTGCTAAAAGAAAGAATAAAGAAATCATGGAAAGGGCTAGATGTATGCTAAATTCAAAACATTTACTAGATGCATTTTGCATTGAAACAATAGCATGCTTTGTGTGTATATTGAACTGGTGTCCTACTAAAATCATAAAAGATAAGATTCCATAGGAAGCATGGAGGAAGAAAAAACATATTGTGTCACATTTGAGAATGCTTGGGTGCATTGCATATGCACATGTGTTAGAAGGAAAATGGGGGAAAAATAGATTAAAAAAGGAGAAAAGTGTATTTTTTGGGATTATAGTGAGCAACCAAAAGGATAAAAGCTTTATAATTCATTTACAAAGAAAACTATAATCAACAGAGATGGAGTTTTTTATGAGAGAGATGAATGTAATCGAAATGAGAAATCAAAACAATAGTAATACAAGTATATTGACATAGAAAATGCAAATGAAAAAGGTTCAAATTAGCTTTTAAGAGAGAGTAGATACTCCAACAATGGAAATAGTCCGATTGTATCTTTGCCTACATCTAAAAATGATAGAATACATGCCATTTCAATGCCCAAGAAGTTGAGAACCTTGGAAGAGATTTATGAGGTAACACAAAATGAACAAAATAACATTTTTATTATTTTTAATATATTTATAAAGGCTTATCCAATTTATTGTGAGGACACAATTAAAAAATAAAATTGGGTGAAAGCAATAGATGTTGAAATTGATACAATGGATAAATATTAGACTTGGGATTTAGTAAATATTTTAGTAGAAAAGGATGTAATTGGTGTTAAATAGGTTTATAAAACTAAATATAATAATGCAAATTGTGAGATTGATAAATTCAAGGCAATACTAGTTGCCAAAGGGTATTGACAAAAGTATGGAATAAACTATTATAAAAATATTACACTAGTAGTAAGGTTAGACACTATGAAAGTTGTTTTGGCAATAACAACACAACACAATTGTAAACTATATTAAATGGATGCAAAATTGAAATTTTTGAATGGATTTTTGGAAGAAGAGGTGTAGGTAGAACACCCACTTGGTTATGAATTTGGTTCATGAAGATAGTTTATAAGTTGAAGAAGGTATTGTATAGGCTTAAGTAAATGCTAAGGACTTGGTATAGCCACATTAATTATCATTTTTTAATCAATGCATTCAATAAGAACAAAACTGAACCAACTCTTTATAGCAAATAAAATAAACAAGGTGAAGTTTTAATAGTTTTCCTTTATGTAGATGACTTAATTTTTAATAAAAAAGGAAACATATAAATTAAAAAATTTAAATCAATAATGAAAAAGGATTAGATATTTTATGTTTTCATAGTACATAATAATCGAATATAAATCTCTTAGTATAGTTGTGAATGTGTTTTTAGTTATATATATTTTGGATCACCAACTGGGATCCATCAACAAGTGAAAGACATATTATTTTAATGAAAAGGGACTTTGAGATGATGAAATTAGGTTTAATGAAATATTTATTTGTATTTAAGTGAATCAAACTTATTACAAAAATTTTATATGTCACACCAAATATGAAAATTATGAACTGAATATTTTTACAATGTTGAATAGTAAAACAACACAAACTCTAATTGTAGTAGGTCAAAATATAAACAAAGATGATTGTAGAAGCAATGTAAATCAAAATTTTGTTGGAAATTTGATGTATTTGACAACTACAAGACCTAATATTATGTATGAAGTGAGATTAATATCCACATTCACAGAAACTCTAAAGGACACTTACTTGAAAGTTGGGTATATAATTTCAATATGACTAAATGGGACTAAGAATCATGGTATTTTATTTATACCAAAAAATGATTTTAATTTAATTGGTTACATAGATAGTGATTGGTAAGGTAATATTGATGATAGAAAGAACACTTCCAATTATTTTTTCCACTTTGGCTCATAAGCTTATAAAAATAACCCATCATCACTCTTTCTATAGCTGAGACTAAGTATATAGTTACAACTTCAACAACTTGTCAGGGAAATTGGACAAGACATATTTTATCACATTTAAATCAATAGTGGAAAGGAAAAACAAGGTTTTTTTTATGATAATATGTTTTCCCTAAATCTATAAAAAAATATAGTATTTTCGAGATGGATAAAGCATATTGACATAAGGTACCATTTTATAAGGAAACTAGTGAAAAAATGGAGAGATAAGTCTAAACTTTTGTAGATCAAATGAAAATTTTGAAAATGTTTTTATAAATACATAGGAAAAGATGATTTTGAAAAATTATAGGGAAATTAGGGTGTAATGGCTCAAAGAGAGCCAATTTTTAGTGAGGGTAATGTAAAGTCAATATTTCTTCTTTCTCTTAGTTTTTAAAATAAAGGTAAAATACTTTAAAAAATAAAAAAGCTATAATCTAAAAAAAATATTTAAAAAATATTTATTTATTAATAAAAATTGTACTAAGATTTTTAATAAATTTAAAACATTTTATTTTTTTAAAATAGGATTTTATAGATATTTGAAAAAGAAATGGTGAAATCATATATATCCATGCAATATGTAGATTTTAGTAACAAGTTTTTTAACATGAAGATTTAAGAAAAGTTTGCAAGAGCAATTATTTTGTAAGACAATATTTTAATCAATAAAAAGTTATTTTCTAGATGAATTTAAGAGTGATAAATTTACAAAATTTCATGTGGATATTTTGAAATTTAATCTTAGTTGTAATTATTTATTGTATTTATCAATATTTATACACATAGATTTCAAGGTTGTCACCATATTTGATTTGGATGTAATTATGGGCTATACACTCCATGATGTAGTTCCACTCTATCTTCACTACCATCTCATTACAAAATATGAATTTTTTTATTTTCAACTCTTCTTCAAATATATTCCACTTGTCGATCTCATACCTAAGATGATGTGAACAAATTTTTAACCAAGCCATCAACATTCTCACCTTCCACTTGATTTATACTCATACATAATACTTTTCTCCATGGTCCCATATGGGATTAAATTCTTTTATATAGTTTGATTTCTTCTACATAAGTTGCTTAGTCCACATGGTTGTCATGATTTTTTCTCTTACATTATTATTTTTTGTTTCCTCATTAGTGTTTGGGCACTTTTTCATGTTAATGCCCCATTTACTCATCCACTTGGTGTTTTATTTCTTCCATGTGTTATACCTTATACTTAAATCTTCCTCTACCACCATTCTAGGCCACTGATGAGTCTCCACACTTTGTGTCTTATTTAAATAACTTAACATCCAAGTCATCACTGATGCCTCTAGGGGAATTACATTTTTCATAAAATATAATCTCATATGGAACCAAAGTTTTAATTATGAGGATAATTGTGTTTAAATATTTTTATATTCTCTATATTTGTTTCCATTATAAATTTGACACATAAATGCCCAAATTTTACACTATATTAGATCACTAGTGTGGTAAGCAAGTTGAAAAGATTTATATTGGTTTTACACTCTCATAATTCTACATACCTGCATTTATTGTGTAGTGCATATAAAGTCTTCCACCCTATGATATTTGGCTACAATAACCTAACAAAATTATAAGTGCCTAATAGAATCACTCTTAATTTAAAGATCAAAATTGATAAAAATAAATTGTATTCTTATCAAGGATGTAAAATTCATGTGTAATAGAAATGTAAATGTATGAATTGATTACCAAAAGGAGCTTACAAAGGAAGTTTTTTTGGAACAGACCACTCATATACCATTCATAGGATTATGACAAGTGTCATGATTGTATGAGGTGAGATAATAGTAAAAAACCCTAAGTAAACTTGACCGAGTGTGAACGAAACCTAAGAGTGGAACCAGTTAGGTAAATAACCCAGTTCATACCTAATAGTGGAATTAGATAGGGATATAACCCTATTGACACCAACACCTCCCATTAATTGAAAATAGGGGGAAAACAAAATGGAAAGATGAAAAAATGGGTCCTGAAAATAGCTCTGATGAGGTACCCATGTACAAAAATATACCCTTAAAGCCAAAGAGAAGGAGAAAACCCATAACAAGAAACTCCCCTTGCCCCATGACAGGATGATTGGAGAAGGTAAAGTGACCCCCCAAATGAGCAATGTCTCACACCCATAAGAGAGTTTACAAGTGATGTAACTTGCTCTCAGAGAAAGGTTTGGTGAAGATATTAACAACTTGCTCTGATGTAGGAATATAACATAGAACACTGACCTGTTCTTGATCTAGCTCCTTGATGTAGTGCATGTGGATCTAGATGTGTTTGGTCCACTAATGATGAACTAGGTTATTGAGATCTAAATGGTACTCTAGTTGTCATAAAATAAAATATATGGCCTTGGAATGGTGATGCCAAACTCAAATAGAATATTATTAAGTTAAATAATCTCAATAGTAGCATTACCAACCCTTTGATACTTAGTCTTAGTCAAAGATAAATAAATAACATGTGCTTCTTACTTTACAAGATAATGAACCCTAAACCAAGGTGAAATATATAAGGATATGTGGACTTATGATCCTCAAAATTTCCAACCCAATCAGAGTCTATATATCTGACCAAGTCCATACTAGTCCCTATTGCATAATGTATCCCATGTTGAGGAGTGTACTAGATGTATTGAAAGATGCATTTGGCCAATTTCTAGTGAATTTCATGTGGTTCCTACATAAATCAAGAGACCATGATTATCACAAAGGAAATGTTAGGGTGAGTGTGCCTCAAATAGATGAAGTTCCCAATAAGTTGATGATAAAAAGTGGCATCAATTATTGAAGTGAAACACTTCACCTCAAGCTTAATTCCTGGTAGAAAAGGAGTCTATGAAAGCTTACAATGAACCATGTGAAATTAAGCTAGAAGATCAAGAAAATACTTGGGTTGAGAAAGAGTGATCTTGAAATAAGACTAAATGATTTCAATCACAATAAATTAGTGTAAAAGGCCCAAGTCGGTCATAATAAATTGATCATGTAAATTAGATTTGACTTTTCCACTGATGGATGAAGATCTCTGAACAAGAATTAAGTCATTAACATAGAGGACCAAAATAAAATGAGAGTCATCTTGTCATAAAATGTAGACATTGGGATACAAGTGGCATCACAATAATCCAAGTTATAAAATAAATATTTCCATATTGGCATACCAAGATCAAAGGGTCTATTTGAGGCCATAAAAAGACTTCCACAATCTATAAATCAAGGAAGAGTCCTCCATGAACCCTTGTGTCTACTATATGTAAATTCCTCCTAAATATCATCATGAAAAAAGACACTCTTTACATCCATATGATGTACAACCCAACCATGATCTATAAAAATATCAAGAGTCAAGTGAATGGAAGTAATATTAGTAATAGGGGAAAATGTCTCAATTTAGTCAACATCAAGAACATGTGAGAACCCTTTGAAAACAAACCATGCTTTGAACTTATCAATAGTTCCATCCACTGCATATTTAGTTTAGTATATCCACTTAAAACTAACCAATTTCCTTCCCTTAAGAAGGGGGACTAAATCCCAAGTGTGGTTCCTCATCATGGAACTGTACTCTTCCTCCATTATTGAATCCCACTCAGCAAGATCAAATGCTTCATGAAAATATCATGGATTAGAAGTAAGGAAAATGTACACATGTATAAGATTTTATTATCATGATCGAGTTCTTCGAGTGTTTGAAGGAAACCCCAAAAAGGGTCATGTTGACTAAAGAGTCTTTCGAACCCATCAAAGTGATGAAAAAGATAGGGTTGATTGAGTAGAACCTTCATTCACTAAAGATGAACCTTGTGGAGGTGGAGATGAAGATGAATCCTTTTATTCATTGTCATTTGAGTTTACCATAGATGGAGGAGGTGAAGTATGAGAGTCTAAGGGAGGAAATATTTCCTTGAATTGAACACTCATACAATAGTATATAGATAAAATCTAGGGATGGTTTGTGTTAGACTTGCAGTGGACTGAACAAAAATAAAAATATGGGTATATCACATGCAAAACTAAATGGAAAAGACATTATTATTTCTCATCAAAGAAGGTGCCTTGGGAAGTTTATTCATTATCTTGGTTGGGTTAAGAATAAAGGTATGTTTCAAATGTAATGGTCTATGCTTTTAGATTTTGAAGTTCTATAGACAATACATATTAATATATGCACATTGCCATTGGAAGGGCCTAAGTAAGATTTCCCTCATCTAAAAATTAAAGTTAAATATGAAAGGCATAGATCTTATTGCACATGTTATAGATCTTCAAGGATCTAGATTCTTATTTTCATGAATCAATATATTCCAAATGTAATAAGAAACATTTGTTGGTTAGAAACAACATATATTATTTTATGCAATAGGAAACATAATATCAAATATTACATTGATGAAAACTTTCCATCATAAAACAAAATACTACGTAAAAAAGAGCAACCATGAAAGACACTCACATCACGTAAAAGAATTGTTATCCATTATGATTAGATGGAAAAATACTTAGTCCTAAGGTGTATACATAAAATGATACTTGAATGCAAATGAAAAATACAACACCTTCCAAAAAAATCCTAAATTCATAGCACCTAAAATGGTGAGTGATCTTCCTACAGTAATATGACATAAAGAGTTCAAAAAGCAACAAGACAATGTTAAAAACTTGCAAGTAAAGTATCCAACCTATTTTATTACATGTAACATCTTATATGTCCAAATAATAATTTACTACCATTTTTAGAAATTTAGATTAGACCTTTGTCTTTAGAATGAAATAAAATGACTAAAACATTCAAAATTAAGAAACATATAGGGAAAAATATTGGGCTTGAAGCAAAATTTTCAATGAAACTATGATTTTGTACATTTATATCTGTATTTACTAAGAAAATAAATGATATCCATGTCTCATAAACTTTTATATTTGAGCACAAAATAAAAGTTGAAGCATAAAAAATTCTTAAAAAATGAAACAATAGTATCTTAGCTCACAAGTAGAAAACCATGTTATATTTTCCATTATCATCTTATCATTAAAATATGCCCTATAAATAGTGATAAGAGAATGGGTTCCATTTGTAAAATATTATATATTACTCCATAATTGTGTGAAATTAAACATGTTTTCAAAGACAATTTTCTATTTGGATTGTTTAATAAGTTAACAATTTATCATAAAGAATATTTCACATGCCATGATAAGTAGTGTTGCAACCATTTAATTAGATAGCTAGATTCACCATCAAATAAAATTTTAGTTATGTTGCAATGTCATGTGACATTAAGACCATAAAAATCATGGATTATTGTAGGAGTTACAAGCACACATTGAATTATTATTTGTGAGGACTTACAATAGTTTGAACACAATTTTATATGCTCATTGAGGCAAAACATGGTATACAATTATTGAGGCATTTTGTCAAAACATTTGCATGCCTTCAACTTTGATATACAAACATCCCAATAAATTATATTAGATAGAATGAGAAACAACCATCAACTACTTGCCAAAACAAACAAGGGAATTTCATATAAACATATATGATTATTTTAACTCACTTCAAGGGTGAAGAAGGATGAAGCGCTAGGTTTTGATCAATCAATGAAGAGTGATAAATTGTATCATATATTTCAATACAACAACATAAAGGAGATAGAAAACTTAGAATAATGAAATTGGTCACATCTAGATCTAGTCATTATTCTATACTAGATACCTACATCATAGTCAAACACTGGAGTCGATGATAATGCCCAGATCTGACAATGGTATTTGCAGTCATAGAAGTAATTACGATTTTAAAAATCTAACGACTGATCTATAATATTGATCCTACATAATTTACAATTATTTCCAATTTAGATTTACTTATAAATGGTAAACCAACTATATACCATTATTTTTTATTTGTTACGATATTTTTTGAATTAACTATACTTTACTATTTTTAGCAAATTTTTTTATAAATTCAAAATATTTTTGATCTGAGTTTCTTATTAATTTATTTACTATAAATTACTTTATCATCATTTTAATTAAAATATTTTTATATTCTTAATTTTATATCCACCACCATTTTAATTTTAAAGTTAAACACTTATATAAATATCAAAATTAGTTTCCATATTAAATTAGGGCTCCCTCTTCCACATTTTTATGCATTTTAGTAATGTTTTCTATGATTGACTTTTTATATCATTAATAACTATCTCAACCACTAAGATTATTGTTGATAGATAAATATTAATCATCTCACTAATGCTCATATTTTTTTTCTAAACTATGCTAATGTGCAATGAAGAGTTTTTACACTCATAATTGAGTATAACTATATAAAAATTTTACACTTATAATTAAGTATAATTATATAAAATTGAACTCCCTCATAAACATTATGTTTGTTTCTACTCAAAAATAAATGAGTTTTGAAGTAAACATTGGGTAAGTTTCATCCCTATACCTTTAACCTAAATTATTGGATTTATCTTATGGTAATTCTCCATGGAATTATGGTGAGGTGAGTTGTATGAGTTCATTTTTTGTTAATCTGAAAATAATTAGATCAGGATTCATAACATTTTTATTGGGGTGTTAGATTAATAATAATATTTACTCGATGTTATGTCGGTAATAAGGAAGGGGTTAAAAAAAAGTTATACATTATTTTTATGGGCCGATAATTTGAACTCTTATGATAATTTGGTTTCTCTGATATTATTATCTTGTGCTCCATTAAGCATACTTCACCTTTATATTTTATTTTGGTATCAACAACCTTATATTTCTCAAGTAATATGTTAGAA
Source organism: Torreya grandis (assembly GCA_037957365.1). Lineage (NCBI taxonomy): Eukaryota > Viridiplantae > Streptophyta > Pinopsida > Cupressales > Taxaceae > Torreya > Torreya grandis. The sequence goes on from JARHVA010000881.1 coordinate 1,472,840, forward strand.
ACTTTTTCATATTCTATACTACCAAACAAATCACAAAACTTCCAATTATTACTTTTATCTTTATTAAAGGAATTAATTGATATCAAAAAAGTTTTTTAGAAATTAAATTAAAGTGTTTTCCTCATTTTAATCTCTTCAAAATATTAAAAAATTCATTATTATTGTTTATCTAATTTTGTGGTGTTGGAGTTTGAAAAATATCCTAATAATCTTTCTGCCCTTTTTCTAAGATTATCTATGAATCCCTATCAATTTAATTTTATCTTGAGATTATTAAGTAGGGAAGAAAGACTCACTTAAAATTTTATCTATCAATTATATTTGGAAGATTTTGTTTCTTATCTTAATGTATTAATTATATTTGAAATATTTTATTTCTTAACTTATGTAGTTGTCCTTATTTTAATTAAGAATATAAATAATTATAATAAAAATGGTGTAAAGACATGAGTTACCAATAAAAATAAACAACTCTAACTAATAACTAAACTAATAATAATTAAATAATTATTATTCATGTTATTTTCTAATAATTAATAAGACTTTATTGAAATATCTATATTTTTATGTCACATAATGAAATGCATAAATATTGTATAAGTAAAAAGTTACTAAAATTTACTTTGATTCCATTTAGTGATATTGTAGGAAATAAGGATGCTTAAAATTTGATTCTCTATTAATTTATGCATGATTAATAAAATAACACTTCTTTAAATTGTACATCAATAAATTGTGTAATAAAATAGTAATATTGAGTTTCATTTCACAAAATTTAAATGTAGTTTGGTAAATATTAATATATATTTAAGATTTAGATTTTAGTTAGTATTTATTTGATAGTAACATATGTAAGTAAAATTTAATATTTAAAATTTAAGTCTTTTTTATGAAACTTGATATAATGGAAGAAGATTAATTTTCATTTTTTTTTTTAAATTTATTTATTAATATTATTTTCCTTTTTAATTTTTAAAAAAAATCAACTCAACTAGAAATTTCAAAATTATAAGATTTTCGTTTTTAAAAATATATCAACAAGGATAGTCATCCTAACCATATGAAATTACTCCATAAGAATTTTTTTGATCTTTTGCTTTAGATTTTCATCTTCAACTTTCTAATTTTCAATTGGATAAAAAGACCACGTGGGGAAAATAAAGAGAACAAAGATGATCAACCAAGGAATGGTCTTAATATATAAGATGATTAAGAATGTAAGAATGTTTTTAAGTTCATTTGACTATGAACATGATACTTCCAATTCTAAATCAAAGTCTATTATATTTTGTCATACATTAATCCTAAATCTTGAAATGTAGATACCTTCACTTTCTCAACTTCATTTAACTTCAACTTACTCTTTTGTCTATTTCTTGCAATTTCCCATTCACTTTCTAATGGACCTTTTACATATAATCTTTACACACTTGAACTTCAAACTTATTTTTTAAGTTAAACTCAATAAAAATTTAATACACACATTACCATGCACTTCTCCAATACATTTCCATTAAATTTTTTTTTGAATAATTGATAGATGTAATAATTATTTTTAAAGTTAAAAAGAGTTACAAATAGTATTTGTTTTCCCTTTATTTAAAATATTGATTAAATCTATAGTTTAAATTTGAAATTAAATTTTCATTTAAGTTAATTTATATATTAATGTCTACTAAAAATTAAGAATGGTCCATGAAAGTGAAAAATATATTGTATGAATTTATTATATAAAGTGAGTGTCAAATACATCTGAAAAAAATGAAAGAATAAACTAGTTTTTAGAAAATGCAATATAATGATAATGTGAAAAACTAAAAATATAAAAAGAAGATATATCCCAAACTCTATAAGATTAATTAAACAAAAAACCATTTTTTTGACTCTTTTTTTTTTTTTTTTTAAATATAAAAAATGAAAACATTTTAAAAACATGAAGATGAAAACTTTTTCGTTACATTTAAAATCATTTTATCATCAGTATAAAATCTATATCTCACATCTATAAAATATTTTTAAAATAACTAATTTATTATAAGTCAAATCTTTATACAAATTTGTCGAAATTGAAATTAGTACTTTAAAAATATGATCTTTCGAAAAAGTAATTACATGAAATATCTTTTGCAAAAGTCTTGCTTGCCAATCCAAGTACAGTGAAAGAATGGGTAGGCCAGTTAAAATGAACCCTGGGTCTATTCCGAATATTGTCAGCCGCCGTGCAACTTGCAATGTTGTTTAACGCTACTTACGTCTCCACATTTTGTTAATTGGATCCATGCTTTATTTATTCCTTTCTTCAAAGGTAAGGAATGTTTAATAATTCAATTTCATGCAGATATTTAACGAGTTGATTTCTTGAAAGCTTTCACTGACGTCATGCCAAGGGAAATATGGCTGCGATATCTGATATTAAACGAGTTGATTTCTTAGAAATATATCTGATTTCTTGAAAGCTTTTCTTCAGAAATTTCAATACTTCATAAAATTTCTTGAACGAGTTGATTTTTTAGAAATATATTTGTCAGGTAAAATTTCATTTTTTTCTAATTTTTAATTAGTATTTGAATATTTTTGTATATTAATGTTCCATTTATTCATTGTTTTATTTTATTTGTATACTTTTCTTTTTAATTAATTTTTTCTCTATCATTATTATAAGTCATTAAAGGATTTTTATATTTTATATCTTCTTTAAATAATTTAACATTTAAGTTATCGTTGATACTTCCAATATGAAAGTACTTGTTTCAATTAATAAAATCTCATATAAATTTAAATAAATGTTTTTGGATTCTCTCTATCTAGCTTTATTATAAATCTGATACATTGATGTCTAAAATTTCACATCTATATTGGACCACTAATGTGACAAGTAAGTTGAACAAAGTTATCTTGATTTATTAATATGATAATTTTGAATTCCTATATCTATTTTTGTAGCACATATAAAGCCTTCCATCTTTTATATTCTATTGTTTTTAAAGGTCTCTCAATTAAACTTGTTGTGAAAATCAAGGCCGATGTAATTGTATTCTTCCATTACTTCTAATGGAATTTCTTCTAAAAGAAAATTAATTTAATTTTTAATTTGTGTAATGATAAGATCATAACCTTGGTTTTGCTATTATTTCCTTGCATTCCAACTTTCTGAGAAAAGAATTCTAATACCCATATTCTTTCAAACTATTTATTGTTTCTATAATTAAAATAAATTCATCTATATATAAAATTAAACTTAATTATATAATTAACTAAGTGAATGTCCTCTTCATTAATTTATTTATCCACTCCTCTAATTTATACTAAATAACCTTAAACTTAAAACTCATTTTCAATTATATATTTTGAAAAGACATTAAACATAACAACCAACTAACCTCAAAAAAAATCTATAACTAATTAAATAAATATATGAAACAAAATTAACTTATTCGAATCAATTGAACTCCAATTTACAAACATATATATGAGGAAAAATGCCTACGAGCTCACCCTTTTAAAATGGGTGATTTTTAATAATTCATCAAACTATGGCATATGCCATTAATGACTGTGAGTATATTTCCCCAATATTATCATCATCAAATCATCAATTTTGTCAAATTCACCTATATCGTCTTTATATATCTTGTACATCGTTGAGAGAAGTAGCTTTATTCAAAATATGAAGTTGGATTAACCAATGTAATCTTTTGGCTTTAGCTTTTGGAACTATACACTATATGTCATATGTAGATCTCTAGACGAGAGACTTTAGACTTGTGGATGTTTAACGTTGTTAAATTAAAATAGTTTTTCATTCAAGTTACAACCATCTTTTCAACACTTTCATTTCACAAACATCTTTTCAACACATTCATTTTCTTGAATGTTTTGTTAGGTTTGGAATATTTATGTTATAAAAAATAGAATATAAATTAATTTTTTTAATTAACTAAATTTAATTAATGTGATTAATTAATTCAATAAAAATTAATGTTTATTGAATTGAAAAATATTTATTTTTGAATAATATCTTTAAAAATATGAATATTAAAGTAGAATATATTTTTTATTTTTGTAGTGCTCATTAAATATGCGACTTTTTTGGTGGGTTGGTTGAGATGTAATAATGAATGTACGATTTTATCCCTTGTCCCATACATTCATTAGTGTCAGCGCCATCAACTGACATTTGAAATGATTTCTTTCATTGGCTAATATGTTGGTTTGGCAATAAGGGTAACTTTAGATATAATTATATAGGAAAATTATGTTACTCATCCAACTATCAATTTATCTCAAATGTAAACTTGCAAGTATCAAAAGTTGTAATAAGTTTGATAGCTAACAGGCAAAATGGGTTGAATAACCGATGAAGAGGGTGGAGTCTAGGCATGACCTCCATGGTAAGATATAATCTATTTAATCCAAAACATAATGAGGTGGATGCATCCTTGAATGAGGGAGGCAATCAACAAATGCCATCATAGAATATATTGCCTCAAATCTTCTGCAAAGTCATTAGTGTGAACTTCATGCGAACACTAGTTTCTACATATTAACTTATATATGAAGAAACTATCAGATACTCAATGCACATGCTTTTATAATTGAGTTGGTGATCTTTGATTTCTAAGACTTGATCTTCTATTTCTCATACATATGATTGAAACTTTGTCATTTTCATCACTATAATGTGCCTTTTCTAGTGTTATCAGGCTAATTAGGGGACTGATGAGATCTATGCATGTTTAACGTTAGTTCCTATTCTTGATGTGTTCTTCTTTGGTATCATAAAAATTACTTCCATTATTTTTTTTGGAATATATGTAATTTTTGTAATGAGGTTGTTATCTTTTGTCACATCCAACAGAGAAATGCTCTGAAGCAGCAAAGGAGAAGGAAGTGCACTCATCCACTGCATGCTAGATCATATGTTTTGTAAAACTCTAACAACATCTGATACAAACACTCATGGTGGATTTTCAGTCCCTCAAAGGGATAAAGAGGAGATGATTCCATAGCTCCTAAGATGACACAAAATAATCCTTGACTAAGTAATCATTTTCATCTTCCACTTGGTTTTTTCTCCTATATAAGCCTTTTTGTGATGGTCCCATATGATATTTTTTTTAGTATAGTTTTCTTTCTTTCAACCAAGTTGTTTAGTCCACATGGCTATCTGATTTTCTCTCTCACATACATTTTTATTTCCTCATTTGTGTTTGGGCACTCTTGCATGTTAATGCCACATTTACCCATCCACTCATTGTAGTATTTCATCTACGTGTTCTTGCTTCTACCTATCTCTTCCTCTAGCACTATTCTAGGCCACCAATGGGTTTATGTACTTTATGTCTTATTTCAATAACTTAACATATGAGTCATTGTTGATACCTCCAACATGAAAGTATTTGTTTCATCAAATAGAATCTCATACAAAATTGATGTTTTAATTTTGAGGCTACATGTCATAAATGTTTTTGGATTCTATTTGTCTCCATTATAAATCTGACACAATTTTGACCCTAAATTCACATATATATAAGACCACTAATATGCAAAACAAGTTAAACAAGGTTCTCTTGGTTTTCCAATCCCATAATTCTACATTCATGCATATAATTTTGTAGCTCATATAAAGCCTTCCACCCCACTTTTTTTAATTTTAAAGGTCTCCCAACTAAGCTTGTTATGAAAATCAAGCTTGAGGTACTTGTATTATTCTATTATTTTTAACATGATTCCTTCGAAAAATAAGTTAATTTATTTTTTGTTCTTTATAATGATAAGATCATGACTTTTGTTTTCCTGGTATTCGCTTGCATTCCAACTTATTGACAAAAGAGTTTAAATACCTGTGTAATCTCAAATTATATAATGTTTTTTTAATTAGGATAAAATCATCTATATATAAAATTAGCTTTACAACATAGTTGGTTAAGTGAATGTCTCCTCCACCAACTCTATTTATCCACTCCTCTAACTTATTAATGAATAGCCTTCAACTTAGAGATCTTTTTTAGTTATTATATATTTTTAAAATGATAATAAACAGACCAACTAATGTCAAAACAAATCAAAACAATCTAAAACAAAAGTCTATAACAAGTTAAATGTTGAATATGATGCCAATATAGGCACTTGAGTATTCATGTTGAATTTAGTTTATTTGGTGTTTTATTAATTTATTTTGCACTTCCTAAAATATAACTATAAGCACTAGTTAGAGTGTAGTTCACTAAATGTGTACTTAACTGAGCTACAATACTCATCTATTAATTTATAATAGGTGAAACACACTTTTTAGAGTGATTTAATTGAAATTCATGTTATTTTAATCAATTTTATACTTTATAGATATTTTGGTTGTTTAGCTTGACTAGGTTGCATGAGTTGCTTACTTGTTAAGAAAGGTTTCTTGCATGTTGACCTTATCTTGTCAATATGTCAACCTTATTTTTTTGAGTCTCTTTTTAGTTATCTTAGTGTCCATTTTGAGGAGTCTATTTTTAGATTACTGAGTTTTTTAGGTAAATGTTTTAATTTAGACTTCACTTTATAGACATAACTTGTCATGCATGTTATCTTGTAATAGGTTTGTTTTAGCTTCATTTATTAATAAAGAATTATGCACAAAGAAGTGTGACACAATAGTTCCTACTGATAAATTTTTTTTGCATTTGTTAAACTTTGATTTATTTCAAGTATTCACAAAAGAAAACCAACAAGTATATGTATCCTAATTGGAATTTATTTAGTGTAATTTTTGTTAGCAATAATACTTACAACCATACTAGATTAGCAATGACTAATTTTGAGACAAATTTGTTAATATATAGCTTCAATTTTAGAGTAAATCAAAAATGATATGCACTCCCTACATACATCAAAACATTCATTTGGTATCAAAGCCTCAATTAAAAAAGGTTCAAAATGGTTTTAAGCCATTATCAGAGAAATTAATATCTTTAATAAAATTTTCTTCCTTGACTATTCTCATCTTGAAAGATGACAACTTTGAATATTGAAGAGATTAGTTGAAGAGAATGTTCTCCATGGTTACACACCACCTACATATAGGAATACTCTGACTTGAGATCAGAAAGGAACAAAAAAGGATGAAAAAAATGTGGATACACAAGATTTCTTCTATCTTTATAGTGTCATAGGCTTAAACATCTATCTACGAATTGTTGGTTGTAAAAATTCCCATGAGGCATGGAATACCTTGGAAGATTCATATCAATTATTCTTTAAAGAGAATAAAAAATATGAACTCTTAAAAATGACTTTTAAAAATTTAAGAATGTTAGATGATGGAGGAGTTGGATAATATTGCATAAGAATAAATGACTTAGTGCACAAAATGAAGGTTTATTGAGAAACTATACAAGATAATGTTATAGTAAAAAAAATTGAGATATTTAATTCAAATATGGTTACATATTATGATCACTCTTCAAAATTGTAAAAACATGAGCACTATAAGTTTTGATGAGTTATCTTTTGCCTCATGAGGATAAGATGAGGCTATATGCAGAAGATCAAGAATAAACATTTGAAATCAAGGCAAAAGTTTTAAAAATCAAAGATAAAAATAAAAATAATATCAAGGGAGTTCAAAAAACTAAAATTTAAAGGATAATATAAATAAAAATTCATAGTTAAGAGAAAAAATACTTTGCTTTTCATTACTAAAAAAAATAGGAAGCATGATTATATATTACAAGATTTTGACAACTAAAAATCGAGTTAATCAAGTGAATAAAAAGAAGGCTTTTCAAGCTGAAAAAAGTGATGTTCAAGAGAACTCAAATTTTTGTCTAACATGTAATGTGTGAATAAAAGAAGAAAATAATTTGTGGTTTCTTGATTCAAGTTGATCAAATCACATGACAAGTCAAAAAATTATTTTCAATAAGTTAGATGATTCCTTCAAAAGCCAAGTGCAATTAAGAGATGGAAAATTCATCTAAATTGAAGGAAAAGACTGCATATAAATCACCAAAATTCTAAGTAAGGGTGAAATAAATGATATCCATTTTTATTCAAATCTAGATCCTAAGATTATTGATCACAATTTAACATGATATAGTGATGAAGGCAAAGTGTATGAGTTTTATAATCTTACTAGTAAATCCATAATTATTTTTAGGGATTGTATTTTTTTTGAAAATGAGATGCATGTTTATTTTGATCATATAACTAAAGAGTTTATAAATGAAGGGGGGAACCTCTTAAATTTTTTTTGAAGTATTACAGAGTCCCACATGTGTTTCTAATTCAATAATCTAAACAATACTAGCACTTCTCAAGAGACCAGTTATCCATCTACATCAACTCCAAGTAAGAACAAGTGGTTGTTGAATCCACATCCAACCAGTCAAGTGTTAGACTAGAGTTATGAGATGAGGATCATGAGGCTTCAACATTAGGAAGGTAATTTTTTTTATGATCTTATGATTGAAATATTATGTTAGGATTGTCATATGTGGCTAGTGAACCTATAAGTTATGCAATAGTTAGTCCAAAAAAAAGGTGACTTGATGCTATGGAAATTGAGATAGATTTAATTGAGAGGAATGATACATAAAATCTTGATTAGACTCCATATAATAAATAATTCATTGAAACTAAATGGGTCTACAAGCCCAAATTCAAGAGTGGTGGTGTAGTTGACAAGTTAAAAGTTAGACTAGTTTTAAAAAGATTTGTACAAACATATGAGGTTGAATATGAGGAAAATCATGCACTCATGACAAATTAAGATACTATAATACTAATTCTCAATTTATCTAATCATAAATGACAGAAAATCCATCAAATGAGTACCAAAATTACACTCCTAAATGGAGTGAATGAAGAAGTATATGTGGGCTAGCCACAAGGTTTTGGGTTAAAGGGTAAGGAGTTTTGGGTATATAAATTGAAGGATATTTATGGTCTAAAGAAAGATACAATAGCTTATTAACCAATAATTTATAGTTTTTAATTTGATCAAGGATTTGTATTAAGTCAAATTAAACCAACTCTTTACATACAAGCATTGGGTTTTAATGTGTTACATGTATGTCTCTATGCAGATGACTTGATATTTATAAGTAACTCTATGGAGATGTTGAATAGCTTCAAGGAAGCTATGAAATCATAATTTGAGATAATTTATCTTGGAATTATGCATTACTTTCTGAACTTGAAAGTACATCAAAAGAAATAAGTCTTCATTTGTCAAGTCAAATATACCCAAGATATAATAAAGAAGTAGAATCTTCAAGATTCTAATTCTGTGGACACTCCAATTGCAAGTGGAGAAAATATAATGAGAGAGGATGGGATTCCTTCAACTGATGAAAATAATTTTAGAATCATGGTGGAAGGTTTGATGTATCTCACTATAAAAATACCTGGTATCAGTTATGGGGCTTTACCAGTTTCTAGATTCATGGGTAAACTATCACTCAAACATTTTCAAGTAGTGATGAGAATTTTTTGATATGTAAGAGGTAATAATAATCATGATATTCACTTTACACAAGTAATTTTGTTATGTTTAATTGGACATACAAATTCATATTGGTGACTATCTCTTGATGACAAGAAGTCAACTTCAAGTTATTGCTTTACACTATGAAATGGATTGGTTTCTTTGTCTTCAAAAAAATAAGCTACAATTGCATTATATTCTACTAAATTTAAATATACGACCCTCACATCATATTACACACAAGGATTATGGTTGAGAAAAATCATATTTGGTTTTAGAGAGGCTCAATTTGAGCAAACACAAAAAAAATTATGATAACAATGGGGTGATACAATTGTCTAAGAATCTAGTTTTCCATGCTAGAACCAAACATATGGAACTCAAACATTATATTGTTAGAGGCTCAGTCAATGATAAAAAATTTATTATTATGTATGTTAGAATTAAATATTAATTATTTATTTTTCTCACCAAGGGATTGCATAAATAGATTCATAGAAGACTTAAGGAAACTATAGACATTTCTCCTATTTGCATCAAAGGGGGGAATGTGAAGTATGATGTCAATACAAGCACTTGAGTATTTATGTTAGATTTATTGTATTTTGAAATTTATTAGTTTAGAAAGGTTATTTAAATTTATTTATATTCTAGATTAATTGTTTGGTCAATTTTAAACACTTTTAAAATATAAAGCTTGATTATTTATTTCATTATTATATATCTTATACATTATTGAGAGAAAGAGAAATATGAATTTGTATCAATCTATTTAATATATTGGCTTTAGCTATTTTTACTAGATGATATATAATATGGAGATATGTAGTGGCTAAGGTACTTTAGACTCATGGATGTAAACATTGTTTGGTTAATCAAAAAATTCCCTCCATGGTCACAACCATCTTTTCAACACATTCATTTTCTTGAATGTTATAATTATTTTGAAACTACTCAACTATATCATTATTATTAGGTGAGGGTGGTCACTTATTGCTTTATTTTTATCAATATTTGTTTTCAAATATAGGAGCCATTTATAACCTCAATTACATAAAACATGATTTTATTTCATAACACATTATCGTCTATATGCTTATAATTCAATACAATGATATGTCAACAAGCCATATTTAAAATATTCACTATAACTTGAATCAAGTTATAAGTGTAAAACTTGAAAAATGTCCCCCAAATGATTATATTTATTAAATTTAATTATTTTAAGGTATTTGTATGTTTATTAATTATTATTCCAAATTAAATATTATTGGTGTACTTTTTTGATTTATTATCATGTCCCTCATTTCTATCTTTCCAATTTCTCTCTCTTCATGTTTATGTGGTGGTCCTAAAAAAGTATTAAATATTATACCCATAAAATTTTATGGTTTTTTGAATGTTTTGGTCTATTGGGGTACCCAATAGTTTGTGGTTCCATCTTGAATATGTTTTTGACCATTTGATGTTGGTTTGAATGCCAACAAGGTCCTTATTTGAAATCAAACAATCTCTAAATACCACAACCTATTAATGAATTTAGGGATTCAGAGATTATTTCAAATAGAATTTAACATTTTATTGTCATAATGATTTATTGACTATTTACATGCATAACACATTTAGATAACATTAATTTTAATACTTTTGTAGCCAAAAACATATTATTTTCCTTATAATTTTCAAGTGGGGCTATCCACTTAGGGTTTTGATAATAAGTGTAATTTATTAATGATCACAAAAATAACATTTCTTATTAATAATTAAAAGAACCTTTTGAGCTATCTAGCCAATATTTTTGTTAAGGGGGACCCTTAATCCATCTCACAGTACTCAAAATATTCATCATCTTCAATAACAAGAAAAAAAGGAGGTGATTTAAGAAATTTCATAAAAATGGTAAATGTTCTAAGTTGTGATTTATGAAACATTAACTTAGACTTAATTTACACCCAAGTGCACCATCCTCCATGAGAAAACGCATTCTCATTTTTTTGATATCTTTAAGAAACCAAGAGATAACAAAACCACCTTTAGAGTTGTCAAGAGTGGTATTATTGTATCTTGAAAATACCACCAAAAAGATTTGAAGCTATGAATTATCATGCCAAATGAACAAAAAGGGGGCTATCTTAACACTAGGTGTTTCATCTCCTCCTCAACCTTCCATAGAGAACCAAAAATGGGAGAGCTAATGTATTGAAAGAAAAAAAAAAAAACAAAAGGTCTACCATATAGAGTTATTTTCACTGAGGTTTTCCATTAAGAAATCCACTACAAATATCATTTCTAAATTTCACTTTTCAAGGATCATTACCTTGGAAATATCTAAGAATCCATTTATAGAGACTAAAATCTAGTACTAGATATTTGAAAATGTTAGTCTTGACCTACTTTTATCATAACTGAATTGTGATTATACATATGGCTCTTATACAACCGTATTTCACTAACACATGTTTTTCATTGGTCCAATATTCCTAATTTGTTATCATCCACTTACACAAATTACCTAGTATGTGCCTAACCTATTCAAAATGTTAGTCTAAGATTTTTTTCACTTTTGATTTTACCTACATGGTTGTTAATCAACTTGCTTAGGATTATTAATTTCATTAATAAAAATACACTTAACATGTTTTTTAATTGTGAGTTGAGTTGTTACCTTTATGGTGACCTAATATCTCACTATATAATGTACCTCATTTATACTTTTTAGATAATCAATTGATGAAGCTCACTTTTGATTTACATCTTGCTCTCACCTAATCTTAGGGTTTTGTGTAATCTGTGATATTCATAGATCTTGGAGTGATATCACATGGTATCAAAGCTCTGATTTATTGGTTAGTTTACCATTTTTGAAATCCTTGGTGAGATCTTACCTGTTAACATTTTTATTTGATTTCTTGATTTTTAAGTTTTCATAGGTTGGTGGGATTTCATAAAAATCAATGTAAACTATATATCTAGAGTCTCATACCACAAAATATACAATAAAATCATATCTAAAAGGACCCAAGACCCTAGAATTAGCTTTAAACATGAGCTAGATTCATAACAACCATTTTTGGCCATTTTTGGAGGGTTTAGAGGCTTTTTTAGTGGTTTCACATATTTTCATATAGTGGGGTTCTCAAACTAAGAAATAATTTTTGGTATTTACTAGGTTTTTCAAGTTATCAAATGGCTCTTTACTAGTTTTGGAGGATCCATACCAAAGATATAGATTTTTAGGTTTTCTAGTTTCATTGGAGTTTTAAACCTTTATAGGCAGCTTTGGTAGTTTATCAAACTTTTGGAAATAGAAAATAGGATTCAACAGACATTTAGAGGCCATTAAACATCTAATTATTGGTGTACTTTTGATTGTGTGTGGACATCTGATAGAACCTAACACCTCTAGAGTAGGCATCATATCTCACTAACTCCCCTTGCAGTTCTTTGTCAAACTTTGATGATGGACATTACAAGTTGCTTGAATATGCATCAAAACTAGACACCTACCCAAACATCCATCAGAGCCTAATAATGTGCTCAGCACACCATCAGATCCCAATGAGTGCACAAACACACTATAGACTCTGACACTTTCCAAAATAATGGATAAATTTTGATGCTTACCCGAGCACCCCTCGAACTCTGACCCACTTATGTGTAGATAAGGTGGAATCTACCACATGCACATATCACCACTCCTTTTACAAGGTTTATGATGGCCATGAGGATGTCAAATTTAAGCCTAGACTGTTTGATGTGTGGATTGCCTGACGTGTGAGAGAATGTCAATGTGTGTCTTCCAAAGTAGAGGTGAATTGGGAGCTTATTGAATATCTTATCTTTCAATTATTTATTAGGTAGGGGTTCCACTTAACTTATAAATTATTTTTCCTTACTACTAAATCCTTCATTTATTTACAAGAGTGGCTTCTATTTCCCTACTTATTAAGGGAATTATGTTTCTTAATAATGATGAAATCGATTGATGATATTTTTACTGATGGCAATACTTTATTCCCTATTATTAAAGAGGATAATTTTCAAATTATTTATTTTAGGTTGGGCTTAATTCTCTATTTTTTAGTTGGTAGGATACCCGTATTGATTGGGTTTTCATATTAGGTTGGTCTTTAGATGAGTCTATTATATGGGTAGATATTTGTTTTTTTTTTCCTTCTTATCTTTTTCTTTAAGGATATGCACAATTAAATTTGTTATAAATGTCACTAAGTGGAAAGTTCATATTTTATCTCTAATAAAAATAATTTAAATGTATATACCTATCGCATTTATTATTTTATTTTATTTTTAGTATTTTATAATGTTCACTTAATAAAACTTCATAAATAGGGTGTTTTATGTAAGCCCAAATCCATTAGGATTCTTGGCATAAAAAATCTTAAAATTAAAGGAATATTTTTTACTCTAAAGTGGCCTACATTATGTGGTTTGTTATTCAACAAAAAGAATTTGTTGGTAGGTTCCTTGTTAAAAATTGGATTAGTAATTTTATTTTATTTTTTAGATTTAAGAGGAGGAAGAAATTATTGAATATTTAGTTTTTGTTTATTTTTATTATATTATTATGTGGAAGCATTGTTTTAGTGTTAAGATAAAATGTTTTAGCAAAGATTTTATTTGGATAAATTTTGTGTTTTATTTTATATATATTAAAAATAATTTTAAGAAAAATTGTGATTGATTATGTCTATTAAAATTGTACTATTTATTGGAAAAGAGATGAATAATAATATTTTTCAAATGAAAGGTAAGATAATTACTTAATTAATTAGTGAATTCATTTTTAATTTTTTACATTTTTAAGTGAACATACAATTTAATGTTCCTATAAATAAATTTAAATTTTTTGATTGAATTGATGAAAATCTCTTTTAATAACTTCATTGACACTAATGATTTCATAAATTCAATCTAAATCTTGATTAATAAGTCCTTCATGATAAAATAATTAATTTGAATATTTTTTAATAAAATTTATAATTTAATAAATGAATCTTAATTTACATAATATAATTATTTATATTTTGAAAAAATTATTATAAATAATAAATATCTTATTTATATTTTGAAATATTTATTATAAATAATAAACATCTTATATAAAAAGAAAAGTTTAAAAAAATATTGATTATATCATTAATGATATATATACTATATTTAATATAATTAAATAGAATCAGGTTCATAAAAATACTTAAAAACATAATAAATACAAAAAGAATGGGATATTTGCTCAAAACAAACTCTTGAATACCTTGATAAACTTAAAGATATTAATTGAATAGAATCAGGTTTAAATTGTACCTTATCTTCTTCTCTACCTAAACATGGTATCGTGAGGTATTCTTTGAGTGGGTGGAGGATATTATTTAGGATAATGTTAAAAAAAACATAAATAAATTTCATGTAATTATTTTAAGGTGTTAACTTAATTTGAGAAAAAGCATTGAGAACATGCAAGCTAAGATAGAACCAGAGATAATACTTAAGAATGCCTTAAACAAAATTGATTTGTTGGCACTAGTGAGGGAGATGATAAATGTCATGAAGGACTTGAGCATGCTGATAAAGGTGACAAGAACTCGTTTAGGTCTTGTTGGCCTAGTATTTCTTTTTATTTATGTTATAATTATTGAAGTGTGGGTTTCTGCTTTATTTTAGGATTTGTTCACTTTTTTTTGGTTATGTATTGAAATCTTATAATATTTTCTTCTTTAGTGTGTTTTCATAATTTTATTTGAATTTTGGTTTTATTTTTGTTTTGTTTTTTTGAGATATATATTATTTTTTTTTAGAGTTTTTTAATATATAATTTTTTTAATTAATTATTATTAAATTAAATTTTTCAAAATTTTAAATTTGAAGTTTTATCTAAAAATAGTGAGTAAAATGATGTGTTTTGGAATTACAAACTTCAATTTTTTATTAAATTTTTTTTAAATGTTTGTTTCATTTTGCTATAATATTTATTAATGTTATATATATTATTATAAAAATAAAATATTAGATTATATTTCATGTAAATGTTAAATTCAATAATGTATTGAGATGTCTATGCACTTATAGATGATTTGAATTCAAATTAGGACTTTTTTTCATGAAAATTGATATCAAACTTTTTAAAATAATATAAGATGGGACCACAAACCATCGAGGCATCTCGATAGATCCAAACACCCGAAGACCCTAAAATCATATTAAGTACATTTTTGGGGGACCACCACAAAAAAAAAGGAGAAATAAAGGTGGAAAGAGAATAAGGATGTATATGAAAACAAGAGTCATGAAGCGGCTTAGTACTTGTATGTAGCTAAAATAATGGTTGCATGGAGCAGTTAATGAGCGATTGGAAGAATGAAAAATGAAAGGCATAGCAAAAGGAAATTTAGAATCTTTTTCTAAAAAAAGGAGCCTTTAAAAAAAATATGCTTTCATAAGATCACTTTATAAGTATAAAACCTGTTGGTGGAATTACTATCCAATTCAAGTAAAAAAATAGAGAAAAAGAATTAACCATGTCATTAATTAAACTATGTATTATTATATCATTATAGCAATTTTGATGCTTGTATTTTCTTAGTTGCTAGATTTGGAATAATAGATTAAGTTATATAAAAATGTGTGCACAAGCCTTTAAATCCTAAATAAGGCCCATTAATGATTACCAATGATAATATGGAAATCTAGGTGGTCGTTGCCTTATTTTTTTCCTTGTGTAGATCCATCCACTGCATGAACAAGAAATATAGACACGTTTTAACTATTAAAAAAATTAAACTATGTATGATGTATAAGCATAATATGCTTCTAAAAAAAATTGAAATTACAAATTTAAATGTTATAATGAGAAAAATGTGAATAGCCATAAACAAATCAAATTTGTAACTAAAAATATAAATAAAAAAGGTAAATTTCGTAATAATGAATATATTAGGCTGATTAAATTTTGAGTAAGTTATTAATAGTTGTGAGGAGTATTCCCGATGAACAAGCGATGGAGAGGCTAAGCGAGTGTTGCAACTCGCGTCCCAACTAGGGCAGTTGTGCCCTGGCTGTAGGTAGACGTTTTCTATTTCTGCACAGGTTCTGAGGGGAGTTTGGTGAGTGGGGTAGTGTAGAGATAACAAGGAGAAAGGTAGGTGGTGCTGGGGGGCAACAATGGAGCGACAGGGTCAGGAAATTTTAACAGGGGACAGGAGTTTTAGCGAAGTGGTAGGCAGAAGCGCCTAGGGGCAGGTAGAGAAGTTGAAGGGGACAGCTGGTCTAGAGTAGACTTCAAGAATGCAAGGTTCTAGCTTAGCTGGAGGGTCAAGAATCACCAAGGTTAATGGCTACCTGGAACGGTGTAATGAGAGACCGAAATTGGTTATTTCGTATGACATGATATCAGAGGATGTGGAGTACTATTCCAAGCACTCCCTGTACTGTAAATTCTTGGGATTAAAAGTTTCTTTACCTTTTTTGGAAAGCTGGGCTCACAGGGTGTGGGAGCCAGTAGGGGAAATGGAATTAATTTTGTTGGCTAATAGCTTCTTTATGGTCACCTTCAACTGTCTGGAAGACAGAGACCGTGTGTTTGAAGGAGGATCGTATTTCTATAATCAGGCTAGGCTTTTTTTGAAATCGTGGCATGCTAGCTTTAACCCCACAGAGGAGCTTCCAAACAGGGTTCTTGTGTGGGTCCGTCTCCCGTGAATGCCGATTGAATGCTATCAGGAGGATGTTCTGTTGATGATAGCATCGATGATAGGGAAACCGGTTGGGTCATCATCACAAACATTAGGGAAGAAGATTATGACATATGCCAGAATATGTGTTGAGATTGACTTAAGCAGGCCTTTACCAGATGCTTTGGACATGTGTGCAGGATCGTACTCTTGGGTGTAGCAACTAGATTACGAAACCTTGCCTTTTCGATGTCGGTTATGCCACGAATACAGACATCTGGTAAGAAGATGCCCCAAAAGTAGAAGGGAGGAACAGCAGCCCTCTTCTTTGCCATAAAGGAATAGGACTTCAGCTGAGGAGAAAGGCAAAAAGCCTGACTCGGAGGGGGGGAAGGACCTTGAAGGGATTGTGCAGGTGAAATCCAGGAATAGAAACAAGGGACATAAGAGAACACTTTTGGAGAGGCAAGAGGCAGACTCCTTTAACAGATTTGATATCTTGGAAGATTTGGGACAGCAGGAGATTAACCCAGGTATTACTGGGAGGGAGGAGCTAATGGAAGAGGATGGGCTCACGGTTCAGGAGGACCTTCCCCTTTTGGCAATTGCAGGTGGAACGCCCTTGCCAAAGGAGCTGGAGGGACAAGGGAGAGTGCAGAGTTTGGCAGATTTAATAGAAGAAAAGTACCAAGCAACGGCTAAGGGAAAGGAGTCAATGCCAGGGGGGAAAGAAGAGGAAAAGAGGGGGAAGGCTCCACCTGGTCTGGGTATTCTTCAAAAGGATAGGAAGAAAGGAAGCACAGAAAAGAGTGGGAGAGTGGGGAGAAGGAAGGATACGGACCTACTCAAGATGACTGGGGAGAATTTGGTCGAATCAGGGTCGATTAAGACCTTGGACACACACTTCTTGCCCCCTTTGAAATGATCAGGTCTCATGGAATGTGAGGGGCCTGAATAGCGGCCCCAGACAAAAAGCTATTCGTGAGTTAATCCAGAATCAGCATCCGAACATTATCTTTCTGCAAGAGACAAAAGTATCTATGGATTACATGATGGGTATTGCCCCAGGTCTTTGGGGACAAGGGGCGTGTTAGTGCATTGGAGCCAACGGGACTGCTGGAGGATTGGCTTGTTTTTGGAACCCAATGAAGGTCACTCCGGTGATTTGGTTGGCCTCTAGATCACTGCTATCTATGGTTGCCTTGTGCATGGATTCAAGTGAGTATGTACTTTTGTCGAATGTTTATGCTCCCAAAGATTTGCAGGGAAAGCTCCAAGTTTGGAATAATATTAAGGGGATTTGTTAGGAATATCCTTACCTGCCTTGGATCCTAGCTGGAGATTTTAATGTGATCCTGGACCTATCAAAAAAAGGGGGCAGTAATAGCAGGCTTGATCCATCCTCTGCTCTTCTCAACCAAAAGATAGCGGAACACAACTTGGTGGACATTAAGCCAAGTAATGGTTGTTTTACTTGGAACAATAGAAGACCGAATAACACCTTTATAGCAAAGCGGATTGACAAATTTTTGGCATCTTATTTTTGGATGGGAAGCAGATGGACGCTCTACTTTGAGATATTAGATTGGCGTGGCTCGAACCATTGGCCAATTAAGCTAAACATCGCTTTGGCTATTAAGGCGCAAAAGCCACCCTTCAAATTTCAGCTCATGTGGTTGTGGGACCAGGATTTGTTTGGCCGTATGGGTGAATGGTGGAGAGATGGGAGGCCAGAGACTGGAACAGCCATGTATGTTTTTGCTAAGAAGCTCCAATTTGTCAAATACAGGCTTCAAAGATGGAATAGACAGAGCTTTGGCAACATCTTCCAGGAGAAATCAAGGGCGCAAGAGGAACTAAATGTTATTACTAGATGGATAAGAGAGGACGGTTTAACTCGAGCGTTGTTGGAGGAGGAGGGAAAGGCACTGAGGTCCCTAGAGGAGTGGGAACTGTGTGAGGAAATATTTTGGAAATAGAAGGCCAGGATTGATTGGTTGTAGGAGGGAGATAGGAATACGGCCTTCTTCTTCAATTCGATCAAAGCCAGGAATCATAGTAATGGGATAAATTCTCTTCTCACGGAGAGGGGTGAGGTGGTTTCCTCCATGAGAGACATTTGCATTGAGATTGAAAACTATTTCAGCACCCTCTTCAGGGAAGATGGACAGCGAGATGCGGCCAAGGAGAACTTGATTTTATCTTGTATTCCGTCTATAGTCTCAGAAGACATGAAGGTTCAGCTTAGGCACCCGATTTTGATGGAGGAGCTGAGGAGGGTTGTTTTTCTGATGAAAAAAGGTAAGGTGCCTAGACCGAATGGGTTTTTGATTGAGTTTTATCAAGAGTTTTGGGAGATTATTAAGGAGGATTTATTAGCTGTGGTCCAGGAGTCACAAGCTAAAAAACAAATGTTGAGGGCTTTGAATTCTACTTTCTTGGCTCTCATTCTGAAGGGGGAGGGAGCGGATCACCTTAGCCAGTTTTGGCCCATCTCCTTGTGTAATGTTATTTATAAAATCATTTCGAAGGTGATTGCCGAAAGACTGAAGAGATGCTTGAAGGTGCTGGTTGCAGAGGAGCAGAGTGGCTTTGTGGAGGGTAGGCAGATTTTGGATGGTATTGTGATGGCGACGGAGGCGGTCCACTCGATGTCCAGATCCAGAGAGAAGGCAATGTTCATTAAGTTGGACATGCCAAAGGCATATGATAGGGTGAGATGGTCCTTTCTTCAAAAAGTTTTGCAGGCTTTTGGCTTTGAGAGGGAATGGATTGAGTGGATTATGAGCTGCGTCACATCGACCTCATTTTCAATCCTGGTTAGGGGTGAACATACAAGCTTGTTTGGGGCTACTAGGGGCTTGAGGCAGGGTGACCCTCTATTCCCATACTTGTTTCTTCTCTTGGCTGAGGGCTTAGGACGCAGGATCAGGGAGTATACGAGGGATGGAGATGGGATGGCGAGCTTCCTATTCTCTCTCACCTCTAGTTTGTGGATGACGTGGCCATGATGGGAACAGCCACCATTAGAGAGGCTACTAATATTCGGAGGTGCTTGGATAATATCTCGTGGCCTTGGGGTAGGCTATTAACGAGGTAAAATCATCCATCTTCTTCTTCAATATGCCTCTGGCGATTCAACAGAGAGTGGCTGAGATTCTCTGATTTCAAATTGGCAGCTTGCCAGTTACTTATCTTGGCATCCCTGTCACCACGGGTAGACAATCCAAGGAGTCTTGGCAGGGTATACTAAATAAATTCAGGACCAAGGTGAATCATTGGACTCATAGATGGTTATCTTTTGTGGGTAGAATCCAGCTAATTCAATCGGTGGTCCAGGCACGTCCCCTTTATAGGTGCATGCTACAGGTGGCGCCGGTTAGCTTTGTGAAGGATTTGGACTCTCTTGCGAGACAATTTCTGTGGGCAGGGAATTTGTCCTCGACCAAATGGAGCCTCATCCGTTGGGATGTTGTCTGTAGTCCGAAAAGATTGGGAGGCTTGGGGCTCAGACAATCCTTTCTGGCTAGTACGGCCCTTGCTGCTAAGCTTTACTGGAGATGGTGCACTGAGCAGGATTGCATATGGGCCAAAGTTTTGGCGCATAAGTACTTTCTGGGATGCTCCCACAAGGACATACCAAGATATCATATGACAGGGAAGGGGTCGGTTATATGGGACACTCTTAAGAAAGGGGCAGCATTGATAAAAAGAGGGTTGTTCTGGATTTGCAAAAGTGGGACGAAAGTGGAGCTCTGGCATGACTCGTGGGATGGTTTTCCCCCTATAACTTAGCAGTACCCACATCTTTAAGCTCTCTCTCAGAGATTTTGTGTAGCGAGCTGGATTAAGGTGAGTGATTTCAAGTTGTTTTTTTGTCAGGATCAGCTTATGGAAGCAAGATGGAAAAGCCCAGAGGATTGGCCGGTTAGAGATATGGAGGTGGAATGCATAGAATTGAAGGGGATTTTAGCTAGGCGTAGTTGTTGCGCCCTCAGAGGGACCGATGAACTTGCCTGGTCTCCTCACCCAAAAGGAAAATATTTAGTTTTTGTGAGGTACCAGGAGTTAGTTGCGCAAAAATTTGGGGAAGAAAGGGAGGTTACTTGGTGGAAGCAGACTTGGTGCAAGTTCTCGTGGCTGAATTGTAACTGCTTCGTCTAGACATTGGCATGGAACCATTGTCTGACCTGGGATAACTTGCGTAAAAGAGGATTTGTGGGGCCATCTCATTGTGTCTTGTGTGGTGCAGAGGAGGAGAATGTGTCCCATTTATTTTTTTCTTGTTGTTTTACTGTTCAGCTTTGGGACGCTTGGTGGAAAGCGTGGAAATGTAGGGGAATTTGTGCCTTATCTCTGCCTGATTTTTGGCAGCAGCTGGACTGTCCGCCACGTGGAGCTCAATTCTTGCAGGAAGTCTGGTACACATGGCCCATATTCTTGTTGTGGCAGGTTTGGATGGAATGAAATAGAAGGATTTTTAATGATACCAAGCTGAAGATTGTGCAGGTCTGGAGCAGGATTAGTAGAATGATTCAGAAGTCCGTGGAAGCCAAGAGTGAAGTCGCTCTGCCCATGGCAAGGAGTGATGCTGAAGTGATTGGTAGCTTGGGGGTGCGTGGGTTGACACCAAGCTCTGCATGTGTCAGACGAAGTGGGGGAGGATCGCAAAAAGTGGAGAGAAGTGGGAGGTGGGCACCCCCTCTAGTGGATTTTTTAAAAATTAATACTGATGGGTCCTCCCGTGGCAATCTGTGTCTTGCTGGTATTGGAGGAATCGCACGTGTTGCTTCGACTGATGTTATCTTCATCTTCTCAGAGTGTAGGGGAGATCAGATGATTAATCGAATGGAGGGCCAAGCTATTTTGGTAACTCTAAAAAGAGCTTATGAGATGGGATGGCGAAGAGTAATTTGTGAGGCTGACTCGTTGGTTTTGATCAATATGATCCAGGAACGGCAAATTACCAATGTGAATTGGCAGCTTTCTTTGGTGGTTCAGCAAATTTTACAAATTAGTTCACTTATGGAGACGGTCATTTTTAATCACATTCTGAGAGAATGGAACAAGGCAGCGGATTGTTTGGCTAGATGGGCCTCGGAGGAGTTGGTGGAGCGAAATGTGGTTGAGATAGCTCAGTTGCCAAATGATATTCGAAAAGTACTGGATAGAATTCTATCCGATGATAAGAAAGGTATGAGTGTGTAATGTTAGTGTGGGTTGTGGCTCTTATTTTCCAGTTTGGCTGGCTTTCTGGATGTTTTTTTTATATTTGATTGAATAAAAGTTTTTACCCCCGGTTTTATTTTTAAAAAAATAAGTTATTAATAGTTGATAAAGTATGGAAACTAAATCAATAAAATAGTTTGAAGACTCAAAACAATCACTGAGTTTGTATAATAAATATCTATTGTGGCTAATATTCCATGGTGCCTATTCAAAACTTCAAAATAAACATCGCCTTAATTTTGTTCGAGTAGTAACAAACCTTTTTAACTTTTCTAAGAACCACTAAGAAATATTTGTTCATTTTTATCATATCATGTCAGTAACATTCCAAATTAATTTTAATGAGAAAATCTTCTCAAAATCTATTTTCTTTCCCAAAGCAATAAACTCATTATCCTATGTGGAAAAATTGAGTGCTCTATGTGTAATAGGTAAGCATTGATGAATGGTTTTTTTTGTTGTTGTTACTTTGTTGTTCTATGAATCTCATAGAGCTTAGCCTAATGGGAACTCACTACATTAATTGGAGTAAGAAAGGATAGTCTTCCAAACCTATCAAAAATGTTAGATCTTGGGAGAGCATGACCCAATGGGAGATCACTGCATCATTTAGAGTCAGAGAGGCTAGTCCACTAGACTTGTCATAGATGTCATAGCCTAGGAGAGCCTAACCCAATGGGAACTTATTGAATCATTCATAGTCAAAGAGGGAAGTTCCTTTGACATGTCATAAATGTTAGAGCCTGTTAGAGCCCAAGCCAATGGCAGATCACCACATCATTAAGAGTCAAAAAGGTGATTCCCTCAGACCTATCAGAAATGTCAGAGCCTAGGAGAGCCCAATATAATGGGCACTCACTACATCATTTAGAGTAAGAGAGCAGAGTGGCCAAGACATGTCAAATATATTAGAGACTGGGAGAGTTAGGCTCAATAGGAGATCAGTGCATCATTTAGTATCAAAAAGGTGAGTCTTCCATACCTATTAGAGATGTCAAACTTTCAGAGATATGAGATTGATGGGAAGATACCATGTCATATAATACAAAGATGAACTAGTTATCACATATGACTTGGAAAGCTTAGAATAAAGTGTGATCAGTTAACTAGGACCAATTAGGGTACAACACATGTCCTTGGGTGACATAATATCCTACCCAAGATAAAGACATGGAATGCGAAGCTATGATTATATAGTGACCATTAATAAAAATACAATAGACTAATGACACATGTCATAAAGTGGAGACTAGCCAAGGAAACTCCAAGCTATGTAGTTGCATGATGCCATGTGTCCTAAGTACTAGGACATCACCTTCCTTGCTAGTTTAACTAGGTACTAGCATTACAATGAAATATTCAAAGTAATTGAGGAGTGATTTATGTCTGAAAAGTAAGCTTAAATGAATTATTTTCTTTTTTGTCATTGTTTCTTCATCATCTTGTGAATCTCATAGAACCTAGCCCAATGGGAACTTACCGCGTCAATCAAAGTTAGAAAGGCCAGTATCCCATACCTGTTAGAAATGTCAAATACCAAGAGAGTGTGGCCCAATGGGAGATCATTGCATCGTTTAGAGTCAGAGTAGCTAGTCCCCTAGATCTATCATAGATGTCAAATCCCAAAGAGCCCAACCCAATGGAACATCACCATGTCATTTGAAGTTGGAGAGGCCAGTCCCATAGAACTGTCATAGATGTCATAGCCCTAGAGAACCCATGCCAATGGAAGATCATCATGACATTCAGAATTAGAAAAGTAACTCCCCCAGACCTGTTAGAGATGTTAGAGCTCGGGAGGGCTTGACATAATGGGCACTCATCTTGTCATTCAAAGTTAGAGAGGGGAGTATAGAGGACCTATCTTAGATGTCAGAGACAAAGAGAGTCAAGCCTAATGGGATATAAATGCATCATTTAGAGTCAAAAAGGTGAGTCTCATAAACCTACCATAGATGTCAGATCCTAAGAGAGCCCCTCTTGATGGGAAGTTATTGTGTCATATAATGCAAATATGAACTAGTTTCCAGTTGTGACTTAGAAAGCTCAAAATAAAGTATGAGTGGTTAAGCAAGACCAATCAGGGTATGATAATGTGTCCTTACATGAAAAATCATCCTACCTAGGATAAAGGCATGGAGTGTGAAGTCGTGCTTAGATGGCAACTGTTAATAAAAATCTAATAGACCGATGACATGTGTAAAAAAGTAGGGACTAGCTGAGGAAACTTTAAGGTATATGGTCATGTGTCTGCCACCCTCTCACCATTAATCAAATGGGAAGTTGGATCTAATTAGACACTTTTGGAAAACGTCCCATCACCAATGCTATATCCATTTTATGGTATAGGATCATGCACTTTGAATCCAATTATGGATTTAGAAGTGAAAGGATAAAATCTCACCACTGACTCAAATTTCAAATTCATAGCTAGTGAGCTATCAAATGAACTTAATGTAAGGGCATGTGTGCACAATATTTTAAAGCCTAAAGGAGGCCCATTAATGGTTACCATTTTTGTCTTAAAAGAAATTTTGCACTTTTTATTTTAAAATTCATAAAGAACTCATGTATATTTTGCCTTTGACACCCAAAAGCTTCCCAATTCCTTTTTGGTTCTATTTTAATAGCTTCTACATCCTCTAACCTAAAGTTCAATCTTGAGTACTGAGACACCAATTTTCCTAATGGTTTAACTAGGTATAAACATTACAATGACATATCCAAAGCAATTGAGAAGGTCCCTAGGGACTTTAGCAATGCTGACGACTAGCTAGACAAATACAAGGATGCCCTTTGCTCTTATAAAATATGTTGACTCCATAGAGTCATGACCAAACTAGCAGTGTTTCCCTGAATTAACCTACTGAGCAACATCCTTCAAAAAATCATCTAAGTGTAAAATGGTGTTAATGATTGGGTGCATTCACCCACTTCTTAGTATTAAATTGTTAACATATATGGGAATGCCTGTAAGGCATACTACTCCCTCCCGATCTTCTTATTCTCATATGATGTAGTGGTAGTATTAGTCTAGATGAATAATCATCAAATATATACCATCCTCAATGACTAGGATGAGAACCCAAACTCCAAGTGGGTTGACAAAGAAAATATCAATGTTTACATGGTACTCACATTCTGAGAGAAGGTACAAGCATGAATGATCCTTATGAAAAATATGTCTAGAGACTCAAACCGACATCATGTCAATGAGATATGGGTGCCATTGGTGCACATGATTTTGATTGGATATGGCATCTTAAACCTTGGAGGATTAATCAACTTCAATTTGATTTAGTCTATTATAGATGCCTAAAATGGGAGTGATTTTTACATGATGAGCTATATATTTGATGCCATCTATAAAATGCTCTCATTTAACCTATCAATCTTTCCTAAGTGGGTTATTTATGGCCAAACTATCCAAATTATTTTTGTCAAACTATATGGTTACCAGTTCCACTATCATGTCCAAGACATCTATGAGTATTTCTACTCGATCATGTACCAGGCGATCAATGAAGCTCCCATGCCCCTATTCTCAAAAATGCATGACTCAATCACATCCATAGGGGACTAATGTCTATACAAAAAGGACATAGTGATCTGAGTCATAGGATTTATGTAAGACCCCTATGCTTACCATACTGGGTCTGACTTCTTAGCAGAGTAGGAGATCACCTATCAACTGGTGAATAGCATCTTCAGCCATTGTATATAATGTTAATATAATATGTGTCCTTCTCTCCCCATCATGATATGAAGGCACATTTACATTAACTTTCCCTTCATAGAAAAGATGGCAGCTGGGTGAGACTCCTACACTCTAGTAAAGTGCAAGATTCAGAAATGAGACCTTAAAGGGTGACTAGGACCAACTTTTCATAATATGGATCTTGGTTAAACATCAACTATGGCCATTAGGATGAGGATGATGATGAGATTTATATGTATGTTATTGATGACTAGGAGGTGCAATATCGGATAGTGGCTAAGAGGAAGAACAAAGGTAAGAAGGCTGAAACAAGCCCTTCAATAACTACTCTAGTACTTGCTCAGCATGTAGAGGACTTGATTGCAACTTATCCAACCAATTTATAGAGAATATTGAAGGGAGTTATAACACCTTCACCTCCTCAAGCTATGCCTCCACTTCTTCTTCCTCTAGTTGCTCCCCAAGCTCCACTTCCAACAATAGCCCTGGTTCTTCAATTTCCACTTCTACCAATAGCCCCAATTTCTCAAGCTCAACCTCCACCTCCTTCACATGTTACTTTTAACATCTCACAAAAAAATTTAAAGGGTTCCATGCCACCTTATCCTCTTTAAATTATGCCTTTATCTCCTCTAGTTATTCCTCAAGCTCTTCTTCCAAAATTATCCTTGGTTCCTCAAGCTTCGCTTCCACCAACAACCCCAATTTATAAATCTCCACCTCTACCTCCTTCACATTCTCCTAGTGCTCTACCTCTACCTCCTCTCACAGTGTCTTCCACCAAATCATGGTCATTTTGAGATCAAACTACACATTGATAGGAAGCCAAAGTATATCCCACTCAACCAATAGTGCCTTAACCTTTGATATTTGATATTTTATAGATAGATTGATAGTGAGCCCCAAATGAAGCACTCAATAGGCACCCATCTAGGGTCACTTGCTCACTCCTCCATCTCCTCCTATTTTTCTTCCACCCCTTACTCTTATCATTTTTTGACTCCCTATTCGAATGCCTACTAGTTATACTTTACCCCTACTATTTTCCATTCTTTCTCCTTCATCTTTCACCCAAATACCCTTGATCTCAATCTTTTTGAGCATTATCACTTACCCTTCCCATCTCACAGTTTAAAGTCTCCCCAGTGCCTTCTTTGGGCATTTCCTTGAAAACAGGGGTGGTTATAGCCTTTGCAAGTCTACCACCTCTAGTAAGGACCCTCTCAGTCCCCATTCCAGTCAACTTGATGATTCTCTTCATGGTTCTATGTCATTCACCATCAACTCCTTCAGCCTTGATTGTCATAGCCAAACCATCCATTGTATCACCTATGGTTGATCCGGAGAAGAGGCTGAAGAAGAAATAGAAGGTGACCCATACTTCCCTTCTTCCATCTCCAGTAGTAAGAGCCCAAAAACTAAATCCCTAACCCATTCTCTCCCTTACCTAAGACCCTTCTAGGTTCACCTTCAACCAACCTATCTCATCTCTATTGTTCCATGATTCATTCTTAGGGCCATTCTTATCTCAAGTGAACCTAACCTAGGAATAATGACGAGCTCAATTTTTCCCATGGAATTTCCCTTTTGTTCTCCCTTAATTTTTATATCATATAACCATACGTCATTAGTTAAGTAATTTAGGGTTACAACAAACTCACTCTCTTCAACGTAAATTTTTCCTTTCTCTTAGCAAAAAGGTGACTACATCCAACTTCATGATTGAAACCATTTAAAGTTAGCAAACTTTCATCAACTAAAGTATGGTGATGCCATAATTATGTCATTGTTTGGCTAAAAACCTCTTTTCCTATAAGCCAATGTTAAATCAACTCACCAATTTTTTTCAACTAAGTTTTAAATAATTTATAGTAATGACTTAAGAAAAAGACACAAACAAGGTCTACTAAGTGCCTAACTTAATATAATGATTTAACACTGGTTTGGTAATATACTAAATAAATAATCATAATGTATGGCTTCAACGATTTATCTCCTTTATTCTATTGTGAATTACTACAGTCGTTCCCAATTAATTTGCATAGTTATGAACACATATAGTGATGCTGAGAATTGCTTACTGCTACAATAGTGAGGCCTAGCCATTAATGTAACATATTTAACTTTTTAAAATACTAGATATTTAAGTAAAGCAATGATGCCCGTAGGCATGGATTCAAACAATCCATAAAATCAGCCAAGGGAAAATATCGATGTCAAAACTAGCATCCCATTAATATACTATGATTCACTATATCTCACTTTGTCTTTTTTTTTTTTGCATTAACTAATTATATTACTACTCTTAAGTTTTCCGATAACTTAATAGGGAATTTCACATCATGCTAATGATGCACAAGTGAGTCAAGTATTATTTTTTTTGATAAAACTGATTTGATACATCTGCAATAAAGTCCAGAAGCAATTTGTGAGATTTAAGCCTTTTATAGTAGGTTGGATAAGGGTAGCAATGCCTTGTGAGTAGGTTTAATATTTTTCCTAACCGACAGTAATAATTCACTTTTCATTCATTGATATTTTTATTTATATATATTTATTTTAAGAATAGATTTACTAAAGACTTTGATGTACCCGTGGTAGATTATGGGTTGTTGTGCATGTAAATTTTAGTCTAAACAAACCTATGGCCTACTACCAGGAAATTAAATCTTGATGCCTAATAAAAGACTACATTTCCAACAGCGTCAAACTGTTTAATTTTTTTTAATAATAAAAGTTTTAATAACAAGATATGTGGTGTCGACAGGGGATATTCAGATGATCCAACTACTGTCATGTATACTTGAATATAAATGCAACATACTCACAGTATAGAATTATTCAGTGTTCTAGTATGAATTAATGTTTACAATACTACCACTTAGTGAAAATAAAAATGTTGTCTAACTATGGTTAGGAGCTTTAGTGGTCTCATAATTTTACACAAAATATTAAAACAAATAGTTCCCTTCTTGATTCTTGTCGGGGCATTTATGATCCAAGTGGTTTTTACTTAATTTATTATCTTAGATTAATTATTTTTAGTTATTTAGGTTAGTTGAAACCCGTAAGTTAGTTGTAACTTCACATTAAAAAATTATATGCTTTCACTATCTTTGCAAAATCTCTCTCGAAATAATATATGATAAAATTTTGTATGAAATACAATGTTCACAATGTAATATTTGAATCTTTCCCTCCCGTTCTTGGTGCCAACAGTGGTATCAAACCTCTTAGGGTTTAAAAGATAAAACCATGGATTTCAAAGTGGAAGAGTGGTGCAACAAACTTTTTGTTGAATTGACATGATTTATATAAAGTGTGTAAAAACATCTAGATCGCATATCTTAATGTTTTGAAATAATTTCGTATGCATTAAAATTCTTATTAATAACCATGACATAGCCAACACAACGTAGACTTGGTACGACGATAGCATAATGGATGAATATTTCCATAAGGGTTGTTGTTGTATTGAGACAACCTGAAGTGTCATGTTTCTTTGCAATCCCAATCATCTGTAGTACTAAGACATCATCTTGGACATAAAACTACCTTAGATCAAATAATGATGTTCCTGTACAGTTGAATTTTGTAAAAGTACGACAACGTTCAATGAGTAATGGCTTAAAAGTGTTTAAATGCCACTTGAGTTGTTATCAATAGGTGATTTTAATTTGGGTCCCACTAAAATAGTGAAGTCCAGTTTTATTACATGCAAATAAAGCACAGTAATTCATATTTACATGCATATACATATATTTTTATTTTTACCAAACTAGTCAAAAGAAACTACTAAAAAGTAAATCTTTCATTAACATCTTAGATATGCTTGTACAACGCTTGGTAGAAGGTGTTTTGTGAAGTCCTTGGGAATGAGGTGGTCCAAAGTTTAAATTTTTCTTTTGGTTGAACTTATTTCTTCAAAGGAAAAGGAAATTTTTTTTGGAATATTATATTTTGTACTTGGCAATATAAGGGTGTATTTTTAATTTTTTAAGACATTTTTTTGTCACCATTTTATTCGTGCAAAGGTAGTCATGAGACCAGGTGATTCATAGGTTTTTTAACATTATGAACACAATGAAATAGTTTATTTTATGTTTTGAAGCTTTTCATGTATGGTTTTTGTGACGAATCTATTCAATGATGTATAAAAGTGCATTATCAGTGGAAACCAATACCTTTCAAATGATAATTTCCACACTGTCACTTCTTTCTTATGCTATCAATGAACACACCATCCTTTATAGGTTAATTACGATCCTCATGATTGATAAACTATGAGCATCATACTGGACATTGTAGGATCCATAAAGGTTGGAGGATAATTTCTCTTCTCCAGTTCACTATTTGCTTAGAGTATGGGTTCATTGTTGGGATAGTAATTTTTGGTTTGTGTACTTTGATTTCAATTTTGATTTTCATTCAGTGCATTGATATGATTGCTAAAAATCAGACATAGTAGTTTGAATTTGTTTTTATGCTGCACAACTTCTCACTTCTCACCTGATAGGGGGAAAATATTGCATAGTAGCCTTCGATCAGTCATCGATGGTTGTACAATTCAACATTAGATTCTCTATAATTTTGAGTGTTGATTAAAGGAATGCATGTGATGTTGGTGATTTTTGGGCATCTGAGAGATGTGTCATACAAAATATTAGAGGATTACTTAGACATGTTCTTGTGTGGGACCTTATGTGGGTCGATGTAGTTGGAGAGGCTTTGATCAAGTTCTACTATAGTACAATATAATGATCATAGGGGATGAACAGGCCTTGATCATGTTCATCAAATTTTTATGACACAACTCACAAGGTGGGATTTTGTATGGAGTGGCATCAATTTTGATCAGTACCATGATGTATAATGTGTTAGCTTGCAAATGTAGTAGAGATTCATTGATGACTTCATAGTCATAGCTCTAGATTTCCTTCTTCTATACCCCTTTGGATCAAGGGTGAGTTTGTTGGATCATTTATGATCCAAGTGGTATTTACTTAGTTTACTATCTTCGATTAATTTTTTTAATTATTCGGGTTAGTTGAAACACATAAGTTTGTTGTAACTTCCCATGAAAGTTTTATATGCTTTCATCGTATTTGTAAAATCTCTCTCAAAATAATATATGATAAAATTTTGTATGAAATACAATGTTCGCAATGTAATATTTGAATCTTTCCCTCCCATTCCTAGTGCAAAAAATTATTTTCCCTTTCTTATTAGCGTAATTTCTAGAATTGAAATGCATTACTTGTTAAATTACTCGTTGAATTTTTTTAGTCTTTTATTCTAATACCGTGTTCTTGCTTCCTTTTCCTCTTTTCTGGTTATACTGTACCCTTTTTCATATTCTCCTTAAGTGTCAGGGATGCGAAACACCAGAAGCATACAATTGATTACCAAACTTCAAGCAACTTAATATGCGGAAATAACCAGAATCAACAAGTAACTAGAATTCAGAATAACACAGCATATGAGAGACAATACACAACTTGTATTAACAATTTATACAGAAAAGAATACAATAGAGAATATCCCACATCTTCTCCACCACCTTACAGAGGTTTCCCACACCTCAAGTGAACAGTAAATCTTCTCCCCAAAGCTCTCCCTCTCACAAGTCCCAACACCCAACTCAAATACAGAGTTGGTGTTCACCTCCCGTGCTCCACGCACAACACAAGTGCTCCACGCACTCTACAAGCACTCCACGTGCTCCACAAGTACTCAAGGTACTTCAAGTAGATCTCCCATGAACCTGCAATAACCTGCACTTCAACAGACCATACTTATGGAAGGAACTCCCTTGCCTTCCTCTCTTGCTCTATCCGAGTACACACCTGTACTCCAAGTAGATCCTGCCTGATACTGCTCCATGTTGTGTTGCTGTCTATATGACCTTGCACACCTGCAAATCAAACAACGGTTCTGCTCACCTGTGAACCTCGACCTTGCACACACATACACCTGCAGATCAACGATCTTACTTACCATGTAGATCTCCTATATTGGCCATGCAACTGTGACCAAGATCCTACACTCCTGAAGAATCCAGCTGACTCTCCAAACCAGCACCAACACACCTGGTACTGCTGTGGAACTAGGAGGAACCCACTTGCTCACCTCACACACAGAAGGAGCAAACTTTGCTCAACTCAAACTAGCCCACTTTTCCAATACAACCATGAGTCTATTATATATATCTCATCAAACAATAATTAGACATCTAATTACAATAATTAGATCCACAGCTCTCAGTCTAAAAATAGATCTCTTCATGCAAACACTTGGTTCGTTAGCTAACTGCCCGTAATTAGCTCGCAGTCGAACCACACAGGCGACCGACGTCAGTCCCTGTCTGCCTGGAGTTGACCGACGTCGGCTGATATATGACCGACGTCAGTTGCTTCTCTATGATATCCTACCGACGTCGGCTGATATATGACCGACGTCAGTTGCTTCTCTATGATATCCTACCGACGTCGGCTGATCAGACCGACCCCAACTTCTCTGCAACTCAGCAACCTTCAGCAACCTCCTCTCCTGTTTGCATCAATGAAGCTTTTAGCTCCACAATCCTAACAATCTCCCACTTGGAGATAAATAGCTGCACTGTACCTATACCTATACTCTGTCTAATCTGTTTCCTGGTTTGTATCCCTCTTCAAGCTCCCATCTGAAGACAACCCACCACACATCCCGTGGTGTACCACCTGTCATCTGAGTACCCTGCCACATCCGAACATACAAATCCATGTAGTGAAGTCCTGACCCTGCATAGCAACACCTGCTGCCGGTCCCTCTCAAAAAACTTGAGAATCCACTTCCCCGAATTGGCTCCTAACTCTGACAGCTCCCACTGCATGGGAATACTCAGGTCTATACCAGACCTCATGTGATTTCGGACATTGTACCTGTCCAGCCCTTAGTGTGCTCCGGTTCTGCATCCCGAACCTCACCAACACCTGATTCACATCAGCTCCCACTCGAGACAAAATCAACCTGTGATCTCCATGCCTCCCATGTCAAAGAATTTCGCTGCTCCAAACTCCTCATGACATGCCACTGAACTAATCTTACCCTTAGCTCAGCAAAACCCTGTATGTACACCCCTGCTAACTAGCATACTATCAACATAAAGCAACAAAATGATGTCATGACCATCATCCTCCTGGTAAGTCAAACCACAGTAGTTACCCTGACATCGACTGAAGCCATGCTTCGTCCTCCACCTGTCAAAACCTGTACCACTGTCCTGCAGCTACCTCAAGACCATATGCCTGGTCTTCCGTCTCACGTATCCGTTCTCTCTATTCTTCTACTAAGGCATCCATTCGTCTCTGTGCTTTCATCCAGCTGGCAAACCTACCAAAACACCCGTCTGGTCCTGCTCCAAGGAATCACATCCTCATCCATGCCAAGCTCACACCTGTTTCCTGGATCCTTCCTACTATACAATCAGCAACAAGTATGAAGAAGAGGAACACGAATTTGAGGGCCTAATTATGCCTTCAGTCCTCCGTATGGGTGTTTGAGACCCCTTGACAACATGCTGTCCACCCAAAATTTGTTACAGTGACCGACCTCGGTCACTCCATAGTCTGCATCCGACCGACGTCGGTTCCATGCATCTGTACCTGACTACCAACCTGCCAGCGCTGGTGTCCCTGCTACCGACGTCGGTCCTCCTGATCGACATCGGTCTTACTTACTGCCGACGTCGGTCCCCTTGACCGACGTCGGTCTTACTCTGCTCGACATCGCCGGCTTCAGTCTGCACATGACTGACATCAGCACCTGTCTGTTCGACGCCGGTTCCTCCTAATCGATGCCGGTGTCTGTGTTCGCCTGTGAGTGATGACTTTTTACCCGCAAGCTCCTTTGGATCAAAACACATGTCCAAACTGCTCTGCTCAGATGTATCCAGCCTCATCCACTGAACTCTGTCCGCCATCTCCTCCAAGTACACCAAGGCTTTTCAGTTCTTAAGCCTGTCAAATATATCTGTCTTTCGCTTAAGAACATGCATCTCCTTCCTGCTCATGTGACCAAGCCTACGAAGCCACGTCTCCACAATAGAAGAAGAATCAGTAATATAGACAAGTAGATAAAGAGTACCTGTCTTCTTACCACCAGCTAATTCAAGTGCTACTGCTGTGAGAGTTCTTGTGCATCTCTCATCACCCAATCTTTCTGAAGAAATTATCCATATCTCCAGACCTGGGACCTGCATGACCTTCATCAACACCTGTGTGTTGGCCGCCTGCAATTTCAGCTTCACTTCCCCTTTGCCAATTCTTTGGCAAGGCTTACCAGCTCCTCTACCTGGGGCTGCATGGAAAGAGGCAACCGAATCTTTTATCCAAGATTCAACTTTATCCAAGAAACCTGCAAACACATCCTGTGCAACAACACCTGCTACATCTGTATCTTCAGTTTCTTCATGCTGATCTGCTACCAACCAACAATGTTCTTTTACCTGCTCTTTCTTTCCATCGGACCGTGAGTAACCGTCTGTGCTTTTCAACTCCTCCATTCTTAGCTTACTTTCATCTGCCATTGCTCTACTCCCACTCGATCAGAAACCCCTGAGAGTGACCTGTAACCAAACACAACCCTGCTTCCTGCAACCTTAGCTCTGATACCACTTGTCAGGGATGCGAAACACCGGAAGCATACAATTGATTACCAAACTTCAAGCAACTTAATATGCAGAAATAACCAAAATCAACAAGTAACTAGAATTCAGAATAACACAGCATATGAGAGACAATACACAACTTGTATTAACACTTTATACAGAAAAGAATACAATAGAGAATATCCCACATCTTCTCCACCACCTTACAGAGGTTTCCCACACCTCAAGTGAACAGTAAATCTTCTCCCCAAAGCTCTCCCTCTCACAGGTCCCAACACCCAACTCAAATACAGAGTTGGTGTTCACCTCCCGTGCTCCACGCACAACACAAGTGCTCCACGCACTCTACAAGCACTCCACGTGCTCCACAAGTACTCAAGGTACTTCAAGTAGATCTCCCATGAACCTGCAATAACCTGCACTTCAACAGACCATACTTATGGAAGGAACTCCCTTGCCTTCCTCTCTTGCTCTATCCGAGTACACACCTGTACTCCAAGTAGATCCTACCTGATACTGCTCCATGTTTTGTTGATGTCTATATGACCTTGCACACCTGCAAATCAAACAACGGTTCTGCTCACCTGTGAACCTCGACCTTGCACACACATACACCTGCAGATCAACGATCTTACTTACCATGTAGATCTCCTATATAGGCCATGCAACTGTGACCAAGATCCTACACTCCTGAAGAATCCAGCTGACTCTCCAAACCAGCACCAACACACCAGGTACTGCTGTGGAACTAGGAGGAACCCACTTGCTCACCTCACACACAGAAGGAGCAAACTTTGCTCAACTCAAACTAGCCCACTTTTCCAATACAACCATGAGTCTATTATATAGATCTCATCAAACAATAATTAGACAACTAATTACAATAATTAGATCCGCAGCTCTCAGTCTAAAAATAGATCTCTTCATGCAAACACTTGGTTCATTAGCTAACTGCCGGTAATTAGCTCGCAGTCGAACCACACAGGCGACCGACGTCGGTCCCTGTTTGCCTGGAGGTGACCGACGTCGGCCGATATATGACCGACGTTGGTTGCTTCTCTATGCTATCCTGCCGACGTCGACTGATCAGACCGACCCCAACTTCTCTGCAACTCAGCAACCTTTAGCAACCTCCTCTCCTGTTTGCATCAGTGAAGCTTTTAGCTCCACAATCCTAACATTAAGCTCCCTTAATCCCCATTTCTTTTGTTTTAAAAACTCATATATGATCTCCTTTTATAAAAATCCCTTCATTAATAGAAGTAGCATAGCTTTTAGTGAGCTTTAGGTTTTTTTATAATTTTTTTTTTCCTAATTTTAATACTTTTAATTATTTTCTTAGATTTTCTAAGTTTTAATTATTTATTTTCTTTATTTTTTTTTTTTTTTTTTTTTTTCTTTTTTTGGATATGTCCCATTTTTGATATATTTTAACTTTAAATATGGAATGCTAAACTCCTTAATTTTATTAAATTAGCATCCAAGTATACAATAACAATTTTAAATGGTAATTTAAAAATTTACAACTAATTTATATTTAAATTTACCTTTGTTAAAATTATTCCTACCATCATTAATGACAAGACATATCTCAAAGACAAAAGAATTTAGTATGACATTTACCTATATTGGCAAACCATTGGAAATAATATCCAAAACAAGAAATAAACACATCATAAGAAATTATTTTTAATGCATTTCTACCATGTACTATCTACTATGGTGTGTGCAGGGTTTTGCCAGCTCTTTGAATACCTATGACATCTCTATCTACGTCACCCTCTATGATGATGCTCTCCTTCCACCATGCTCTAAAGGTTGATTCATCCTGCATCCACCTCACAACACATAGGTAATGATAATCATATAGTAATAATATAACTGAAACAATACATTACTATGATCAAAATGTAAATGTATACATTAACCAACTCACATTAAAAAATCATGCATCATCATGTATCTACGTAATATTCTACTAATCCATAATAGCATAAATCTTTAGCTTAGTCGAAAATATAAACCAAATTTGAATTTACTAGCTGTTGATATCTGTGGATAATCCAACAAGTTTGTCTGATGAAGAATCGATATGTAACAGTTGATATGAATACATTCCATTCTACTGATAATTTATGCAATATGCATGATCATCTATTAAAGGGGTTATAGTCATGATCATGAATTTGTAATAGTTTTATAATGGCTAAAAAAGTGACGTATAAATATTTTTTACTTTCAAGAGGCCTTTGACCTACAAATCAAAAAAATAGAAGTTGTCATATTTTTAAACTATTAAAATTTTATTTTTTGTTTCTAACCATTTTTTTTCTCACTAAAAGTAATGAGTTAGATATGGATACTAGCATTAACATTGGTTTTTTTCTAAACTTCTTAAATAATTTTTTTTATAATTGTCATTTAATATATTCAGAAACATGGACTTCCCTACATGAAGTAAAGGGGAGTCTTTGATACCATTTCTAACAATGTTCTTGAACAACACTATTGGTGTATTTGTTATTGATATTACTTCTTGAACATGAGAATATAAATGTTTTTAATTGTCATTTAT
Organism: Torreya grandis; assembly: GCA_037957365.1. Classification (NCBI taxonomy): domain Eukaryota; kingdom Viridiplantae; phylum Streptophyta; class Pinopsida; order Cupressales; family Taxaceae; genus Torreya; species Torreya grandis. The sequence goes on from JARHVA010000881.1 coordinate 1,510,169, forward strand.
GACAAGATGCAAAGCAATTGTTTAATGTTAGTATTTTAGAAAAGAAAGTAGATAAGTATATGTTAGCTCAAAGTGAGAAACATTTTAAAAGATGAAAAAATAAGAACTATAATCTTCTATCATTAGCATTTACATTTGACATGTCTTATTCAGTTTCATCATCTTTGAGATGAAGCTCATATTGATTGTAACATTTTTGATACCTGACTATCACAACAACCAATGAACCCATTGCATATGCATTATCTGATTGCATAAGATCATGTATAATGTTATCTAGAGTAAGTTTGCACTCTTTGCACACAATTAAAATATTTTCCATAGTCGATTTCCTATTCAAGACAATAAAACATTCAACCTCCTCTCTTTAATATTGAATTCTATTTTTTATCACAAAGTTTGTAATGCAGAGACTATTATCAGCCAAAACTAAGGAAAGAACTTGACAATTAATTTTTTATTGATATTGACAGTTATTATCAATTGACCAAATTTGCCAACAATATCAACATACACTATATCTACCTTCGATGGCAAATTTAGATTCTTTATAAAACTAGGACCATAGACAACCAATACATCACCTTCAAAAACATTACAAGTTTGTTTATTGAGAGATCAATGATTCACACTAGTATGTTCTACCCTGCATTTGTACTGTAATAATGATTTTGAATCAAATCCATGAATACAAATATTTCATATTATTATAAATGACATTTTTTTTCTTTGTTTTAGTTAAAAAACTAAAATCAAATCACAAGTTTCATACAAAAAATAACAATCTACTTGTTATGAATGATAGGGCTCCATAACAAGTCATTCAAATGGAAAAATTACCATTTTTCTAGTCTCTGATGCTTCGTTTCCATTTCTAGGTCTATACTTTTTTGCTCGAATTCCATGTGTTGTTCGAGATTTTTCCCTGCTTTCATATCTAGTTTTTATTTACCATACAAAAACATTATCAACATCTTGGATTTTTTAATTGTTAAAGAGAAAAAATAATACAAAAAATAAATTGTCAGTAAGCAACGACAACTAATTTATCACAATTGAAAAATAAAATATTACCATTTTGTTGCTCTTGTTTCTCCTATTTACAGATCCTACTCAATGTATTTGGCTAGATTCATATCCACCTTCCTAAATATTTTTTTTTCAACTTTCATAAGCATCTTTTCAATTCAAATACAAAAAGAGAGAGAAAGAGAACAATGCATAATATAAGTGATGTGTTTCATCTATTACTTTGTGTATTTCTCAATTTACATGTATAGTTTTAACTATGTATCATGACAAAAGCTTTTAGATCATCTATATGTGACATTACTAACCAACAACTGGTAAGAAAAGAAAATAAAAAAATAAAAAATGATGAGAATGCAAAAACAATAAATTGTCATGTCTAGAAACAAAGTATTACCATTATAGCATGTTTTATCATGTGATTTCTATTTATTAAACAATGCACATGCTTGGATCCATATCTAATTTTTTGTAAACATTTTTGAATTGCATCAAAAAATTAAGATTTCATACAATCAACCTATGAATAATGCAGGTGGCACACAATACCTTTTTTTTTTTTTTTGATGTTTCTTCATTTTCTTTTGTTTTTACTACTTTAATTTGCTATTGATTATCGATAGTGGAAAATTCCATTTTCTAGTTATACTTGGCCTATGCAAATGACATTACACAAAATAAACAACTTTCTTGTGTATTTGCAAAGTCATTTTTGTTGTTTTGTCAAATAAAATTCAAAGGCAACATGCATGATGGTCTATCTAATATGCATCTCAAACACTAAATCTAATATTTTGAATATTCACATTTTTCTAAACTTGATCTATTAAAGTGCCTGCATTTGTTGTTGGCATATTTAATATCTAAGAATAACCATGCCTATGCATTATTTTTAAAATTCATCATCTAGATATTGTTTCCCAAAGCATATCAATATTAAAGCCACTATAAAATATGATATTAATTTCAGGTGGCAATCTAGTAGCTATTGTATCTATAAATATCAATACATCATCTATTGGTGCATTCGGTACCAAGTAAATATTTACTATCTGTATCAATGTATTTAAATATGAAATATCATGTATCATAGTCTCCATGTTCGGTGCAGCAAACACTTTTTTGTTTTTCAATACAATACTTTTCTAAAGCATGAAATTATTCCATGCATATCAATTGATAGGTGACAATAAAAATTTTGTACAAGAATCAACATATTTTCCACTTGCATAGTTCTCATTTCCTGGAAACATAAAATGATTGCATCCATGAGCTCATGGTCATGTGTGATGCATTCTAAATGTAATCGTAAACTCCATGTATTCAATGAGAAAATAGTGAGGCTATCACATATTTTAGGAATATTTGTAAAAAGTGGCAACCACTTTGTAAAAGTTTTCAGTCTTTGCATCTCAGCATTTACCTTGTTGCACATCACAAAATTCTCAAGTTCTAATTTTTTCACAAGATATAATGATTTAATGTTTTTTACTCATGAAAGTGTAGTATAGACAAGTCCATGTCACTTGACACCAGTAGAATTAAACACTAATGCTTCCATTGTAAGCCCTTGTGATCTATGTATTGTTCAAACACATGTTATATGTATCAGAAATTGTTCACATATTATGGCCATAGTTTTTCTAATGTAAATTTTCCTCGATATTCTTGTTATTGGAGTCTAATTCCTGGCAATCTGGTCATTGTAAAAGCTCTATATTTTTTTACATTATAACTCTCCAATTTTAATGTTATTGAATTATATCCAAACTATGTATACTTGTCCAAGTGTATAATACTTGATAATTCCATCAACACCATTCACTAATCCATCTTGTATATCATAACTTCCATAATCAATTCCACCAATATATTAGATTTCAAAATAATTGTATCATGAAAGTAATTATTTTCATTATTTATAATGATTTCATCAAATAAATTGATTTTTTTATCAATAACATTTAATGTATAAGTCTATTCATTGACAAGCGTAAGCATTTTCACATTATGTTTTTTAACATTATCATTCTTGTGAAACAAGAATGGAAATGTTGGTTCATAAGGAGGATATCTATAGCATAGATTATTCAAGTATTCAATGTCTGATATTATCTTTAGACAAATTCTAATGCGGTTCAAGATTGAAATAAACTGAATATCACTTTGATGAACGACTTGTCAAAGCTGAAAACATTTTACATTGTCAAGCCTAAAAGAGTATGAAGTTATTTTTTCATTCAATACTAAATCTTGAAAAACCCATCTATCTCGAATGGGCTCTATTTGGTAAAAATTACTAACAAATATAACATCAATCTTTACAAATAACTTTGTGGGTGTATGCATTATCTGTTGAATTCTTTTGTCAATATTGAAAAGTATTCAACTTCCTAATAAAGATAATTCATTAATAAATAGCACACGCAATTGTTGATAGTGTTTGCTAAATGTATCTAAATGTTTGAATCCAATGATAGCATTCAACTAGATGTATATGGAAGTTGAAAAACATAATGTTCAGTCATGCCATTTGCATTTTATATCACTTTTCTAGTGTATGCAATAATCAGGTCTTTGATTTTCAAATGATCACTTTCATGTTCTTTATTGTAGATGCACATCAAAATTTCATACATCACTTTCATGGTAAATGTTTTTCCTATACCTTCTTGTGTTAAGAATAAATATATTGGCTTGTCTAGTTCTAGTACTTTTTTTATTGTGATGTCTTTCACAATTGCTTCTTGTTTTGTGTTCACCTTCTTTTGCAAGTCTAGGTAATATTACTCATCAAAAAAGGATGTTTGGTTTTATGAAACATTTTCAAAGGTTGAATGTCAACTAATTGATGATCTATTATGCAATTCAAATTAGAGGCTATGTCATATACATGAATATTTTTTTCGATTTGATTGATATTTCTATCCTCAGTGATAGTGAATAGTGAATCAGAAGCAATATTTATATTCTCTGCAACAATGTTAATGTTGCCCCATTTTTTATCGACTTTGAATTAAACATGCTTTCAATCTTTTTTACTTATTTTTTATGAGAAAGGTATGTGTCATTCCACATGTTGAATTTTTTTTTCAGTGTATCTTCATTGTATGTTAAGGTAAAAATAGTATCATATTTTCTCTACAATAGTTTTCAAGATCCACATCGATATTGTATCTGAGATGTTGTATGATGCATGATTTTTTTGTTTCTTTTTATTTGTGAATTTACCTAGGTAATATGCAACAAAATTAGCCAAGCATACATGTTCTAAATGCATTGGTCTTGCAACATATTTCTCTATAGGAGAAGCACATATTACATCTTTTGAAGTGTTTAGTTCTTGCGCTAACAACTTTGGAATTTTCAAAATGCAAGTTCTTTTTGCCTCTATAAATGTGTTTATGAAAATTATTTTCCTTGAACTTTGATGTAAAGGCAATGAAAATACAATTTGAATTGCCTATCAACTAGACATTTGTTGATGTTGTAGGAGCAAATTCTCTAATATTCTTATAGCTTGTAATTTGTTGTCATTAATATGGACAGTTTCAACACACATTTTATGAAATGCATTTATTAGTGTACGATCAAATTTTGTCATATAAGAGCAATACTATGTTACAACAACATATGCATCAAGAATGAATTGTGTATCTATGTTAGCATACCATATTGTCGATAGCTTTTTGTAAATGCATTCAGCCAAACATTAGATGGATGTCTTTTTAGCATTATAATCAGCTGTGAAATACAAGATCACAACAAAAGTATGTATTATATTTCAAAAAAAATTGCCTCTTGAAAAAACATATGGAATGATGTGTCTTTTCTATATTTTTTTGCTCAAGTTGAGAAAAAATCTTGTGGCATTCTATTTGTATATCTCATTGGTTTCTTGACTCTAATATTCTTGTTTTTCACATTGGAGGCAATGGAAAATTGAATCTTTAACTTGAATTTTTATGTTTTTTGCATGTATTTGTATGATGATGTGTTTGCATGTTAGCCAAATCACTATTAAGCAATATTGAATCACAAGATATGTATTTGTCTAAAAAAATTTGATTTTAGTATTATAATAATCTTCATATATAGGTGAATCTTATACCTAGAGCATGCAATGTAAATGCTCATTTCCTCTATTTTGAAATTCAATCACAAAAAAGAAATCCAAAACCTTTCCAAATCATTCTTCATTTTGAAATTATTTTTTTTTAACGCATTTGATATATGGTTAAAGTAGAGACTACAAAGAACATATTTTTTTTCTTATCATCGTATCAATATTGTCTTCTTCAATCATTTCTTTGTGTTTATTATTTGTCACTAGAGTCAATTTTTGTAATGCATGGCACAAAGGTTCCCAATAATGTTTAACACTTTTTATATTTGTAAAAAACATTGGTGGCTCCAATTGCCTAATCATTGTAAAAACATTTTTTCTTGAAGTTTAAAAATAGTTAGGTGACGTTCAAATGCTTTTGAAAGATCGATACGTTTTGGGTGATCTTAAGATTTTTTCTATGCTATCTCTGTTTCAAACATTTTTGACATAGAGTTTTTTTGTATTTTAATTTGTCTTTTCATATGCATATCTAAGCATAAGATGACACCTGACGTATAATTATTTAAATAACTTTGAAAAATATCTTATGTGTTGCGATTTTAATTTACTTATGCAAAATCTTTCACTTTTCTATTTTTGGTATGCCACTCTATCTATCATATCTTGAGGGTGACTAAAACCATAGAATAAAGTTGGGAAGCTCATCTCTTTCGAGAATTTCTCTTCAAATATACCTAATGGTTTGAGTCCTTTCGATGGGTCAATTTCAATGATCTAATCTTAGAGATCATGTATCAACTATGCATCAGTAAAAATATGTGCCAAATATTCAATACTAGAATCTGATTCATTTTCATAAGTATTAGATGTCTTGTCCTCATCATGCATAACCTTGCCAATATTTTATTCTCTTATTTTATCAAAGCTACTTTTCCAGGCCTTATCAATAGTAGTATTTTATTACTTATACAACAACGCTTGACAAATTTGAGACAATGCTTTCATCACATATGAAAGCCTCACATTTCTTGTTAAATATGTATTTTTGTATTGTAGCTTGCATTTATCTTTATTGTAATTATTTTTGTGTCATTCATTTCTCTAGGCAATGCTTTTTACACCCAATAAAAGTCCATTGGGACATTTATAATGGTTCCTATGATGCCATATTGTGAACATTTGTAGCTAAGCTCTCACACTTGTGCAAACAACATTCACAAAGCAACCAATATTTCTTATAAAAGTGTTAATTTCTTCACAATAGCATTTTTTTTTTCTAACATTGAAAGGAATAGCAAATGTCAGCATTTTTCAATTTTCAAGAGATCTCTTGCATTGCTTGCATATTTTTTTACCCATTGCAAGTTTTTTTAATGTTGAATGTGCAAAAGAACAATAAAATGCTTTGACAATGTCAATGTCAACCAAATTTATATCCTTTTTGAAATATAACTGTTCACAAACTACATGTGAATGAATCGACGTATCTTTGATTGATTTTAGATAGTTTTTTGTTATCCTCATACTTCATTGATCACATTGTGTACGTCCCAAATATTGATTTTTGTGATGATGTATCATTGCTTTCACCAAACACAACAATTTTCTATGTCTGTTTAAGCTAAAAAAATTAGTGTTTATATTATATGTTTTTGTTACATAGTTTTCATTTTTTGTGCGTGCATCATTTGTTTCTAATAGTATAGAGAAGTATGACGCCTATTTATAGTCTTAGATGTCTCTCTAACAAAATCTTCCCTTACATATTATTTGGCAATCCAAAAAGACCATGTTCTTTTTTCAAAACGTTTGAAACTATTTCTATCTGACAACCCTATCAAAATATCCAATAGCATTGCATATGCAATTCAATCTATACAAATTGTTTATGATGGCTCGTAAGAAATATGAAATGTATTTATCTTGAAATAAATAATGTTATACATTTTCTCTGGAGTAGAACAATTGTAAGATATATTTTTTAATGTTTTTAGTTTTTGTTGATCATAATTGAATATTGATTTGTAGAATGTTCGAAAGCCATGAACAACAAAAGTCGTTACCTTCAAATTTGTTTTTTGATATGGCATTCCATTATTTGTAACATATGTTTTCCAATCAAAAAACATTACATGTTCTTATTTTCAAAGTTCATGTACGCAAAACTCTAAAGAAGTTATTGCATAGCAATTTGACACACCAATACCATTGGAAAAAGATTCTGTCATATATCGATAAAGATCATGACCATCGAACTCATGTTCAATTAACAAACTAATAGTATCAAATAAACTTTCACCATAGCTGGAGCTTAAATTATTTGTTTTATACATGTCATATGCTTCCAGGTCATAAAAAATAGCGTTCCATTACAAAGAAAGATTTTTGCAAATTTTTGATAACTCTGTATTGAAAATCATGCTTTGACTGCATATTTTTTTTACAAAACAATGCTTCAAAATGTCCACACATGGGATTTATGTCATGGAATAAGATTGAATACAGTGGAATACAACTTTATTTGTAAAATGTAGATACCTTTTTCTTCTCATTGCAGACCAAATAGAAACATGAATGTTTAGTTATTTACTTAACCATTGAATACAAAATATGTCACCCATAGACCAGTCTCACCCTAATCTATAAGCTCATTTATAGAAACTCTTATTTGATGAAAGTATGTTCTTCTCTCATGTATTTGATGCAAATCATATAAAATATTTGGATGTAATTTGTTTGCATGTGAGTATCTTTCCTCTACATCCCCATTGTTCAAAGAATCCATAAAATAGTCAATGATGCCAGTTCATAGCATTCTCAATGTGTAATGGAAATGCAATAACACTTGAAATGCATCAAAAAGGTAATCACCAACAACATAATTGAATGGTGCAATCCTAAAAAGATTTTCTTGTTTCAAAGCATTCTCAATATTTGTAAATGCTTGTGTTTCTTTTCGTCAATATGTGTCCACATTAACAATTCCCTCCAAAGAACCCAATTCAATCGCATTTGTTTTTATTTTCATACATTTACTTTTTTTAAACAATTTATTTTTTTGTTCAACCTATTTTTTCATCATCATCATCATCATCATCATCATCATCATCATCATCATTATTATGCTCACAATGAAGAACAGGGTAAACTATCAAGAAATGAAATACTAACTTCAAAACATCATCAATTTTCTAGCACTCTTACTTGTCATAGAAAAAATAAACTACCTAACAAGATATTTACATTATTATTGTAGAATTAAAAAAAATGGCCAGTGATCATCATATTTACATAGTTACAAGATACTTACCCAGGTTTCTTTAGAATTTAATAAAAGCCTCAAATGTTTGCCATGAGTAGAAAACCTACATGTTTCAAAAAATTACAATATTAATACCCTTTAAATTTAAAATAATAGTAAAAATATCTCATTGTTGCTTTGTCCCAAAATAAAACAAAACGTGATAAAAAAACAACAAAATATGGTCACGTTAATCACAACACACCCACTCCCTAATGTCGTCAGTCTCCTAGACCTCTCAGAGATGTCAGAGCTTGGGAGAGCCTAACTGAATGAACAAGCATCACATTGTTAGGTGTTAGCATGGTGAGTCCCCCAAACCTATCATAGATGTCAAAGCCAAGAAAATTTTGGCTAAATAAAGAGGCACCATGTCATTATCTATCAGTGCAGTTGTTCCCTTGGACCTAACAAACATGTTAGAGTTAGGGAAACCCTGGATAAATGAAGACATACCACATTTCCAAATGCTAGTCTGGGCAATCCTTCAGACTTGGCAGAGATGTCAAAGCCGAGAAGACCCTAGCTGAACCAAGAGGCACCTCATTCTCATTTGTCAGTGTCACCAGTCCCCTAGACTTGTTAGAGATGTTAGGGCTTAGGATAGTTGGTCCAAATGAAAAGGTGACACATTGCCTATTGTCAGTGTGGTGAGTCCCCAAACTTACCAGATATGTTAGGGCCCAAGATAACTTGACCAAATGAAAAGGCACCATATTAACTAATATGCAAATGAATTGGTTTCCACCAAAGGAAAAATAAAAATTCACTTTTATCTCTCTCTCTCTCTCTTCCAAACAAAAACCCAATCAGTTATTCACAAAATACTATACAAAGAACATAAACCACATACAGTATAACTTATTATATTCTTAAGCATATTACATAATATGTTTCATCAACAAAGGCATTATAACCAACTTCGATCTCTGCCTCAACACCAAGCCCCGAAAAAAATTGGCAAGTATTAAAGCCACCTCTGCTAGTCTCACACATTCAAAACAAATGAGCACAATGTCCAAGAAAGGCATGAGAACCAGCCAATATTTCAAAGAAAATAGTAGGGAAATAACTATAGTTTGAGAAATAGAGCATAGACAAATAGTCCCTAATATAATAAAATAACATTCCTTAAACTCATAAAAAATAGAAAGTGCAACCAATTCCAAACATTACTTATCAAAGAAAAAAAACCCAACCTAAAACTGCTTAAAAGTTGTCCAACCAACCCAATAACCCATTGAGGAGCCCCATCAAAAATGACACTCACACTATCTTTGAGACCAAAACAACACCTTAAACTACACACAAAGAGACTACATTGAATATGACACATTTCATGTCGAGTCCCCCGCATCTATAAGATATTTTATGGCCTAAGAGATCATAGCCTAATGAAGAGGCACCATGTTAACTAATATGTGGGTGAACTGATTGCCACCCAAGACCTTGGTCAGCTTAGAATAAGGTACAAATAAAATTTGAAGGCCTATAAGAACATACCTTGTGTTCGTATACAAGACATCACCTGCTCTAAGAGAACTATATAGACTACCGAGCCACATTCGCATGCAATTGAGACCAATAGAAATATAACAAACTATTTTATTTTGTATTTATTTAAATGCAAATATTTCAAACCTGATATCAGTATCAAAAAATGTTATGTCAGTATGGCAAGTCCCCTAGACCCATCAGAGATGTTAGAGATGGGGAGAGCCAAGTCAAATAAAGAGATACCACATCACCAGTTGTCAGTGCAACTAGTCTCCCAGACTTTCCAAAGATGTTAGAGTCGGGGAAAGCATGACCAAATAAAGAGGTGCCACATCACTAGTTGTTAGTATAACTAGGAGCCAATAAAAACCCGACCAAATGAAGAGACACCACATTGCTAGTTGTCAATGTGGTAGGTCCCTCAAACCTCTCAGAGATGTCAGGCCCTAGGAGAGCTGGGTCAAATGAAAAGGTGACACATTGCCACTTGTTAGCATGCCAAGTCCCTCGAACTGTCAAATATGTCATAGCCTGGGAGAACTCAACCAAATGAAGAGGCATCACATTAATTAATGTGTAGAGCCCTTGACTATCTTAGAATGAAGTACATATGAAATTCAAAGGCCTATAAGAACATGCCCTATGTCCCTAGACAACACGCCACCCAATTGAATAGAGCAATATAGACTACCAAGCCATATTCGCATGTTTGGGATCTACATCTTTATTTCATCTCATTTTTTTGGGACAAAAACATATCACATGCTAAAGAAAATAGACCATAATCCATGTTTAATTTTTTTGATTGTTTCGATTTTATTGGATGGTGCAAGTATGTTTTCTTTTATTAATTTAAAATACATTAATTTTCCTAAGAAATTAGTCATGTCACCCAATATTAACCAATAGAAATACAATAAACCGTTTTATTTTGTATTTATTAAGATACAAATATTTCAAATCCAATATTAAAATTAAAAAATGCTCAACTTTCATTGAATGCACATTAATTTATGCAAGTTATTAAATTGAACTGATTACAATAGATACCTACTATACAAAGACTAAAAATATGATAATAACACCTAATTTTAAGTAATAATTGAAAAATATATAAGTACCCTTAAAAAAAACAATTTAGTCTAGTGACTAATGAATGCCTACAATCCATTTTTACATGTTTGTAGTGGCATAATAATTAATGAATGTTTTTTCAGCTAGATGTCTAGGTTGAGGGGTCCTTGTCTTAATTACTTTTGACCGGAGCTACAATTGTCTGGGACACAATCGGGGGCTCAGATCCTTAAGAGAATAGCAATGACCGGTCACAGTCAGTCCGAGAATATCATCAACGACTACAATCGGCCCAAAAATACCAATGATTGGCCACAACCAACCCAAGCATATCAATGATTGGCCACAACCGATCCAAAAATACCAACAATTGACCACAATCAGTCCATAAATACTTAACGATCAACCACATCCGGTCTCCAATACCATACTAAAATTTAAACTTGAGTGATGCTTGAAACAACCAAACACCAAATCACTTTACCAACTCATTTACATTTTATCGATAATTGATAAATAAATATTATCAACATGACTTATTTCTAATATTTTATTCTTAAATTGTAAGGATACGGATGATGTGCTAATGATATAACTGAAAAAGGCTCCTACATTTGACAAGTAATGATGTTGAAAATATTGTAAAAAGAGACAAAACTCACCCATAATGAGCATATTAGTTGAGGCGTTTCTAAATAATTATAACATTCAATAAAATGAAGGCGTTGAAAAGATTGTTTGAGCATAGGAAAAACATTTTATCCCAAAGATGTTAACATCCTTCAATCTAAAAGTCTCTCCATCCCCTAGAGATATCCACGTGGTATATCCAACACTAAGAAAAATATAAAAACATGAGAATAAATATATTACACAAAATTTATAAATGTACTCTTCTCAATTACGTATTATATAATTTTATGGCTCCATATATAATGAATCTATATGCGAATTTGAGAAAATTGACGACTCTTGAGAATTATGTTATTAGTAAAATAAATTTTGCACATAATCATTAATAGAATATGAAATAGTTTGATGAACTATTAAAAATTATACATTATAAAAAAGTGAAATGGTACATGTGTTTTTATATTTATATATATATATATATAAAATATGTTTATTTTTTATTAATTGTTAATAATTGTATTATTTGTTAGTTTTTTCAAATTAATTGTTTATATTTTCAAATTAATGTTTTCTATATTTTTTTTAACATGGATTTTTTTTATTTTTTATTTTTTTTCTCTTCTTATATTTAATTAGTGGCTTTTGGAAATTCTTATTTTTCTTTAGCTTTTTTATATGTTAGGTTACTCACTCAAATAATTATTTACTTACTTTTTTCTATATTTCTTTTTCGTTTCTTTATGTTTGTAATATGTGTTTTATTGAAATTTCCCAAAATACAAATTAATACATACAAAATAATAATAATAATAATTTAAAAAAAATGCACATGTAAGATCTAAGATATGATAGTAACTTAAAATAATCAAATTTGCATATGTTTAATAAAGAAATTAAAATATTGACAATGATTGGATAATAAAGAAGAAACAATGGAAAGACAAAGAATGATAAAATATGATATACATAAGTTTTAATTTGAATTCTCAAATAGATAAAGGCTCTATAAGTGATTGTGATACTTACTGTGAACTCTGACTATCTGATTATATTGGCTCAAAATTTGTTTTTCATCAAATATGTATAGGAAAAAATTGCTAGGCCACCAAATTTACATCACCTATTGTTCCTAAATTGTACCATGATGTTGAGTTGATCATATGCTCGATTTTAGATTCTATAATTGTTTGGGCAAATATGATGTTAGATGTTAAATAGGGTTGTGTGATTTCAATCTATAATTGATATGGGGAGTGGCTTTGAGGCCCCTCTCGCCCAAGATTTTTTAATTTACGTGAAAAAATATTTGTATGAACCATGCTACCAATTTATGGTTGGTGGCTTCAGCTCCAATGGTGGCCTTAGATCCACTAGGTTTTCACCCTTAAAGTGAGAGTTACAATTGGCAGACTATGGGTTCAAGAAGCTCCCCTGTTGGAATTTAAATAAATTATGTGGAATTATTTCACATTTTCCTCATCTAAGTGGAGGCTTAAGCTACATGCACTCCCTTCCAAACACTTCTCAGTCCTTGCAAGGTGGTTCATTTAGGACCCTTCAAGCCTATGGTGAAAGGTTTGTATTATTTCATGTTTAGCTCTGTTTTACCCTTTTTTCATAAATGAAGGATTTTGGTTGGTTTCTAATGAGGGTTTTCTTTCTAAGGGTTATGTACTTTCCAAGTCCATTTCCCTCTTTTATAAAGTTGATCTAGGGCTTTTATGCAACAAAGTTGTGGTGAATTTATGTTCTTGATTGGTGTTGTTACAAAATTGCTTCTTTGGATCTTTAGATAAATGAAGTTGATGAGTATTATGAGACTTTTTAGGGAATATATGGGTCAAATTTATGGCTAAGCTGGACAGAACCATGATTGAGGTAGTGCATGTGATACTCTTTGTTGATGTAACTCTTACAGGTTGTTTCTCAATGCTTACTAGAGCTGATTGTTTTAAAGCTGGGCGAGGGTTTATATGCAGCTAAGTTTTGAGCTTTGTTTTAGATAAAAAAATTGTTGATGGTTATAGATGTGCATTCTATTCATGAGGCCAATAATGGTGTTACTCTCTCAGGCATTTGTTTATATTTTCAAGATATTATGGGTTCGTGTTCCTTGTAACCTTGAGTCAAAGTTGGGCAGATCCTTTTCTAAATCATATTGATGTAACATTAGTATTTATATCATGTTATCCCATGTTGAGCTTGTAGTGAATTTAGTATTTTGCTGGGGATATTTTTTGTTAGTTTATTTTCCAACTAAAATTTCATTGTAGTATTATTTTTTGGTCTTGGTTTTCCCTAATTATTGTTATCTTATATTGATTTTTATTATCTCTTTGTACTATTAGTTCATAGCTTTGGTCAAAAGTGTTTACCACAAATCAAAAAAAGAATTGATAGGCATAGTTTGACACTCCTTGACCTAACCCTCCCAAGTAACAATAAAATACTTGGGTACAATGTTAATTTCCTCAGGCTATCCCTTAAGGATTTGTATCTATATATCCCATACAGTGAGAAATAGATTCAATGGAGTTCTCTTGTGCATGTGAGTGTAGTGTAATTGAGAGAAAGGCTCCACCTTCTTTCTGTATTAAATATAATGCAACTACACGAAAATTCATCTAAACACTATTTTGGCACAAGTTGATGATGTCACAAGGCTTGAAGATGATGAAGAATCAATTTAGTATCAATGTGTAGGATCCTTGATAAGTTTTGTACTAAATAGAAATAATGTGAAACCTAATAAATTAGGAGATTCATTGTTTGCTTAAAAAATGATAACTTGGTAAATGACTATGGATTTATTTGTATATATAGAAACCTCTATCCCAATATGCACTATGGACAACTATGTAATAGTGTGAAAAGAAAAATAAAAGGCATAAGAAAGTAGGTCAAGTAACATGAACCCAACAAAACATAGTGCAAGGAATTGGTTGGCCACCGATTTTGTACATTCATGATAAAATCAACAAGTTGTCAATTCCATACTAGGAAGAGTAAATGTTTAGAATGGAGATGAGGATTCTCAAAATGTGGGTGAATAAGACCCAATAGTTTATGGCAGATGAATTGGAAACTATTTAAATGAAACAAGGTTGCATTAAGTCTAATGTGGGTTGAAATGTGTCTAAAAATAACCAATTATACATAAGTGGACCAAGAGTGATAAAATAAGGATAAGACATAAATAGAAATAATATTGTATGAAAATTAAGAATCTACATAATTCACTTGATTTTATGTGAGTATGTAATGTGAATGCATGCATGCATCAAATCAAAATAATAAATTTAAATAAGAACTTACACTTACCTAAGGAAGGGTGGATGAAAAAATTGAAAGTTAATAGCAAAACTCAACACAAATGTGTTAACGTCTCTTAGTAAATATGGATTTATTATACAAAATATATATATATAAAATTGTATTTTGTACCATGTCATAGTGGATATATAAAATTAAATTTAAATTTATAAATAAAATTAGCATAGAAATAAAGACACCTGATGTTATGTTAACCATGATGTTGTATCTAGTGATTACAACTAAAAATAATATTTTCATGATTTCTTATGATATCTTATGTTCTAGAATTTTAGAGTATTTTATGACAACTCAACTCCTCTTATTGATGAGGGAAGAAGACACTTTCCATATGGCCATTCTTGGCACCTACATTTTTCTCAAGTTTTCTCAACTCACTCAATTGGCTCAATCTTGAAAATATGAATGTAAAATTACTGAATATGCATGTCACCATTCTAAGTTGAGGTATTGTAAAACTATTACTTGAATTACTCATCTCAAAATAAATAATTATTCACACCATGTGGAATTAATTAATATATCCAAAGTAGTCAGAATCCATGAAAAATATTTAAAACCACATTTATGTAAGTATCAAAAAAGTATTATCATGTAATGCTTAGTAATAGAGGGGAACACTATATTCCCCAATGTGATCTTTATTTATGCCACACACACACACACACACAAATGCATATACATATACTAATAATCTCAATGGATAGAGAAGGGTATAATTTCATGTATTGTATAGCAAGATAAGAACAAATAACATGCCCCCAATGTATTAGTGTGCCCTAAGGAGGGCTAGAAGTTAATAAAACATAAAAATAGTAACATACCCCATTAAATACATATTAAGTACCATGGAAACCTTGGCACCAAGAATAGTAATCTTCAAATATTAATGTGCATGATATGGATCATGGCACCAAACTTAGTATATCACATAACATATGTATTTTTTTGCACATAAACATGTAAACACACATAGTAATTAGAAACCATCATGGATGAACAAAAGATGCATATGTAATGAATACATGACATGACATGAGAACTAAAACAACCTCTATTGAGAAGGAATAGATAATACATACACTCATAACACACACAAGAATGCACAAGCATACACATGTAGGAAATCAAACAATCATGGGAACACAAGATCATTCATAATGTAAGAATCATATTTAATAATGACATGCATATGTCCATGTAACACACAAGATGTAGGGAATAGAAAGATATATGTAATACATGTAATTATCTCCATATGATAATTTTAAAGATAAGAAAGATATCATTGTAATATTTTCATTAAAAGATGTTCCTAGTATAAAGTATACCACAAATGTGACAATGCCCCCAGGGTGTGGGAATGAAAATAGTCACATAACATCCAAAAGTACATGATTATATGAAATATGTATATCCTTCATCTCACACTCTTAAATAATACCATGAGAAACATGTGTGTAACATGTATATTTAAAACTTATAGCATAGGAAAATAAGGATGATATGTATTTATCGACAAAGATAAAGGATTTTTTTTACTTTTAATTTTAGAAATTTTTTATTATTTTTTTCATTTCATAATTTTTTATAAGTATTTATATAAAATAAATATAAATCCAAGGGTTCACACAAAAATAATCAAAGTAGCTCAATCAAGAAAAAATAAAATCTAAAGGGCACAATTAGGTAAGCCAAATCAATTAAGCCAAGGGCAAAATAAATGAAATAAATAATAAAAGGAAGATTAAAAACAACCTAAAAATTCACTAATAACTCAGTGCACACTAGGGAAAAAGGTATTAATATTTATTAAATCATCATCATTATACATGTACAAGTGTTCAAAATGAGATCACCAATCAAATAACAAGGCCAATTTGACATAGAAAGCCACATAAACCAAGGGGCTAGTAGAATGTCAATGCAAATGGAAAGAAAGTGATAAGATGTTAAATATAGAAAAAATATGATGCATGTAACTATATATGATATTTTTTGATTATATAGTACCTCAGTCTTGTACAGTTAGTAAAACTCAGACCTTGCTTGTTCCTCTTAGTTATTTACCTTACCTGATTCTAAAAGTCTCATATCTACTCTATCTTTGTGCCTCTTGGCCTATATCTCTTAGTTTGACCAGTCTTATATTGATAACCCAGGTCTTATATCTTTCCCAAAATGCTTAAAATGTATTTATCTTCCATCTTTACAAGTTATAAACATGTACCTATCCTCCTACTTCTTGGACACTAATGTTCAGGTTAGACAATAGCATTGAGGTTACTGTCATGTCCCGACACAAGTGTCCAATGTGCTAAAGTCATGCAATTTTCAAATGAAACATATATTAATTTACAACCTAATTTATCTAATGCAAGTTATTACTCTAAAGGGATTGTTTTAAATACAAGATTAACCCTTACTCATTCCTCAACTAACATTCAAATAAAAGAGAATTAAATTGATCAAAAGCTTCCCTATTTATTCTTATTCCCATACTAGTCATAGGGACTCTGCATACATAGGTCTAAAGTAATAAAGGAGAAGCCTAAGCTCCTTATTTTCCAAGTTACAAGCTAGGTTAATTTTGTACTTACTTTGTCCACATTGTATGATTCACACATAAGCCAACATGTAAGGGAGAACTACATCATTTTGAGGCCTTCTTTGGAGCATTGGTTATGTAGGTAGTTTATTTTGATAATGTGATCATTGGGGTTAGCACGACACCATGTGCCCACTAACCCATTTTTCCCCAAGGTCACATTGAAGATGAAAAGATAGGATTTTTCCATTTCATAAGGATCAATAGTCTATGACTTAGATCTGAATGCACTAGAATGAATGTAAAGTAAAACCCAAAACTATCCAAGTAGTAACATCCTATTTCAGTATATATTCCATATAGGACACTAGCATCAAGACCAAATATGAACGTCGACACAACCACCCTAGGTTGACATTACTATCAAGAGAGCCAAAGGTGTTAAAATCTAAAATCTAACAACTATTCTAGAATCTTCTTCCTACCTTCTTTTCAACGTGTTTCAAATCTATAACTGCATTAGCATCAAAATAAGGTAAGTACGTAACTTCTTTGTCATTTATATATCTAACATATTTGTACTTTTCATGTTTAGACTATCTCAACATAATAAATTTAGTGTATGTTTATATCTAATTTTAGCATTAAATTACTCTACTATAGATCTAATTATCACTCTTGTGCCATTTCATTTCTATATACACTATTAATCAATCTAGATAAACCCAAATCTAGATTCCATTTTAGGGCTAAAAATTTGGTGAGCCCAATCCATGTGAATGAAAAAAAATTGATTCGTAAGGTTTCAAACTTGCTAAGGTTTTATCTTGTTGTACTTTTCAATTTCCTACTGTTACTATTTTGCATTTAACCTAGGTATATCCCTATATTGGGATGTGTTCTTATTAAACCTATTGAGATTCCCCTCCACCCATCTCAGATGTGTCAAACCAATGATGGATCTCATACCTTGGATCATGATGATACCCATGTTGGCAATGAAAAAAATGTTGATAGGGTTATCACAGAAGAAGATTATGATAATGAAAACCCTAAAACAAATGAAAATGAGCAAATAAACCATGATCAAGTGCATGTAATTGCATTGTTTCATGAGCTCATTAGACAAAATCCTAAAGATCTTGACAACTATACTCGAAGTAAAAAAATCCAAAACTATAGTGGAAACATTCCTCCCCTAGAACACGTTATAATTAAATAATCTAGTGGGGGAAATGATTATGCCTTTAAACCTTTATTCCTTAAAACTACTATAAATATATCTATCATAGACTTGCCCATTATTTTAATTAAAATGCCAGTTTTAATGCTTATTACTACTCAAAACATGTTTTCATCCCCTTTGGTGACTACTCAAATTACTAATCTAAATCCCACTGGGCCTATAGTTCAATCATTCCTTCAAGTTGTAAAGACTTTGAAAGACAAGATTACTAAAATTGAACAAAATGCCTTAAAATCCCCTCATGCCATAGATTCACAAGATGTGTTGCATAACCCTCTTTCACTCAAAATATCTTTACACCCCTTGCCAACTTGATTTATTGTACTTAATTTCATATTTTATGATTTCAAGGGTGATCCTGAACAACATCTTAAAACATTTTATGTGGCATGCCTTGACTATGCTTGCAATGATAAACTTTTGACCAAATTATTTCCAAGAAGCCTCAAATACTATGTGTTGAGGTGGTTCTATGATTTACCTCTCCAATCCATCAAAGCATTAAAACCTCTTTTAGACTAGTTCTTATCACATTTTTCAATATAATTTTTTTGAAAAGGTTCCTATGCTTAAATTGTAAAAATCAAACAAGGAACCAATTAACCTATTAATGAATATGTCTTGAGATATAAGACAATGTTAGCCAAAATGACCAATATTATGGCAAACAAAGAGTTTTAAGACATATTCAAGCAAAGTTTGCTTGCTCATTCACATGATTCCATTGTTTTTAATAAGTTCAAATCTTTCAATGACTTATGTGATGTTATATGGGACCATGAAATGAAGCATATGTCATTGAATAAACTCAAGTATTTAGTAAGCACACTAGCTACATCTACATCTAGTATTAAATTCACAATTAAACCAAGTTATAAGGTAAATCCTCTTGAGCCTAAAAATGAAATAATCACCATGGTTAACACAATTTCACATCATCCTAATCGACTTGTCTTATCTAATACACCAAAGAGATAATTTACATGTTTACCTGAGTCCCTAGCTTCATTACATCGAAGTTTACTAGAGTGTTAGGTTATATCTCTCCCTTATCTTATCGAGGTTGATATGAGTCTACCTCTAGCCAAATGATATGATATGAATGCTTATTGTGATTATCATCAAGGACCAAGAAATTATATAAGTAGATGTTTTTCTTTTAAACACAAGATCTAAGATATTATCAATGAACAAAAAACTTATATTTGAGGATACTCCAAAGGAAACAAGTTCACAACTTGGTGATCACCATAAATAGAAAATGTTTAACAATCCTTCTCAATACCATTCTAAGAAGGACCCAAAATTCTAAATGAAATATAATGCACATCCTCCTCCATCACATTAAGGACACCCACTAGATGAGGTTACTGGTAATTACACATGACATATATACATAACATATACCTCCTATGGTTCAAAGACCTATTACTTTAAATGACAATGAAATTAAGGATGATGACTCTAATATTCATTCTTTATTCATTTGAGTATAACTTGATAAACACCCCATACACAATGTTATGATTGATAATGGTGCAAGTGAAAATGTTTTCACCATGACATTACTTACACATTTGGGTTATACTCATCATTATTTACACCCATCTACCAAATCAGTTAGAACATTCAATGGGACCTCCAAAAGGTTTTTGGTGAGATTAACTTACCTTTATAGGTCAATCCCACACATGTGGTTACTAAATTTTTAGTTATCCCTTCCATAGGAATCTTATCATGTAACTAAATTTCAACTTTGATGTGATACAAGCATACATAAATACATTATACATTCCTATTTTGCATGTTGGGTTTTCTCTCTATTCATGTCATATGGACATTGGGGGCATCTGCTTCTTTGATCTTGATACACACAGGTTATATGATTCGATGATCACTCTAATTATCATGTCTAAACTTACATATGTAATTACATGTGCATATTATCTATGATTATATCTTACATAGGGTCCTTTATATGCTATACACTTGACATACTTTTCCTAACACATTAGATCCATGGGTTACTATGACATGTTAATGCCGGTTGCTTATGATTTCATGTATACACTTCATTAAGTGTCTTGTATTCCTTTTTCAAGCATTTGAATATGTTCATTTTCTTTTTTACCTTGTGCCTATGTATAATTTCATTTAAATTTACATATGTAATTGATTTTTGTATGACATTTGACTACATCATGTCCCTTCGATTGTGTGATATTTGAACATGCCCCTTGTTTGCGGTCTCCTTAGACCATTGCCTTTTGATTTGATTTTGATTGCTCTTGTGTGTGTGCTTATTTTTTTTTTGATCTTGTAATATTAATATCTAGACATTTCCATGATATTTATCATGCATTTTAGGCCTACATGTGATCACGTTGGTTTTATGTGCTTCAATGATACATTTACCTAGACATGTTCCTTCTATATGCTACAGGGTTACATTCACAGAGTATATAATTGTCTTATCCTTTTGAGGTGAGGTAACTACCAGTTCTTGTCTTTTCCTTACCTAAAATGGGTCATATTAGTGGGGGCATGTCATAGAGACATGTTCTCCACACTTGGCACATTTTTTAGATTTAGTGGGGGCAAGCTTTGGAAGCATGTTATCCACATTCATTTAGGATATGGTACTTATATTAGTTCTCAGAATTAGTGGGGGTGTATATGGGCATGGCTTCCACAAATTCATAGTTTTCAGATTCATTGAAGGCATGATTTAGAAACATGTTCTCCACACCTATTCAATATTTAGACTATCTAGATTACAGTGGGGGGCATGTCTTTGAAACATGTCCTCTAAATTGGTACTCATATATCCATATATAGTGTGGGTATGATTTGGAAGCATGTCCTCCACACTTACATAATTATATGATTTAGCTCAATCACATAATTTTATGATTTAGAATCATAGTTTTGGAAGAATTCTATACATTGGTATTATTTTTATACAAAGTTTTAGCATGAGACATATCTAAGGTGCATATGCTATGAAACATGTGCCTAATATCATTAAATCCAAATCAATTTTAGCTTCCAAAACTCTTTTATGGATGTTACCATATCATGGACTTTTTTCATATTAATACGCCATGAACTTTTATGGACATTTATTGATCCAATTTGTTACAGTAATTAGTTCGCTTTTTGGTATGGTTAAGGTGATCAAATCACTCAATCCTGCCAAGTTTTTGGGTTAGACTTGATCATTCAACCTCATAAGGCTATAAGTATTATTGGGTTGCATGGTTGAGCTAATCTCAAATGCCAGGTGAAAACTCACTTTTTTCTCCAAAATTAGGGGCATGAGAATTCCAATCTCTCTCTATCTCCTTGGATATATGCACTTTAAATATTTATATATATATTTATCCTAATCTCATTTTTTAGAGCCTTACAATGATACATATTATTCAAAAAAACTTACCAATAGGTAAGGTGGTTACATCAACTCATGTGTACTCCAAAACCTTTTTATTTCAATTTCAATAAATTTCAATTACTTTCAACCTTAAACTATATGCACTGATTTTGTATTATAACATGACCTTGGTTGCAAGTCAGTCATCAACAAAAGCCACTATGAATTGTAAGTGTTTTACTGATTTTGAGGATTTTGTGGTCAATTCACCAAAGTATGAATTTCTTGGGAAGAACTTTCCAAATAATATGTGTTGAGTTTTTCATCCCTTGGTTCTGTGAAGGAGCAAGAGTCTCTTGGTGATTAAAGAATGTGTGTTCCATGTCTAATGAATCATGTTACAAAACCTTTCTTGTTTTGTTTTGTTTTGTTCAGTTGAGACGTCATGATCTATTGTAGATGTATTCTCATATAGAGTATGTTGTATTTGTTCTACCACATTCTCTTGTTCTTTAGATGAATTTTTGTTTATCGAAGTTATAGCCAAAGAGTTAGTCAAGTCTATGATAAGCTATTTTATGGATCATTGACTTATTTTCTTGATCTTGGTAGTAAGATATTGGTTGTTGGGTGATTAATCTATGAGTATTTATTTTCATTTAATAGAAGGAGCAAGATTGGATTTTGCAATATGAGTGAGGGATTGTTCTCGATGTTATTCTTCTACCCTAACCAGTGTGTGCAATTGTTCCATGGGAGTCATCTAGTGTCAACCTAGTGCCTAATTCTATCAAGCTTAGGAGGGATTCATCTTTGTCTTTTACGGGTTGATGTTCATAATAGTCTTCTTTAGACCCTAAAGTTATTGGGATATCTTTGAACATAATGGAGTTATCTTGTCCATCATAAAAATGTTCTTCCTCATAACTAGGGTTGTAAGAGACCCCACTAAGATTATACTTTTGCATCATTCTTGGAAGGTTGTTTTCCTCATTTTCTAAGATGTGAAATGTGTTTTGCAAACCTTAAAAGGTGTATTTTTTATTTATTCAAACAAATGACAAGGTAAGATGAGACTATAATAAAAGAAGTGGCATAGTACCACAAAATTAGAAGAAATGGTTATGAATTTACTCAACTTTGGTGGGTTAAAATCATCAAATTAGAAGAGGGTAACATAATTTTGGAACCTAAAGTGTAGGCTATCACAACAAACTTAAGCCAAAGATATGTTAATACTATAATAGCTAAAAACAACTATGATGAATTACAACTAAATTTTAGAAGAGGGTCTTTCTGATTAGGAAGATAACAATGTAAACCAAGAAGCTCAAAATGTGAATTAACACAAGAAATCCTAAGTATAAATCTAAAAATAAATGGGTATCACAACACCACCACATGGTAATAGGATGCAGAATGGTCCAAGAAACATAAGATAATCTAAGTCTATAATGAGAATAAAATGATTATGATTCTAGGTAACAACCTTCAATCCAAACTGGAAATTATACCCAATTTTACTCAAACCAAGTGCAAATGGTGAACCAATATCACCTTGGCCTAGAACTTAGAAAGGTGAGATTTCAAATTTAGATAAAAATGAATGACTTTGAGATTTTTTAAAGTGGGCAAATGGTATAGACTCAAATGGATAGCATGACAATGTTGTTCATAAAATACAAACATAATGTTCTAAATGATGATTTGAACAGGGCAAAAAGTGATTTTTATTTGGTCAATGTAACACCTCTTGGTTCAAATAGAATGGTATATAGCAAAAGTGTTTTGGTTTTATGATGTGCTTTGGTTTTAGATTAATTTTAGACTCAAAAATACCAAGAAAGTAAAGGATAAAATGACAAAACACCTAAGTGTAACATCCAAAGTCCTAAAATTGACAAGGTTGTATGATACTATCAAATTTCATCTATATATGTGCTCTTGAGAGGATTTTAATTATTAATCTAAAAATAAAATCACATAAAAATTAGGGTTTTTACACCCCCTTTTATCTCAAGATATTATATGGAAACATGGAACTTTGAGATACTCGCCCTACATCAATGATATGTCTGCAGCAAGTGGGGTTATTCTAAAACTAAATCTTCATGTGTCTAGATGGTCCTAAGCGTAACTAACACTAGAGATGCAATCACATCAATTGGATCTACATCAATTAGCTTGTTTGAAAAGGTCTTGTCCTTTCACATCTACTACATCCATTACTTACTCAATGTAGTGTGATGTCTGAGTTACCCCTATGATCTGAGGTGGAGTACCACTACCACTAATGGATCTTATTTTAACCACTCAAAATAAGCATCCTAGTGAGTCACCCTCAATTTATATACCCCACCATGGATTGGGGTTAAAATGATGTCGGGAGATGAACTCATGGGTTAACACTTCCCTAGATAACTCATAAGGAGGCTATGAACTCTCGCTCACAAGCCAAAGTACATAAAAATAAAGACAAGTCAAAATAATTTATGATCATTTTAGCATCACCCAAATTTTACATATTTGAAGAGGTCCCTAGCGACTTTATTTTCACACAATTAGAACTTTTGGTCACCTGAGTTCCCTAAAAGGGATGGGTAGATAGCATACACGCATCAATCATTTTAATAAAACAAACAACTCTTAGGAGTAAGTAACTAAGTGTGAAAGCTTATTTTATTTCACCAAAGGAAGATGTGTTGTGAAATTTTGGCCCCTTCACATTAGTTTAAAGACATGCAAAAACTTCACAAACAACTAAGTTTATTTTATGCACCAAACAAAATGTGCAAGATTTAACCACTTTCAAACTTGTATTTTTCCACCTTAGGAGTTATAATTGTTAGATAGTTTTTTCATACTTAAAATCCCAAAAGAAAATGAGAAAACATCATTTCAACATTTACTATTGGGTTTCCTATTTTTCTATCTTAGAGACTAACATCGATCCATATGGGGATCAATGTCGGTTCACAAAAAATGGTATCGATCAATCCAGAGGGATCGATGCCAGTCAATAGAGATCAATGTTAGTTCCTATAAAAACATGGGAAAACATAATGGTTTTAACAAAAGACTATTATCAAAACAATCATTAAACCAAATATCCCTCTGGATCTTACAGGAAAACAATCAAGTAGACAATATGCAAGTTTTAAAACACAAAATAAAAACTAGAAAACCTCAAGAAGAACCCATTAGTCACATTTTCTATCATGTTCTATTCTTGACATAAGAACTGATGATGCTTATGGGAGGATCAATGTCAATTAAGGATAACTAACATTGGTCTCTATGTAAACTATGTGTCACTTAAAAAAACAAAAATACATGTAAAATGTTGGTGTAGGCATTTTTCTCATTGGGTTTTGCCTACACGATTATTTTAGCTTTTTTAGGGCTCTAGAGGTCATTTGGGTTACTTGAGAAGATTAGTCCCACATTCATTGGAATGTGTGGTATCTTTCTCTCTCCAACCTAAATATACATCTCTCTCCCTTTGTATTCTTCATTCAACATGATATAGAGTATTTTTTTCTCTTATTCCTTTTTTAATATTCCTCTATGCTTGATTTCATTCTATATCGAATTTATTGTGATATGTACTTGCTCAACTTATGAGATTACTCCATCATACGCATTCATTGATCAAATGATCATGGTTTTAACTCTTTTATGGTATTAGAGTGTCAATCCATGTTTATGATTGTCTAATTTTTTACAAGTTTTTATTTCAAATCTATTAAGAGGAATTTACATATTGTTTGTATTTGCATTTGCATGTATTAATTTTTTTTATCAGCATCTATATTCTGACCTGTAAAAGGATCCAATATTTATCATGGTATACATATGCAATACAAGGATTTGTCAAGGTTGATCTATTTTTTTAGCCTGGCAAGCTCTACCTTGGCATCATTCAATGCAAAGTGTTGATCTCATTTTGATATGATCTAGGATTTTGCTACACAAATATGGTGTTAGAGTTTGTTTTCCTATCTTTTTTGATAGATATTTGCTAAAAAGTGTCTCAGATCCATCCATTGGCATCATACTTTGGTAGTGGCATCATCTTTTGGCATTGGATTCTTGTATAAGGTTGCATTAGACCTTGAGGCATTGGATCTACTCCTTTATGGCTTATACCATGGCATTTCGATCCATGCAAGCCTGTGTAAAGGCATTTTGAACCTCACATCTACATCAAACCTACATTACTTGATGAGTATTAAATTTGATCCTTCCTCCACTAGGTAATCACTCACCATTCTCTCTATTGGCCAAGCTCTGTTGTTATCGTCCTCCTCAATACTTGTCATCATCTTACCACTCTTCACTCAGTGAGACAAGCTTTCACGTCTCAAGGTCTAAACCCTCCATATTATTGGTTATGCATCTAATTGGATGGAATCAAGATTTATGAACCTTATTCAGTGTTTTTTATGATAGTGAGAAATCAATGTGGAGTTGGAAGGAGGACTCCAAACTTTAGGAACTCTGGTATTTCTACCCATCATCATTTTATCAGTAAGTAGTTCAAACTATTTCAATAATATGCCTTCTCTATTGCATTAGAAGAAGAAAGAATTGACATGCTACAACATAGCATTCTCACTGAGTTTAGCATCATCTGCTTGTGGAAGATCTGAGATTCATGTCATCAAGCTGGGTGACATCCTTTTTGGTCTTCTTTGCTATTGTGTTGGAGTGTTACGAGCCTACGTGGAGCTAGGAGGATCGACTATTGCATTGAAAAGTAAATATAAGACTAAATAGCCTATTATTATATCCACATTCTATCTAAATAGATTGTACCTACTCACCATTCACTGGAAGAATGGTTTTCCTTCATTAGAGAGAAGCTATAACCTATACCTACATCATTAGCATTGTCGTACAACTTTATCTTAATTTTTCCCTAATATTTTTGGATAAATTTTCCCTAAAATAATTTTAAAATTATCTATTTTTTAATTTTTTTTAAGTGGTTGTTTTATTTCGCCTTAAGTGAGTTAGTTTTCGCTTAAGTGCACATAGGGGTAAGAAGAAGGGGCATTTTTTGACTTTAGATTCCTTGAAGAAGATCATGGTTATGTGCTAGTTCCAAAGAGTGGTTGGAAAGCATATTTTACCTCATTCAAGGGTACCCTTTTTAAGTTTTAAGTGCAAGTTTTTAGTCATAGGCCTATTTATGGGAAATTATTTTGTTAATATCTTGCAAATGATAACTCAAAATTGAGTAGCATCTTTTGCAAAAGTTTTTAATTTATTATTTTCCATGCTTTGGGCCAATTTTATTTGTAAAATGCACTATTTTATAAATTTCCAAAATATGGGGAGACTACCTGACATAATTTTAAAACTAGTAAAAAGTGGGGTTGTCATTGTGTTGGATCTTATCTACACATCTTCTCTTTTTCACACATGCTTTATGCATCATGGTTAACACATTTAATAGGGTTAATTGTAATCATGAAGTGAGATAAAGTTCCATTTTTGGGGTTTCATCATGGATATTAGTAATGAATTCCATAAATCTGTTGTAAGGCTAACTTCATATAACTATTTGTCTTGGAAGCAAGGGATAAAGAATCATTGCCTAGAGAAAGATCTACTGCCTTAGCTCCTAAGATTTGTTCCTGAACCAACTACCTATGAACATAAGAATGCATGGTTTAACAATAATGGTATTGTCTATGGTCTAATATGTCTAACTATATATGAGGATATTATGCATCATATTGAGCATATTGAGTGCCCTTTCACTAAATGGACCATCATCCAATAGTTGTATGGAGACATTAGATCTTCATCTAAAAATGATGCTTCCTTAGATGGCTAAACACCTACTAAGATTCTTGATGCCTCCTCTTGTGTGGACACATCCTCATTGGATGATCACTTTATATGGTTGACATACATTGACACCCCATCTATTGTTGAGGACACTTTGCATCCTCTTTCATTTGTTGCTACTTCAGAGGTTAGAGTTGTTTCATCGAGAGCTTTCAGTGATTCTTTGTGGCAAGACACACATAGTCTTTCAATTTTAGCATTAAATGATGATCTTTTGATAGGTGTTTTAGAATTATTTATGGAGAATCTTATTACAGACGTGGAAGACACAGATAAGGGTTTATCTCTCTTATTTGATGACAACCTCATCATAGCTGTTGTCTCATCATCATCTTGTTTGGATCTTATTTATTAGTCATTTTTACATGTTCCTAGTTTATCACCTAATTCTTTTATCAGGCATTTACCTCTTTGGATTGTGGCATCTTCACCTATGGACATGGTGACATTTGAGAAGTTTTTAGAGGCACATTTGATGATTTTTATTCCTTCATATTCCTTTTTGGAATAGGGAGATTATTTTCACTCTTCTATAGTTTTATTTCTTCCTAAGGGGAGGAATGTTGTTCAACATAATTGGATCATCTTCAACATTCAATGTCAGGGATCTACTATCATTGCAAGAGGATCTCATCTTTTGAGGGGAATTCTTAGCCCCTTTCCTTCTCTCTCTATTTTTTTGATTTTTTATTTTTTGGTGGGGGGTGGTGGGGTGTGGTGTGGAGGGGGGCGGGGGGGGTTACTCTCTTTTGGGGGGGGGGGGGGGGGGGGGGGGAATTACATTGTACATGGGTACTTCATCAGGACTTATTGTTGGGACCCTTTTTTTATCATTGCCTATCTAAATTGTGTTTATGGGAGTGTTGGTGTAGGCCTTTTTCCCACTAAGTTTTGCCTACATGGTTGTTTTAGCTTACTTAGGGATCTAGAGGTCATTTGGTTTAATTGGAAATATTAGTCCCACATTCACTAGAATGTGTAGTATTTCTCTCTATCCAATCTATATATGCACCTCTCTCCCTTTGTATTCTTCATTCAGCATGATATAGAGTATTTTATTTTCTCTTATTCCTTTTGCAATATTCCTCTATGCTTGATTTCATTGTCTAACAACTTTATTGTGATATGTACTTGCTCAACTTGTGAGATCACACCATCATATGCATTCATTGATCAAGTGATCCTGGCTATAACTCTTTTTAAAAATGAAGTTAAAACTTGAATTTTAAAGATTATTAAGTATCTATTAGTAAAATTAAGAGTTGCATAGTAATCTACTTGGTTATATGGGATGTGTGGTCCCATCAAGCATGATAAAATATAAAGTAAGATTACAAAGTTAGTTAGTCCATGCGTTAGTAGTGAAAAACCTAAAATAAGCATAGAGGACACAACATGCTAAGCCTACTCCCTCAAGATATTTTTCTAAATAAATCTAAGAGCTATTTAAGAAAGTCATATAGCATCAAACCTTCCAAATAGCATCCCTCCTTCCAAGAGTGTCTAAGAAGCATGATTTTCCTCAGAATTGGTGCTCCAAGTCTTTGACCAAGTCTTTGTTAATGAAGAGTAGCATACTCCTCCATCATTTCCTAGTGCACCAATGGCTTAGGCTCATGAGTTTGATCAATTTGTGTAAATAGTTGAAGCTTGACTATTGTAATTTTTGCATAATAAGTTTGCATCAATGAAGCTTAAAAATGGTGGTCTTGGCTCACTTATTTATAGATTTTTGAAAATTATCAAAATCAACCATGACTGTCCATCTTGAGATCAAGATGTGTGGCCATAAATCAATTAAATTTTGGAGGAAAAAGCTATAAATATCTCCATTAACATTTTCAATAATGGGACATTAATGAGGCATGGGAGGGCTTAATCCTGATATTTTTTCCATTAATGGATGCCACCCCATTATTGATGTCATATGATGATGCAGATTTGAGAAATGAATTTCCAATTAATATATTTTCAATAACTTCAATGGATTTTTCACTTAGGCCCTTAATTTGGTTTAATTTGTGTAGGTGGTTTTAATTAATTTTCTATAATTCTTTAGAAATTGGTTGTTCATTTAATCAAACTAGTTGAAATGTCAATTTACTGAGTCCTAATTTGATTGGAGTATAATTAGAAGATAGTGTCAATTGTGTATGGAACAATACCCCAGTTAGGGCATTATGGATAGGAAATAACACGCGCACATGATGTTTGCTTCTGAATTAGGATAATTCAATGGTCCAAAGCATCATTTTATGTGGTCGCAATCTAATTCAAAGTGATTTAAGAAAAGATAATAATTACATAAATGCATTTTCCCATTCAAAGATACATCAACCTAAATCAACACCTGTACATGACAAGTTTGAACCATTTAACTCACTTTAGTGGTTTTAGCCTAGATTGTGCATTTTCATAGAATGTTTTTTAGATTGATAATTTTATCACAATAGTGATATGAATTGGATTTCTATAGAAACTACTTACAAAGACAAAAAAAGGAGAAGAAATAGTCCTATCATTCATCCTCAACTTATTTTATCTTGGCCTAATGATTATCTTAGGAGAGGTGGTATATAAGTGGCTCTTCATCTCCTATGACTCATCTTTAATCTCTTGAAATTGACCATTCTTGAATGAGGAGTTATAATTTATTATATTGACACATGTCTTACTTGACCTCTTTGGCATATTTCTACACCATTCTTGGCTCTTAAAATGCATCTCTCATCTTGGTGAGGATGAAACTTGAGACTTAGAATTACACATACTATGATCTCTGCCATTAGAACATTCAACTTCACGTCAAAATTTGTTTGATCTAAAAGAATGTGATGAAGACAAGTCTATCTCTCATATAAGGTCTATTATTTGACTGAATATCATCACAAAAATATTTTAAATTTCATGTATGTCTTGAATAATATCATACCATATATATCTAAACTTATATATCACCTTCAACTGAGTCTTCACAGCTTACTTGACAAGAAATTTGGAGAGGGATGTAAGTATTTATGCAAAAGAAGCACCATGTAAGCATAAGAACTGTATTGAGACCTTGTCCATGTTACATGATTTAAACACTAAGGTTTCATATATTTTATGGATTATTAGGAGTATCCAAGAGCCTATTCAATTTGTGGTAATCTTGAAGAGTTTATAGAGCTAATATGCTCTTTTTTTAGTGTCTTCAACAACATGACTAGTGAACTACCTGTGAACAATTTCTTCCATTCTACCTATAGCCATGGGAAATTATTTTTTCATAACATTTATAATAATCCAAGGATGATATTATATGTCTACAATGGTATCTTGAATTTTTTTTTTTTTTCATTTTTGACCTTGAGAAGGTCCACAACCTCATTCTTGTTTAGAAACAAGGAAAAGTCTTCATTTAGGCTTGGTTTAGTGAATGGAAACCTATCTTAGCACATTGATATTATATTTAATGAAATTTTTAGTGCCATTAAACCTATTTAAATTCCTTTAAAAACTATAATAATTTTTAAAAATTTCAAACACAGCTAAAAGCATGAAATTAGGCCTAAAAAGTGCAATTTTAGACCATTTTCATGTATTTATCCTCCACACATACCAAAATTATTGACCCAATAGGTGAACATGATGTGTTAACACATCATAAATGTGATTTAAAGTCATTTTATGTGCATTATAATCACTTTAGAATATTTTTAGCTTCATCAGGCTCCTTGAGGGGGAAAAATGCAATTTTAGGTCTCTATCTTGTTAATGACTATTTAAAGAGTACATGCCTTTTATTAATAAAAAAATACATAAATTTGGAGTGAATATTAATTATAAACATCATAAATTTTTATTTTTTCCCATGCATCTTCATTTTTGACTTATCACATAAGGAACAATGTCTTCTTAAGCTTGCAGGCATGTGTGTTGTGTAATTTGAGAGGACTATTTGAGAAAAAATGGTTTCAATTGATTATTTTAATTTTATAACACCTTATATTATATTTATACATGTTTCATAAGTTATTATAATATTTATATATACCACTTGACTCCCCTAATGACTTCAAGCCTTGATCTAGCCATGGTTGGGGTTTCTTAACAGTTTAGGAGTTTTGACACTAATTGCCATATTTTTTATTATTTATATTCATTCCAAGGAATCAAATAATTTTTAATAACCTTAAACAAGGTCTTTCACATATATAATTAACTTTCATACCTTTTATTTAACACAAAAAAATTCCCTTTCTCTCCATTTTCTGTGTACATTCCCATACGTGGGTATTCGAGGCTTAAAAACTATTGCAACCTTGTTATAAAGTTGAAATATCATAATTATTATGACCTTGATGGTTATTTTGGAAAATTTTAAGTTTTTTTTTTATTGTTTTATAACTTTCCCCAAGGAAAAATCATACATATTTTGTCAAGAAACTTTCAACTTTACCTACAAACGGACATAGTCTACCTATGTATGCATGAATACATTGTTATCTTACCATAT
Organism: Torreya grandis; assembly: GCA_037957365.1. Lineage (NCBI taxonomy): Eukaryota > Viridiplantae > Streptophyta > Pinopsida > Cupressales > Taxaceae > Torreya > Torreya grandis. Next base: position 1,542,629 of record JARHVA010000881.1, read on the forward strand.
TTTCCCCTTACATGATTGGAATAGGTTTTATGTTATATTAATTATGGTAATAATCTCAATGATGTATTTTATACCTTAATTTTTTTCATACCTATTCTTGTTTATTTAACACTTAGAACCCTGTTGATGAACACTAGACCATTGGTTTTCAAGACCTGCTACTTGTAGCTTCCCATCAAGTTGATCATGGAGGGTATACTAACTAGTTTTATTTTTCCTAAATTCCATATACAATTATATATAATTATAAAACTTGTCTTCATATTTATTACTCCCTAGACATCAAATTTGCTTGCATATAGAACTATATCTTTCATATTTGAGGTTTGTGTGTTGAACCAATATATGAAAGATACTTAGAAGGTAAATGAAATATTAGGGAAACATGGAATGGAGTGTGATGGGGTATTTAATATTCATATTTTTCAACTTCGTTCATGAACCCAAAAGCTTCTCAATAGTGTCAAACAAACATGAAACTTACACTCTTAAGCTCTACAGACCTATACCTACACATTGACTCTTTTTTACATTGAATGCTTGCTTGGAGATGGTTTAGGATAGCTCATTAGGATTTTTTGAGGTTTTAAACACAATTTACACCTTATTTAACTCATATTCATGTTGGAAACATCACACAACCCTATACAAACCCTGACTATCATGTCCAAAATAGCAAATCAATGAGATTTTCTTGTTAATACAGCCACAACCACTAGGAATTTGTATCAATTGTTATATTTTAGGGATCAATGAACATTAAATAAACACTTTTAAACCATTATAATGAATTAACCAAGCTTATACATTCCATTTCAATGTAATAAATTGTGATACTTGGGTTTTAGAGGGGTTTAACTTGTTAACAATGGTTAATAAATCTTTACCCCCTAATCCCAAAAATAATGCCATGTATTTTAATGTAATATGGGTGGTAAAAATAACCTAATATAATTTTACCTAATACATTTCCTTATTTATTAGCCAACCTCATTAAAATTACCCTTCTTGATAGTGCATGCATATTTACAAACCCAGTGGAGAAGTTGGGTAGGTTTTGGTCTTGTTCTAACTTGTACCATATTCTAGAGCATGGTTTTGAGCCTAGGTAATCTATATTTTTCCTTTAATAGTCTTATAAATTCATTTTAAACTTTAAAAACCTTTCAACGAGACCTCTCTATCAACTTGAATTGACTTCTCAATGTCCTAGACCCTTCTTCATCAAGAAAACTTGTCAATACCTAGTTAAAGCTATGAACTAGATGTCAATGGAGTTCCTTTTTTCTTATACATTGGTGGTGTAACATACCAAGATCCTCTTGCCTACTTTTATTGCATTATGATAATGTTTAGGCATTAGACAATTAAAAAAATAGTTTTAAAAGTGAGTTATACATTACAAAAGAAGTATTTTGACACTTTGACCAAGTATGTGTGTGTGTGTGTGTGATTCTCAAAAGTGTCAAAAACCTTTTTTTGTCCTCTATGCATGTTTTTATACCTTTACACTTGATGTCTCCCAAGGTGGTTACATTACAGCACTTCAACAAGTAATAGAATACAAACTAAAAGAAACCTTAAAATCTCCAAAATTACCTTAAACTCTCCAAAGACTTGAAAATGCAATATTTCAATCTTACCAACTTTGCCTCTAGCTCCATCATCCACTGAATAACACCATGCTTCTTGGATGATCACACCTTATTGTCTTCCTCTATAGATCACTTATACCTTGAATTTCACAAACTAACCTTAATTTTTGGAAAATTACCTTAAAATTTACTAAACCACATTTCAAAATACCTCATTTAGAAAGGGATATTGATGCAATAATCAAGGTTTGGATGGTAAGGGTTATATTTTGTCCTAGGAGACCAAAATGTCAATAGTTGACATGAGTAAACCACAAAGTAAACTCTTTGATAACAATGCATATTGTGATTATCATCATTACAATGGTCATTCTATAAACAAGTATTATAACCATAGGAATCTCATTCATGATATAACTAGCAACAATTTCATATAGGAATAAATTCCTATAGAGGAAACAAAGCCTCAACAAAATGGCAATGTTAAGCTCAAGATTTTTAGTGATCCATTTCCTAAGAATGATACCAAAAAGGATACATAAAATGTGCATCATAATTATAAATCTTAACCACCTCTTACATCATATGATCATCCTTTATATGACATTATTTTTACAATTACTCTAAATGTTACATTGCATACTATGATTACTTTTGATGATAGCGAAATAGTTGATAATGATTATAATATCCATGATTTGTGTATAATATCTCATGTTGATCAATAACTTATTCATAATGTTCTATTTGATAATGTCTCAAGAGAAAAAGTATGCATAATTACCTTCTCTCATTCTTTAGGTTATACAAAAAGTGATATATAGGTAACTACTAAAGGTGTGAAGTCTTACAAAGGTAAGGAATAAACCACTATGGTATATATTGTGTTGCCTCTTCAATTTGGCCTCATTATACTATCTACCTCTTTTATTGTTTTACCTCAAAATGGAATTTTTTATATGATATTTGGATGCCCATGCTTATAAAAAATTGGTGATGTATCTTCTATGATTAATAAATGTTTGAAGTATATTTATTGTAACAAATTTGTTACAATTTCAAGGATCAAGTATGAGTATCCTATAAACTCTATGTTAGCCCATACTTGCCATCCATCACCACAATTCAATCCTACATATATCGATAATTACAACATGATTTTTTCATCTAATCAAAATGATTATAATCAAGAGATGCAAAAGGTTCTAAATAAAACAAATAAAAAGTAACTTCATATGAAAAAAGTATCTCCTTTACAACAAACCCACACACGTGAAACATATCCTAGGTTGGTTATTCATACTACACAACATATACCTTAAAAATTACAATAATTGATGCAATATTAGACAACACCTCATAAGGTTTCATGTACTCTTGTATATTCTATATCCATGGCTCCTACTCAATATCATATGAATATTCATTTGGATAGCTTAATCACTGAGAAGGATACATGTTTTGATTATGATATTGCCACATATGATGCTTCTCACTCAAATAATGTGATAAATCTATCATTCATCATTAATTTATTAAATTCCTATCTTGATGGCATCATTGGATAGCTTGTTCTTTATTAAAAATAAAAAATATTCATAAAAAATCAAAATCTAAACATGTGATTATACATAGTCTCTAATTTATTGCTTATTATTCTTCCATTTGATTTCCTTTGTGATCTTTTGATCCATTATTATATGCCCTTATATTTCATTGAATTTTTGGCCCCTTGGTCCTTCTATTTTCAATTCTAGGTTTAAATAATATCAAAATAGTGTTCAACCTCGCTAATAGTGAAATTCATCTATTTGCTTACACAAATTTTTCTAAAATTCTTTCATTTTACTTTCAAGATAGGATCAATCAGAAAAAGACAATAACGTTGATCACTATTATCCTAGTTGGTAAATATTATCCTCCATCTTTTTCTTCCCATAAGTTTCATTTACATAATGGAGAGACTTAATTTTTCCACTCTTCATATTACTTACTTAGTCTCAATATACACTTTTAAGTTTTTCATTCAAAAGTTCCCTGTTTCAAGATCTATTGTTCATACATGTGATATCTTTATAAAAGTGTATATTTGATGAAATGATAATGTGTGTTCATTAAATTTCATACATATTACATTATCCTATATATTTATAACAGTTCCAATTCACATTCCATATGGGAAAATTTTTTATATTTAGGGATTTAAATCCTTGATAGGGCACATCTTTCATTGATACTTGTTAAAAACTATCCAAATTTGGTCTCCTTTAGTATACTTTCGACACCTTATTTCATCTTAGTTATTTTTTTTAATTTCTAACTGTAAAATTACAAAAAAAATCAAATATTTTTAAAAAATGTAAAAACATTAAAATATTATCAAAAATACAAAATAAGATCTGAACATCAATAGAAATCTAGTTTGCATCTCTGTAATATGTTATTTATCTCATGATGAGTAGATAAAATATTCATTTTCTATCACACATACATTTCACAAGTATATACGAAGTGTTTTTCAAGACATACAAACATCTATAGAGAGTAGGATGTGGGATTTCATTACCCATTGGTCTTTCTAAGTTGGGGGAATCTTATTCGCAAGCGTTATAATTCTATAACCCCTATATTATTGAGCTTTGAATTTTTTACAAATGTTTTACTAGCATTTATATCTTACATAGTGTACATAAACATTCTATTTGGTAGGATATGATTGCATGGTATATACATATCTTATACTATTATTTCTAATCATATATTTCATTAATGTTGCTTACTAGTACAAAGTAGATTACAACTTAGCTTATTTATTGTGTTGGCCCTTAGCACTTGTGTGGAAATACTTGGTTGTTTCATATCTACAATATCTTATTTATCATGTGCAACATTTGAGCATGTATTTGCTTTATCCCTTAGCCCTATGTGTGGTTCGTGGCATTTGAACATGTCCTTACTTTGGCCCTTGTCCCTATGTATGGTTTGAGGCATTTACACATGCCATTTCTCTGTCCTTTGGCCCTATGTATGTTGTGTGACATTTGAACATATCTGTGTTTTGCCTTTTTCCCCTATTTATCTATGACATTTGAACATATCCCATGTTTGTGACATTCCTCATGATTATGCATATCTTTAGGACATTTTAACATGTCCTTAGTTTTGGCCCCTCGCCGATAGATGTTTGTTTTCTAATCTTTGTGCTTGTTGTTTGTGCACTTATTGAGCTTGTTGAGTTTTATAACTGCCATGATCCATATCATTCGCTAATAACATACTAACATAATAATTAAATGAGCTTCAATGATTCATTATATAGGCCTTGCCTCTTAAAATTTATGCAAAGTTTAAAATTTACTAAGCTAACACACTTTCTACATATGCTATAATTTTCAATGATAAAATTTTTACTATGATGTTTCAATTTAAATTTTATTTTGAGATGAGTGACTTTTCAAGAGGATATACCCTCATCTCAAAAGGAGGGCATTTTAGTGGGATTCTCATGCATGATATGAGCTATTTTCAATGAGAAAAATTTAATTATTGAAACATATTGGGAATTTTTCATTGCATATGTACTCATATTTCAATTTTAAAGAGTTAATTTACATAGTTTCAAAGTTTCAAGTAAAAGTTACAATGAGCATTTATATACAATTTCAAAATCTACAATTAGAATGGGGGCATAATACTATTTTATGCAATATTTTTTAGTTATGAACATAATAGGAGCATGGGTGTACTCCATTTTCTTGTGATCATCTGAAGTGGATAATTTCGTTTAGTTACATAGTACATGACTTGGAGTTCATTGAACACTCTAACATTATATGTGAAAATGCATTGCATATTCTAATCCATTTCATATATTGGGGTTTAAAAATTTAGTGGAATAAAATTAAAGTTCAACATACCTTAATGGGTGTTAATTCTAGTTTAAAATTGAAAATTTAAGTTGAGGTTTGATCACCCCCAATTTTATCCAATGGCCTAGTTAAGGAACCATCTTCTCAAAGTGCTTCATGGGAGGCACCAATTCTTGAATGCTTCAAGGAATCATCATCACCAAGAAAATTCAAAAAAAAGTAGCATTTATGTCAAATATATAAATATATTCATTATGTACTCTCATTTCAATGTTTAAACTATACAAATACAATAAATTTTCAATTTAGCAAAGCTCATTTCAAAATTCAAATTGTCAAATTTCAAGAAAAGTTTCAAATGTTAAAATTATTTTTTTTAAATTCAAGTATCTATCTTGTATCTATCATTTGTTGAACACATAAATGTTATGATTTATAGCAATACCTTTATGCATATGACCTAGTTTAGACCTAAATCCAAACACATTTTCTTAGGGGATATGAATGGTAGATAGAGAAAATAATGACCATTGATCTTGTCCTTATCCATCCATTATGTTTGTGTCCTACCAATGATACTATTTTCAAATTAAAACTTCCCTAAGGATGTCCTCCCTAGTTTTGGGCTTCCTAACATGTTGTCATCTTGATGAGATTGTTATAAATACACATTTAAACCAGTTATTACACAATTGTATATTTCAATTCATAAGGTGTATTAACACAAGTGAATATTGAGGAAAAGTTCCCTATTCTTTACAAATTATGTTCTAAACACTTCAAGTAGCCCTCAACTAAGTCCCAATCCAATTTTATGCATCCCTAATCCCACATGATTAGGTATTCAACTTGATTATAGATGCATTCATATAATCAAATGAGCTTAATTTCACATAGCACTTAGGTGGGAGAAGTACATTGAGACATCATCCCTCTTCAAAGTATTGGTATGTAAGTAACGCTCATCATAATCGGGTGCTGAGGTCTACTACAAATCCAATCGATAACCCCTTTCTACTCCATATTTTTTTAACTCCTTATGTCACAAAGTTAGGGTTTATATCTTCAAGAAACACATAACAAGTCTCCATAAAATTAAAGGTAAAAATATATTTTTAATAATTTTCAAAGAAAATAATGTAAGGTAAAAGATTAGATTTATTGAGGTTATGTGTCAAGATGATTTGGAGGATATCAAATCTTATTTGTTTTACTCTTATTAAAATATTTTTATTTCATATGGTTTGTATTATAATATTTATAAGATTACGTATATTTTCTCTAAAATTATTTGTAAAAAGATATTTTACAAGTTTATCATTTCTTTAGACTGTGATATTGCTATTGACGAGATCAATTTTATTATTAATTATTTCAAATATGAAAAAATTTATAAGATCAGTAAAAATAATAATTTCTCCATATATTCTTAAATTCTATAAAAAACTATTCAATTAATTTTCCTAATCTAAATATTAACAAATTTTTCCTAATCTAAATATTAACAAATGAATTATCAAACTTATCCTCAAAGATAAATCAAGTTAAAAATTGGAGTTTTATTATGATGTTCAATATGTTTGAAAATATATTTACTAAGATTATCGATAGAATAATGTCTCCTATTTTCCAAGACATTATTTACATGACTGAAATGAGATTTGTTTAAAGTAGATACAATCCAGATAATTTTATTACCAATCGAGAGTAGATGCAATGAATCAAGAATCATATAGAAAATGTATATATGGATTTACTTTATTTTTATACTAATTGTGATAAAAAGTGAATGGCATTTCATTGACTTCATTCTCATATCTTTTGCCTCTAATTTTCCTTTTGAATAATGGTGAATATTTTGTTTCAATGTGTCTTCTAAAGTGGAGGTGAATTGGGAGCTTATTGAATATTTTATATTTTTTTAATTCATTAGATAAGGGTTCTTTTTAGTCTTTAAATTATTTTTACTTACTATTGAAATTTTCATTTTTTTTAAATAAGAGTAGTTTTTTTATATATATTTATTAAGGGAATTATGTTTCTCAATAATGATGAAATTGATTGATGATATTTTTGTTAATGACAATATTTTGTTGCTTATTTTTAAAGAGGATAATTTTCAAAATATTTATTTTAAGTTACGTTTAATTATTTATTTTTTGGTTGGTAGAATATTCTTATTAATTGAGTTTTCATATTAAAGTGGTCTTCAAATAAGCTTTATTATATGGATAAATATTTGGGTTTCTTTTTATTCTTGTCTTTTTCCTTAAGAATATGCACAACTAAATTTGTTCTAAAATTAATAAAAAAATACTATTAAATGAAAAGTGTATATTTTATTTCTAATAAAGATAATTTAAATGTACTATAAGATTTTATATGCTTATAACATTTATTATTCTCTTTTTTATTATTTTGTAATGCTCACTTTGAAAAACTTCATAAAATGGTGAGATAATTTTTATGTTCAGATGAGAAGAAGAATAAGAAAATTCATATATTTGAATATGGTGTTTTATATAATCCTAAATTTATTAGGATTCTTAGCATAAAGAATTTTAAATTTTAGAGAATCTCTTTTACTATGAAGTGGATTTTTATATATTTTTAGAGCGATGATTTTTAAAAAGTTTTAGTGAGAAATAATAATCTTGGTGAGTTTTATAAAAGAAAAAATTAATAAAAAGAGATTCATATGAAAAATTTTATATATTTTTTCTAAATGTCAATCCAAGTAACTCTCACATTTTTAATTCTTGATAAAAAAACTTGAAAGAAGATGAAACACTTAATGCTAAGACAATCCCCTTTTTCACTAGTTTAATACAAAAAGTCATACTTTTATATAACTTTGGTGGAAATTATCTTACTAAAATATTTCACTTTGCAATTTTAAAGATTACTCTTATAACTTTTAGTTTGATAAAGGTATGATAAATTTTTAGGACCTATCTTCTAATGGCATAAAGAGCTCTCACGAAGAACTCAAGGCTAAGTTTATGTTGCTTGAATCTCAACTTAAAACATGTACCATTTTTATGAAAGCTCTCAAATCACCTCCTCCTTGTCTTGTTATTAAAGATGATGAAAAATTCTTGGGTATCATAAAATGGATCAAGGGTCCCCACTTAATTGAAATGTTAGCGAGACAAAATTATGATAATATTTATTTCTCTCAAGTGCTTGTTTCAGGTCTTAATAGGAAATTATATCTATGTGATCCCTTTCCTAAATGAAAGGATAGGTTTGTGGTCATTTTGGATACGTGTATTTATTCCCCAAAAAAAAGGCCTACATCATGTGGTTTTTTATTCGCCAAATTTTTTTTGTTGGTATGTTTATTGCTTAAAATTGGACTGGTAATTTTTATTTTTATTTTATTTTTTTCCTTCCTATTTGTAGGGAGAAAGAAACTAAATTGAACATTTAGTTTTTGTTTATCCTCATTATTTTGTTATGTGGAAGCATTGTGTTAGTAAGGATTTCACTTGGATAAATCTTGTGTTTTATTTAATTTATATTGAAAATAATTTTTTTTTTTTTAATATTATGGTTGATTATGTTTATTAAAATTGTGTAATTTATTTACAAAAAGATAAATAATTATATTTTTAAATTTTTTAATTAAGTTGAAGATCTCTTCTAAGAACTTCATTGTTATTGGTGGTTTCCCAAGTTCAATCTATATTTTGATTAGCAGGTCCTTCATGATGAAATAACTAATTTGAATGTTTTTTAATGAAATTTATGATTTAAGAAATGAATCCTAATTTTAATAATATAATTATTTATATTTTAGAATGTTTGTTATAAATGATAAATATATTATATATGAAGGAGAATTTTAAAAAGGCACTAATTATATCATTGATGATATATATGCTACATTTAACATAATTGAGAGAATCAAGCTCATAAAGATATTTAAGAACATAATAAATATAAAAGAGATGGGATATTTACTCAAAATAAACTCTTGAGTGCCCTGATAAACTTAAGATGTCAGATGAGAAAGGTTTAACGTGGCTACATCAACTCACAAGTGTATTTTTAAACCTTGTTCTTTCAATTTCAATCTATTTTAATTACTTTCAACTTAAATTATATGCACTGATTTTATATTATAATATGATTTTAGTTGCAGGTCAGTTACCAGCAAAAGCACTCAAGTTGGGTACATGCAAAGACAAGGTATGCATACACATCCCAATGGTCAGCCTAAGTGTTGTAATGCGAGTTATTTCTCTAAAGGGATTGATATAACTACAAGATCAACCCTCATTCATTCCTCACCTAACATTCATAAATAATAGTATTTAATTGAATAAAATATTTCTTATTTATTCTTATTCTCATACCAGTCATTTGAATTACACATCTACAAGTCTAAAGTACTAAAGGAGTAGCCTAAGATCCCAATTTGCCAAGTTACAAGCTAGGTCACTTTTGTACTTTCTTTACACACATTGAATGATTCACACACAAGCCAACATGTAGGAGAAAACTACATTAGTCTAAGGCCCTTTTCAAAGTATTGGCTATGTAGGCAATGTCCTTTGACAATGGGATCATTAAGGTTAGCTCAACATTGTGTTCCCACTAACCCATTTTTACACAAGATCACATTGAAAATAAAAAACTAGGTTTTTTTCCATTTTAAAAAGAGTGACAGTCCATGACCCAGATTTGAATGCATCAAAGTGAAGGTGAAGCAAACCCCATAAGCATCCAGATAGTCACATCTTATTTCAGTAGATATATTATATAAGACACTAGTGTCTAACCCAGATAGTAGCATCGACACAATCATTCCAGGTTAACATTATTGTCTAGTTACCTAGAGGTGTCAAAATCCATAATCTAACAAAAAATTTAGAATATCTTTCCTACCTACTTGCAACCTGTTCCAGATCTAGAATTGCATTAGCATCAAAATAAGCTAAGTAATTCACTTCTTTATCATTTTTATATCTAGCATAGTTTTACTTTCCATATTTAAACTATCTCAGCAAAATAGATTCCATGTATACTTATATTTAACTTTAGCATTTAATTGGCTTGTTATAGATATGATATCACCTTTGTTCTATTTCATTTCTTTATACTCTTTTAATCAATCTGGATAAACACAAAACTAGATTTCATTTTAGGCTTAAATAGTAACCAATACAAATAAGGAATACACATTAAATATATAAAATATTTAATAATATATAAAAAATGAAACTATAGTATAATACTAATATATTTATGAAGATCAAGACATAGTATAGCATGGCTAGCTGATAATATCATCTATAATATGATAACCCAAAATAAGGGAGTCAAATATGTCACTGAAAGTTTTAGAGAGAGTTTTTCATGGTGTAGAAACCTTTATTATCATCTAGAAGATAAATATGTGGATAGTGGACTTTGGGATCCACTACATCCACTTCAAAAGTCACATATGAATTGGGATATATCGTGGTGAAATTAAAAATGGCATAAGGGATCTAATATGAATGATTATAAGAGGATATAAATAAATATTAGGATGTGGATGATTATAAAATGTTTATCTCAATGGTGTAACTATAGGATTTATAACTCTAGTTGTTGTGACTCGGGATGTTGAAGCCATGTATGAAAGGATAATAGGAACCATAAATGAAGGTGGTTTAATAATAGTAAATGTCACATGACGTTGAATGATTCACATTTTAATAATCACTTTAGATGATATATCATGTTTTTTATGAGGTGGGATAGTTCAATTAAAATTTATACCACAAATAATATGTACTTTTTCATTATGTACACATTTAATACAATGATGTATGTGGATGTATGACTCTTGTTTGATTTGACCATGGGTTTTCAAGTAATATATTACAAGCACAAATATATAGCACTACATATAACCAAACTATTATGGTATTAGGAGCAACCATAACTAATAATTTAATACCACCAAGTGGTGTTCATGCAATACTATTACAACTCTTAAGTATCATAGTCATGCCAAGTAAATCCAATTAAGTGTAGCATTGACTAGATAGAAGTGGAATTGTAATTATATTTTGGATTGAAAAAATTTCAACCATACGACGATGGATGATAAAATAAAGTGAATAAAAAAATCATGTATTTAAAGAAGACCATTATTTTAATAATCATGTGGAATCTCATGGTCATAGACTGTGATAAATGTTGTTTGATTTTATGCGCCCAAAACCATATCGATAATAATATCAATCTAATTCTCATGCAAAATGGTGGAGCGATGTATAGATGTATTCATGTAAAAATTGTCTTGTTTCTTATTAAATATCATTTGGAAAAGGATTATTGAAGTTTTTAAAGTGTTGACTGAGAATTGTGATATTTTAATTTAATGTTTAATTATGGATATCAATTATAATAGAGTTATTGTCAATTATATATTAAATATTATGTCATAGTTAAAAGAATCAATTAGTTAAATGTTTGCAAGGTTTATGATAATCAAAATATTGATTGTTGTCATATTATTTATGTATAGGTCAATAATTATCTTATTGATATGGCCCATGTAATGTAGTGAAGGTGGATTCAAGTAAGTGTTTAAGCACTTTATGAGGAGGCTCAAGTAATCTTGTAACTTATCATATGTTCTTCAAAGGTGGAAGGACAAGCCAAATAGGAGGTTGTGAAACTACATTTATAGTTTTTAACTCATTCTTTAGTTGAAAATTTGGTGCATCATTAGTCTTAGATTTAAATTTTAACTTTCCCTAATATTTGGAGGTCGTAAAGGTAAAATCAGTAGATGTATACTTCAGCATATTGGCTTCTAAAATTTTTATCTCAAAGTTATGAAGCATATGAAAAATTTATTCAAAATATGGATAAGTATTGAACATAATTTTTTTTTTGAGAGGTTGTAGTAGATTATTGGAGAAAATAATTTGAAGCTCCCTATTAGAGATTTGATGAGACTTTTTCCAAACACAATTTTAAACCTTATTATCTTTAGTTCCTTGTTTAAGCTGAGAAGTTTGAAAAAATGTGACCTTTTGAGTAATGATTATAAAAAATGAGATAGAAATATATTGACCAATCATTAAACTAACACATAGAAACCACATGCAAGGAATAAAACCAATCTAAGGCACAATCCTTTAGGAAAAGGGTGAACAAGGACCTAAGTAACCAAAGGTTTTTTAATATGTCATAAGATGTAACCATATAATTGGACTTTTGAGATACTTGAGATAGTTACCTGAGTTGCAATTCCATATCTTGATTCTATTGTTCAATAAGGGAATATTGAGATGCACTAATAAGTGTATGATTTGAAGCATGATTAACATTTGCATGTGTGTGTAGGAATGGATTCTTTCATATGATTAACATTAGTAGGAATAGAGGCATGATTGTAATTTTTACAATGACTAAGACCTTGAAATATATCATGAGTAAAAGGTCATGATGGTGTGTTAGTTGTTGGATTGGAAGTAGGAGGTACCAAATAAGCATTAGGGATTATAATTATATCAGGAATAACATAATGAGGTGTATAAATAGGTGTATCAATAGAAGGATTAGAATCACTATGAGCACTAGTCTCACCACCCAATGTAGATGTAGAGCCTTAACCAGGTAGAGTATAAATATTTAAGGGATCTATGGGATTATTCCTAGGTGTAGCTTCCTTATCCCTAATTTGTTGTTATATACAGTTCAACTTATGTAATATTTATTTTAAACATGCAATATTTTTTTAATTAATTTTAAAAAAAACAAATATGATAACTATATTAAGATAAACATCATCAAAATATATTGCATCATTGGAAACATTATTCGCATAATCATCATCCAAATTGTAAATATGAACATAATCAATGACACTGGGATAATTTTTAGGATTCATATCAACAACTATATATTAAAAATGAAGTGAAGTGTCATTTTTTTAATGTAAACAATCATAAATATGAAACGATGGAAGTTAAATCAAATTTCAAGTAACACACTTAGTCTAGAATTTTTCCTAGTAGGATGTGTGAATGTAATTTTCCTAGTTATCAAAACATATAAGCATAAAAATATGAAGAAAAAGGATAATCATTTAGAAATGAGATAAGCATAAAAAGTTTCAATTCTAAAAAAAAAATATGAATTAAAAAATAAGAAATAAAACCTAGTGGGAACCTTAGAAGGTGTAAGTGTTTGAAGAAGAGGGAAGTTCAACAATTTATCTTAAGTGGATGTAAATCCGAAAGTAGAAATGAAGATGAATGGAAATGTTAAACTAGGGAAAATGCATAAATAAAAAATAAATTGGGCATATTAAAAAAATAAAAATCTAAGGGGATGAGGGTTTATAAAAACCTAGGTTGGGTGATTGAAAAATCAAGGTCACTAATATGTTTTATCAAAAATGAGCACAAGAAAAAATAAACCATGTACAATAATAAAACTAATTACACAATAAATATTTAAGATATTATACTAACCTACATCAATAAAAAAAAATTAACTATTCCTTAAATATAAATTAAAACTATGACATATGATTGGATAAGCAATGGGAAATAATAAAAAAATGAAGAAGGCTAGAATCTGAGAAACTTGAGTTATGTTCTGAATTTCTAAAATTGGATAATGGATTTGCTAGTGATAGTGCTACTTTATGTAAAATCTGACTATTTAATTGTATTGGTTTAAAATCACCTAGTCACCAAAGTTTTACATGATAAATTAGTAAGCCTCCTAATATTTACTACCTTTTGCCACTGAATATGTACACTACCATCAAATCTATCCTCTACTCAATTTCAAGTTCTATAATTTTCTAGGCAAGCGTGCTATTAGATGTTGAGTAGGGTGTTATATCCCATTTTGGGAAATATCATTTATTATTGTTTATTATAATTATAATCATTCTTATTTTTGTGATTGATATAATGTAATAAATTATTATTGATCCATTTTTATTATTCAAAGCATTCAAAAATTATGAGTATTTTAATGAGATGCTTCAAATCTTTGCTTGATTAATAATATGTATGTGTTTATCATAACATTATTTTCTATATTATATATTTTTATAAATCTTTATGCTATGGGTTACTTGGATGGTATAAGTACTACTGATGTGTTTTTGGTATGTGCATGTGATGTAGGAATGTGGCATTGAGGGGTCCAAATATGCTAGTTAATTTTTGTATGTGTGCACTTCTAGGTCACATTTATATGCATGGTATAATGAAATTATGAACAATTTTACTTTACATTTTATACTTCTAAATATGTACACTACCATCAAATCTATCCTCTACTCAATTTCAAGTTTTATAATTTTCTAGGTAGGGGTGTTATTAGATGTTGAGTAGGGTGTTATATCCCAATTTGGAAAATGTCATTTATTATTATGTATTATAATTATAATTATGCTTATTTTTATGTTTGATATAATGTGAGAAATTATTATTGATCCATTTCTAGTATTCAGAGCATTCAAAATTTAGGAATATTTTAATGAGATGCTACAAATCTCTGATTGATTAATAACATGTTTGTGTTTATCATAACATTATTTTCTATAGTATGTATTTTTATCAATCTTTATGTTATGGATTATTTGGATGGTATAAGTACTACTAATGTGTTTTTTTATGTGCATGTTGTTTTCACTTGGATTTTTAACCTTTGAGGAGATGTCTCAGCTCTCCTCATTTAAGTGGCACAATGGAAACATCTCACAAGTTGTGGGTAACCAATAGGTGAGATGAATTTCTAGAAGGGTTAGTTCCCTTGATGCACTATTTGAAGTACTTTCATACTTATCAGCTTCACATGAAAAGAGTTAAAAAGACAAACTAAAAGTTAAAATTTGATTCAACAATAATAATTTTCCTCCTATTGACTAAAATTATACTACTTAGATCAAATCAAATTTTCTTTCACACATAACTCACGACTCAAGATAGATTGTTCCATCAATGTTTCATATGCCAAGTTCAAGAGGTATATTTGATTGTTAGGAGGGATAATGAATGATACTTTGAATAATAAAATCATAAACCACTTCTTAAACTCTCATACACTAAGAAGGAACACTAACAAAGACATAAAATAATTACTCTTTTGCATACTTGGACAATCAAAGATAACATGCTAGAAAAGGCTATCTTTTATTAGACAAGATCAATAAGATTTGTAACCAAACTTAATTCTGCAGCATGTAAGTAGGAAAATGCACTTTTATATTTCTTAAAGATACATTCAAATACAAAATTGGACAGGGTTTCACCATTAACCAATGGAGGCTACTCAAAAGAGCCCAAAAAGTCACTACTTATAGCATTTGGGAGAGGAGTGAGAAAAAGGAAGTCCAAAGGTCACTTGAAAACTTATAATGTTGAGATAATTGGTTCATGTGCATTATAATAGTATGTTAAATTAAATATTCAATGTTATAAAGTACAATTATCCATCCAAATCATGAAATTCTTGAAAAGTGGCGTAGGACTTCTCATTCAGCATAAGAAAACTACCTTCATAAATCACCCCTATCAGAACATCCCAAAACTAACTAGGGATAGATTTAATTATTGTAATGAGAGGTAAGGATTTCATACATGCTTCTTCATGCATTTTTTGAATTCCTAACCATCTAGAATCTTCTAAAAATTAGCCATCACTTCCTGCAGTCAAAGAAACTCCTCTTTCACACACCTTACACACTTGGCCTCAAATTTGGATTAAATTTCCAATGAAAATCCATAAAATAGGGTGAAATAAATTTTTTAATACCATCCATGTCCTTATATGCATTAGTCATACCTAAAATTCCATCCACTTGAAGTTCTCACCCTTCTCACTATCATGTTCACTATGACAGTTTGATTGGCTGAGATGTGAACTCTTGTAGGAACACTTAAGAGTTTTTACAAGGTATTAAATGACCATATTGAGTTATAATAATTCCATATCTTCATCCCAAAGTTTATTTCATTCCTTTAAAGTCCCTAGAACCTTCACAATGCATAAAATAGTCAAAGAAAGCCATTATGTACCATGTCCATACAAATAGGGTAGCACAAAAATTGATGAGGAAGAGCCTAAAAGATTCATATGAAACCTCCAACAACTTTCATGGTAATTTCATCCAAATTTTATATCTCTCCATGCTTGTTTTCTCAATTGGGTCTTTATCTAGGGTTTAACAAGGGTTTTAGGTCACTTGTACTCTTATGGTTTGTTCATAAAAATGGGGCTTTGAAGTTGAATTTTTTTTTACAATAATGAATCTTAGGATCCTCATGAATAACCTCATATAATATATGAACATCTAAAGTTATTTATGTGAGCCCTTCTTTTGCTTTACACAGGGCTAATGTTGCCTTTGAGCCAAAATATGACTTCCTTGTGCTTCCTTGGCATCCTAATAGCTTATACACATCTTTAATGATCCCAAAAACATTATCCAATAGGATACAATTACCACCTGAGGCTATAACTGATATTGACCCCCCATTTCAATATTGGGCTTAAACCTTGCCTAATAGGCCTGACTGTAACTTTGGAGTTATAGACCACTTTGTTGGGATTCTATCTTCTTTTCTTCATTTTTCATGTTGCTTTATATGTAACCCAAATTATCACACCCCCTATCATATTTCATTTATCTCCCAGTTCATTTTATTAACCTCCTTCCTCAAGAATATAGGGTTTGTGCATGAAGGGAGTGCCCTCTATCTAAGATAAAATAGAGGGTACTTCCCCTATTTTCTTAGACCAAAAAAATATTTTAGGGGCTTATAAAAATTTTATATATAATCTACATAAAATTTCAGCCCTTGGTCAAGTCTCTAGACCATCCAACTCTCCCTCAAACCAAAATAAACCCTTATTAAGGCAAATTGTGCAAGGTGTAAGATGTAGACTATTTGTTCATTGATTTGGGGTCCTTCATCTATTTTCATGATTTTGGTGTATCATGAAGGAGACATTTCCATTTCCAAAGTGCGTACCATACTTGTTAACCCTTGCTAAACTCTTGAAGTCATACCCTTGAGTTGATTGCTTAAGGTGTTGACTGTGTATCCTATATCTCTTCTTCAATAGAGAATCTTGTAGGTGATCATGTTTGTTTGAGGCTTAGATATAGTGTCTAAAAAACCTCTTAAAATCCTATAGGATCATTTGATACTTTTTGGACCCATTTTGAATCATCTTTATGTTATACCCACAGTTAGACCTCACTCTTCAACCTACTATTACCCACAGTCAACTATAGTTGATTGTATTAGAACAAGTAGAGGCATGCGGCAAGAAGTTATCCTGGAACATGTGCCACCTCACCTTTTTAACCTTTGATCCAATGGGAATCATCCTTCATAGACCATTTTAGGTGTTTTCATCCTAGAGCTTCTATCTTAGTTTGTATGCTCCTATAATTAGTTGTAGGTATGTGTTTTCAAATGGTGAGACACCTGTAGGTGTGTATGGGAAAAAAACACCACCTATCATCTCCTCTTGATGATATTTTAGATCATAAATGTCTCTTTCACTATGTAGAACCATTCACATATGTTGGCATGGTCTAGTTTTACAATTTTAGGTGAAGAAGACTCTTTTGGTTCAAACCTATAGATATCAATGGATAAACTTAGTGCTTAAATGAACAACTTTGAGGCCCCCAAAAATAACCTCTCATTAATCATTTTAACTCCATTATTTGTATATATCTTCTATTTCATGGAGACTACAATATATATTCATCTAGATGTATCAAAAACTTTATAACTCTGCTATATGACTTTGGTAAAACTAGCCCAGACCTTTGTTTTCACTTTTTATGGAAAATGTCCCTAAACTCAGTCATCTTACATTTAAGGATGATCCATAGCTCCATTTGCTCATTTGACACTTTAAGAAGGTCTGTTATGATCAATTCCACCTACCAAGATTCCAAGGAAATGTTTTGTCATGTTCCAACCTCCCATACAAGGACCTTCATAGTTATGTGATGCCACCTATAGGTGAGTATTTTCACATACATGCAGTAAAGTGGACTTGGGTAGTATGCAAGATACCTATGTTTATGAACACTTTATATGCCCTCACTAAGTGTTCAAATGCACTTTTCTCACTCTAAGAGATTGACAAAACTATCAAACTCCTATCTCATCATGACATCATCAAGGAGAGACTCCTCTAGGTGTGTATGAGATGTATGCAGGCAGTGAACATGAAATGGAGTAATATGTGTGGAAGAATGGCCTCATGAACAACATAAAATAATTTTAAATCCCTAAAATACATGTTTGGACTTGTGGAGGTCTTTAAACAAGCTTCAAAACATTTTTCCCAACATGAAAGCCTTTTACAAACACCTATTACAAAGTAAGCAATGGTGTCTAGTGGCTAGTTTGTGTGGTGCATGAACTTGAAACCAATTTGCATCCTCTTCAAACCTTCAAATAGAATCTCTTCAGTTATTTATTCCTTAAATAATTTTATATATCCCCACTACAACTCCATGAACATGCTAAACATGCTTTATACATGTAACTGCAAGTGAAAGTGAGTGAAGAGTTGACTTATGAGAATGGCAACACTGAATGTTTGATCAAAACATGGTATGATGAAACCAAACATGAAAAGAGGTGATATTATGGAATTGAGACATGAAAAATCATATTCCATTTTCATGAAACCTCTATAGAGAACCAAACATTTTGAAAACAAGGAAAACTTTGACTAAGACCTCAAATGATGGCACCTTCCTACAACATGAGATGACTTGCCTATCAAAACACCATGAAACATGAAACCAAGAATGTATAGAATCTAAGGAGAGATCAAACTTCATCTCAAGTCAAAATCATGATCTATATTATATGAACTTGTTCAAATTGAATAAAAAACTATAGGGTGCAGGAATTAGTGAGCAAAAAAACATAATCAACTTGTTAAAGATGGTTCATAAAGCATAGTTGACCAATATTTAAATAATTTTTATGAAAATTAAGCTCTATAATTTTAATTTCACCTCCAAAATATGTTTTGTTTGAAACCTCTTCTATTATCCATACCAACACAAACATGTTGATCACTTTAGTGTGTCTAGAAGGGCGAAGAAGGAGCAGAATGGTTCTGGACATTTTTTAGAACTTCCAAAGCATTTTAAGCACTAATATAAGTTTTAGGAAGATGAATATACATTCCATGACCTTATCCCACTTGTCACCTTCCCTCATGGGCCATACAAGTGCCAAACTTATTTTTCAGTTGGTTTCTTAATTTTTAGTTAGATAACTTGTAAGATTCAAAAGGGGTTAACATTCCTGATATGTAATATAACTTATTGTATGTTTTAAAGGAAATTAGGACACTTGGGCACCTTTAAAACTATACCACTTGCATATATGACCCCTAAATGCCTACTAAGTGACTCAAAATGATATATAAACTAATTAGACCATGACTAAAGCTAAAAAGGCATTAAATTAGATAAAATGGAATATAGCATATCCCATGACAAAATATTATACCCATAAAACATCCAATAATCAAGCCTTTTTCCTATAGGGGTCCAAATTTGACCTTGAAGTCAAATTTGGTCCACAAAATGGTGACTCATAAGGGTAGTATGCCTGCTATACTAGAGATCAGTAGCCTTATCTATCCATGGGATAATAGATTCAATTAATTCTTGAAGACAAATATCAATGAATTTCCTATAACACACACAAAATAACCACACCAAACAACACAAAGAAAAGCGAGACACCAACAAGACTCACACATGTGCATAAGCACTTAGGGAAAGCAAAAAAAAGAGAAACTATGTACAAGGAAAGAGGAGAACCTTAGTAGAAATGTTTAAGATAAATCCCATTGACTAGGATATTGATTTACTCTCCATATAACTTTGAGAGTTGAAAAGCATTATGTTATTTGTATTAAGTGATGACATAAGGGCCACTCCACAAAGCATAAAACTTTATGTGTTTTCCAAGCTTAGCCCTATCTTCATCCCACTTTAGAACAATGTTTCCTTTTTGGAAAGTTCTTGGCATGGATTTATTATCAAAATATCTCTTTGTTTGATCTTGATGATCCCTCATAGTGTGCATAGCTCGATCCCTTGTTTCTTCAAGCTCCATCAACTCATATAATCTGACCTCTATGCCTTTCATTTTCCATCAACTCTAGCTGGTAAGTGAGATCCAAAGCTGGTAACTCAAGTAAAATAATAAATCTATCCTCTCTTCCATAAAAAAGTGTATAAGGTAAGTTTCCAATGGCTCTCTTGGGGGTGATTTTGTCAGCCCAAAGAGTTGTCTTCAATTTGGAATGCCAAGTTATTTAGTTTTCCTCCATTGTCCTCTTGATAATCCTAACTAGACTCAACTATTGCATTTCCTTGTGAATAATAGTTGGAGGAAGTACTAATATAAATACCATGTTTCAAATCCCACTCACTTATCTTCATTCTAAGGAAAGCTAATGTATTGTCTAAATTTATTATTAAAGGAGCCCCAAATCTTGTCACTATGGCTTCATAAAAGTCTAAAACTAAACTTTCATTTGTTTCCTTGAGAGATAAAACCTCCACTCATCTTGTAAATTAATTTGTGGTAGTTAATACCCACTTCTGACTAGTACTATAAGGTGGGTTGATTAAACCTATGAAATCTAGACCCCATTGCATAAAAGGTTTGTCTACTTGTATTAGATGAAGAGGTAGAGCTGTAAGCTTTTATTTGCCATCAAAAATAGCACATTTCTGATATTTCCTTACCCAAGCATGATTATCCTTAAACAAACTAGGCTAAAAGTGACCATCTCTCATAATCTTGGCAGTTATGGTCCTTGGAGAAAAGTGACCACCTGTTGGTCCATCATGAAACTCAAACAATATCTTCTCAACCTAGTCTGATTCAACACATCTCAATAGTACACTTGAGAAATATTTCCTAAATAATACTCCATTAACAAGTATATAAAGAATAGATTGTAATCTGAAGTGCATTCTTTTGGCTCTATCTAGGCCTTGTGGACACTCACCAGTTTAAAGAAAATGGATCATTTCTTGTGTCCAACCCTTTATTGGTGAAGATGCAACTATCATAGAATCATCTTTAAGAGTTAAGATAGACTCCTTTTGTTCCTTGAAATCTAAAGCAAGGTGTTCACATAATACCTTCCCTTTCACTAGCTTGGTTGTCTTGATTTCTACATCATACTCCATTACTTTTGTAATCCAACCAACCCTTTTTTCATTCAAATCTCTACTCAAAAAGAAGTCTTTGACATTAGGATGAGGTACCAATATATGAATATTTTTGTTAGATAGCATGTGTCTAAACTTCTTTAGACTTCTAACAACTTAAATTACTTGCTTCTCTACATAAATGTATCTTACCTCATAACCTTCCAATCCTTGACTAAAGAAGGCAATAGGTTGCTCCAAGTTTTCATCATTTGATTGAGTAAGCATGGCAGAGATTACTTATTCATTTCTAAAGGTATACAAGTTGAAATCCTTTGAGAAATCAGGACTTGTAAGAGTTGGAGCTTGAGTAATATCTTGCTTGATCTCTTCAAAACGCTCTTTCCTTATTTTTTTCCAAGTAAACACTTCATATTTCCTTAGCATAGAGGTTAGAGGCTTAACTAAGTTAGCAAAATTAGGAATAAACCTCCTTATGAAATTTATATTTCTAAATAAACTTTTCAAACCTTTCTTGTGTTTGGGCAAAGTCAATGCCAAGATTGCACTCACCATTTCAAAATCTATGGATAGACCTTTCTTTGAAATAATGTGTCCCAAGAGTTTGACTTCATGGAAAAAAAACACACACTTTTGTGGATTGAGAGAGATTTCAAACTCTCTAGATCTCTTTAAAATATTCCTAATATGATTCAAATGATCCTTTTCATCCTTGGAAAAGACTATGATATCATCAAGATACACCAACACTATATCATTTATTAGGCCTTAAAAAGCCATATCCATTACATATTGAAATATTACCCCAACATTAGATAAACCAAAAGGCATTTTACTATAATCATATTTGCCCCATTTAGTATTAAATTTTGTCTTTAATTTATCTCCTTCCTTTAACAAAATCTGATTATACCCTGAATATCTATCAAGGAGTGAGAACCTTTCACTACTTGCCACAACTTGAAAAATCTACTCCACGAAAGGAAGAGGATAATGGTCCTTCAAGGAAACTCTATTCAAATATCTAAATTCAACACATAACCTAATTTCCCCATTCTTATTCCTTAATGGGACTAAGTTTTCCAACCAAGATGAATGCTTAATAGGAAAAATGATCTTAGACTCAATCAACTTTAAAAGCTCCTTTCTCATGAGAGGCTCAATCTTAGGATTGATTGGAATTTGTCTTTGCTTGATAGTCTTATCATTCTCATCTATATCTATGGTATGTTGATCTAATTTTGGCTCAAATCCTTTTAAATCACTATATTCCCATGTAAAGACATCAAAAAATTCCTTGCATAATTCAATGAAAGCATATCTTTCTTCTCTAGTTCATACCTTCCCAAGAACAAGCAACTTATCTTTGAAGATTTGTACTCTCTCATAGTTTTATTTCTTATTATACATGCTTACCTTTCCCTTGTTTAACTTATCATCATCATTTAAAATACTCTTAGGTGTGACTAAGCCCTTAGGGACCTTGTTTGTCTTCAATTTTATAATCTGTCCTCCATATTGATGTTGTAGTTTGGACTAATTCTTTGAGGAAAACTCAATGTCCTCTTATAGAAAAAGCTATATTTGGTATTCACTATCAAACACTTTCTAATTAGTGACATTATCAAGTATACATGGCCTTACAATTACTTTGATATGGGGTTGGTTCTTGTCATATATTATCTCCTTTGGAATATCAAATTGAGCTCCAATAGTTGCCAAACTATTAGCATGTTTGTTATCTTCTCTAGGTATAGATTGAATGTTGAAATCTTGGAAATCTTATACAATATCCCAAATTCTGATTATAGGACTTAAGCAAAGAGTTCTTAGTCATATTTTGACCTCTCACTTGATTCACAACCAACTCACTATCACCATAAACTTGTAACTCCTTCACACTTCTCTTCCTATCCCACTCAAGGCCATGAATGAGGAAATCATATTTTACTACATCAAAATTACAACTGAAGTGAAATATGAAAGTAGAGTAATACCTTTCCTTGGATGGAGAAATTAACATTATTCCACCACCTGACTCAACCTTGCTTCTTGATCCATCAAAGAATAGCTACCATAAACCATTCATAGTTTCATTTGGATTCATCAAATTTGGCATGAAAGAGTATTCCTCATGAAGGAAACACAATCTAAAATGAGATTCCTCTATGAATTTTTAAGGATCAAGTTCATAGTGTTTAAATCCCCATTCATCTAAATACAAATCAGAAACTCCTTCAAAAGAAGAAGTTGGAGATTGATCCATGTGAAGCTCTTCCTCATCAAGAATAGTATAATTAACATTTTTAACTTTAGACATGTAGGTATCTAAATGATTGTGATGAATAGGTTATTATTAAATATTTACATTAGTACCATACTTTGTCCTAAAAACTATATATGACCAATTTGTTGCCAAGTATCCACATATCTTGGCTATAAACTCTCTTGACAAACAAAGAGCAAAGTATGGGGGGTAAATCTAAAAAAAACACATCATGAGGGATGGAAAAATTAGGACAAGCATTTAAAATAAAATTCAAACCTTGACTACTCCCAAGGTCTTTATTGGTGACCCATCTAATTGTAAAACTCCTTTAGCCATTGGTTCATACTTGAGGCCCAGTTTATTTGCTATTGACTTGGGCATAATTGAATTACTATCCCCATTATCTATGATATAATTGTGAACAAAACAATCACCAATTATCAAATATATATAAAAATGATGATTCTTATCCATTTTCTTTACTTTTCCATCAATGGGTTGAGTTCCATTCACCAAAACAACATTTTCAATCCTTGTTAATCCAACTGGTTTACCTAGTCCAAGAAAATCCTTTTGGAGAATATCCTTTTGTTGTCCCAATAATTTCAATGAGTCCCATAATTAAATACTAATGTGTGACTTCTTCATCTGATCCACAACATTTATAGAATGAGTGTTCATCTTGAATGGCTCTTTGGAAGCACTAATACCTTATGTTATAGCATGTAAAGATGGATGTGTAGGAGCTGGTTTTAAATTCTAAGATTTGTTATTCTTATACACTTTAAGATCTTAGTTATACCAACCTAAAATTTAGGGTGATGGAGGAGTCAAAATAGGTCCTTGAGCTGTCCTTTGTGTCTCTTTTATAGCCCTCTTCTTAGATCTAGTGTTAGAGGATACACTAAGATTCACATCACTTGAACTTCCCAAATGATTTATGGCACAAAATTCTCCCTCTAAATGATTAATAAGAGTAGAATTTGATTTTTCTTGTCCATTTCCCATTCCATTTTGAATTGGCACCTCAAAAGTGGGAACTTGAGGTACTTGACTACCTTGCATTATCATGGCTTGACTAGGCATTTCATTGGCATATGCAACTTGACCTTGATTTTGGTCATTTGAAGGGTAACATGGTTGTTCATGAACAAAATTGTTTTGAGTGGGAAAAAGAGCTCTATAATATGATGTATCATAAGTATTGAAACTTTGGTAAGGTCTGGCTTGAGTTATTTGACTTTGTCCTTGAGCATTACTTTGAAAAGGAGGCCTACTTGCTTGTCCAAACTGATTGTAAGATTGATAAGTTCTATAATTTTAAGCTTGTTGTATTTTGAGAGAAACCAATGCATTAGTAACACTTTGAATCAATCTCTTGACTTCATTAATCTCATTGGTAGGGACAAGGGCAAACTTCTCTTGACTATTAGGCAAAGGAGCCAAGGTAGGTGA
The DNA here is from genome assembly GCA_037957365.1 of Torreya grandis. Lineage (NCBI taxonomy): Eukaryota > Viridiplantae > Streptophyta > Pinopsida > Cupressales > Taxaceae > Torreya > Torreya grandis. Next base: position 1,568,036 of record JARHVA010000881.1, read on the forward strand.
TGCAATTTGACTAAGAGGCTACAAATCAAAAAATAATGTCATTGGTGGTCTAGGAGCAATCTTCCCTACTTGAAAAAGATAATTCATAGCATTAATAGTTATTTTATAGGCACCAAGGAGTGTATTCCCACCTATGGATTGGATCATCATGGCTACATCACTATTCAATGCTTTTAGGTAATACAAAAAGGCACAATTTGGAGTGGGTCTTACAAGGGTTGGGATCCTATCCCATGTCTTTTAAAATATAGAGTTAAAATCTTGCATGAACTCTTGATGAAACCTCTTGATAGTAGTCAATTTCTCAGCTAGTGACAAATGATCACTCTTCTCTCCAAACCTCTTAGACAATAGATTTCCTAGTTCATCCCATGAACCAATGGAATTATGAGGTAGAGTTCCATACTAATCTAAAACTTTCCATTTGAAAGACAATGCCAATAACCTGATGGATACTTTCTCTTGAGTGATATTATGGATATTACAAAAGTTTTTCATGTTTATAATGTGTTCAATGAGAGTAATAGGACCTTATCCACTAAAATATGGAACACTTTTAAGGGTTGCTCCAGGAATTTACTCATACTGGCCAAGATTCAAAGGAGATGATCTGATGAAGTCTACAAAAGGAATGTTTATATCCATATTGAAAAGTAAATTTAAAGTGTTAGGGGTTAAACCAAGTAGAAATCTGGACTTTCTAAAAACCAACTCCCTTTAATAAGGATGAGTATTCATAAATCTGAACCTTTTGACAGAATAATAAGGTAATTGCACAAACTCAGAAGGTATACCTTTAGCAAAATACCTAGTAGCCAACTTTGGCATGGAAAATAAAGATTGATCAGAAACTAAAGAGTTGAAAACTTAGTGGAGTTTCTAGGTACTGAATGTAGATGTTCTTGTAATGGCAAATATGCCAAGACTGGCACCAATCTTGAACAATCTTCTAGGACTTAGAGTCCCACCAGGCATGCCAAAAACTATTGTCACTTGGATTTTCACCCCTTTATGAGATTTATTATCTTTCCTCATCCAATTGGCACAATGGAAACATCTCACAAGCTGTGGGTAACCAAAAGCTGAGATGAATCTCTAGAAAGGCTAGTTCCCTTGATCCACTCTTTGAAGTACTTTCCTACTTACCAACTTTGCATGAAAAGGGTTAAGAATACAAACTAAAAATTAAAATTTGATGCATCAATAATAATTTTCCTCCTATTGACTAAACTTATACTACTTAGATCAAATCAAAGCTTCCTTCACACATAACTCACAACTCAAAATAGATCGTTGCATCAATGTCTCATATGCTAGGTTCAAGAGGTATATTTGATGTTTAAGAGGGATAATTAATGATATTTTGAAGATTAAAATACACTTATGAAACTCTCATACACTAAGAAGGAACACTAATAAATACCTGCAACAATTAATCTTTTGCATACTTGGTGGACAATCAAAGATAACATGCTAGAAAAGGCTATCTTTTACTAAACAAGATCAACAAGATTTGTAACCAGACTCAATGATGTAGAATTTAAGTATGTAAATTCACTTTTTTATTTATTCAAGAGACATTCAAATATAAAATTTTCTAGAATTTCACCATTAACCAATTAAGGTTGCTCAAAAGAGCCCAAAAAGTCACTACTTATAACATTTAGGAGAGGAGTGAGAAAAGGGAAGTCCAAAGGTCACTTATACAATGTTCATGTTGATATAAGCTGTTAATATTCATGAAAATAGGATTTTAAATTGTCCATGTAAGTTTATAAAGTACAAGTGTCCATCCAAAGCATGAAACTCTTGAAAAGTGGCATAGGAGTTCTCATTCTACACAAGAAAACTACCTTGATCAATCACCCCTATTGGAACATCAAAAAACTAATTAGGGGTAGATTTAATTATTATAATTAGAGTTAATGGTTATATACATGATTTTCCATGCATTGGTTGCACTCTTAACCATCTAAAATTATTTATAAATGAGCCATCACTGCTTGTAGTTAAAGAAACCCCTCTTTCACACACCTTGCACACTTGGCCTCAAATTTGGATTCAATTTTCCATGAAAATATATAAAATTTGGTGACATACATGTTTAAATACCATATATGGCCTTAGAGGCATCAATCAAACCTTAAAAATCCATCCACTTAAAGTTCTCACCCTTCTCACTATTATGTTCATTATGCCAGTTTGACTGGCTGAGATGAGAGCTCTTGTAGGAACACTTAAGATTTTTTATATGGCATTAAATTAACATATTTATTTAAAATAAGTCCATATATTACTCCCAAAGTTGATTCCATTCCTTGAAAGTCCCTAGAACCTTCACAATGCACAAAATAGTCAAATAAAACCATTGTGTACCATGTTTGTACAGGTGGGGTAGCACAAAAATTGATGAGTAGGATCCCAAACGAGTCATATATAACCTCTAGCCACTTTTATGGTAATTTCATCACAATTTGGTAGCTTTCCATGCTTGTTTTCTCAATCGGGTCTTTATACAGGGTTTAGCAAGGGTTTTAGTTCACTTCTACTCTTAAGTTTTGTTCATAAAAATGTGAAATTGAAGTTGAAAAAAAAATTCACAAGAATGAATCTCAAGACCCTTTTAAACTTCCATAAACTCTATATATCCTCATGCATAGCCTCCAAGAAGATATGAGCATCTAAAGTTGTTTATTAGAGCCCTTCTTTTGCTTTACATAGGCCTAATGTTGCCTTTGAGCCAACAGATGACTTCCTTGTGCTTCCTTTGCATCCAAGTATATTAGAAACATATATAGTGACTCAAAAAACATGATCCTATAGGATATAATTACCACATAAGGCTAGAACTGATATTGACCCCCCATTTGGATATTGGGCTTAAACTTTACCTAACAGGTTTGACTGTAACTATGGAGTTCTAGAACAATTTACTAGGATTTTATCTTCTTTTCTTGATTTTTAATTTTTTTTAGATTTAACCCAAATTATCACACCCCCTATTATGGTTCCTTTATCTCCTGGTTCATCTTATTAACCTCCTTCCTCAAGAATGTAGGGTTTGTGCATGAAGGGAGTGCCCTCTATCTGAGATAAAACAAAGGGAACTTCCCCTATTTTACCAAACCAGAAAAATATTATAGGGGATTCTCCAAGTTTTATAGACACTCTACACAAAATTTTAGTTCTTGGTCAGGTCTTTAGACCCTCCAACTCTCCCCAAAACCAAAATAGACCCTTATTAAGGTAGAGTGTGTAAGGTGTGAGATGTAGACTATTTATTACTTGATTCAGGGTCCTTATTCATATATTTTCATGATTTTTGTGTATTATTATGGATCCATTTTCATTTCCCAAGTGCTTATCATGCTTGTTGACACCTGTTAAACTCTTCAAGTCATACCCTTGAGTTGACTACTTAAGGTGTTGACTGTGTATCTTACATCTCTTCTTCCATAGTGAATCTTGTAGGTGATTATGCTTGTTTAAGGCTTAGATATAGTATCTAAAAACCCTCTTAGAATAATATAGGATTTTTTTAATACTTTTTTGACCCATTTGGAATCATATTTATGTTATACCCACACTTAGACCTCACACTCAACCTATTATTGCCCATAGTCAATTACAATTGACTGTATTAGAATAAGTAGAGACATGTGACAAGAAGTCATCATGAAACATGTTCCACCTCACCTTTGTAAGCTCTAATCCAATTTGACTCATCCTTCATAGACCATTATAGGTGTTTTCATGCTCAATATTCTATCTTAGATTGTATACTCCTACAGTCAACTGTAGGTGTGCATTCTTGAATTATGGGACACCTATAGGTGTGTATGGGAAAAAAAACACCACTTATCATCTCCTATTGATGATATTTTATATCATAAATTTCACTTTAACCATTTGGAACCATTCACATATGTTGTCATGGTTTAGTTTTGCAGTTTTAGATGAAGAGGAATCTTTTGGTTCAAACCTATAGATATTAATGGAGAAACTCAATGCTTAAATGAGCAACTTTGAGGCCCACAACAATCACCTATCATTAATCCTTTTGATTTCATTTTTTGAATATCTCTTTTCTTTCATGAAGGCTATAAAATATAGTCATCTATATCTATCAAACACTTTTTAACCCTGCTATATGACTTTGGCAAAACTGGCCCAGACATTTATTTTCACTTTTTAGGGAAAATGTCCCTAAACTCAGTCATCTTGAGTTTGAGGATGATCCATACCTCCATTTGCTCATTTGAAACTTTAATAATGTCTATTATGATCAATTCCACCTACCAAGATTCCAAGGAAAGGTTTTGTCATGTTCCAACCTCCCATACAAGGACCTTCATAGTTATGTGATGCCACGTGTAGGTGAGTATTTTCACATACAGGCAGTAAAGTAGACTTGGGTACTTGAAATATATCTATGTTTATGAACACTTTATATTCCCTCACCAAGTGTTCAAATACAATTTTTTCACTTTAAGAGATTGACAAAACTATCTAACTCTTATCTCATCATGATGTCATCAAGTAGAGACTCCTATTGGTGTGTATGAGTTGTATGCAGGTAGTGAACATGAAATTGAGCAATATGTGTGGATGAATGGCCTCATAAACAAATTAAACTATTTAAAATCCCTTAAATACATGTTTGTCCTTTTGGATATCTTGAAACAAGCTTCAAAACATTTGTTCCAACATGAAAATCTCTTGCAAACACCTGTTATAGAGCAAGCAATGGTGTCTAGTGGTTGGATTGTGTGGTGCATGAACTTGTAACCAATATGCATCTTATTCACAACTTTAAATAGACTCTCTTAATTTTTTGATGTCTTGAATAATTTGATATATCCTCACTACAACTCCATGAGCCCACTAAACAGGCTTTATACATGTGACTGCAAGTGAAAGTGAGTGAAGAGTTGACTTATGAGAATGACAAGACTGAATGTTTGATCCAAACATGGTATGATGAAACAAAACATGAAATTATATGATATTATGGAATTGAAACATGTGAAACATCATATTCCATTTACATGAAACCTTTCTAAAGAACCAAACATTCTACAAACAAGGAAAACTTTGACTGAGACCTCACATGATGGCACTTTCTTGCAGCATGAGATGACTTGCCTATAGAAACATCATGAAACATGAAACCAATCATGAATAGAATATAAGGAGAGATCCAAAATTATTTGATGTCAACATCACCAGTTGGATTGTATGGACTTGTCTAAATTGGAGCAAAACCTATAGGGTGTAGGAAATAGTGAGCATTAAAACATAGTCAACTTTTTAGAGATGGTTCATAAAGCATAGTTGACCAATTTTGAAAAATTGTTATGAAAATTAATCTCTCTAAGTTCACTTTCACCTTCCAAAGTTTTTTGGTTTTAAACCTCTTCTAATGTCCATACCAAGCACAAACCTGTTGATCACTTTAGTGTGTCTAGAAGGGTGAAGAAGGAGCAGAATGGTTTTGGACATTTTTTAGAACTTACAAAGCATTTCAAGAATTGAGATAAGTATAAGTAATATGAAGATACATTTCATTACCTTCTCCCATGTGTCACCTTCCCTCATGGGCCATACAAGTGCCAAACTTCTCCTTTTTTAGTTGGTTTCTTGATTTTTAGTTAGATAACCTACAAGATTTAGAAAGGAATCACATTCATAATGGGGAATCTAACTTATTTGACATTTGAAATGAAATTAGGACACTTTATAACCTTGAAAACCATGTTACTTGCATTTATGACCCTTAAATGCCTACTAAGTGACTCAAAATGACATATAAACTAATTAGACCATAAGACATTAAATTACATCAAATGGACTATAACATACCCCATGACAAAATATTAGACCCCTAAACCATCTAAAAATCTATATTTTTGCCTATAGGGTTCCAAATTTGACCTTGAAGTCAAATTTGGTCAACACATGCGATGTAGGAATGTGGCATTGAGGGGTCCAAATATGCTAGTTGATTTTCACATGTGTGCACTTCTAGGTCACAATAATATAGATGGTAAAATGAAATTATGAAAATTTTTACTTTGCATTTTGTACTTCATTGTGATTCTAGTTATACCATGTTGGTTTCTAAGGTTTATAATCCTGATTTATGATTATTGTTCTCATAATACATATAGCCAAAGGTTATTTCATTATTAAAGATCCTCAAACTGAATAATTATTGAATTATATATTTTTTATGCATTAAAATGGCTACAGTTGCCCCACCCTATTATTATATTAGTACCAAATAAATTTTAAAATTTTAAAACATTATATTAATCCCAATATTAGTATGATTTGCTAATGGGAACCATAAAAATAAACCATAAGATTCAAAACTAATAGCTCTACAAGCATCCCTTAAACAAATCATAGATAGTTTATCGATTAAACCCCTAGAGGAGACAATAAGAAAACCACAAAAAAATAGAGAGAGCCCAATTCAAACAAAAATAAACCCACCATGAACTAAAAACTATCTTTGAAAGAGAACAAGAGCACCAACATCAAATGGGTATAGTCATTTTGGTGTCCATCTCTAATTCCAAAATTATCACCTCAACCTCCTACTCCCCTATGCCATTTCTAAAAGTATGAGTACCACCAAAAATTCTAACCAACTTCTTTGTTTCTAAGGTCATGAACTATTTCACCTTTTTCTCCCTTAGGTGATGAGTTGAGAGGATTGGTTTTAATAGTCAAGCCAAGTTAATCCATATAACTAGTGCTTATTTCATGGCCACTGCTACATCGAGTAATTAGACAAACCTATTTCAAGCTCCTAGAATCATTCCATGGGAATAATTCCTTGCATCTCATGACTTTAGATTGGAATATATTCCCAAGGAAATATGCCAATAAAATCCAATATTGTATCCAATTCTCCTTTTTCACAATGTTTTTAACCACAAGTAGAGATTGTGCCTTATTGGGGAGCAGATCAAGGATATTAGTTACAAACATTGATTCTATATTTTAATTTACCACTGGTCATATCTTAATCTAAATATAGTCAACCCTCAAGATGCTATTTATGGCCTTAAAACCCTCCCATGTCTAAGTTAAAAATATATTATTGAACCACTCCTCTTATACAACCATCTACCTATGATTACCAAACAAGAAGAAATATGGAAATTATGTAAAGGGACATATAATGGATAAAAGAGACAATAATATGATGATGTCCTTTGGACCTAAAACCATTCACACTTTACCATAGATCAAATTTTAAATACAAAGAGGAGGTATGGTCACATGTAATTCCTACCCATTCCCTCCCTTCCATATGCATGATTAATAAACCAAAAAGGAGGGGTGAGTGAAACATGTGATATGACACCCCATTACCTACCTCATTATAACTAAGACACCACCTCTCCAAATCTTTGAGGAAACCTAAAATCTAAAACCAAAAAATCATTCAAAGCTAATTAATTGAATAATTTCAAATAGAAATGAAATATTGTGTTCTCCCAATCCATTTTCAATATGTTAGAGGTGATCCCCATTTAGGGGATTAGGATTAGGCCTAACTAATAGGTCCTTGGCCCAAGAAGATTTAATCCTAGTCCAAGTATCCTAGATGTTGTCCATCTTAATTTGATCTTATTGATCAATGCCTACATTAGGTAGGAATTCCACTAAACTACTTACTTCTCTAGATAAATTCAATACATTACAAGAATAAAAATCCTCTAAATATTCATAAATTAGGCAAAGAATATTTTCAAAATTTTAAATTGTCAACACTTTATTTTGAATAAAAATAATGATAATTACAAATCTTCATAAATAATTAAATTTTTGATTCCACATTGAATGGCCAAGAGAGAATACTAAAGACCAAGGCATGATATTTTTCCTTTTATTTTTCTCATTGAGTAGTTTGACTTATGTGGCTTGAATTAGATACCCTGCATAGTCTTTGATGACAAAACCAACTCTAGAAGCACCTAAGTTATTGGGTGAATCCCAATAAAATTTTAGCCTAAAAACCTTACTAAGGGGTGGTGCTGAGAAGTGTTTTCATTTATTTCAAGGTTTATATCATTGATATCAAGGTGCATCTGGTGAATATGCATGATGAAAGGTATTTGAGGTATGAGCTTATGTGCTTGATGTGATAAAGAAGCCATATGACAAGAGATAATTTTAAGGCAATCTAATGTCTCTCTATTGAGAGAGAATTTGAAGGCAACCTGATGTCTCTCTATTGAGAGAGAATTTGAAGGAAACATAATGATTATTCTATTTTTTGATGTCAAATTTCAGGTCAAGTAAGCATTAAATCATGTTTGAGTACTAGTTCTTGAGTATAAGGTATTTTGAGAAGCCTAGTCTAGACCTTGTGAGAAGGTGTGCATAGTGAAGTTTGGTGAAGTAAGTAAGCACAAGATTTTGAGAGGTTGTTTGTAATTTTTTGATCATGCAAGAGAAGTTTAAATACTTTTATAAGTGTTTCAAGGTTAGTTATCAAATTTTCAAGTGCTTAAGAAGCTTAGTCATGGCACTAGTCATAGCATGAAGAGACCTTGTGAGAAGGTATGAGTATGATGGATTGGTGAGATAAGTGCACACATGCATGAATGGTTATATGAGGTTTATTTATCATGTATATGGAGCATTAAATCACTCATGATAGTCTCAAGATGAGCCTATAGGGGTACGACCTTTAGACAAAGTCTGCATCTAGACCACTACCAGACCCTGCTTGGCCTAATGAGGCATCATGATCTATTGTCAAGGCATATGAAGGATGTAGGGCACTGTTTAAGTATGGTATAGGTTGTTTTAGTATGTAATTTATGTGGAAAGCACATGAAAAGAAACATGAAGGTTAGTTTCAAGGCCTAATGTGATTTTCAAGTCAAGGTCTATAGAGCAAAGAGAGAGTGTGGCATGATGAGGGTTCATGATCAGTTTTCAAGACAAGTTTACATATTTGAGCATGAAAAAATTTATTATATGTTTTTTCAATAATGTTCACAAATTTTGAGATCATGGTTTGCAATAAAAGGCATGAAAGTGGTTTTAAGGTCTCTTGAGTACACAAAATGAAGGCATGTAAACTTGAGAATGAATTTTAGGTGGTCATTGGAATATGTAACATTTACATGGAAACCTAATATATTAAGTATAAATTGGGAAGGGTCATAGATAATAACTACAAGCATTGGTTTTGTATTTAAGTGGAAATCCTTTATGAACAATTGTTAACACCAAAACCAGTGTTAAAACTCTTTAAAACCCTAACAATGACCTGATGTGAAATATATTACTAGAAATAGATTATAATTGTCTCAAATTAATATAAAAAATATTGTATAATATACTCAACTCTCATATTTACCTCTAGTTTTGATTGAGTTTTTAGGTGTGTGACTAGACCCTACAGGAAAGTGCACATTTCTTAGAGATTTGTTGTAACAGTCATAGTTGACCAATTCAAAGTATGAAAATGGATGGAAGATGAAGTTTGATACTCATGTTTCAGTTTATGAAGGTTTATATACAATTTATATTTCTCAAGTTTACTAAACTATTCATCCAAGTTAACCAGTCACTAACAGGGCTAATGGTGAAAACGGTGAGAAACCTAGCCAATAATGAGAAGATGATTAGGAATGTGTTATCATGGAATAGTGATGAAACCAAATGCATATAATTATTTTTATGATTTTTAATATATGATCATTTTTGGTATAAATTTTGGAGGTCAGTGGTTATAGTGAAAAAGTTGCTCACAAGTTGACCTGTGTGGCTCAGTGAAGTCTATGTACAGTAAGGTCATGGGATTGGTCTACAAGATCAATAGTTTCCATTTGATTGTACTATATTTATATATAATATTTATATAATTATATCATAAGATCATATTCATACATCATAAGTATATGTAAGTGATCGTACATGTGTTGAAATTCATTGTCACCATGAATGTGCTTTAAGGTAAACTAGTAGTTCTGGGTAAGCAAGTTGCAGTGATGAGTTTGAAGATCTATGACCTAAGTTAATGTATCTAATGCATATGGTGTTGTTTTTTTTTAATTTAAATCAGTTATATTGATTTTATAAATCTTTTAATTCAATGAAAGTGATTGAAATGTTGAAGCCAAAATGGCTTGTCTGGTTCTGGTTTGACTGTGTGTACTAAGGTAAAATTATTGGTCTGCAAGACCAATATTTGAAATTATACCTTATTAATTTTGTATTTTATAGTGGTATATAGATGATAAATAATACTTTTAAATTATTTTTATTCATGGGAAGTGTTCTTTCAGGTGTTTAAGATAAAGTTTTTCATGATTGGGTTTTGGAGTGTTCTGACAGTTCTGAGTGGGCTATTTACAGAGGAGAGTTTGAGTCCTTTTTCCCTAAGTTGTGAATTTTAAATAATATGGTGATGACCCTGAGGTCATACATTTTATGTATATATGATTTATTGTATGATTTTTTATCTAATTTGTGTTTAGTCCTCAGTAGCTCAAGACAAACTTTTTGTAGGTTCACAGGCCTAATTATGAATAGTACTGATGGTGTGCTTCAAGTGGTGCTTGGAAATAAAAATTTTCATGGAAATAATATGAGATTATTATGGGTCTATTTAAGGGGAATATGAATTTTTCTTTCCATTTGTAGAGTTTTAAATTTTTCGTAGGAGATCAAAGGGTAACGTGTGTTAATGAAGGCCTAATTGAATTAGGTCTCCTTAAGGCCTAAAAGAGGTTTTGGTATTTCAAGTTGTGGATGACCTATTTTAATGATTGGTTCTGTAAGGTACCTAGAACAACAAACATGCTCTGGTACCAATTGTAGGGGAATCCAAGAACAAACACACTTGTTCTGATCCCACTTGTTAGGATCTTGCTCCTCAGATAGAGCACAATATGATTACCAAATATAAGCAATTATAAATGCAGAAATAACCAGAAATACAAGTAACTAGAATTCACCAATAGCACATAATATGAGAGACAATACACTATCTTGTATTAACACTTTATAGAAAAGAATACAATAAAGAGCCACCACACTCTTCCACCTTACAGAGGCTTCCCACACCTCAAGTGTACAGTAATTCTTCTTCAAAACACTCTCCTACCAAAAACGGTCCCAACAACCAACTCACACACAGAATTGGTGTTCACCTCTCCAACCAGTCAATAATAACCCTGTTAGTACACCAAGCACTCTATAGTACTTCAAGTTGATCTCCCATGAACTTGCAACCTACAATTCAACAGACCATACTCACACATGTAGATCTCCTATGAGCTTGCAACAACCTGCAACTCAATGATCTTACAATGGAAGGAACTTCCTTGCCTTCCTTATCAGCTCATTAGTGGAACTAGGAGAAACACACACTTAGTTCTCTTCACTAGCACACTTTACAATACATGCCAATGGGTCTATAAATAGATTCCAGACTTAAACAATAACTTAGACTCTTAATTTAGACAATTATCCATGCATCTCAAGACTCTAACTGGCCTTTACATGCAAACACTTCGTTTACCCAACTAACTATTCATGCAATGAATAGTTCTGGAACACACAGGCGACTGACATCGGTCCCTGCTTGCCTGGTGCTGTCGACATCAGTCGACTTCCTACCATCGCCAGTTGCCTTCTACACTAGTCACGATCGACATCGGTCATGCTACCGACGCTGGTTCTTCTGGTTCTTCAGCAACCTTCAATTTCCATCTACAAAGTTGAAGCTTTTAGCTCCACAACCTAACAATCTCCCACTTGGAGATAAATAGCTACAACCTGTACCTGTACTTGTACTCTATCTAGTTTGTTCCCTTGGCTTTGTATCCCTCCTCAAGATCACTCTTGAAGACCAACCACCACACAACCTGTAGTGCAAAACCTATCATCCAAATCACCTACCACATCCACATCTACAAACCATGTAGAAAATAAATTGACCCTGCATAGCATGTGCACCTGCTGCTAGTCCCTCTAAGAATCCACTGAACTACCCTTCAGTACTTCTCTCCTAGATTGGCTCCTAACTTGTGACAACTCCCACTGCTTGGGAAAACTTAGGTTTAGTACATACCATGCACTCAACCTCATTATGTGAATCAAGACACTGTTATGTGAACTGTCCAACCATCAGCGTGCTAACCGGTCTCACACAATCATCCTGAAACAAAGTCAACATATGACCTTCCATGTCTCTAGAACACACTCATGCCAAAGAATCTTGTTGCTCCTAGATTCTCCATGACATCTCTCTGAACTAGCTTTACCTTTAGTTCAGCAATACCTGTATATGTAACCCTGCAACAAGCACATCATATAGTAATAGGATAATGTAGCTAATATTATCCAACCTAGTAAAGAGAAACACAATGATCAAACCTCCATTTCCCTGCAGCTTATACAAGACCATAAACCCTGATCTTCCAACTCACATATCTATTTTTGCTCTTCTTCATCCTGAACATCCATTCGTCTCTCAGTGCGTACTTCCAGCTGGCAACTCTACCCAAAACTCTTGTTTGGTTCTCCTCCAAGGAATCACATCCTCCATCCATGCCTAACTCCCACTGTTTCCTAGGTCTACCTGTTCTGCTTCTTCAATAACTTCCTGGTTCTATACCATAAGTGAGCAACAAGTAGTGTAAAGAAGGGAAATGATGAATTTAAGAACTTACTTACACCTTTAGTCCTCAATATGGGTGCTTGAGACTCCTTGACAGCTAGTTGTCCACCCAAAATTCATCTCAGTGACCGATGCTGGTCACATCTCAATCTGCACCCGACCGATGTCGGTTCCCTGCGACTGCCTCCTTACCAACATCGATTCCCCCTGGCTGACATCGGTAGTTATCTGCCCTGAGTCACTGACGTCAGGCTGCACATAGCTGACATCGATCCCTGTCTGGACACTGACGCCGGTTTTCCTACCGACGTCGGTCTCTGTATTTTTCTAGTGAGAATTGACTTTTTCCCGCGAGCTCTTTTTAGATCAAACCCTTGTCCAAAACACCCTTGCTCTGCTCAGAATTCTTCTGCCCCTTGTGCTAAACTTTGTCTGTCACCTTCTCCTTGAAAACCAAGGCTTTCCTGTTCTTGTCACTAACATCGAATCTCTCAAGAAACGTCACCTTCTTCTTCTACATACAAAAATCATGATCCATGCCTTCTGAATCTGAAAGCATACCCTTTGACTCAAGAACATGCATCTCTTTCTTATTCATGTGACCAAGCCTATTAAGCCACATCTTCGAATCTACAGCTGAAGTAGATAACCTAAAAAGAGAATCAGTAATACAAGTAGATAGATAAAGTGTACCTACTTTATTACCTCTAACTACAACAAGTGCACTCTTGGTAGCCTTCCAAGAGTCCGCTGTGAGAGTTACTATGCAACCCTCATCACCCAAACTTCTTACATAAATCAAATTCTGCTCAAGAACTGGGACATGCATGACCTCCTTTAACACCCATGTATTACCTGTCTGCAATTTCAGCTTCACTTTCCCTTTGCCAACCATCTGACAAGGCTTACCATCCCCTACAAAAATTTCTCCAAAGTCTCCTTGGACATACTCATGAAAAAATTCCCTATGTGGGGATGCATGAAAAGAGGCACCAGAATTTAAAACCCAAGATTCTACTTTATCTAAAGAACATACTAGAGCATCTTGTGCAACGTAATCCGCAACATCTGCTTCTTCTTCATGTCCTTCATGTTGATCTTCACCTGATCTGCAATCTCTCTTTAAGTGCCTTTGCTTTCCACATTTCTAGCAGGTTATTCTGCCATACCTGGACTTGGATCTCCTGCCTATCTTGGACCTTGATCTCCCACGCTCTATCTTCTCTCTTTGCCTTCCTCTGCCTTTAACACTCAGAGCATTCCCTAATGATTCACCTGTGCTTTTCCTGCGTATCTCTTCATTCAAGATCACACTCACAACATCATCCACTTTTAAGACTTTTGAAGCAGACACAGTATTAGAAACTGCCATTACCAAACCTTCCCAACTTTCAGGTAATGAACACAAGATTAAGAGAGCTCTAATTTCATCATCAAAAACAATATTGACTGAACTTAATTGGTTTACCAAACCATGGAAATCACTAAGATGACTATGAACAGATCCACCTTCCAACATTTACAAATTAAATAAACGCTTCATAAGAAATACCTTATTAGAAGCTGAGGGTTTTTCATATAAATTTGCCAAAGATTCCATCAACTCCACCGTTGTCTTACACTGTGATAAGCTGGAAATCACAGATGATGCAAGACTCAATCTTATAGATCCCAAAGCCTTCCGATCAAGAACCTCCCATTCTTCATCCTTCATATCCCGGGGTTTGCAATCAACCCCACCCAACGGTAAGTACAAATCTTTATGATACAGATAATCCTCAATCTGCATCCTCCATAATTGGTAGTTCTTGCCATTAAACTTTTTCATTCGTAGTTTATTGTCTTCTACCGTTGCTCAACTCCCACTCAAACAGAAACCCTGTGAGTAACCTGTAATCAAAACACACTAACCAGATCTAATCCAATATGTTAGTATCCCAAACAAAAGCTCGGATACCACTTGTAAGGTACCTAGAACAACAAACATGCTCTGGTACCAATTATAGGGGAATCCAAGAACAAACACACTTGTTCTGATCCCACTTGTTAGGATCTTGCTCCTCAGATAGAGCACAATATGATTACCAAATATAAGCAATTATAAATGCAAAAATAACTAGAAATACAAGTAACTAGAATTCACCAATAGCACAGAATATGAGAGACAATACACTATCTTGTATTAACACTTTACAGAAAAGAATACAATAAAGAGCCGCCACACTCTTCCACCTTACAGAGGCTTCCAACACCTCAAGTGTACAGTAATTCTTCTTCAAAACACTCTCCTACCAGAAACGGTCCCAACAACCAACTCACACACAGAATTGGTGTTCACCTCTCCAACCAGTCAGTAATAACCTTGCTAGTACACCAAGCACTCTATAGTACTTCAAGTTGATCTCCCATGAACCTA
This sequence comes from Torreya grandis, assembly GCA_037957365.1. Lineage (NCBI taxonomy): Eukaryota > Viridiplantae > Streptophyta > Pinopsida > Cupressales > Taxaceae > Torreya > Torreya grandis. Next base: position 1,583,110 of record JARHVA010000881.1, read on the forward strand.
AAACCTACAATTCAACAGACCATACTCACACATGTAGATCTCCTATGAGCTTGCAACAACCTGCAACCCAATGATCTTATAATGTAAGGAACTTCCTTGCCTTCCTTATTAGCTCATTAGTGAAACTAGGAGAAACACACACTTAGTTCTCTTCACTAGCACACTTTACAATACATGCCAAGGGGTCTATAAATAGATCCCAGACTTAAACAATAACTTAGACTCTTAATTTAGACAATTATCCACGCAACTCAAGACTCTAACTAGCCTTTACATGCAAATACTTCGTTCACTCAACTAACTGTTCGTGCAACGAATAGTTTTGGAACACACAAGCGACCGACATCGGTCCCTGCTTGCCTAGTGTTGCTGACGTCGACCAACTTCTTGCCGTTGCCGGTTGCCTTCTGCACTGGTCACGACCGATGTCGGTCATGCTATTGATGCTGGTTCTTCTGGTTCTTCAGCAACCTTCAGTTTTCATCTGCAAAGTTGAAGCTTTTAGCTCCACAACCTAACAGGTTCATGTATTAAACGTGTTATAAGACCTATTGAAATGGTAATCCAAGTGTGTAAGTGTGTATGGCCCACCAAGAGTGATATGAGCAAGAGGCTTGTATAAATATAAGGTTGTTTTAGGCCTAATTAGTATGTATGAGAGTATGCAAATGAAATAGGAAATTATGAGAAGGAGTTATTTTAGACCATCAAAGAATTGTGTCTACATATGAAGATAAATTTCATATGATCAATCAGTCTTGAAGAGACCTAATTAAGCAAATAGGCTTAGAAGATAGTTTGAAAGGGTTAGAAAAGAGAGAAGAGCTTAAGAAAGTGATCATCATCTATTGTATGAGAAACAATGTCTAATTAAGGTGATCAAATCAATCAGGTGGATGAGTTTGTGCTAATTTATCTAGGAAGTTGGTACCTCCTTACAAGTTGGTACTTGTTAAACCCTAGCTGGGTTGGTGCTTAGCTAGTTGGGGTTGGTGCTCCATGTGAAGATGGTTCTCCACTAAATTTGGTGTTTGTCTTATAATATTTTATTCCATTTGAATATATCAATGGGTTTTCTTCCCCTTAAGGTTTTCCCATATATGTGATGTTTTCTTGTGTTTCATGCTTATGTGGATGTGTGCTTGTGCTTGCTAGATCTGTGTGCTTGTGTGAATGGTTCATAATTACTTAAGTGAAATAGATAAGTAAGGTTTTGAAAACTGATTCACCCCCCCCTCTCAGTCCTTTTTATTCCAATAGGAGGAAGTAAATCAATATGATTTTACTTAATCCTTTCACCCTTTTCCCAACCCATAAAAAACCTTGGCCCATTAATAAGGGGAAGTGAAAGAAGCTTCCAATTATTCAAAATGATGATATCATGTGAGGACACTACCATTTGAGAAATATTTCCCTATGAAATTAGGATATGAGTTAACCACCCCAATTTTATTGATTATGAATTTCACACATTTGAACACGTGAGAGTTCCTCTCTTTCCAGACCTACCAAATTATAACCTTTGGACAAATAAGCAAATTTTTGAGAGCACATCTTCCTAATTTTGAGAAGGACACATCATAAAAGTTTGAAGAAGAGACATTAGGTTTACCCAAGCCCAACCTAATATCTATGTCTACTAATTCTTAGATTCTCTTGAAAATGGGCTTCTTAGGAGTATACGATCAACATTTTATTTGACATATTTACATAAAATATAGCAAGATGGACCAAAAAATCCAAAATTTATATAATTTATCATGTGTAAAAATCAGTCCTTGGATAGCTAGTTAGGAAAAGGCTTTGTCCTTTATAAGACCCAAATATTTTAAAAAGAGGAATATGGCCAAGGGCAAAATGGTTGGGCCAAGAAAGATAATATGTAATGTAAGTTGGCCTCATAATTTCCTCATTTTTCAAAGACCATCACAACTAATTTCTTCTTGATGTTAGGTTGATACTTCAAATACTAATGAGGGTTGAGAATTTTTCTATATGTACTTTGTGAATATTTAATAATTCAAATATTTCTAGAAGCAAAATATGAAGTGTTGGTTTATCTAAACATTAAAATAATCCTTTACCTTAAAACCTCATAGAATTGAAAATATGGATTTTGATTCCATGAGATATTCATATCTAGCCAAGGGAGTATTCCCATTCCATGAATCCTCACATAGACTGCCATATTATTCCAACTTGATTTCATAGGATAAGTGATTCAAGATGATATGTCTACACAACTACATGAAATTCCATAAGTTAGATCCTAAGGGTAGGTTAGCCTTAGTTAGGATTCTATCTATCTCCAATAAATACAAATACTTATATTTAATAAAGTGGGAAAATTTTGAATGAGGTTGTGAAGACATCCCCCAAAATAAATTACCCCTAGAGCTTTTTTTTTATGGGTGTAGTCCCATATTCAAGCCCCACCTCAAATTTTTGTAGTGTAAACTTTTTCTCGACTTGGGAGAGGTATCTTCTTATTCTCTTTCATCCCTTTCCAAAGAAAATCACTCGTGATTTTTTTCATTTTTTAATTACACTATTAGAGCTTTGAGACATCATAAATTTGGGGAGAGCACTTTGAATATATTTAATAATAGCGATGTGGCCTATAATATTTATCCATTTACATTTTTAGGAACATAACTAAGCTTGAAAAGAGTCTATCTTTTTTTTCCAATGAGATTCCCTACATATTCCCTCGAATTGAGGTATACCAAGATAATTCCTTGGGAGAGTACATATTTTTAAGCCAATAGATTCAATAATTATTATTTAATCCACATGGGGGGTGTTAAATAAAAATACCTATAATTTGGAGTCATTTATTAGTTGTCTATAATCCATGGATTAGGTGTATAAAGTTATTTGAAATGCTCTAGATTCTTTTTTTCTATTTTTTTCCAAAAACTAGTGTCATTAGAAAACTATTAATGGTTAAAGGGGGTAATATTCCCATTTCTTTAATCCCTTGAATCCCACATAAATTTGAAACAACCTAAATTGACCTCCCTAAATATTTTTACATTAGAATGAAAAGATATGGAGACAACAGGGCCTTTTATCTCAGACCTCCCAAGGCCTTAAAAGAACCCATAGGATCCTTGTTTATCAAAATGGAACATCTTGGACTTGGGATAAAATTTAAAATATTCATGTAACATTTTTTGTGAATCCAAATATATTTAAGACTATCATTAATAATCTCCAATTGACCCTGCCATTGGCTTTAATTATATCTAGTTTTATGAACATTCATTTCTACCTTGACAAAGTCAAAGAGTGGATGATCTCTTGTGTTGTTAGAATTCTCTATAACATCATATTTTCTAGGATAAATTCCATTTTTATGGTGAAATAAACTCGGGAATTTTTTTTGACCTTTAGTGAAATCAAATTTTAAATGATTTTAAAGATTGTATTGCATAAATAAATCAACCTAAAATTAGTGAATGAGGATCACTAATTTAATTAAGGAACCAATGAAATTAAGGTGTAATTGAAGTCCTTGGGAAGTATTTTTTACCTATCCAGACTCTTTAACTTCCAAGAAGATATATTTACCCACCACCTCCCCAAAATCCCAAAAGAAGGTAGTCCAAAAGCCATATGTGCTAGGAATGTTGTCCATTTTCATTAGGAATACAACCCCACAAATTTCCTCCATATAAAAATGGGACATCATGTATGCATTATGATTCTTTAAATTTAATTTGGGAACAACCTCTAAAATTATTTTTTTTCACCCATGTTCTAAGGGGTTCCATATGTTAGAAGGTCTTGGAAAAAGGACATTGCTTCCATCCAGATGTATGAAGGTTGATTTAAATTTGAGATATCCCTTGATTTGATTAAGGATATTTTGTTTTTATTTCTATTGAATTTAACCATATTTTGAAAAAACCTTATATTCTTGTCCCCAACCCTTCAACAATGATTTTCTTGACTTTTTCTTACATAAACTTTCTTCCCTAGTTAAAATATTTTCTTGGACAACAATAAGTTATTTATCCTTAAGGTTTGAAGCATTATGCATACGCTGTCTAAAAACTTTATTATTGATTTCCTTTAATTCTATTTCCACCTAACCCTTTTCTTGACAAATATTTTTGAAAACCTATTTGTTCCAAAACTCTAGAAATACCTTTACATGGGCAAGATTTTTAGCTAGTGAACACATTTTTTAACTTTTTTGGGGGTTCATTGTTCCAACATTTCTTCATTTCCTTCAAAAATGAAGGATCCATTAACTAAATCAATTCAAATTTGAATGGGAAAAATAAATATTCCAAGTTAGGAATAATTTAGAAGGAGATTTAGAATTGGTTAAATCCTAAAATTGGAATAACCTTACATTCTAAAGACCAATCCAAGTTTCACCAAGAGGACTGAGGATAAAATGATCCAGTCATTTAGCTATGTTATAGGAAGTTAGTCTTCTATTTGACCATGAACACTGACCCTCCTTGGGTTATAAGTCAAAAAAACCATTATTTGAGATAAATAGAAAATCACATTATGATGGAGAAACTTTTAGAAAACCCCTTATTTTTATCTTTGGAGAATAATATTGCATTGAAATCTCCCCCTTGAACTTTTACATCATCTTAAAATTAGTATGCCATATAGATAACTCATACCACAACGTTTTTCGAAATGAAGTTATTTGGTGCACATATATTATAGAAGTAGAAGGAAATAATTTTAGAAACATATTTCAATTTACAGTGTTTCCAATTGGTTCCATACCTTATAATTTATAATACAATTCTATTAGGAATCCAAATATTTAGTCCTAGGCCATCAAAATCTCCTTCAGATCCCAAAATAATTACATGCCACTTACTCTTATTAATAAGATATTTTGCTTCATCTTTACCTAATTTGGTTTCTTGGAGAATATAATTATCAAGGTGAGTGATCGCCAATTGATACTTGATAAAGTGTCATTTGTTAGGAGTATTTAATCCCCTAACAATCCATGAAACCAACATCATTATACCTATGAGAGGAATTTCAACCCCCTCCCCTCCACCCTTGTAATTATTAGGACTAAAAATATATATAATGGTATCATGAGTGCCTTTAATAACTAATTTTGTCACTTATCCTTACCCAATTTCTCGCCTCTTTTCCATTTGGAACCATAGTTGGGTGTTTTGATCAATATTTTACTTGTGAAATGATCAAGACTTTGGTTGATCATAGTCCACTAATTTTTTGGGGGGGAGTAGGTTGGGGGGAGGGGGGAGCAAACAAGGGGAGTTCCCTTCCAAATCATCTAATATGGATTTCAGAGACATTTTCTCAAATTGAGTCTCTTGAAAAACTAGACCATGACCTTAAAAGATAGGTTATTATGGATTAACATCTAGTGTATGGGACACACTTCCTCCATTTATATCTAAAAAGTCTGCACATGGACTATCAAACTTTCTTATCCAAATATTCTTTCAATTGAAGACCCTATTCTAAGTTAGGCAAGAGCTTGATTATGCCCAAATTGATGGAACTCATAGCATCTAAAAGGCAAGTTATCCACTTCAATTTTATAAGTCCAAATACTCATAGGAGAATTAATATTAATATTTTAGGGAATGGTATTAACCAAATTTAAAGAGACACAAATTTGAGCGTAAGAGGCTAGATACCCTTCCCTAATTCTTTTATATATCTCCAACACCTATTCCAAGCATCTATACATTTATTTGAGTGATTATTCCATATATAATTCAAGAAGTATAGCATGGATTTTGATCCAAACCAGAGTTGAGTCCAAAGAATATTTGAATGGGTAAAAATGTGGGTTCTTATTTTTGGAGGAACAACCCATAATTCCTCATTAACCAAGGGTCCTTCTCCCAAATCTCCCTTCAAAATTATATTTAAGGAAAAATAATAATAAATAATCCTTTCATAAAGAACTTTAGCTCAATACTCATCCTTCAATTATATCCCACCCAATTGAAAATGCAAGTAATAGCTGACCATTTCCCTACAAACTTCCCAATAAGTCTTGAGCATTTAGAGATGTTATTTTATTTAACAAATATAATCTTGAGACTTCAAATTTAATAGCTATAATCAAAACTAATTCATTGTAAAAACTTTGTTTATGCTCAAAACCCAAGGTTTTTCTACTCTCTATTTTGTTTTCCCTTGTATTCAGCCACCAAGCATCCACCAATGGCTATTGCTCTCTATTAATTTTCCATATTGCTTCAACCTTAAGTTTCTCTTTCCTTTGATGTTATAATTCCAGTGAATATTCCACCAATATCTTTTATAAATACACTTGAATCCCCTCGCTCCTTCCTTCTTATTTTTCTTCTAACTTATCTGGAACATCTTTTAAACTTCCCTCATTATTTAACATTACCTTAAAGGATCCTAAATTCAAAGACATTGGAAACTGATTTGAGGGCTCTTCCTTTGATCTTAGCTTAAATATTACATTTTTATCTTCATCAATCAAATCATAGACTTCTATAATTAAAATCAAATGTGCAAATGAAATTACCACCAAAACCTTTTCATTTAATTGGATATCCAATTTTTCTTTTATTTTCTAGACCATATTCTCAAAGATTAATTTCCCTGGCAAATATTCCTTCCCCCGTACTTTTTCATATTTATTTTATATAGCACCACTAACATTCTTTCATGACTGCAACCTTTATCCACCAATATTTTGTTTGATAAAACATAAGCTTTTGCAGGTTTTTACTTATGATTGATTAATAGTTTAAAATCATAAAAATTCTTTAGGACATTACATTTGAGTATGCCTAAATTTAAGTGGCCAAACCACTTAGCAGACTTGGAAATTAAACCTTGAGTTAGTAAGGTAAGACCCTACCTTGCCATTTTTTTAATTTTTCTTAAGTTGAAAGTTATGAAATAAAATGAAAGCGAAATGGGATTAGACCCAACAAGTTATGAAAATGAGTTTTAACGTTTTGAAATCCATGGGAAATGATTTTGTTTTAAGGATTATGAGAAAATCTTCAATAAACTACAATTAGAAGGAAAAATTTTACATATGTTTGAAATTGGTTAGGGTTCAATTATTTGTTTAAATTATGTTTTTAATCATTACATGGTATGGTAGGCCACATTGGTAAAACCCTAGTATATTTTTCGGTTTTTCATTACGTGCAAGTGAGCAATGATGGAAATGAAACTTGGTCTCCATGATTGGAGGCATGTGTTGAGTTTGAATATTTAAAGTGTAACTAATATCTTATTATTTTCTAAATTCAAATTGTTGAAAACAAAACTATGGGTTGTAGTTTTCATATAAATATTTAATAATTGATTTATACATATTTGAGTATAGGTTTTGAATGCAAATATTCTTGATATTTAATAAATAAAAGTTGGTTTTTTAAAAATATGTATTGAGCATTTCATTTTTAAAATAAATTTAAGACATTTTAAGATTTATAAGATTTTTATGGAAATATAAAGAATAGGTTTTTACTATCGTTGAGGTTTTTGTTGTGGTGTGGATATGGTGGTTGTACTGTGGAAATAAGAGGAGAGAATAGTGAAAAATGGATTGAAGGTTTAACTTAGTTTTCATTATCAACACCATAACTTAATATGCAAGAGTTTATTTTTACATTGATTCTTCTTTTTATTTTAAATAAGAAACATTAAAAGAATTATAAATTTAATATTAATTTAGTTTGAAATTTTAAATAGAAAATCGATAGTGTTAAAACTGCACTTAGATTGATATCTTATTATTTTTAATTTTTATCATTTAATTGAAAATATTTGCCCAACTAAATTTTTTCCTTCAAGCAAAAATGATAATTTGACTTAGGATCACTCTTTCGAGGAAATTATATTAATATGGTCCATTGTTTTAGTTTGAAATATTTTAAATATGGATTTACACTTTAGTGGTAGACATTTATAAAATCTAGATTGAATATCTAAAAGAAAAAAAAAAGCTAAAACCACATTATAATGTTTAGTTTAGTTTATACATTTTACTGGTATGGATATTTGGTTATGAAACCTTGGAAAAATATATAAATACTACATACATGTTACATTATTATTAATGAAATTATTTAGATAGATGGAGCTAATTCATAATAATAAATGTAAAAATAAATATCAAGAGTAGAGAACCAATGATAGATCATAATAATATTATGAAAATAGAGCAAGTCCACACCAAATGTTAATAATAAAGTAGAATAATGGAAATACAAGACTAAGCCATTTCGAGAGGGCAACCTCCACAACCACATAATTATAATAGAATTCGTAATATTATTCTCAATTACTAACTAATACCTCCTATGTATACCTTACTTAAGTTATGATTGCTCCATAGGCCCATCCTACGAATAATATGAAAACATATATAATTATGATATGTAGGAGAAATTGTTATCATATCTACAAGTAAGCAACACATATCCCTATACATGGTATAGCTTAAAGGTATAACATGCCCCTAAAATTTAAAACAACATTATCTTTGTTTTAAACTAAAAATGGATGCTTATGTAGGAATGTTTCATCCTACCATGTTGCATCCTCGATGGTTAGATTTTTTCACATGATCAAATACTCATTAATATCTCTTGTTAGCAGCCTCTTAGTGCATATTTAAATTATCTCATCGATAACTCGTTCTAGGTGGATACCCTCTATCCAATTACCTTATTTGAGTAAGAGACTTGAAATACAAGATGTATATGTGCAAACTAAAGTAAATCTAGCTTGTATATGAAACTATCAATTTTCATAGGATTTGATAAAGGCCATAAAAATTAGTTGAAATTTTATTTTCCTTTTCTTGTTTCTTCAAAGAAATTTTATTGTATGTTTGCAATAAAATAAAGATCTAATTTTATACTTCAAAATTATTTTCACTATGGTGATGATCCACTTGTTAATTAATTTGGTTATGTTTCACTTCAAAGTTCTCTTTTAAACTAGTTAGTACCCCATATTTGTGTTGAATGAATAGTTTGATCCTTTGGTTTTACCCTCAAGGATGAGGTGATGGATGGTGGCTAATAACCATACAATATAAAAAATGGAGACATTTTTAATGAGGTATGGAAGGGAGTGTTATACAACCATTTTACTAATAGCATCCAATGAACACATCCCTCCAATTTATTCGATACAAAAAAATAAAGATAACCCTTTATGCATTTTTTTCATCTATGTTTTCTCATTAGATTGATGATGATGAATGAGCTATGAGCCAACTAATTACCCAAACACGAGAATAAATCTTCCAAAAAATTACTAGTAAAAATAAGACCATGATCACCTATTATAATCTTGGGGGTCCCATGTAGTTTTTGAACTGTATCCAAAAATGTAGATGATACTATACTTACTTCAAAAGGATGTTACTTTTTATAAAATTGGGGATATTTTATGCACCTATCCATGCTCACCATGATGCTTTTTTTTTTTTGCCTTCCAACCTATGTAACCCTATTATGAAATTTAAATAAATCTCCTCCTATATTAAGCTAGGAACAAATAAGGGTTGTAAAATACCTGGGGTCTTAATTGTCTCACCCTTATTTTTCTTGACACACAATGCATTCAAAAATTAAAAAATATTCCCTTGAGTCTTCATAAAATAAATCTTACTTGATTCTATGATAACTTTTCAAGAATTCTGAATTCCACCTATTAGATATGAATGGAGATCCATAAGAGCTTTATGATTTAAGGGTAGAGTTCTTTCCCATGTAAAACTTATCTTTATACCATAAGACATTGCATTTCCACATCTGAGACACTAGAATATTATTAGACCTTTTGAAACAAAAGTTATTTATTAGTGTCATTCTCCCATTTGGATCTTGCCACATCTATATAATAGGCCTTCCATATGGACATTATGCATAACATTGCCTCAGTGGACACATCCATCATGGATAGTTCATCTACCACTAAATTATCAATTTATTTTTAATTATGATTTTAATGTCATATCCCAAAATTTTGGTCACCTATTTTTTTGGTTCTTTAAATGAAAACCTTTATTCTAATAATAATTTTAGATTATCATGATTTTTATTCACATCAAAGTGTCAACCCATCAAATATTGTCTCTGTTATTTGACAACATAAACAATATCCATCATCTCCTTTTCATTTATAGGATTTAAAAAAGTTTTTGGAGACACTAGAATCTTGCTAGATCTTTTGAAACAAAAGCTATTCATTGTGTCATTCTCCCATTCATATCTTCCCTCATCCATCTAATAATCCTTCCATATGGACAATTGTGCATAACATTACCTTGGTGGACTCTACCTTCATAGATAGTGAATCTACCACTACATTATCCTTTATTTCTAAATTATGATAGCAATGCCATATCTTAACATTTTAGTCAACCATTTTTTTCCTTTAATTATAACAAGTATTTTAGACTACCATGATTTATCTTCACCTTAAAGTCTCTACCCATTAAATATGGTCTACATTATTTGATGGTATTAAGAATAGTCATCATCTCCTTCTCATATATATGATTTAAATTTTTTTTACCTTTGAGTCAAGACTCTAAAATGTAATGGAACATCCTTCCTACATGAATATTTCCCCCATTATAGACCCTGGTGCACCACATTCAACAATGAAGGTACTTGAATAATATGGGGTAGTTATAACTAGAGTGGTGCAAATGGTCTCCTTCAGCTTCTCAAATTCCTTGGTGGTTACTTCATTCTATTTTAAGGATTCCTTCTTCAAAAAAGTTGTGAATGTTGTAGTTATGATCCCATAATTTTTCACAAAATGACAATATAAATTTGTCATCTTTTTAAGCCATAGAGGTACTTGAGGGTTTTCATAAATTTTCATTTTATCATGGTGTTGATCTTGTGAGGGTCCACTTTGACACCTTCATGTGAGACAATGTAACCTAATTAATCAACTTATTTTACTCCAAAGGCACTATTGGAAGGCTTTGTATAAATATGACATTATTCTAGGGTCATTAGTACCTTATTCACATGTTGTAAGTGTGCTTCCCATGTCTTGTTGTATATTAATATGTTATCAAAAAATGATGAGACAATTTTCCATAGGAAATGTTGAAAGATAATGTTCATCAAACAATGAAATGTAGATGATGCATTTGTGAGACTAAAAATAATTACCAAAAACTCATGATGGCCCTCATGAGTTCTGAAATCTATCTAACGTATATCCTCATCCCTAATCTAAATTGGTTGGTAACCTAAATTAAGATTAAAAATAAATAAATTACACAATACCATGTAACTTGAACTTATAAAATCATCAATTACCAGAATAAGAAACTTATCTTTCATGGTGTACTTGTTAAGTTATCTATAATCGAGGCACATCCTCTAGGTATCATCTTTCTTATACACCATTACCACTTGAGATGGTTATGCACTTTTGATATTTTTTATAATACTAGCCTCTAACATATATTGTACTATTATTTAAATATCACTATTTTGGACATATCCAAGTACTTATAAGATCTAATGTTTGGTGTTTGAGTCCTAATTGAGAAGATTGGACAATAGTGAGAAAGAAGAAAAGAGGGTGAATCATCTATGAATCTTCCTCCATGACTCTTCGCTCCCACAATGGAGAGGGTGAGGGAGGGACTTGAGGCTTTTGATACCTATTTTGGCATGCCATTCGCCGAGGTAGTGGTTCATTAGCCCTGTTTGGGGATGCGTTTAGTTTGTTTGGTTCACGAGTTTTATTACCTGGGGGTTCAAGTTTCCCACTCGAGTTTGTTTGGTTGTTGGGTAGGATGAGGGTCGCTTTTGATAGGTTATGTTTTATTGTGGTTTGGTGGACTTGTTCCACTCCCTAGCATGTCGTGTTCAATATGATATGCTCTTGGTTTCTTGTAATCATGTTCTTATTTTTGTAATGCTTGTCTCTTTTTCAATTTTTTACACTAATACTTATCTTGGGTTTTTACTCTATAATTAATGATTTACCTTTATCTGTATACTTTTGTAATCATTCTTTTATATAAGTGAGAAACCCCTTTTAAACCTCAAATCACCGATATATATATATATATATATATATATAATTTTATTTATAATAATTAATTATATACTACTAAATTTGTATATTTATAAAATTCTATTTTTCCAAAAAAAAAAAAATTAATCCCCACATCCCCTCGTGTAACTTGCACCCTTAAAGCAACCAGTAATATTAATTATAAATAATTTTATAATATTCACGCTAGATATGAAGCACATCCACATCAATGTGCTCGTGCATTTTCATAAAATTTGCACACTATAAATAATGCATACATACCATTGACCACAAAATGCATTTTATTTTTAACAAAGATTTGTGGCGTAGATACACTTTCAACAAAAACTAAAGATCGCTGGAGCTTCGTCATGGCAGCAATCCATTATTTAATGGAGCAACCAAAACCCTGTACGAATAGTTTTTTAAATGTTGAATATGGGCTGCGTTTAGTTAATAATGAATGTCCACCGACATGAAAACAAACAATTGAATGATGAAGCAACAGCAACATGATACCACAAGAAAAACGTGTGCGCTCACTAGGTACAAGTCGTAGATAATCTGGTTGGTTGGGTTGTACACAAATCACGTGGTAGTCTGTTCCCATTTCCCTATAGAATTAATCCCTTGATTTTTCATGGCCATACAGAGGAAAACACAAAAAAAAAGAAAGATTCTTCTTTTGAAAATAGATGCAAGCAATGGTGTAGATTCATTCCATATTGTTTGGGTGCGATCTTCTTATGCGGCAAAACCAATTCTTCCTTCCCTCTTTTAAGGGCTAAGTGCTTGAAAAACTTACATTTCACCTTGCTCTCCATTTATCTACTAATATGAGCTAATTATGTTACAACTTTATAAAGAACAAGGGCGCATAGCACCAAGCCCTTATGGGATGCAGAGGATTGATATGATGGTTAAGTATAAGTGGATAGTTAAGTTTTGATATTCCGATAGTGATACCACATAACAGTGTCATTATACAACTACACATAGAAATTAGTGGAACAAGATTTCCTCATAAGGTCTATATACACATAGAAATCAGAAAAGACAAAAGCCTCCCACCTGAAAGATTCCCTAGCCTCGGAGAGCCAACAATAGACGAAGGCCAAGTTGAAAAAGAGAGGTGGGGTGCACAGGGTGCTCACTTGTCCTATTAGCTCAATCCTCGCTTCAGTGCTTCAAGTATAGAGCCAATAGATGCAAACCAAAAAGAAGAGTTATGAGTACCAGAAATAGCAATTACCTTGCAATGAACTTTGTTACGTTACATGAAAAAAAAATGATATCTTGAATGGCTTATTGCATTAAAATAATGTTTGAAACACATACTCAGATTTGTGAGAGTTTGCCTTAAACTACTCTTGAAATATGACGGTTAACAAACATGAAAAATGCCTATTTATGCCTAGGTTGAAAGAAAAAACAAAAGCCCCAGGTTTGGCATAGTAAAAAGAATGAGATAGGGTTGTTGTCAAGAATACAAGCGAGAGCCAAGAGTTGCAATAAAACGGTGCAAGCCAAAGGGGCTACTGTCAAGGATGTGAGCTTTAGCCAAATGGTTGTCAAGAGGGGACCCAGGGCAATACAAATACAAATCTATAACAGGCAGAAAGAAAAAAAAACACATTACAGAATAGGCAAGGTAGGTTACAGAGATCATCAACATCAGACATATAAAAAACCATAGAATACTATGCCGCTACTCGCCTCTCCCTGCTAGCTACCCATTGCAAAAAACACAAGACAAAGAAACTGTGTCAAAATAAAGAAGCTAAAAAAGCAATAGAAAAATATAGATAAAGACCACTTATTAAAATGGATTTTCAAGGAAGGCATTCTCGCTTCTTGAAAGCCAACAAGATCAGTTAAGCCCTTCTCAGTAGCTTTTGTATTTCCAGTTTAAAAGGCTTTTGCAATAAATGCAGGAAATAGACGTGAAGCAGAGCACGCTCCCAAAAATAAAAATGCCCACAGTACATATACATTATATATATGCCATGTCCAAACATGGAGATAAATGCATATTTGTAGTCTGTTGAAAGCGAAGAGGGGCTTTCTGACTCCATTGAAATCCTTGACTAAAATGGAATGTGGTTCCGCTTGAGTTGAAACAGTAGTTGAAGTTCAAGACATGGTGACTTTGGAAGCACATAATGCATTCGCTTTGACATATGCCATATAAATCCAACAACTACAGTGGATCTAGAGCTTCTATATCATATCACACCTCATTCCCAATTACACCACCAAACAAATGGGTATCCATAAATCTATTGTAGCCTAGTTCGTGCACCTCGGTAAGATAGCTACCACACAGCATGGGCAAAGGAACATGGATTAGAATATTTTATAAATAGTTGTCAGCTTGTGGGAGAGAAATGGTAGTTTAATTTCAAATGATGATTCAAAAACTGACAGAGTAAATCAATTTTGTTGAGCAATTATGATTGCAATCGATTACGACACCCAGACCTACCTCGATTTGCATGAAGGTAGAAATAACATCCCATATTAGTAGCCAATCATGGCATAGAAAATAATATTATTTTATAATTGTATTAAACTTCTTACAACTTCCTTTGCCAAAACGTTTACATATTTCTGATACAGTGATCAATGTACTTTGATTGGGTGAGAGAATAAAGTTTAATCATAGGTTAAGGGAGAATGAAGCCAACAGTCCCTCCCTCCGGAACTAATAAGATAATAGTTTCTCAATGTTATATTTCTTTGAACTCATAATTGGAACTTATTTATGTGTCCATAGAACCTAAAGGGACTATAAATCTAGTAAGCATTTCCAACATATAAGAAAAATGAAAATGCCCATAACACTAGCACACAATCATGTGATCATAAAGAAAAGATAAAGAGTTAAGAAAGTCTTCCCAATGGATTTGGGGAGGAGAAATAGACACATCAACATATATCATAATTAGAAGTTATAAAATAATTTAACACAATGTCCAAATAATATTGTTGTAGTCATTGGGATTCAAAATACGATTTGGAGATAAATTGGTCTTAATTTCATCACAGATTGAGTGAATTCCTCCATTAGTATAATTAGTGATGCAATATGTACCAATATAATCCCTTGAATCTAAGTGTGATTACATAAAATGTGATTTGGATCTCAATTGTCCCTAATTACACCACTAAGTGAATAAATTAGTCATTTAGTTTAATTAGACCCTTGTAAGGGAGACATTTATCTAAATATTATATTACCAATTACAGTTTTAAGTAGATCCAAAATATTTTCAATTGAAGTAAAAATATTTTCAAGTGGAGTCAAATTATGTCTACTTCTTTGGCAAAGAAGTGGAGTTGTTCTTTCCCTATAGTGACAATAGTGGAGCCAAAAGATTATGTATACTTCCTTGATCAAAAAGTAGTGTTCTTCCCTGAGTACTTAAGTTACAATTTCCAACCCCAGTTATAGTTTCCCCCTAAGCCCCTAAGTTGCACTTTCTAGTTCTAGTTATAGACTTCAAAATCCAAATCTATGAAGGTGACAACATCATTCATGTACCACCAGGGTTATTCATTACTTTGTTTATTTTTTATACAATTAATTTTGACTATATTGAATATCGATTTACAAAGACATTAACTACTTGTTGGAATTCCTATTGTCTTGCAATTATACTCGAGTTGTTGATGACAGGGCATGGGTGAACATGATCCAGTAAATATAGAGTTTACCTTCCATCCCTAGGGTAGTATACATGAATTGGTTTAAATTAGGTATTTATTGGCATGCTTTCTTATGTTTTTACTCTTTCTTTATTTTTTACATGACATCAATCTCTCTACTTTCTTTTGTTTAATCTTTCTTCTAATATGTGATTTTATCATTGGGGATCCACTCTTTTCTTCTTCCTCCATTGTTTACGTTTTTATGATACAATTTAGACTTCATTGACTCTAACCCGATCAAAATCAATAATTTGTTGATTGTGATCCATTTTAATTTTTGGGCCCTTTTCTATGTTTCAATCTATTCCTATTTGTGTAGGTCTCTTTTGCTAGATTCACCCTCTTTTACTGTCTCAACTTGTGTGCCAATAGGTCCCTAATTTGAATTTGATAATTTTATATATACAAATCCTCCAAGGGGTATTTCAAAAAATAAGATCAAGGAGTAATCACATCAATCAAGATTTTAAGGGTGGAAATGGCCAAGGAGAGTAGAAGTTTGTGAGAAATAAGATGTATTTAAGAGTCGGTTGAGCATAGGTTTAGACAAATAAGTATTGTGAAATATTTTAAAATGAATGGCATGCAAGTGAAAAAAACCTTAAGTAATGCCTAAATCTGTTTCCCTTCATTTTGTTCATGCATTCTAGTGTCATTAATAAACCATTAATGCAAAAGGTATCCGATTAACAATAAATATCTATAGGTTCATGATAGTGAACAACTTCAACCACCATTAGTTATATCTCAATCTCCATTATGTGTTAATGTCATGAACGATCCTATAGTGTGAAAGGTAGCTGACTAGAAATAAATATCAACTAGTTCATTGTGGTAAAAAAATTCAAGATGGATGCACAGAGGTGGCATGTAATTAAATATGTTCTTGATGGCAAGCGTCAAACATAATACATTGACACCAGTCATTGAATCTACATCAGTGGTCAAATATGGATGCACAAAGATAGCATGGAGACAAAATCAAAATTCAATATCCATACATAATTGAACATGACTGGAACATATTCCCAAGTATCCTAAAGGTGACCTAAACACCTAAGGATACACAAGAGAGCACCACAATAAACTAGTATTCATCACCTATAAAGGTTGATAATTCAACAACTATCACCAATGACTAATATTCATCATTAGGCATCGACGAACTAAATAAAATATAGTATTAATATGGCATTAAACAAATAACACCCAAACATACACACTGTGTCTATACTAGAAAAGAGGGGAGAGATGGAGAAGAGGGGTTAAAAATAAATGAAGATAAGTTTTATATTTGTATTAACAAACACTTTTTACTGATAACATGCAAGATAGAGATCAAACCACGTGGAATTTTGATACAAGAGCATCCAAATTCACTTGTAATCATTTATCAACCAAAAACACTTAGTCTAACAATTTTGTGCAAGCCCTGATTTGCACGCAAGTTATTTTACTTTTTTGTCCCACCTTTGCATGCATGTTAATCCTTTGTGATGTTTTGTGAAATATTTGTGCACATGCATATTTTGTTTGTGTGTAGTTTTAGTTATCATTTGTAGTTGTTTGTGAAGTTTTGTGTGATGCATAAGATTATGGCATCTTATGTAGAATGTTGGTGCACAATAGTGCAAATATTGTGATGTGTTATGACTTAGCCTTGTGATGTTGTGACTTCCATGTAAATTATCTTGTGCATAGTTTGTTTTGGGTGCATATGTTCTTATGATGTGTTATTGATAAAGAGTCACTCTAGTTCCTAACTAGTTGCATTTAATTCCTTAGATCGTGGAAGGTTGTTTCAATTTTATTTAATGACACTTTGTGATGAAATTTTCCATGACACATTACATTATGATGTCTTATGATGCTTTGGTATTGTAATTTACATTTACTATTTGTGGTGCATGATGATTTATTACAAATATTTGATGATGGTAGTGGTTTGTTGATCACATTATTCTAAGTACATTGGTCTTGTGCCTATATTTAAACATGCCCCTATGATTTGGCCAACTAGTCAGTGAGCTTAAGGAGTAGATCACAGTGATTATTCTGAGAGATAGCTATGCTTGCAAATACCATGAGTTAGAAAGTAGAGACTTGAGGATATGATGTTTTAACACATCATTTGATATTATGATGTTTATGGTATTGTGTGTCCAAATTCTATTTCTAGTCGTTTATGTCTAATAAAAAACACTACTATTTTGTTGATGCATTTTATTACATTATTTTGTTGTGTAATATTGCAAGGTCTAAAGCATCTCTTTATTGACAGCCCTAACCATGGTTTCCTCGGATTAACAATTAAAAGTATGGAAAAAATTATAGTCTAACCTAAAATTGAAATTTTTTTGAGAGTAATTGAAGAAAAAATATTAAAATACACCCTTCAACTCTAATACTCCATGCATATCCTCTAAAACTCTAGTGTTAAACCCTAGTGATAAGTGGATTTGTGAAACCCTATAATTAAGGGTAATTTATGTAGATCCACTAATTAGAAATATTCAAAGATTTGTGAAACCCTCCTCAAAATCTCACCAAATTTTATCGAGCCAAATATTAATCTATCAAGTAGATATCTTCTTCAAAATTTACATAAATCTCTTCCTGAGGATCATTTTGCATATCTTCTCATCATACTTGCATATATGTAGGGAAAATATGGTTGGGTTGGCAGGGGAGAAGGTAATTTTGGTTTCACTAGCCTTGGGCCTCACTCTGTTAGTACTTACCTCTCCCAATAGTATTTAAAAAACCCATAACCTCTAAATACACTTTGATATACTCATGGTGATCTTAGTAGATTAATAAAACCCCAATTTAAATGCACAAAGGGAATATGTTGTATTCCTCAAGATAAAATAGGAATGACATTTTTATGGCCATAAATAGATCATTTCTCTGTGCTAAATGGGTCACTCAAGATAATGGTAAAAATTATTCTTAGAAACTACATTTATATAGTTGCTTCCTATGGTAAGAAGGTTTGGATGAGCTTGGGATTCACACCTTACTCATTGGCACCATCTTGGTTAAAATTGAAGTTAATTTTGTTACTTGTATTATTTGGTAAGCCTTTGAGTTTGTCAAAACATTTTTCAAACTAGTGTGGTCTCCCTTCATTATTAGTAGCATCTTATCATCAGGAGTGTTACATTCCAATTCCTTGTGAAGCAAAATATTTAATTATTCATGGATATTTATAGTTAAAATTTTTGATTTGACTAAGCTTTGAGATATATGTTGTTATAGGACAGTTTGATATTCCTTAGGTTACATGATACATTGCTATGAGTTAGTTATATTGTAAATATTTACATTACAAATATGTTGATTTGTTATTTTAGTTGCATTTATGACGTATTTATATCTTGATGTTATGATTTAACTACATATTTGTTGTGAGGTTGATGTAGGAGAACTCATCCCTCATAGCGTGATGGAGGGAGAGCATCATCAGAGAGGGTGACATAGATGAAGATGTTGGAGGATGATAGAAAAATTGACTAGAATGTTGCACACACCACAATAACTAGCACATGTTAAATGCATAATAAAATAGTTATCATAATGTGTTTTGATGTCGTTTGCATTAGATAGTAATTTATACATAGTTTGCTAGCATTGTTTAATGGTGTTATGGAACTCATTTTGTGTGACATGTGTATATGGTTTTTAATGTTTTGAGATTTGATAATTTGAATAAATTTGGGTTATTGATTAATGAATTTATCATTAAACCATCATGGCATTTAGAGATGCTAGTTTAATTAGGGAATATACTAATTATCATATTTAGTGTTAAAATAAATAATATTTAAGAATTTCTAATTAAGAGGAAAAAGAGAAGAAATTCTTAAAAAGGAAAAATTAGGAAAAACAAAAACAAAAAAGAGATTTTTGAATAAAAGAAAAAGTTTAATAGGAAAGTGGGGGCGTAGAAAAAAAAAGGAAAGATGAGCATGAAAAAATGGAATTTGGGTCATGGATTGGAGAGGATGAGGCATTGAACGAAAAAAAAGAGATAAATTGTGTGATTGGAAAGGGCGACGACCCACCCTGAAAGAACTCTAATCAATGGATTGTTGCTCAATTTTATCAGATCATGATAGTTACCATGTAAGTTCCAAGACTACAATATTTTTCTCTTTCATCATTTTAGTGACTTAAACATGCGAAAAAGAGTTTTAGTGAAGTATTGTATGTTGATAAAATGATACAGTAATATTGAGAAATCACTAATGTATTGAATATTTTAACACTCTGAATATTATAACTTCAGGGAGTTACTAATGATATTTTGAATTAAACAAAAATCTATAACTAATCTCCATAATATATACTATAAAGTATTATGAAGTGTTTTGAATAACCCTATATATATATCCTAATGGATTTGTAATCTGTATAGTGAGTGATTTACAATATGTATAGATAATAGGATAACGACTTGAGAGAGTGAGGAGATAATAAGAGTTTGGTATCATAATATCTAACTATATATTATAGGCATAATATCATAATAGAGCTACAATGATGTAAACTATTTTTTAGAAAAACTAGAATGAAAACAAGTAATAGGTAAGGCAGCGATACTAAAAACTAATATTGAGACTAAGTCTAAAATATAAGAGCCTGACTTATAGTTCTCAATTTAAGATACACTAAATTGTTACCTATTGAAACTATAATTTAGGTGAAATAAAATATGCAGTGATTTAAATATATAATTGTTCATCGATCTAAATATGTTTTATAGTTAGCGATTATTAACTTACCCCTTGATACTCAGAAAATAAACAATGCCAATATATAAATCATAGTATACAACTTTAGTAATTTAATTATGTTTCAGCCATGTAAATGCATATTTAAGGTGATCTGTGAAATCTAGTTATAAGGTTTGGCATAATATTCAAGATAAGCCCGATATATATATAGATAGCATCATATCAAAGAAGAAGGATATAATTAGAGTATAATGCAGAGAGCATTATACTATTATTTTTCATATATTATTAGATTATGGTAGTATATTATAGTGGCTTATCTAATTTATTTTAAATAATAACTAGATCTCTCAATTTTAAAGTATGGAAGTATGCTTGTAATACTAGATAAAGTGGCTTATATGATACAGAAGTATATACTATTTTTTAGTTAAACATACCAAGCAAAGTTATAAGATACAATGATAAATGATTTCACTATAATTTTTATATAGACAAAAATGTATTATAACATGTAAAAATATATATATATATATATATATATATATATATATATATATATATATATATATATGCAAACTTACGTCAGTGAGAAGTAATACAAAATACACATCATACTCAGAATGATATTTTTAAGTGTATACAAGTGGTAATTTTGTTTAGCCGAGGTTTATTTTGGTATGTATCATGGAATACACATCATGCTTAGCCTAAAACATTATAAGTGTATAATGGAATACCAATGTTAAGTCGGTGTTTTGGTAATAATCATATCATAGGTGTATGTTAAGTATAAAATTCCTATTACCACTTAAAGAATAAATAGGATATCCATTATTTGATTATATTTCGAATATAAAAAATATCTAGCAACAATATATGTGTGATCGATATTAACTTAGTGTACTTAAAGTACCATAAACTGTAATAAGGTCATTTGTATTATAAATGATATATTATATAGGTATGGGATCTTTTGGATCAAGGGCTATGTTAAATACCATATTGTTTGTGCTATGATAGCGTTATATGCTGAATACAAGACTCTTATTTCATAAGTATGCATGTATTAATAAAATTTGATCTAGTGGTTACTGGGTGGTATATGCTTTAATTGTTCCACTAATGGTTGCTATATTTGTGGGCCATATAAATTGTAAAGTTGAGTATATTGTAACCTTTTTAAGAATTTTTGGTTAGTGTATAGTATATTAATCTATTGTAAACTTGTGTTTAGTATGTACCATGGGAGTACTAATATGTATGAGGGTGTATGCATATTTAGCTTATGTACATTGATGCATTGGGATGTGGGGCGATTACATAGTTTTTTACTACTATATTGTCA
Source organism: Torreya grandis (assembly GCA_037957365.1). Classification (NCBI taxonomy): domain Eukaryota; kingdom Viridiplantae; phylum Streptophyta; class Pinopsida; order Cupressales; family Taxaceae; genus Torreya; species Torreya grandis. The sequence goes on from JARHVA010000881.1 coordinate 1,604,959, forward strand.
TGGATTGAGTGATTCATATATCTTTGTACTTGATGAACTATTATGTATCATATAGGAGTAATTATTATATTGTCAAATACTCATATGCAAACTAAAATACAAAAGACTATGTTGCCTTAAGAACTTGTGTACAGAGTTATGTATATTTTGGATATGTCAGAATGAAAACCTGTCTAGTTAGAGATAAAAACTATGAAGCAAAATTACATTATAAAATCCCTTATCTTATAAATATTTTCAATATACTTTGTGAATAGGAAATTTATAATGATTATTGAAATCAAAGGAGGTTTTTGACTAATAAAATATAAAAGAACATTGATATAGTATTTACATGTCATTTGGGTACTTATATATGGTATATATTATGATGTACAAATACTCATATATAAAAAATATACCAATAACAAGAGATGGTTAAATCAAGACGTAAAATTTCTTAGGGATCATAAACTATAATCATATTAAAATAGTTTCCTACAAACAACATAAGGTGTTTAAATGAAAGATTATAACATATTTATGAGTTATTAATTTCTCTACAAATATTATGACTAACTGGTAGCATGTACATAAAATGGTAGACTATAATTTTACTACTTGTGCTTTATACATGGATCTACTTACAAAGATGATATTAAGTAGTCTAAACCTAAGATATACCTGGGTGGTATAATTTGTACATATTGCCTATTATTTACAATTAAAATAATTTGATTCTTGAAATTGTGAGACTGATTATTTGTGATTGAGTAGTATGCTCATGTAAAATGAACTATGATATTATAGGATGTCATAGAGTATTTTTATTTTTAAATTAGAGTCTAAATATATGTTGTACCTGAGTGGTACAAATAATTATTGTTCTGTCTAGACTCACATACATTTAAGGGATTAAATGTATGCATATGGGTTATTACTATGAATAATATATTTTATGACAGTTAATAGGACTTTATATATGCATGCATACAACCCCTGAAAGTATTAAAAACATTAAGATATATTATTATATGTTTCGTTGGAACTATGACTTGTTCTATTATATCTAATTGTTTGAATATAAGCTTATGTTTTCATGTATTTAAGACTACTTTACTATGATTGATTGTGGAAAATTAGTAGTTATGTCTTAGAACATTAGACTATGATAATATGGGTTATTATAAGATGTAGTACATTTAGAAAATATTTATAGCAATTAGAAACTATAGTTAAATATGTATTTTACCTAGATGGTATAAATTATAGTCATTATTTTTATTATGGGATAGATAATAATCTGAGATTCATTCATACATTTGATGAAATAAATATATATTGTTAGATTATTCTACACTTAACATGTTATGTAATATGATAGCTAGTAGAATGTAAATTGTATGAATTTTTTAGTTATATTATGTTAACCAATCTCACATTGTTGATATTGAGTAAGTAGTGAGATGAACTTCACTGGCTTACTAGCATGACAATGCCAGATGAAGTTAATTCAATCAAGTGATATATATGAATTTAGACTGATCTATAGATCACTATTATTTATTATTTCAAAACTTTGACTAAAGTAATTTTTAGTGAGACATTATCATTTTATGAGTATGATTTACATGTTTGTGTGATATCTTGTAATATAATGAGTTTCTATGATACACCACATGTTTAGTTTTAAAAATCATACAGCATACGAGTACTAGTTTATCTCTCTAAATTCTCATGCCATCACTATATACTCATTTGTGAAGGGAAGTCCGTTCTTTGATGGGATTAATGAATAGAATTATTTTTCCATCTTTGATGTGAAAAAGTGATCAAATGATGATCTCCCTCCCCTACAATAATACTTACTTGTAGATGACACTTGAGATTGCCATAGATAGTAGAGTTCAAGAAACTATGCTCTACGAAGCCATACATCTTATATATATGTACATTGTATTGTATTGTATTTATTATTGAAACATATCATGATGAGTTGTAAATACTTATTTATTGTATATTGACAATAGTGGTTATAGGTATGTATCAACCTTGGCTAGTTAATCGTAATTATTTTTTGTACTTGTATTATGATATATTTTTTGTGATGATAGTGATCAATGATGTATGATGTAGCATTTTCCATTTATAGTTATCACAATTGGAGTATTTTATATGATCACTCATTATACTCTTATAGTGTAATCTATTTATAACATATGTGTTTAATTTTTTTTAAATCACATATTTCTATTTAGATCTGAGCAGGGTTGTTACATGTGGTATTAGATTTGTGGATCCAACTCTAAGACCTAATGAGTCCATTAGCATTTATGTATCCTTTTGTTTGTCCAAAAGGAGAATTATGAATGTGTATGATACATCGAGTGTGTACCTTAGGAGCATTCATACCCTCTTAGAGTTGTTAAAAAAAAATAGTGTCTCAATGGTGATGCTTGTATATGAGGTTTAGGTAGGTGAGTACATATATTAGTTCATCAGTGGTGAACAAAAGATTCCTACCATATTTTGATCTCTTAGATCGAACAACTCAAGAATGATTACATCATTTCTTGGTAATCAAGTCACCTTCGCCATTGTGTTTTGTGTTATGAGTATTTAAAAAGAATGGGATGCCTCTCACTTAAGTATATGTGCATTAGTTTTGTGTCTTATAAGCTAATCCTAAGATTGGGAAATCCTACAAGATCATTTAGATTGGCACCACCGAGTGTAGTGGGAATTATCCTTGTAGTAGAGTGTAGTTATCTTGTTGTGGACTCCAATGTGTTAGGAGTTGGTTCATGAGTTGGCACCCTTATGTTTATGAGGATTAGGAAGAAAAGTCATCTCTCATAGTTAGCATAGAGGTGATTTTTTACTTGCTTGCCCTCTTTTGACATCATTATAATCCCATTGAGTGGATTTTTATTTTTTTCATGATGTTGAAACTTGTTTCTGTAATGTTGTTTTGACCATATTCCCTTGAGTTTGTGGAATAGTGTCTTCTACTTCTTATTGAGAGAGAAGTTGTAGGACTGGATGAATTGATGCATCTATATGGCTGATATTTTTCCTTCTAGATGTGGAAATAGATTATGTTACTACCCTTACCAATTTTGTTTAGTGTGTAGTGATTTTGGCAACTGGGGTTGTGGTGTTTTCCTTTTACCATGTAAGGGTATTTAATAATTTTGTTGTTGAGATGTTAGTTCTCTACTTTTCACTTGTGACTTAGAGTCATGCTTTCCAATCCTACTTTATCTAATTTTGTGAACTTTGACCATGTGAAGTGGTGAACCTTGAATTTATATTGATTTTAGATTAAGAACTATAAGTTGATTATAATCATTATGTTATTATATGCCCTTGATTATATTGATATTATTCTTATCTTGCTTTAAAACATGTTATTTTGATGAGACATTTATGTACCTTTCATCGGGAGCAAGTAGGGTATAAGATGTGTGGAACATCTTGTTAGTATAAAAGGGTTGGGATAAACATTTAACTTATTGTATACTAACTGAGAAAACAAGGAGACATTGTCTCACTTGTTACCTTTATAAAGTTTTAAAGATGATATGATTCTTAACCTTTGTATGTTATATTAATTTTAACATTATTTCTTCTTAACTATAAATATAACATAATAGATTAAGCTATGATATATGATATTAGTTATGTCTGGGTAGTGACAACTTAATACAATTATGGAATGGTTTTATGATTTTTCTTGTATGTATATTGGTACATATATAATTATTTAGCATATATTATTACTTTTTAGGATCTATTAGTATGAAATTATGATTCATTAAACCTTGAGCACATTTTGGAGATCATGAGGTCATGGAGACCTAAGGGAAAAGTTTTGAATTAAAAACATGAGTACTAAGAGATGGGAGTGGATCCTATTTAGTCTCACATTGAATTGGTATTTAATAATTTTGGATTCAATAAGGAGAGCTTGTCGAATCTAGGATTTGGCAAATGGACTTATCAAATTTAATCGTATGGTCATATGCATATATATTGTGGAATAGGTATTCCTTAATTTTTTATACATTATAAATGTTATATTTGCAATTCTTATTCAATGTCATACTTGTCAAGAACTATGTGGGGTAACGGTAGTATTGACATGTTATCTTTACCTAAAGCTACATAGAGTAGTAATGGTATTAATTTATTCACATCAATTTTGTCAAGTTCTCTAAATACTTTTTCTGGAATGAGAAAAATACTCTCTAGGATAGAGACATGTGAAGAAGAACCGAGAGGCTTTGTGATACTTTTCCAGGTCATTTGGTTTTAACTTTTATGATGATCTCATGTGCTTTTGTGAAGTTGATAAAACTTTCACCCAAATATGTATAGGCTTGTCTTATTGGTTATGGAGCCCAAGGTGGTCATGATAGAACCAAATAGCAAGTGACACTTACAAATTTTATTTTCATGAAAGGGAGATGTCACAATGTAAGATCTTATGGAATTAATACTTTGAGAACAGTACTACTTGTAAAAACTATGATAAGTTCTAAAGGCAAATTTCATATTTATTTACTTGATTTTCTACTTTATATTATGTCATTTCTCTACTAAACAATATTTTTAGTTCAAAACTTATGTTTGAATAAGAGTCATTCAAGACGATGACTAGTTTTAAGAGGAAGGATGTTACATCATTATTCCTTGCTAAATAAATTATTTGATTATCCATGGATATATATAGTTGACAAATTTGATTTGACTAAGCTTTGAGATATATGTTATTATGAGACAGTTTCATATTAATTAGGTTACATGATATGTTGTTATGAGTTAGCTATAGTGTAAATGTTTACATTACAAATATATTGATTTATTATTTTAGTTACCTTTTATGACATATGTATATCATAATATTATGATCTAACTACTTACTTATTGTGAGGTTGACGTAAAATAATTCATCCCTTAGAGCATGATGGATGGAGAGCATCATCGATTTGGGTGACAGATGGAGATGTTGTAGGATGACAAAGAAACTAGCTAGAACCCTGCACACACCACAATAACTAGCACATGTTAGATGCATAATAGAGTGGTTAGCATAATATGTTTTGATACCATTTACATTAAATAGTCATTTATACATAGTTTGCTAGCATATTTTAATGGTGTTATATAACTCATTTTGTGTGGCATGTGTGTATATTCTTTAATGTTTTAAAATTTACGTAATTTGAATAAATTAGAGTTATCGATTAATGAATTTATCATTAAACTATCATAGAATTTGAAGATGCCAATTTAATTAGGGATTATACTGATTATTATAAGTAGTGTTAAAATAAATAATATTTAAGAATTTATAATTAAGAGGAAAAAGAGAATAAAAGCTTAAAAAGGAAAAATTAAGAAAAACAAAAAATTTAAAAAAAAAGAAAAAGAAAAAGGGGATTTTTTAATAAAAGAAAGTAAAAAAGAAAGAGTTTAATAGGAAAGAGGGGGAGTAGAAAAAAAAGAAAGATAAACATAAAAAAGGGAAGTTGGGTAATGGATTGGAGAGGATGAGACATTGAATATATATATATATATATATATATATATATATATATATATATATATATAATGTGATTGGAAATGGTGGCAACATGGCCTACAAGAACTCTAATCAATGGATTGATGATCAATTCTATCAGCTCATGACAGTTACCATGAAAGTTCCAAGACTGCTATTTTTTTTCTTTAATCATTTTAATGACTCAACATGTGATAAAGAGTTTTAGAGAAGTATTGTAATGTTGATAAAATGATATAGTAATATTGAGAAATTGTTGATATATTGAATATTTTAACACTCTATGTATTATAACTTCGAGAAGTTACTAATGATATTTTGAATTAAATAAACATTTGTAACTAATCTCTATAGTATATATTATAATGTATAATGAAGCATTTTGAAAAATCATATATATATATATATATATATATATATATATATATATATATATATATATAATCATTTAATTCTATTACAACCATGTAAATTTATATTTGAGGTGATCTATGAAATCTGATTATAAAGTTTGGCATAATAGTCAAGATAAGACTCTATATATATATATATATATATATATATATATATATATATATATATATAAAAGAGGGAGGATATTATTAGAGTATAATACAGAGAGTATTATATTATTATTTGTCATATATATTAGATTATGGTAGTATATTAATTTATTTTAAATAATAACTAGATCACTCAATTTTAGAGTATGGCAGTATGCTTGTAATACTAGATAAAGTAGCTTATATGATATAGAAGTATACACCATTATTTACTTAGACATACCAAGCAAAATTATAAGATACAATAATAAATGATGTCATTATAGTTTTTATATAGACAAAAATGTTTTATAACATGTAAAATCATATTACGTTAATATATATAAGCATATTCCAGATATGAGAGATATTACCAAACTAACATCAATGAGAAGTGTTACGGGATACACATTATACTCAGAATGATATTTTTAAGTCTATACAAGTGGTAATTTTGGTTAGCCAAGGGTTATTTTGGTATGTATCATGAAATATGCATCAAACTTAGTCTAAAACATAAGTGTATAATGGAATACCAACATTAAGTTGGCATTATGGTAACAATCATATCACAAGGGTTTGCTAAGTATAAAAATCCTATTACCATCTAAAGCATAAACAAGATATCTATTATTTGGTTATATTTTGGGTATAAGAAATATCTAGTGATGATATATATGTGATCGATATTAACTTAGTGTACTTAAAGTACCATAAACTATAATAATGTCATTTGTAGTATAAGTGATCTATTATATATAGGTATGGGATCTTTTGGATCAAGGGTTATGTTAAATATCATATTGTTTGTGCCTTGTCAACTTGATATGTTGAATACAAGACTCTTCTTTCATAAGTATATATGTATTATTAAAAATTGATCTAGTGGTTACTGGGTGGTATACACCTTGACTGCTCCGCTAATGATTGCTATATTTGTGGGCTATATAAATTGTAAAGTTGAGTATATTGTAACCTTTTTGAGAATTATTGGTTAGTGTATTATATATTAATTTATTGTAAATTTGTGTTTAGTACATACCATGGGTGTACTAATATATATGAGGGTGTATGCATAGTTAGCTTATGTATATTGATGCATTGGGATGCAGGGCCATCACATAGTTTTTTACTAGTATATTGTCATGGATTGATTGATTCATATATCAGTGTACTTGATGAACTATTGTGTATCATATAAGAGTAATTAGTATATTTCTAAATACTCATACACAAACCAAAATACAAAAGACTATGTTGCCTTGAGAACTTATATATGAAGTAATGTAGTTTTGGATATGTCAAGATGAAAATATATCTAGTTAGCGATAAAAATTATGAAGCAAAAATATATTGTGAAATATTTTATCTTATAAAGATTGTCAATATACTTCATGAACATGGAAGTTATAATGATTGTTGAAATAAAAGGGGTTCTCTGATTAAAAAATATAAAAAAACATTGATATATTATTTACATGTCATTTATATGCTTATAAATAGTGCATATTATGATGTACAAGTACTCGTATATATAAAATATACCAATAGCAAGGGATGGTTAAATTAAGACATAAAGTTTCTTAGGGATCAGAAATTATAATCATATTAAAATAGTCTCTTAAAAATAGATTGAGGTGTTTAAATGAAATATTATAATGGGTTTATGAGTTATCTATTTCTCTGCAAATATTATGACTGACTATCTAAAAGCAAGTAGCATGTACATAAAATTGTAGACTACTTATGCTATATACTTAGATCTAATTATAGGGAAGAGGTTAAACTTAGGATATACCTAACTGGTATAATTTGTACTTATTGCCTATTATTTAGAATTATGAGACATTTAATTCTCAAAATTATGACACTAGTTATTAGTGATTAAGTAGTATGCTCATGTATAATGAACTATGATATTATGGGATGTCATAAAATATTTTCATTTAAAAATTATAGTCTAAATGTATGTTATACCCAGATGGTATAAACAATGATTGTTATGTCTAGATTTACATATATATATGATGGATTAAATGTATGCATGTGGGTTATTACTATGAATATCATGTTTTATGATAGTTAGTAAGACTTTATGTATACATGCAAATAACCCTTGACAGTATAACGAATAATAAGATAGAATATTATATATTTTGTGAGAAATATGACTTGATTTATTATATCTAGTTGCTTGAATAGAAGCTTATATTTTCATGTATTTAAGACTAATTTATTATGAATGATTGTAAAAAAATTAGTAGTTATGTCTTAGAATACTAGACTGTGACAATATAGGTTATCATAAAGTGTAGTATATTTGAAAAATATTTATAGTAACTAGAAACTATAGTTAAATATGTATTTTACTCGGATGGTATAAACTGTGGTCATTATTTCTATTATGGGATATATGATTATGTGAGATTCATTCATATATTTGATGTAATAAATGTATGTTGTTAGATTATCCTATGTTTAGCATGTTATTTAATATGATTGTCAGTAGGATGTAAATTGTATAAATATTTTGATTATATTATGTTAATCAATATTGTATTTTTAATACTAAGTAGGTAGTGAGATGGACTTCACTGGCTTATTAACATCATAATGCTAAATGAAGACAATCCATCAAATAGTGTGTATGAATTTTGATTGATCTAAAGATCGTTATTATGTATTGCTTGAAAACTTTGGTCAAATTAATATTTAGTGAGACATTATCATTTCATGAGTTTGATTTACATGTTTGTGTAATATTTTGTAATATAACCGATTTTCTATGATACACCACATGTTTATTTTTAGAAATCATACAACACACGGGTACTATCTTGTCTCTTTGAATTCTCGCAGCATCATTATCTACTCATTTGTGAAGGGAGGGTCATTCCATGATGGCATTAGTATGAGGGATTGTTAGTTTTTGGTTGGTGTGAAAAAGTGTTTGGATGATACTCTCCCTCTCCACAATAGTACTTATTTGGAGATGACACTTGAGATTACCACAGATACTAGAGTCTAATGAACTATGCTCTGGGGAGCCATGAATCTTATATATATGTACATTGTATTGTATTGTATATATTATTGAGACATATCTTAATGAGTTGTAAATACTTATTTATTGTACATTGATAGTAGTGGTTGTAGTTATGTATCAATCGTCGCTGATTAATCGTAATTATTTTATGTACTCGTATTATGATGTATTTCTTTTGATAATAGTTATCAATGATATATGATATAGCATGTTTCATTTACAATTATAAACCATGGTTGATTAATCATAATTATTTATGTAATTGTATTATGATGTGTTTTTTGTGATGATAGTGATCAATGATGTATGATGTAATGTGCTTCATTTACAATTATCATACATTATTACTTATTAGATTGTCGTGGTGTAATCTATTTATAGTATATGTGTTTAATAGAAAAAAAATCATGTATTCCTAGTTAGATTCCAACGGGGTTGTTACAAGAAGATACTATAAAAACTCTTAAGAATTATGGCACTTTGGTTTATAAAAAATGACATTCATACTTTTTGTGATATTTTTTCTTCTCAAGAATGGATAGCATGGCCCATTTTGCAAAAAAATACTAGCTTTTAGGAGATCATCCCAAATGTTATAATGCAAAGATTTACTTTGTAGAAAGATTAACATTAAAAATTTAATATATGTTTTAAAAATTATTCTCTTGACCTATTATATACATATGCATAATTAACATTTGTTTGGCTCTTGAACTTTTTACTTAAGATTTGAATTTTTTATTAAAATAAAATTTGACGCATTTTTAATAGTGTTTAATTTATTAAGGTTTTTGTTTGGTTAATAATAGTATCACATGGAAATAGTTTATCCCAAATGTCTTATATTTGACAGATAATAGATCTTCAAACATACTTTTCCTCATACACATAATGCTTGGAGATAGATTCAAGGTATCAACCCTCTTTTTCACCATAACCTAAACTCTTAAATTTTTTGTTTAAAGATTGTTAAAAAAAGTCATGTTATATAACTTCTTTTTTTTAATTTGAAAATTTAAAAAGTATTATATTTATTTTATTTTTTTAAAAACAATTTATATTTCAATAATTTTGAAGTAATAAAAAAATTACATACTTAACTTTGTGTTTTTAAATTCAATTTCAAACCAAAAAAAAATTAATTCCCTTTGATATTCTTTGTTACAAAGTTGTTTGGTTGTACTTTGTTTATTGGTGGCATTTTTTTTCTATTTAATCTCAATTCAAATATTTGTCTCTTTTTTTATGGTTACATATATTTGAGATTGTGTAATTTTAAAATAATATATATTGTTAATTAAAAGATATAAAGATAGTTTTCAATTTTTACATTCTTGAACAATAACCACAAAAGAAATATAAATGTTATATCTTTTATTACAAAGTTCTTTTTCTTGTATTTTGCTTGGTTGTATTTTGTTTATTGGTGGCATTTTTTTCTATCCAATCTCAATTTGAATAACCTAAGGATAATTTGTCTCTTTTTTTTTTGTTATATATATTTGAGATTGTGTAATTGTAAAATAATATATATTTTTAATTAAAAGATATAACGATAGTTTTCAATTTTTAAATAATTAGACAATAACCACAAAAGAAATATGAATGCTAAAGTAATATCTTCACTAAAAGTTATTATGTATTTTTTTTTTTTTTTTTTTTAAATTATATTTAATAATTATTAACTTTAATTAAAAAAAAGTGAAAACAAAAATTTAGCTTTCAATTTTTAAAATTATTTCATATAAAAATTTATATATTGTAAATAAAATGGAAAGAAAAGTTCTTTCAAAATTACTGATTTACATGGCATCATTGTCGGCCATCACTTCTTAAAATCTAAAACTCAAATGTTCCAAAGAATTATAAATTATCGATTACTAAATTTAAACATAAAATAAAAGGTCTCATGACTCAATTTTATGACTCAGATTTTCTTGTGATTTTGTAGCCGTCCGAGACTTGTATATATTCGAATACAATTTCTTCATTCGAAATGTGAGTAGCACATCCAGTCCAAATCCCAGAAGACAAACGCCAGCCATGACCAAGAACACCAACCTGTAACAGTGCGCCCCCACGCAAGTCTTGCCATTCTCCAAATCCGAGTTGTTTGCATACGACCATCCTGTTAGAGGTTGGATTCCATTTACTTTCTGCCCTTCGGCTGCCTCAATGTCGTATAAAATTCCGGCCAAAAGGCCAGAGAAGAGGAAGGAGCCAATGGGCAGGTTGAGGATGAGGAAGTTGTATATCAAACCGTAGTATTTCAACCCAAAAAGCTCTGATGCAGTTGGAACAGAAATAGAGAGACGAACACCATAGCAGATACCCACTACAATGGAACCTATGTACAGAGACCCCTGCATGCCCACCGCCATTGTTATGTACCCCGCTATCATCAAAACCTGCGATGCAGCCATCCACACAGGCCTTGGAGCACCCGCCTTCCTGAAATTCAAAAACAGGGCCTTAGATTAAAAAATAAAAACACATGTAATTTGAGGTCCACAGACTGTAGATACCTTATAAAATGCTCAGAGATGGAACCCGCTCCAATCCTTCCAAAGAATCCCCAAATGCTGATGAGGGACACAAACACAGAAACGTCCACGTAGCCCATGGCGAGGCCAATCTGGCCCATGTTGTTAACCACCGCCATTCCTGTGCCGACACCGCACAGAAACGCCAAGAACAACAGCCAGAAGTCCAATTTCTGCGTTGCCTCGAATAACGTATGGTCGTCGCCAATACGTGGCTTGAGTTTAGTACGTTCCACGTCGCCATTAGTAGGCGGCGGCGGCGGCGCTGATTCAAGAACTGCCACAGGGGCTGCATACGCTGACGTGTCTGCTTCCTCGATGTTATTTAACAGGGGCTCTTTAACTTGCTTTTCAATATCCCTGCGCGCCGAGTTCGATTTCCAAAAGGAAAACGATATGGCATTGGCTGAATAGTATTCTTGTATCAACAACTCTGCAGGAAAAATCAACGGTGCTGCGAGGAGGACGAGCATGAACCCGGCGAAAACACGGGAGAGAAGCACCCCGTGCTGTCCAGTCATGTCGAAGATCAGCAGGTAAAGGGCCAGCACGATTGCTATTATATTTAAAACGGAGAAATACTGGGCTTCCTCTGTTTCTTCCTTTTCATCGGCCGCACAGGGAACGGGGCGCATAAACACCATCGCAGCCACGCAGACAATCCCTGGGACAAGGGTAAGCATCAACAAAAACGAAGACGGGTTGCTGGAATAAAGAGCGCTGCAGATGTCGGTGAAAATAGCAGTGCTGAGGGCAATGTAGCCTTTGAGAATTCCGACGACGGGGCCTCTGTTCTTGGGAAAATTGCGCATGCACGTCACCAGCACCGCCGTGTTCATCCACGTCGTGCTGTTGCCTCCCATGCATAAAAACACACACATCTGCGCCATGTTTCAACCCCTTAGTACTCATTCATTTTCCATTAAATACACAGAACTACCAAAACAGAAAAAACATACCGGCCAATAAGGCAGAGGTCGAATCCTCTGACTGACCACCAGCCATTGAGCGCCGTAACCAACAAATCCTTCGACAGAGCCAATCAGCAGAATCACCCAGGCCGGCAAATAATCCGAAGCAAACCCTGCAACCAACCCGAAGGCCTTCCCTACATCCTTGGCGACGCTGAGATTATTGAGCTCCACCTGGTTTAACCCCAAAATGGACTTGAGAGCGATGGAATAGTTAGCAAAAGTGTAGTTATTTCCAGCAATGGCCTGCACCCAGATGGCGGTCACGAATCCCAACCACTTCCTGGTAATGACACCGCCTGATCTGTGGCTACCCATTAAAGAATAATAGACCGCCTGAAGGTAGGAAGTAGGCGGGAAGTATGGCTCTTGCAATTCGACGGAACACGCAGAGGCGGTTTTGGGTTATAGACGTGCCACGCCTGTAATGGAACACATCTCTTAGCAAGTTGATGACTATTTTGAGCACGTGGCAACACGATGCAGGATTGGCGGATGCAAGTTGGCACAGATGGTGTTAGTTTCGTGCCGTAGAAAACCGTAACTTTATCGTACGCCAAAAATGTCGTGCGCTTCCGTGAAAAAAGCACAGTTTCCGCAATATGGACATCTGGGTGTCCATTTTGTCTTTTATATTAAAAAGCGCCGACAAAGTGTGGGACCAATTTAAAAGGATCAATTTTAAAATAAAAAGGATTATTATTATTGTAAAAGTATTATATTTTATATAATTTGTATTTAATAATAGTTTATAATATTCAATTATAATAAGTTATATAAAATATTTAATAATTGATTATTTATTTATAATTATTGGTTTCTTTACTATTTTATAAATATATTCAAATTTAATTTTTTTATTCAATTAAAATATCAACAAAAATAATGATATGGTATGGTAAGGTTATATCTTACATAATTCAGTAGAATGTTTGTGTCAATGATGTCTTGTTTGTATGGTTATGTGTACCTATAAAGTGAGGGGGCACAACATCGGGTCCCTCTCTTATATAAAATTGTAATAAAGCAGAGCAATATTAGTTGTATTTTTGCTTTAACTTTTATTGTAAGTTTAGGCAAAGAGAAAGGTCTAAATTTGATGGTTGTATGGTTATATTTACGTTTGTAGTTGTAAAATATAATTATTTTTTTATAAATTTTATTAAATAAAAAAGGTAAATTGTAAAAAAACTATAAATAATTATATATATATATATATATATATTCACTAATGGTTCTTCCTCCTACTATGAATTATATTAGGATTTGAAGGGTAATGTTGAATACAAGAATGTCATCAATTTTTTTAATGAAAGGGTTGACCGTCAAATTTAGTCCCTCCATGAAAGCGAAAGTGAATGCAAATACTTTTTTGATTGAATTTTTTTTCACATATGAATTTAATATAATATGTTACAATAGCTAGTCATACAAAAACGTAAGTGGATGGTATCACATTCCAAAATATCAAAATGATTGAAGTCGAGAATGACTAGAAATTCAAATTACAAATATAAGGAATACTTTTCAACCAAACACGTGAAAAAACAACCAACAAGAATATTATAAAATTATGTGCCTATAGACCACAATAAATCACTAGATAATGGGAGCAACAACAAGCAAGGTGGCAGAGGCGAATGATCATCTAGTTTATCACCATAGCTCCTTCTCCCCCCTCCCCCAACCACTTATAGCAGTAGGATCTGAAAAATCAAGTATTGGATCCCAACCATCAAGCTCATTTTCTTTCCTCTACATGATATTGCCTATTGGGAAAAAAAATTGAATGTAGTTTATATATATGAGAAAAGTATGCAAAATTGATGCATTTCTGAAAATCACAGTAATGTTTTGTGGAAAAATAATTAGATGACATGTGTATGAACCACTTTCACACACACACACACACACATGAGAAAAGCATGCAAAATTGATGCATTTCTGAAAATCACAGTAATGCTTTTTGAAAAAATAATTAGATGACATGTGTACAAACCACTTTTTTTGAGTACATGAATGAACTTTCATATAAAATCATATATATATATATATATATATATATATATATATATATATATATATATATATATATGTACATATATACATACATATATACATATACATATACATATACACATACATATATACACATATACATATACATATACATATATACACATACATATATACACATACATATATATATATACATACACACACACACACACATACACACACACATATATATATATACACACACACACACACACATATACACACACACACACACCCACATATATACATATATACATGTGTGTGTGTGTGTGTGTGTGTGTGTGTGTGTGTGTGTGTGTGTAGATGAGAAAAGTATGCAAAATTGACGCATTTCTAAAAATCACATTTTATGGAAAAATAATTAGATGACATGTGTACGAACCACTTTTTTTGAGTAAATGAATGGACTTTCATATAAAATCATATATGTGGATGGATGGATAAAATGTCAAAGATTGTTGAAAAAAAATCCTTAATTTTTTTATTAATATATATTTTTAAATTAATTTTACAAGTTAAAAAAAGTTAAAATTTTGAAATCGTTGACCTTAACTTCATATATATCATTTTTTTTTTAAATTTTAGCCAATGATATGTAGATTGTTGAGATATAAATTTTACCAAAAAAATCAATGGTTAAAAAATTATTAAACTATTTTTAATGATATATGCATGAACTATAATGAAGTATGTTATGTAAAAATTAAGTAATAATTAATATGTGCGTGTTGCACTCATGCGCACATGCATGTGTTATCCCACCTAAAAAAATTAAATTTACCTACTCAAATGGGTTCACGAATTCTTAAAAAATATAAATTTTACCAAAAAAATCAATGCTTAAAAAATTATTAAACTATTTGTAATGATATATGCATGAAGTATGTTATGTAAAAATTAAGTAATAATTAATATGTGTGTGTGTGCACTCATGCGCACATGCATGTGTTATCCCACCTAAAAAAATAAATTTACCTACTCAAATGGGTTCACGAATTCTTAAAAAATATAAATTTAGCAAAAGTTGTGTTAGTGTTTTAACATATTTTTTATTAAAGTGTTTAATAGGTATAAAACTTTGGAAGAGTGTTTAGATTGTAATATTGGATAATTTTAAATTTACTAAGTATAAGCTATATATATACACACACACACACATATATACATACATACATGTGTGTGTGTGTGTATAGATGAGAAAAGTATGCAAAATTGATGCATTTCTAAAAATCACATTTTATGGAAAAATAATTAGATGACATGTGTACGAACCACTTTTTTGAGTAAATGAATGGACTTTCATATAAAATCGTATATATGGATGGATGGATAAAATGTCAAAGATTGTTGAAAAAAATCCTTAATTTTTTTATTAATATATATTTTTAAATTAATTTTACAAGTTAAAAAAAGTTGAAAATTTGAAATCGTAAGTGTACAAACACAACTTTTTGACCTTAACTTCATATATATCATTTTTTTTTTAAATTTTAGCCAATGATATGTAGATTGTTGAGATATAAATTTTACCAAAAAAAATCAATGGTTAAAAAATTATTAAACTATTTGTAATGATATATGCATGAACTATAATGAAGTATGTTATGTAAAAATTAAGTAATAATTAATATGTGTGTGTGTGCACTCATGCGCACATGCATGTGTTATCCCACCTAAAAAAATAAATTTACCTACTCAAATGGGTTCACGAATTCTTAAAAAATATAAATTTTACCAAAAAAATCAATGCTTAAAAAATTATTAAACTATTTGTAATGATATATGCATGAACTATAATGAAGTATGTTATGTAAAAATTAAGTAGTAATTAATATGTGTGTGTGTGCACTCATGCGCACATGCATGTGTTATCCCACCTAAGAAAATAAATTTACCTACTCAAATGGGTTCAGGAATTCTTAAAAAATATAAATTTAGCAAAAGTTGTGTTAGTGTTTTAACATATTTTTTATTAAAGTGTTTAATAGGTATAAAACTTTGGAAGAGTGTTTAGATTGTAATATTGGATAATTTTAAATTTACTAAGTATAAGCAATAATGATAAAATTAAATTTTATGATTTCTAGTTGACCATAACATGTGTTTAACAATGAAAACCAAGGTAAAATAGGCTTGTGACAACTCAAATATGAAAATAGAGTCTGCAGATGTATTTAGATAAGTTTATGCTCCCTAGACAGCTAAATAATGCAATCTTGTTTGTTGATTACATATTTGTTCACCATGAAAATGATGAAAATGTGATTGTTTTGTTGCCTACACCTGTGTCTACTAAGAGGGCTGAGATATTTCAATTTTGTTAATGTTGCAAAGAAACCTATATTTTCCTTCTATTTGCTTTGGAAATCTTAGGTGTGCTTGTGAGACCTACAAACCTACAAAAAAGAAGGAAAAATGTAATAGAACGAGTTGATTGCAATCATCCCCAGTGATGATTGACCATTGCCTACATATCCAAATACTCTAAAGAATAAATCAAGCCACACATAGTTTTCTCACCTGGTGTGATTGCATTTGTGTTCCTTCACTATATGTATACAACTAATAATTTGGTCCATGTTGATGTTTGACAATATTAACTCTTGAATTGATTATTAATTCTTCAGACTTGACTTCTGACTACTTTATTAATTGATATTGAATTTGGGAAGAATAGGCTACATTTTCTCAATGTATAATAGATAGATCCTAGATATATATCAAGTCTTTTTGAAATGAATCCTTGATTTGTTTATATAGTGAACCTTTTGAATAATTTATATTAATTGACTTGTGAAACATGTAGGAATGACCAAAATGAATATTTCAAAATGGACTAGGCCACGGACTAGGCCACACTAAATGGACTAGTCTATAGTAATGGAACTATCTGCATAGAATGAAACTATTTTAACATAAAAAGAATAGTCAGGCTAAGACCAAGAGCAATCTAAGAGTGATATAATATAGTTTAAACAATGACTTTGAAATTCGCTTGTAGTAGTGAAGACGAATAGAGGGGTCAAGCCTACATATAGATAAATGACTAAAGAAGTGGTGAATAAAAGTCTTGTATTCGAAAGTAAGTCAAGTGATTGAAGATATGTCAATAATTAACTTTATCAAGTACATGTGTATCTAAAATTGGTTGGTCTATGACAAATTTTTAAACTAGGCTTGGATCCTCAAAACCTATAACCAGGATAGTTTTAGAGGGAAATGCATGAAATTGAAAATTGTAGTTATTAAAATGGTGTACACCCTTTATGAAGGGAGCTAACATATATAAAAGGGTGCACACACTTATATAAAGGATGTATGCCATTTTTACAACAAGAAAATCTCTATATGCATTTGACTATTGTTAACCGCTCTTAGAAAGAGCATGCATAATATTCAAAATTGTGCACGCCTTTTTTATTTCCTTAAAAAATTCATACAAAATATTATCTCCTATTACGTATTTTACAAGCTTTGAACTAGTTTTTATAGTTGATAATTTGTAAACTCTTCAATTAATTTATCTCGATTATTATAAATTTATCACAAAAAATTAAATCATACTTGGAATTACAAGTATAAAGGTAGATCATGGGGTTGAGTATTCACTATAAAAGACCAATTAAGGAGCTAACAAATGAAAAAATTGAATTCAAGAGAGAAAAATAAAGAAAAACATAAATATATATGAGAGAATCCATAAGAGCTTATAGACAAGGTAAAGGTACTTCTTCCAAAACTAAGTAATGTTTCAATTTAAAATGACATGTCCAATTGCATGAAATTGTAGATAACACATCACCAACACCATCATGTTGTTGCCTCCCATGCATAAAAACACACACATCTATGCCACATTTCCAACCCTTAGTACGGATCAATTTCCATATTTTATGGCATAGAACTACCAAAATAGGAAAAAACATACCTACCAATACAGTAGAGGTTGAATCCTCTGACTGACTACCAGCCATTGAGCATTGTAACTAATAAATCATTCCATAGATCCAATTAGTAGAATCACCCAGGCTAGCAAATAATCTGAAGCAAAACCTACAACCAAATTGAAGGCCTTTCTTACATCTTTGGCGATGCTTAGGTTATTGATTTGTACCTAGTTTAACCCCAAAATGGACTTAAAAGTGACAGAATAGTTGGTAAAAGTATATTTGTTTCCAAAAATGGCCTATACCTAGATGGTGGTCACAAATCCCAAAAACTTCTTAGTAATAACACCTCCTGATCCGTGGCTACCCATTAAAGAGTAAGGTCCTAGTCCCATGGTACTACAACTATGAAAATATTTAGTGGGTGTTGTAGAGATTATTTAAGAGAAATTATGAAGTAAAACAATCTCATGGATTTTTAAAATTGCAAAAATTATCCATGCACATGAAATTTAGGAGGTTTGAATTAAAAACAAATTCTAGCATAAATTTTTATTAGTTCTAAAGTACTTTCTTGTGCCTAAATTTTTTCTATGGGTGTTGCAAATTATTACCCCTAGAGTCTACCCATCTCTGAAAATCTCTTTCATTTGTAGTCGTTGCTCCTATTTTTCAATAAAATATTCAATTTTTTACAATTGAAAAAATTTAAAGTTGCATGGAACTACCGACAACTACAAAATAATTATAGTTACCCCCTCTTATGGGACAACCATCTAATAGACCTGGTGAAGGTAGGAATTGTAATTAGTAGGTGGGAAGTATGGCTTTTACAATTCCATAGAACATGCAGAGGTGGTTCTACGTTTTATATGTGCCACACCTGTAATTGAACACATCTCTTAGCAAGTTGATGATTGTTTTGAGCACGTGGCAACACGATGCAGGATTGGCAGATCCTAATTTGGCAGAGATGTTGATACTATCATGCCATAGAAAATAATAACTTTTTGGTATGCAAAAAAGTTATGCACTTCCATGAGAAAGCACAATTTTTTCAATAAAGAGATGTCATTGTCTATTTTATCTTTTACATTAAAAAGCACAAAGAGAGTGAGGGACCAATTTTTTGTTTTTTTAAGCTTCCAATAATTGTATGATAACATATAAGGATCAATTTTAAAATAAAAAGGGATTATTATTATTCTTGTAAAAGTATTATATTGCAATGTAATTTATATTTAATTATAATATGTTAAATGAGATGTTTAATAAATAATTATTTATTTATAATTATGGATTTTTCTTCTTTTCTAATAAATTTATTTAAATTAATTTTCTTCTTTAATTAAAATATCAATAAAAATAATTATATGGTAAGGTTATATCTTATATAATGGAGTAGAATATACAAGCCAATGATGTATTGCATGGTTCTATGCATTTATAAAGCAAGGGTGCACAAGAACGATTCCCTTTCCCTTATATAAGTGTAATAAAGTAAAACAATATTAGTTATATCTTTGCCCTAACTCTTATTGTAAATGTAGGTAGAGAACAAGGCCTAAATTTGATGGTTGTATTTTAAGAAATCGTATTAAATCAAAGGTAAAATTTTAGGCAAATTGTAAAAAACTATAAATAATTATAATAAATATATATTTTGTCACTAATGGTTCCTTCTACTATGAACTATATTAGTATTTGAAGGGTAGTACTGAATAAAAGACCGTCATCAATTTTTTTATGAAAGGGTTGACCGTCAAATTTAGTCCCTGCATGAAAGTGATAACAAATACAAATATTTTTTATTGATTTTCTTTTTTGATGAATATATCCATGTATTAACTTAACATAAATATACAAATAATTCACAAAAAATACAGGCGGTATGAGAGAACACCACATAGTCACACTAGGCAAAGCTTAGGATCTAAAAACAAAAGCACCACAAACAACTAGGCAAAGCCTAGAAATAATTCATAAGGTCATAACAAAAGATAACTTTAAACAGCAAGAGCAATACCAGAAGATAAATGATCCATATCATTAGGACCCTGGCTCGAGCTTAGCAAGTCATTGTCATCTAGAATAGGCTCCTAACCAGTAGCTTGAGTAATGTCCTTGTCATCTTCTTCTTCCTATATCTAAGTGGGTAAAATGGCCAGAAAGAGACTGGAGAAATTATCCAGCACATCCACTTGGCCTCCAGGTGGCACCCCCCAAGCATTTGGGTGTAGAGAAGGAGGAGGAGATTCCTAGTCATCCTACCCAATAGGGTAAAGAGGGAGAGGTTGCCACCCTCATTGTTACCTAAGAGGGGTCATGCACTGGTACATGATACCACTATGAGAGAAACATCATGAATGGCTATGATGATTTCCACCATGAGGTGATATAAAAATTATATCCTCTAGTCTGGGATCCCTGGGTGGAGATGGTAAAACTTGAGCCATTGCACAAGGAGCATCTCCCTAGTGAGAGAGATCTTGAAGGTGCCCAAGCTCCATAGAAAATTTATTAGCTTGAACTTAAATCTATAAAATAACATTGGAGATGATATAGGACTTGTTCAAAGAAGATATTACAGTCAGAAAAAGCATTATTAAATTCATAATTATTTCTTTCTTTTCAAAGCCAGAAGAGAATCTCCACTCTGAAAGTATGCTAGACTTAGGTGTATTTAAAGGGCATCGTGGGTATATCTCCAAGGAGGATGTGATGCCAAAGAAAAATTTGGGATGAAAAGGCCTAAAGAGATTATGGATCCAAGTCTAAACCCTTTAAGCTTTGGAATGGTACCAAAAAAGATGTGATAGCATTTCAAGGTGGCCACAAAAAAGGCAAGTAGGAAAGGGAACTTCTAACTAGATGAGTCTTCTACCAATAGGTAAGCCTTGGTGCAGTATACACCAAGCAAAGTGAGCAGTATTAGGCTCCACACAAGCCCCCAAGACAATGTTAAAGTGAAATATTCATGTAGTAATAGATGAATGTAGCCCCCAATGAGTATTGAGCTTGTCCACCATGGGAAAATGGGGGTGAGTCATCCATAGCCAAGCCAAAGAGTCTGATTACAAAAGGGGGTCTTCACATACCACTTGATGCAGGAGCATCCTCACACTAGGAATGTATTTGTCACATTTTTTTTGTTGAGTTTAGTATATCTAGGTGTATTACGTGAGTTCCCTCCATTTTTGGGTTTTAAATTTTTTAAATTTGGCTAAATATTCCTTAACCCTGAAAAATCTAGTCTGTTGGGTGAATTGTTAAGCAGTTTGAGTTTTCCTATGCAAGGAGAATTGTTTTATTCATTTTAGGGAGGTTGTTGTTAGTGTCTAAGTTGAGAAATATGTTTGGTAAGAGGAATTTTGTGAAAAATATGGGATGTACATTGAAAAAGGAGGAAGGGGGCGTGGAAAAAGGGCTGTTGTGCACAGACAAAGATTAAATGTATATCTTCTGGCCATATTAATAAAATATGTATTCTCATGTTTGAAAAAGGCTGTATACTATTCAAATCGACTGTTTCGTTATTGATTACACAAAGATTTGAACATAAAACCAAACAAATGTTTGGTCTATGCACCTGCAAAAAGCTTCTTGCTGGGTAGCACATTCTTGCTGGGCCGTAGTTTCCTATTGGGTCACACATTTCTGCTAGGTCATTGTAAAATCTAGGTCATTGTGAAGTCAAGCGATGGTTTCTTCCCATTCTGGTCATATCAAACTATATATGTTGGGTGTGAAGTTAAGCAATGGTTCCTTTTTCATTCTTGTCATATCAAACTATATAGGTTGGGTGTGAAGTTAAGCGACAGTTCCTTTTCATTCTTGTCATTTCAAAATATATGTGATGCTGGGCGCTCAAATGTATTGAATGTTGTTTCTAGAATAAATTAAATGTTGGATTACTCATTGTATATTCAGATTAGTCGACCCTTTTACACAGACTACACAGACAAGAGCAACTTCACACTTTCGTTGAGAATACAATATGCAGAACACTCTCCAAATGACTCCAGGTAACATTTTGTGTTTAGAGAAAATACGTTGTTAACCACATATAGTCATCCCTGATTATATTTTGGTATTTTTGTCAAAAATACATTTTAGTCCTGTCTTTCAAGATGTCTGTATTCCATGCCTTGGCAATTTGAGGTCTGGCACCATTAGAAACCACAAAAATGTTGTTATAAATTATAGTTTAGCCGTGTTGGATGCATGTCTATTCATCATTAAAACATACAGTTCAGAGCCCTGTTTGCTAGAGTGTTGTTTCATCATTTGGTATCAGAGCTCAAGGGATTGTGCACAATCTAAAGATCCAAGAGAAGAAGCAAGATGGCCATGAGAATTAGGAACAAAGGTAGAGCTAGAGGAAGGAGACCTGGAGGATAGGTTGCACTGGCAAAAGAGATTAGGAACCTGATAGCTAGGCTACAAGACCTAGAGATGGCTCAAAGAAGAGGCACTGACATGGGTGAAGTCAGTAATAGAGAAGAGGAGCCACCAGAAGATGAATTGGTGGTGGAAGAAGAAACAGCTGAAGATAGGTTGATTAGAGCCATTATGAAGGTGAACACAAAGCCAAAAATGGAGGTTCCAATGTATGAAGGTAATTTGAATGTGGAAGAATTAATTGATTGGATTAATGCATTAGACAAATACTTTGAGTATGAAGGAATTGAAGAAGATGATAAGAAAGTCAAGTATGCCATGACAAGGCTAAAGATCCATGCATCCCTGTGGTGGGATGGAGTGCAAGAAGAAAGAAGAAGGAAAGGGAAGCCAAAGATCAGAAGCTGGGACAGAATGGTAGCGAAAATGAAAGGTAAGTTTACGCCTAAAGATTATCAAGCCAATCTTTTTAAGCAATTACAAAATTTGAAGAAAAAAGAGATGTCTGTAAAAGAATACACTGAATAATTTTATAGGTTGACTATAAGATCAGGTCTTATTGAGGATGACACAGAGAAGGTAGTTAGATACACTAATGGGTTAAAATTTTCCATTCAAGATGAGATAAGTCTTCGCATTCCTAAGATAGTTGAGGAGGCATATCAATTTGCCTTGAAAGTTGAAGAGAAGATTGCAAGGAAACAAACATCCTTCTCAAGAGGAAGGGGCAGATCCATCAGAGGTAGAGGATTTCAAGGAGGTAGAAGATAGCTGCAAACATCTCAAGAAGAGGCCAGCAGCTCACAAAGTTTAAGAGGCAGCTATACACCAAGAGGAAGAAGGCCATACCAAGGATATCAAAGAGGAAGAGGAAGATTCATGGGAAAATGCTTTAAGTGCAACAAGTATGCAGGACACAGAGCATATGAGTGTCCAAAGATCCCTTCTACCAGCCATGAGAGGGGTGTACATGTGACTCAAGGTGAAGGAAAAAATGAAGAAGTTGCAGCAGCTTATGAAGATACCCTAGATGAAGGTGAGTCTGTTTTAATGAAAAAAATCTTGTTAAAGCCAAATAAATAAGTTGTAGAACCACCTCAAAGGAAAACTTTATTTAGAACTACATGTAAAAGTAAGGGGAAATGTTGTAAGGTCATCATAAACAGCGGGAGTACTGACAACCTTGTGTCAACTGAGATGGTGGAGAAACTAGGCTTGAAGAAGGAGGTACATCCTACACCTTATCAAGTCTCTTGGCTACAAAAAGGACACAAACTCCTGGTAAGTGAACAATAGAAAGTAGATATTCAGATAGGAACATACAAGGATCAGATTTTATGTGATGTCATGCTCATGGATGTATGTCATATCTTGCTTGGAAGGCCTTGGCAATTTGACAAGGAGGCCATGCATGATGGAAGATAGAATACATACATGTTTGAAAAGGATGGGATCAAGCATACACTCACACCATTGAAAGAAGAGGTTATTTCTATTTTTGGATAGAATTCTAAAGTATTGATAGTGAGTGGTAAAGAGTTTCTACATCAAATGAAGAAGGAAAAGGTAAACTTTGATGTGATTGGTAAGCCAAGGAGTGTAGTCACTAGTACTAAATTGATTGATTTGCCATTAGAGATTCAAGATATGTTGAATGAGTACATTGACATTTTGGTAGATGATTTACCTAATGAATTACCACCATTGAGAAGCATTAGCCATCACATAGACTTGATTCCAGGAGCAAATCTTCCAAACAAGGCTGCCTACAGGTTGACACCAAAGGAAAATGAAGAGATCAAGCACCAAGTTCAAGAATTATTAGACAAAGGATTGGTAAGAGAGAGTTTAAGTCCTTGTGTTGTCCCCATAGTGTTGAGTCCTAAGAAGGATGGGAGTTGGAGGATGTGTACAGATTCTAGAGCAATCAACAAGATTACTATCAGGTATAGATTTCCATTGCCAAGAATTGATGACTTACTTGATTGTTTGAGTGGAGCTCCATATTTCTCTAAGATAGACTTGAAAAGTGGTTACCATCATATTAGGATAAGAGAAGGGGATGAATGGAAAACAGCCTTCAAGACCAATGATGGACTCTATGAGTGGTTAGTTATGCCATTTGGACTAACCAATGCACCAAGCACCTTCATGATACTGATGAATGAAGTGCTGAAGGAGTTCACTGGTAAGTTTGTGATAGTGTATTTGGATGATATTTTGGTGTTTATTCAAACTAAGTAAGATCATTTGAAACATTTGAGGATGGTATTGAGTAAGCTACATGAGGAGAAATTGCTAATCAATGTCAAAAAGTGCAGTTTTATGAAAACAGAGTTGATATATTTGGGGTTTGTGATTTCAAAAGAAGGATTAAAGATGGATAAGGAAAATATTAAGGCTATAATTGAGTGGCCTACACCCAGGAGCAAATATGAGGTAAGAAGCTTTCACGGTTTGGCTAGCTTCTATAGGAAATTCATAAGAAATTTTAGTGGAATTGTTGCTCCAATGATAGATACAATCAAGGGTGATAAAAGAAGTTTTTATTGGACTGAGGCTGCTGATAAGAGTTTCAGATTATTGAAAAAGAAGGTAAATGAAGAACCAATCTTGACCTTGCCTGATTTTAATAAGCTTTTTCAAGTAGAATGTGATGCTAGTGGAACTGCAATAGGCGTTGTTTTAAGCCAAGATGGGAAGCCTATAGCATACTTCAGTGAGAAGTTAAGTGATGCTAAGAAGAAGTATTCAGCCTATGATCAAGAATTCTATGCTCTTGTACAGGCTTTGAGGAAATGGAGGCATTATCTTTTGCCTAAAGAATTTGTTTTGTTCACTGACAATTATGCTTTACAGTTCATTAGCAATCAGAATAAGTTGAATCAAAAGCATGTCAAATGGATTGAATTCTTACAAAGCTTCACATTCACTATTAAGCACAAGAAAGGACAATCTAACAAGGTTACAAATGCTCTAAGCAAGAGGAATTTGATCATGCAGGAATCTCAAGTAAGTATTTTGGGATTTGAAGATTTGAAGGAGCTATATAAGGAAGATCCAGACTTCAAGGAACCATATGAAGCTTGCATGAATCCAGTAGGGGTTGATAGAAGTCCTTGGATATATTTCATGGTCCAAGAGGGTCTGTTGTTTAGAGGTAGCTATCTTTGCATTCCCAAGAGTTCCATGAGAGAGAATTTGTTGAAGGAAAAGCATAGTGGCAGCTTATCAGGACATTTTGGGCAGAATAAGACATTAGCACAATTGAGTGCTCATTACTATTGGCCAGGTATGGGTATTGATGTTAATAAATTAGTTAAAAGATGTAAAACATGCCAATATGCCAAAGGAAGTAGTCAAAATGCAGGTTTGTACCAGCCACTACCCATTCCAAATAGGCCTTGGGATTCAATAAGCATGGATTTTGTACTTGGTTTGCCAAGAACTCAAAAAGGCCATGATTCCATATTTGTTGTGGTAGATAGGTTTTCAAAGATGGCTCATTTTATTCTATGTTCCAAAACAACTGATGTTACTCACATAGCTAATCTATTCTTTCAAGATGTTGTTAGATTGCATGGATTGCCTAAAAGCATTGTTTCTGACAAGGACACCAAATTTGTTGGACATTTTTGGAGAACCTTATGGAATAAATTGGGAACACAATTGAGTTTTTGTTCAGCCTATCATCCCCAAACTAATGGCCAAATAGAGGTTGTCAATAGGAGCTCGAGCAACATCCTGAGAAGCCTGGTAAGTATGCATCCAAAACAATGGGATCTTGCACTTGCACAAGCTGAATTTGCCTATAATGACTCTCCTAACAGAAGTACAGGATTGAGCCCATTTCAAATTATGTATGGAATTCATCCAAGAGGTGTGTATGATTTAAGAAATCTAAGTAGCATGGAGACAAGGAGTGTTGATGCAGAAAAATTTGCCAATGCCATGCAAAATTTGCATGAACAGGTAAAGAACAAACTTGAAGAAAACACCATCAAGTACAAGTTAAGGGCAGATCAAAAGAAAAGAGAGGTCAATTTCAGTATTGGAGACTTTGTTCTTTCTCACCTCAGAAAAGAGAGGTTCCCAAAAAGGGAATACAACAAGCTAAAGGTAAAGAAAATAGGACCATGCAAGGTAATAAGAAAGTTTTCAAATAATGCATATGAAATAGAATTGCCAAAAAGAATTGGAATTTCTCCAATCTTTAATGTTACAGATCTATATCCATACAAAGATGAAGGACAACCAGCCAAAGAAATTGAAATAGGGGTAGATGAAGTTATACAATGGGAGCAACAACTACCAAAGGAAGTGCCAAAGGAGATTGAGAGTATTTTAGACAAGAAAATGGTTAAAAAGACAAGGAACAAAGAATATTTCCAGTATCTAATTAAGTGGAAGAATCTACCAGCTGAAGATGCAACATGGTTGACTGCAAATGACATCCTTAAGCTGGGCACAAGTATAGAAGAAGTGATGCAGGAAAACAACAAGTGAAGAATACTTCTTCTGCTCCTTGGAAGAATGATGCAGGAGCATCCTCACGCTAGGAATGTATTTGTCATTTTTTCTTTTGTTGAGTTTAGTATATCTAGGTGTATTAAGTGAGTTCCCTCCATTTTTGAGTTTTAAAATTTTTAAATTTGGCTAAATATTCCTTAAGCCTGAAAAATCTAGTCTGTTGGGCGAATTGTTAAGCAGTTTGAGTTTTCCTATGCAAGGAGAATTGTTTTATTCATTTTAGGGAGGTTGTTGTCAGTGTCTAAGTTGAGAAATATGTTTGGTAAGAGGATTTTCATGAAAAATAGGGGATGTACATTGAAAAAGGAGGAAGGGGGCATGGAAAAAGGGTTGTGCGCAGACAAAGATTAAATGTATATCTTCTGGCCATATTAATAAAATATGTATTCTCATGTTTGAAAAATGCTGTATACTATTCAAATCAATTCTAAGATTATGGAAAAATTGGTTGACTGTTTGCTGCTGAATTGACTATTTTGTTATTGATTACATAAATATTTGAACATAAAACCAAACAAATGTCTGGTCTATGCACCTGCAAAAATCTTCTTGCTGGGTAGCACATTCTTGTTGGGCCGTAGTTTCCTATTGGGTCGCACATTTCTGCTGGGTCGTTGTAAAATTTGGGTCGTTGTGAAGTCAAGCGATGGTTTCTTCCCATTCTGGTCATATCAAACTATATATGATGGGTGTGAAGTTAAGCAACGGTTCCTTTTTCATTCTTGTCATATCAAACTATATATGTTGGGCGTGAAGTTAAGCAATGGTTCCTTTTCATTCTTGTCATTTCAAAATATATGTGATGCTGGGCGTTGAAATGTATTGAATGTTGTTTCTAGAATGAATTAAATGTTGGATTACTCATTGTATATTCAGATTAGTCGACCCTTTTACACAGACTACACAGACAAGAGCAACTTCACACTTCCATTGAGAATACAGTATGCAGAACACTGTCTAGATGACTCCAGGTAACATTTTGTGTTTAGAGAAAATACGTTGTTAACCACATATAGTCAGCCCTGATTATATTTTGGTATTTTTGTCAAAATATACATTTTAGTCATGTCTTTCAAGATGTCTGTATTCCATGCCTTGGCAATTTGAGGTCTGGCACCATTAGAAACCACAAAAATGTTGTTACAGATTATAGTTTAGCCCTGTTGGATGCATGTCTATTCATCATTGAAACATACAATTCAGAGCCCTGTTTGCTAGAGTGTTATTTCATCACCACTTCTAGTCCTTCCACCATGGGAGAGTAGATTGAATAGATATTTTTTGGAGCATGGAGGGTAGCATGGTGCTAAGAATCTCTTAGTAGGATTCTTGGTCTGAATTGGCTAACCAAAATTTGGATTTCACCTCCTCCTAGGATAGCCAAGAGTGAGATCACCTACAGTAGATAACTTGGACAGTATGAATGCCCCTTCAAAAAAACTTGAGAGCATTGATCCAAGGGACCTCTACCAGGGGCACTTTTTTGAAATTAATAACACGAGACCACCAAAGTGAATGGGTGTTAGTAGACAACCCATCTCAAAATCCTGAACCATTCTAGAGAAGCTATGGTTTAATCTTTTCCCATGCCTTCTAGATGCTTATAACCACAAAGGACCCTATGATTTGGATGGGAGATTTAATGAAAATAAAATTAGGGGAGCCAAGCCCTTTCTAGGATTTCTTTCCCTTAGGCAAGCTAAGGAGATGCAGTGTTTGAATAACAGCTACCCTCAATGGCCTGCACAATCCATTTGGCACATAAAGTAGTTCCTTGCCAAGCTATATCAATGATCCACACCCCTTTGACATCCCATGTGAGGTAGAAATATTCCCAAGCCACCTTGTGGAATCCTTTAACTTGAGGATAATTGGCCCAAAAGAAGTCTCTGAGAAAATTTTCCAACTTCGGGTAAGATTTCTTAAAAGGCACCCAACATGAAGAGTAGTACCCATGGGTGGTTGCAAGTTTTTTTTAGCACATTTAAAATTTTCCTACTAACAAAAGAGACTTGGTCACCTAGTATTTTAGCTTTTTAGCAACTCTGTCAACAACATATTGCCATAACAAAGGTGGTGAATCATCAAAAACAAAGGGGATGCCAATAAATTTGAATATTTCATCATATTAGATCCTTTTCCAATCATATTTAGAAGCCCACATTGGTAGATGGAGGTAAGACTGCCTATAGCAAAGAGTTTTCTACCATTGGATGCTGGAGCCAGAGGCCAGACAGAAGGTGTTGAGACACTACAAGGAATTGTCCACATTGGACTCATCCTCAATTAGAGTAAGGAAAGAGTTGTCTGTAAAGTGACCATTAAGAAACTACATATCTTCTTGTAGGTTCACGACATCTAGAGGGAGAAAAATTCCCTTAATAAGGCCCCTAGCTTGAGAATTGCTAAGAAGATATCCAAAACCCTTAGCTGTAAACACATACAAGGTGGGAGCCAGAGGTCACCCTTGATGAATAGAGTGGAATAAATCAAACTGCTCAGAGATGACTCCATTAATGGAAAGGATGTTTGAGGCATCTACAAAAAACATCTGGATGGTTTGGATGAAGTTGGGCCCAAAGCCTAGTGCCTGAAGCATGGCTAGTATGAAAGGCCATTCGATATAGTCATAAAATTTTTCAAAGTAAATTTTTATAAACATAGCTTATTGCTTAGACCTTTTAGCCTAGTGCATCCCTTCTCATACTACTATAATGTTATCTAAAATATAACAGCTTCTAATGAAACCTATTTGTTAAGAGTGCATGATGAGAGGCAGCATATTATGCAATCAAAACGCTAGAGCCTTGGCAATGATTTTATAGGAGATATTCATGAGGGTGATGGGTCACCAATTATAGATCAATTTAAGATCTCCCTAATATGAATTTAATGTTTACTTTATTTATATTTTTACCTAGTGAATGTGTCTGAAATGCTTCTTGGTAAACCTTATGCAAGTTACTTCTCACAAGGCCCTAGAGGGTTTCATATAATTCACAGGGGAAGCTATCAATGTCAAGAGATTTTTCATTAACCATGTAAGACACTTCCTCATGAAAATTATTGACAGTGAGGGGCCTATCACAAACCACCCATTGGGTAGGAGTGAGTTTGCATGGGACCACTATGAGACATTATTGAAGGGAATTTTCACAATCGATCAAGGACGCTTGATCTTTGAAAATGTGTTGATAGTGATGGATAAAGGCATGAACAATGTGAGGGGTCTATTTGAGTCTATTTCCAACCTCATAGATGACTTGCATCTGTTATTTTGAGTTCTTGGCTACCAGCATTTAGAAGAACTCTTTTGAATCTGTGTCCTCTATTTTGAGCCAATAAAGCCTAGCTTTAACTTGAGCTCCTCAAGCATTGTAGTTGTCTATAATCTAGATGTGATGCCATAAAGAGGATACTCTAACTTACAATATCCTAATCCTTTTCTAGAGCTAAAGCCACACAGTTCAACTCTGAGAAAATAACAGAGTAAGAGTGTCTCTATATTTTATCAAGTTGGTAGCCATAGATTCACATAAAGTGAGAGGTCCTTCTGATGGCATCATCTCACCAAAAAATCCAACCAGATTTTTGAGGGGTACGTGGATCCAAGTTTCAAACTCTTTGAATGTGCACCACTTTGGGCCCATATTTGAGTAGAGAAGTGTTACAGAAAGATTATGTTTTGTGGATTTTGGGTTTCATGAACTACCATGTCACTCTGAACCAAATAGGGGAGTGGTCAGAAAGCCCAAAATCTATCAATGCCTATATTAAAGGGGAAAGGCCATCATTAAAGGAGAAGTACAATTGTATGGACATCATTTCTCTATTTAAGTGCTTTAGAATCTGAGTGGGGCCTTCCTTGAAATTACTCCAGGTGTACCAAACTCCATTTGCAGACTGATGGATTGAATTGGGGTCATAAACCCCCTATTTAGTGAACATGTAGAACCATGCCTCCCTTTTGCCAACTACCCATCGCAATAGCAAGTGGCTCACTTTTCCCTTGAGAGACACCACCATATTAAAGTCACCACATAAGACCCAATGGGCATCAAGGATATCATCCACTATCCATCACCATAAATGGGTACGCTCTAAGGTATCATTCAAGGCATAAATGTTAATAAAACCAAAAGAGTGGCTTTTAATGCTAAAAATATCCCATACTAATTAGTTGGTGGGGTCCATGCCAAATTTCACTAAGTGCAACCACCACCTTGGAGAAATGAATGTGAATATCCCTCCACATCCTGCATCATGATTGATATGTAAAATGATACTTTCATTCTAGATGGAATTAATGACAACTGTCAATAAAAAATTTGTCACCTTGACTTTTTGTTGACAAAGAATGTCCATCTTGAGAAACTTCCTTCTGAAATCACACATAATGAATTTTCATTTTGGATCTATGAGATCCCAAACATTTCATGAAAAATAATTCATAGATGACAGGTGTCAAGGGACATGTCCTCCAAGTCCAAACCTTCCAAAGCATCATATCAATTCTATAAAAGGTGACCACTATTGGCACTTAAAAAGTCATCAAATTACTTCCTCATATCATGGTTAACATGATGCTCTCCTTCTTTCACCTCATCACTCCTTCGAGGAGAGATACAAGAGTGTTTGGGTGTATCCCATCGAGTAGGAAGTGGAAGAGTGGTTGGTTATGAGTCTAAAAATCAAGAAGAACTGGGCATGGAGATTTTAAAACCTTAGGATAAGACATTGGCATCCATAGGGGTGTTGAATACCTTGGGTTTTTCTACTAATTTTGGGGCTTCAACCTAAGAAGGCTCTTTCTCAACATGAGCCTACTCCTGTGGGCCATTGCTCAGAGATGGATTTCCTCTTTTGGGAGTAGTAGATAAGCTTACAACTTTGGTATAATTGTTCTTCTTCCCTACCATAGTCCATCCGTACTTAGTTGGTTTTTTGTTAGCTTCTAGAGAGGGCTTGGGGGGAGAGGATGAATGATTAGACACATTGTTTTGAGCCAACTGAAGGGGACAATCCTATATCTTATGGTATGTAGCTTGGCAACAAAAAAAAGTTTAGGTAAGTTTATAAATAAAACTTGTTAAGAGTGTCTCACGTCCCTAACTTGAATTTTCATAAACTCTTGGAGGTCCTATGAAAGGTATACTTCTACACATACCCACTTTTGTAGTCTAGCAAAGTAGAACTGATTTTATTCATGGAAAAACACATGACCTATGGAGGACACTATCTGGTGAATAAAGTGCCAGGAAGGGAGTAAGAGGACTAGAAATTCAACCCAAACTAGGAATTTAAGAGTAGTGTACTTTGAGACCACAAAGTCTCATGTCTAGGGGGAGAAAACCATAAGTGAGTTCATGACATACCAAGTGGCAAACCTATGTAGAATTCCTCCTACATGGGATGGGTCAATAAAGCAAAAAAGGAAAAAAATCCTTAGTCATGTTCTAGATGGTCTTTAACTTAATGCCATGAGCTACCCAATGAGTTTGAACCCAAGACCATAACATACTTTTAGAGAGAATTCTCCAAATAAAATATACTATAAACAAAATTTATCTAACCATTGACACACATAATTAAATTCAAGAATAGGGAATATAACATCAAGTTTGGAAGCATTATCTCATGGTAAACCTTCAAGACAAACTTCCTTGGGCACTTACAGGGGGCCATTGCTCGAAGCTCCCTTGTTCTTCTCTGCAACAGAAATAGTCAGGATTTAATGGGGACAAGTCATTATAAAGGTTGGCCTTGTTCAAAGGTGAGAAACCCTAAATAGTAATAAATGAAAGTCTAGTAGGTGAATTAAGGCTATGGTGTAACACAAGCTTGATAGGTAGAAAAACAAGGGCTGACTCAATGGAATGCATGGAGGAAACCCTAGTAGAGCAAAAAATCCAAACCTTGTTCTTGAAAAAAAACTCTTTGATTGAATTTTTTTCCACATATGAATTTAATACAATACATTACAATAGATATTAATAAAAAAATGTCAGTGGATGGTATCACATTCTAAAATATCAAATAGACTAAAGTCAAAAATGACTAGAAATTCAACTTACAAATATAAGGAATACCTTTGAACCAAAAATGTAGAAAAACAACCAACAAGCTGATTACAAAAATTATGTGCCAATAAACCACAATAAATTTCTAGGTAATGGGAACAACAATAAACATAGGTGGGAGAGATGAAGGATCATCTAGTTTATCATCCTAGCTCCTTCCCCCCTCCCCCAAACACTTCTAGTAGTAGGATCTGTAAAATCAAGTATTGGATCCCAACCATTAAACTTATTTTCTTTCCTCAACATGATATTCCTACTAGGAAAATTTGCAAGTACCAAATAAAGGAATTTCCCTTGCTGAGGTGCCATCCATATAGTAGGGCCACCACAACTTGAGACCTATAATTCAGAGAATGAAAACTTCTCTGTGGGGAACCACTATTTTTCCTATCTTAAGATCAATTCCTCCTATATTTTCTAAATTCATGGTCCTATGGAGTCAACCAATGACAAGGTAAGTTCAAAGGGACTTAGCTAACTGCACATAGGGCTTTACCATAGTGATCCCAAAAAATTTAAAGGGGAGTCACCTCCAAACAAACCTTTTCTCCTTAATCCTAAATCTAAATCATTACATTAGAGATAACATGAACCCTACTAGTAATATATAAATATATAACTTCAACCAATACAACATATAACAAAAGTAAACACAACCACTGAATATTGTTACCTAGATTAAGTAAGCTTGTGATTAAATAGGTTCACACAAGTAACTTTGACATATATATCATTATGTCTCTTTCCCTTAGCTTCTAATAAAGGATGAATCAAACCATAATCTAAATGTAATTTATATCTAAATTAAACACTAATAAATAGATAATCAAATATCCACTTGCTTTCTCAATCACTAAACCAATGCTTTATCAACATAGTTAAAGACATTATTAGATAAAACACAGAAAGTGAGTAAGATCCAGATTGTATTCACATCATACATTATATATCCAAACAATACAAGAAGTCTTGTTAAATAGGCAAATAAATGAGCCACTCAAGAAATATGTGAAAAGAGTGGGTGAAATAACCAACGTCACCTAGCATGAAAATACCTAAGCCCATTAAATAAAGTAGCCTCTTAACCCAAGTAGTTAAGGTAACTAACCATAGACTTATTACCTTAGTCAATAACCCAAGGTAAATGCATAATTATGCTAACACCCTCCCTTACTGATAAAACTAAAAACAAGACCAAGTTTATTTCTAAATTTTGTGAACTTGTCTAAACCAAGTGGTTTGGTCATTATATCAACTGGTTGCTCTATAGTGGGGCAGTAGAAAAGACTGATGTCTTCATTTGTAACCAGCTATCAAATGTAATGATGGTGAACCTCAATGTGTTTGGTCCTAGCATAGAATACTAGATTCTTCACCATCTTCATAACACTATAGTTATCACAAAAAATTAGAGTAGGCTTTAATGATTCAAACTGAAGATCCTCTAAGATTTTCTTTATCCACATAGTTTCACAACCTACACCAGCCACAATTTTATACTCTGCTTCTATTGAATATAATGCCACTGTAGTTTTTAGTTTGCTCTACCATGAGAAAATCCTGAACCAAGAGTGAAAACATAACATGTTGTAGATTTTATTGAATCTACTAATCCTACCCAATCAGAGTTAGAATATCCTAAAAGCTTAAAATCTATAGACTTTTCATATAGTATGCCAAAGTCAAGAGTACTTTTGACATAACTTAATACCCATTTCACATCTAACCAATGTACTTCCTATGGTTTATACATGAAGTGAAATAGAAAACCTACTGGAAAACAAATATCTAGTCTAGTGGTAATAAGGTAAATGAGACTACCTAGTAGCTACCAATACAATTTTTCATTGACTGGAGGTGAAGCAATGTCAATTTAACTTTTAGATCTAACTTATATAGGTGTGTGATTTGGATTATAATCTATCATTCTAAACCTTTCCAACAATGATTTGGCATACTTATTATGTGACATAAATACAACACAATCACCTTGCAAAAACTCAACATCTAAACAGTATTTCAGTAGTCCTAAGTCTATCATGTCAAAAGTACAAAAAATATCAGCCTTCATCTATTAAATGAGACTAGCACTACTCCCATTGATTGCTAAATCATCAACATATATAATGAGAATCAAGATATCATCACCAGACACCTTTACATAGATATTTGGTTCAAAATTACACCTTTTGAAACTAAACTCCTTAAGGTATGTATCTATCTTCATATACCAGGCTCAAGGATCCTACTTAAGCTCATACAAGGACTTAATCAACCTACAAACAAGATGTTCCTTATCAGGAACCTAAAAACTCTATGGCTGAACCATGTAGACTTCCTCCTCCAAATCTCCATTCAATAAAGCACTTTTAACATCCATTTGGTGCACTTGCCATCCAAACTGAGCAGCGATAGCAACAATCAAATGAAAAGTTACCCATTTTTTAGTAGGAGCAAAAGTTTCCTCATAATCAACCCCTTCCTCTTATGCATAACCTTTTTCAACAAGTTTGGCTTTGTGTTTATCCAAGGAATCATCTGCTTTGCATTTTACCTTGTAAATCCATTTACCACCAATGGATTTCTTTCCAAGTGGTAGCTCTATGAGCTCCAAAGTTTTATTTTTCATCAAAGAATCATATTCCAATTGCATGGCTGATTCCCACTCATGCTTCCCTGTGGCCTCTGAAAAATAATTAGGCTCAAATACATGTGAAACAACAATTGTTAGATCAAAATTATCATGCTCACCTCTATTACCAAACTACTTTCCTGATCTCAATCTTCTTCCTTTCACACCTTGTGGCAAGTTTCCCTCCTTTAATGCTTCCATAGTGGTAGAATACCACTTTGTTTTCTTTGGTTGTTATGTTGGAACCTCACAATGACCTGCGTCAATTCCCTCCCTGGAATGTGATTCCACTGCTAAACTAGAATCTTGCTTAACTTTCACAACACAACTTTTAATAAAATCATTAAAAGAAAAAAAAGACTCAATATTTGAAACAATACTAGTTGCTATGAAGTATGGCATCTGTTCATTTACTATGACATATCTATTTACCATAACTTTGTTAGTATAAACATCAAGTAATCTATAGGCCTTTGACTGCTCAATGTACCCAACAAACATGTATGATTTTCTTTTTGCATCCAAGTTACGTCTTTTTTGATTAGGAATAATTACAAAAGCTACATAACCAAAAATTCAGAAAGCAATTACATCTATAGTTTGACCTGACCAAACCTCCTCTAGAGTCATATTCTCTAATACTTTTGTAGGAACTCTATTGAGTATGTACATATTTGTATTCACTGCTTTTGGACAATATATATATATATGGGACATTTCTACTTTAGACCATATAGTAAGCCATGTCCATCACCATCCTATTTCACCTTTTCACAATTTCATTTTGTTATAGGGTGTAAGGGGTGGTATATTGTTTGTGTATGCCTTCAATGGCACAAAAATCCTTGAACTATTTTGAGACAAACTCACCCCTATTATCCATTCTAAGAGAATTCAGTGACCTTCCCACCTATTTTTCAACCATAGATTTCCAAGTAAGGAAGTTAGAAAAATAATTAAATTTATTCACTAGAAAGTATACCCACTTTTTCCTAGAGAAATCATCAACCATCAACAAAAAATAATAGGATCCAGAAGGGGTAGGTGTCTATATCAGACCATTCAAATATGCATGTACTAGATCCAATACTCCCTTAGCTCTTGAATCTTTACCAACATTAAATCAATGTTTAACTTACTTCCCCAACTAACATCTAGTACATACATGATGACTATCCCAAATATAAGGAATCCCCTTAACCATATTAATCTTACTCATGTAGTCAAATACTTAAAATTCAAATGCCCATACCTTTCATGCCATAGTGAACTTGTGCGATCAAAAATTGCAAGTCCACTTTCATTTGCCCTCTATGGATCTACAAGCTTGTACAAACCTTTCTCACCAATCTCAATAGTAATAATCTTGTTATCTTTGGTAGTGACTAAACATTGTTGGCCTTGAAAATTTACAACAAAATTAGATTTTGAAGTGATCTCACTAATTGAAAGTAAATTTGTGTTCATATCAGATACATACCTAACACTCTTAAATATATATTGAATTTCACCATTAAAATTGATCCGAACATTACCATATCCTTTCACAAAATGAGTCCTACAATCTCCCAAAGATACAGATTCATTGTTACTATCATTTTCAACAAAATACACATACCAATCCTTATGGCATGTATAATGGCGAGATGCCCCTGAATCAAAGTACCAAGCTCGATCCACCATAGAATTACCATTAGAAGCCATGAAATAAAAATTAGGTGATGATTCCTTCGGTTCACCTTCAGCTACATTCACATGATGAGCTTTATTTCTAGGGTTAGCCATATCCTGTTGTCTTTTCCTTCAATATTTTTTAAGATGACCAAGTTGCTTACAGTAAAAATATTTCCACTTAGATCTCTTATTATAACCACTTGCGAATTTTATATCATAGAACAAGTAGTTTTACCAAACTACTTACCCTTTCCCTTGATGAAGAATGCACTTTCTATAGAAGTAGATGTAGATAACATTGTCTACTCCTGCTATCTCTCTTTTCACAGTTATAATGTGGACAACTTTTCAAATTGTAAAGTCTAGATCTCAGCAATCATGTACAAGGACTCCACAAATGACTAAAATGAAGATGGAAGAATATGCATAACCAAAGCAATCAAATCTTTCTCATCAACATGCTTCTACACAACATTTAACTAATCATTGATGTCTTTGATTTGTAACAAAAACTCAAAAACACAGCCACCTTCCTACATTTTAGTAGAAAACAACAAATTCTTTAAAATACAAGACCCTACTAGCTTCAAAAGCCTGGTATTTAGAAGACTAGTCCACAAAATTGATGTAATATTCGCATTTTTGGCCTTTGAGATTAGATTATCTACCACTGACAATTTTAATAACATAAGAGCCTCATAATGACATTTATCATAGTCATCATAACTAGTGGCAGGCCTTTGCTCTTTACCAAGCACTATTTGATCAAGGTTCCAATATTCACATATCATCAAAACCTTGTGAATCTATAAGCTAAATTTCTTGTGGGTCAATTTCTGAGAATCTGGTAGTAATAAGTGTTGAATACTAGTCATTTGACCTAGTTTTTCAAAAAAAATAATTAAATCAAAAAAACTATAATGATTTTTATAAAAATTCCTTCTACATACTAATTCTATATTGACACTGAACAACTATTCCAATTTTTAGCAACAAACTCAATAAGTTTGCAAGATCTCAAATTTTATACCACTAAAACAATTAAATCAAGAAACCTACAACTCTGATTTTTAAAACCAATCTTCATCCACATCTAGATAAAAAACCTAAAAAATAGTGAAATTTTTAACTGCTCAGATGCTTTCATGATTATTAATCAGTGGTAGGTCCCCAATAACCCCTATTGGCTAAAGTTTTGATTTATTTCAATTAAAAAATTAAAAATTATTAAAATAATAAAACTTTAGGTTAAAAATTTTATGAAAATATTGAACCAATCAAAAAATTAGCCCACTTGTGAAACTTCAGGTGTAGATTCTAAGCCTATTTCTCAGCCAAATCATAAACCATCTGCACCACTATTTAAGTTACAAATTAACTCACATTTTAAACTCTTATTTCATTGAAAATGATCAAGATTT
Source organism: Torreya grandis (assembly GCA_037957365.1). Lineage (NCBI taxonomy): Eukaryota > Viridiplantae > Streptophyta > Pinopsida > Cupressales > Taxaceae > Torreya > Torreya grandis. The sequence continues at coordinate 1,644,289 of JARHVA010000881.1, forward strand.
GAATTTTTCCACCTCTCCCTAAACTGTATGGCACCCAGGCAATACAACCTACCCAAAAAAATAAATAGAGGCTTTAAACCACTTGAAACTACTTCCTCTAACCTTCTTTTAATCTTATTTGGTCTTTTGATCCTACCGGATAATTTTTTTGTCTTTCGATTGGGCTTACAAAATTTTCTCTCTCCTCCCTAGCAAGACACTGACCTCTCTAGCTTTCACAAACCTCCATTCAAGCTCTATGAACCATGGGTTATGATATCATATTAGATAAAACACAGAGAGTGAGAAAGAACCAGATTGTATTCACAACATACATTCCATATCTGAATAATATAAGAAGGCCTATTAAATAGGCAAAGAAATGAGCCACCCAAGAAACATGTAAAAAGGGTGGGTAAAATAACCAACGTTAGCTAGCATGAAAATAGTTAAACCCGTTAAACAAACTAACCTCTTAACCCAAGTGGTTAAGGTAACTAACAATAGACTTATTGCCTTAGTCAATAAACCAAGGTAAATACATAATTATGCTAACAAACATGAGCAAAACACTACTCAAAATGTTATAGCATTTAAATCAACATTACAACTATTTATTTCAAATAAGTAATCATGATCAAATATTACTTTCATATCAATTTACTAATACCATGACATTCAAATAATCTAATGACCAACTATAATCTATTTAAGAATAAATATACATGTCATGTTACATCATTTTTTATTAAATACACTTATGACAAATAACACTACATTCAACTAAAAAAAATAATAATTCAATTTAATTAAATGAAATAACTTAGAATAAGAAGAAACAAATCTAATCATTACATGCAATCCAATAAATCTAATCCCACCTTGCCAGTCCCAATGAACCCAATCATAAGTGGCCCTAGACCACCCCAACCATCAATTGGATATGGATCAATATAGCATAGAACTGATAGAGAAAGGATTATGAAACAATGGAGCTTATCAACATATCAATAATTGACCAATGAAAAAAACTAAACATATAATCAACCCAACAAGATTTATTAACTTGGTACTTGATTATGATTGTAGCTCTATTCTAAAATTATCGATTTATGGCCCATATTCTATTTCAAAATATAATATGTCTCACAAATATATTTTTTCACAATCATCTTTATATACTATTTTAATAGATGTTTAGGAGTTATGATAAAACCCATAAAAGTAAGATAATAACTCAACGAATTAAAAATAACACTTATGTAAAACTTCAGGTTATGTTATTAACAAAAATTGACTTTATGTAACATAATAATAACTCAAAATTTCAATCAAAACTATTTACAAAATTAAAATAATTAAATAATCAACAAAAAGATTACTCCCAATAAGTCAACGTAATCATGAATGATAATTATCTCAATTATCACTTCTAGAATTAATTTAATAATTCAACATGATCTCACAATATTAGGTCAGATAATCATAACTTAGAAATTCATAAAAATTCAAACAAGTAAGATATAAATAATTATTATTATTCCCAAAACCCTACAATTATTTTGAACCCCTATGGGGACTCCTTATGGTCCTTGTCCCCTTAAAACATCCATGGTTCAAAACAACCAACAGACCTTTTTTTATTTGTTTTCTTTGACTATATTTTCTTAACCTCAATTGTACTTGTTTAGCATTTTTAAAATAATAAACCAAACTAAAACCCATGTTACATTTTAGCATAGCCGAACCATATGGCTCTTTTAAACAAACATCAAACTTAATCATAATAAGCCTTAGTCACTAAATAAACTAGAAGTCATCATAATAAACCAATCAATCACCATAATATATAAGGCTTCTATTTTTAAACACATCCATCAATAAACAAATGTAGCTATCAATAAACAAATGCAATCATAACCAATGAAATGCATAGTCACCATATATAAGGTCATCTTTGACTCTAAACAAAGTCAAACCCAAACACTTATAAAATAAAATAGACTATAATAATTTTAAAAATCATTATTGTTGACATTTAGATTCACACCCTTGAGGAGATGCTTAGCTCTCCTCACCCAAGTGGCATAATGGAAACATCTCTGTTGGTTGGGTGACAATTTCACTAAGATGAATCTCTAAAGGGGCTAGCTCCCCTTGATGCACCTTTAAAGCTCTCTCTCTAACTTAACAATTTATGTATGAACAAGGTTAAGGAAAATAACTAAGAAACCAAGCGGTGATGCACCACTGTATAATGTCCTCCCAATTGATTGAAACCACTACTTAAAGACAAACAAGGAGTTTCTCACACAAGACTCACAACTCAAGATTCATTACTACATCAATGTTTCATATGCTAGATTCAAGAAGGTATATGATTCTTAAAAAGGGAATGAATGATTCCAAAGAGAGATACAATCATGGACCACTTCTAGGATATCTCTACACTTAAAAGAGAATCCTATAAAAGGCCTACAATAATTTCCTTTCTACAAATTGGTAGACCATCAAGAGTACAAGCTAGAAAAGACAACCTTTCACTAGACTAGACCAACAAGATTCAAATCATTACTCAATATTACAACATATGAGTGGCAACAACACTTGTATATTTCTTTAAGATTTCTTCAAGTAAAAATATAGCCAGATTTTTCCCAATAACCAACGAAGGCTATTGAACAAGCCAAAGAATGCATATATATAGCCTTTGGGAGGGAGGTCAAGTAAAGGGAGTCCAAGGGTCACTTGGACATATGTCTGTATGAGAGAATTAGTGCATTTGCATGTGGGAGAGAGGTGGGAAAGTTATGCCATGTCACCAAATAAATTAGTTACAATTGAATAAGTTATAATTATACCAAATGCTTGGGACATTTTCCATTTGTTACCTCTATATTCACCTTCAGGTTCCTACCAAGCCTTTTGACACCAACGGTTATTTTCCATAGTTTGAAATTGACTTTTTGTGGGCCATCATCCTTCTGGTATTTTCTTCAAACTTTTGTTTCCCCTGTACTTCTCCTAAAATAATTCATTCCTTGGACTTTTCCTTTAGACAATTCCATAGATAATTTGTTTCGAATAATCTTTCTAGCTTTTTTTTAAAGTGCTTTTTTGAAAAAATGTGTCTAGACAACTCTCTGAGGAATTGACTTTTTTTGGAATCCTGCAAATGACCCCTTTGACTTGAGAAGTATCCTTTCGAAACTTCTGTTTGGTCTACCTTCCCATGAAAAAAATCTTTTGAACCTTTTGTAAGTGTCCTTTTAGCTTTCTGAAAATGCCCTTTCAGGAAAGTTGAAGTGCCCTTCAAACTTTTTGTAAAGTACATTTCATTCTTCCTGCAAATGCCCTTCAAAAAAGTTGAAGATGATTTTTTTCCAAAGTGCCCTTCGGGAAAGTTGCTCAAGACATTTTTTTGAAAAATGTTTCCTTCAAAAAGAGTGGACCATTTCCTCTAGAAGCACCCTTCAAAACTTGTAAACTACTCTTTGAAAAAGTTAAAAATAATCCCTTAGCCTAAAAAGGTCCTTCAAGGAAATTATTCAGATAATTTTTTTGAAGGAATTAGCCTTTGTCTTCAATAAATTTGTCTCAGACAAATTATCTAAAAGAATTTGGCACTTTGGCCAAATGAAAAGTCCAAAAAAATAACACTTTAGTCAAAAATAAAAATCCTGAAAGGATTACTATGCAAAGTCTTATTAGAAGATCAAAACCAAACTTTATGAAAGAATTGGACTTGTACATTTGTGATGGGCTTGTATAGAACACTTCTTCTAAATAAAACTTATATACTGGACCTAGCCAGAATTATAGACTTAGGTAGCTAAGTTTTCAAATATGTGTGCCCAATTTTTGCTTGAAGGGCCAAAAATTGGTCAAAAATTACACAGTCAAACATAATACCCATAAGACTTTCAAAGAATATGAATTCTTTATTCCACACAAAACCCATTTTCCTCATGATGACAAAACAACACACAGTCAAATTCAAACTCCAAACATTCAATAATCATTTTCCCATGACCTTATTGCATTAAAATAAAATGATAACACCACACAAAATCATTTTTATACCAAAAATAAATGTTATCCACAATCTAAATAAACAATGTAAATGCTCAATCAAGCCATCAAAATAATGACACAAAACCAACACCATGGCCCTTATTAGGGTTTTACCTAAACTCAAGATAAAAGCTTAATCTTTCAACTAAAGGTTTACTATATGTCATTCAACTGTGTTTGTAAAAAATAAATCCATAATTCTAGAAATATTACTTGCTTGGTTGATGTAATTTGATCGTAGTAGTTTTCTACACTTTTGGCCTCCAAGCACCAAAATTCCATGTATGTTTTCACAAAACCAGTCACCTATTAAACACAAAAACAAATCTATTATAACTCTCCACAATCCTTGCATGGTTGTCAAGTTAAATTATTCTAACTGTAGTTCTCATTCCTAAAATTTCTCATGTAGAACTGCTTCACATTCCCCTTGGCTTCTAAACCAAATATTTCAATAGAGTTTCCCCAAGGTTTCCTAACCTCCAAGACTAAATGCCCAAAATAAATGCATTGAATCCTAAAAACCAATGGATGTCTCTCAACCACCTTTGCATGGTAATGCGATCTAATGTCACAACCCCTAAGTTATTGGCTTCAATAAAAACCACCAAAACTAATTACCATGACACCCAGGTGGGTCAAGACCCTAACCAAAGTCCCCCAACTCAAACAAAGACTTAACCAAAAATAAAAAACAAACAAATAAGTATGCAAAGCAAGGTTTGTCAAACACACTAACCATCATGCCTAGGTCATTACAATGCACAGTTATTAAGACACTTCAACACAAGTTTGAAATTATAAAAGGTCCTTTTAAAAAAATTTAAGTCATATTTTTTAAGACAAACAAAAATATCAACAAACATCAAAGATAAAATACAAAATGAAAAAGATGAGAAAGATAGGAACTACTATTGACATGAATAGTTACATGACTAACTAGACTGTCGAAGTTAATGAGTAAGGAGTTTAATAAAAATACACATCATCAAAATTGACAAAAAATGATAAAAATCACTAAGAAGATAGTAGTCATCAATCACTTAGACTCAAATAATGATAGTATCACAAATGATAATATTGAATAAAGAGATGTTTTTATCAAGTAAAAATTGACTCAAATCAACTATTAATGAAATCAATCATAAAATGATAAAATACAACAGTCAAATAATAAAAACATATTGGCTAAATAATTAATATCGATAAGCTCGACTTAATTTTTAATTTTATGGTTTCATTTATCCATTTGTTTCTCCATGTTTCCCTATTGTTCAATTCCAATCACAACTTAGCTCAAGTACATGTCCCTGCAATCAACCAATAAACTATTAGTAATACTTAGACATCTAAGTATAATAAATATAATAATAACATTTAAATAATACATCAAATTGAATAATGAACTAGTACAAATTAAACAATAATATCAAATGCTATAATGAAATGAAATTCATAATTGTCTCAATAATTATAATAAAAATGTATCAATGTAGATCACTAACTATAATACCACAACAGATTAAAAAAATATATCTCAAATAGTTTACAGCTAGACTATATCATCACAATGAATTAAATGTAACTAAATTAAGGTTGTGACATCCTCCCCTAGTTAGAACAGAGTCATCCCAACAATCAAAACAACCCATCATAATGTTGCCTAAAAGACTCATCTTCCCATGTAGAAATTATTTTTGATAGAGAATCTCATTGAACCAATACTTGTGAAATATTATGATTCCTCAACTTAATTTTGTGATGATCTAAGATATTCATTAGATCTAACTACATCTTTTCCTCTTTTGAAACCTAAAGATGAATCTAATCCAAAACATGAGATGGATTAGGAATATACTTATTCAACAAAGTAGCAACAAACATATCATAAATCTGAGACAGAGAATGTATAAGAGCTATTCGGTAGGCAATAGGACTAATTTTCTCCAAAATGTCAAAAGGTCCTACAAATTGAGAATCTAATTTAGAAGACTTTCCAAATTTAATTGAGTCTTTCTTCGATCTAACATACATAAAAACTTTATCTCCCACTTAGAATTCATGTGATATCTTTTTTAAATCCACACAATGCTTTTAGCTATCTGAGATAGCCTTTAAAATATACCTTATAATTTCCATTTGCTTATCATAATATTGTAAACCATTAGGACTAACAACGATCCTACTTTCTAAACTTTCTCTGTCAAGTGGAGTTCTACACTTGCGATCATACAAAGCTTTGAAAGGAGTCATTTTAATCACCGAATGATACATATTATTATAAGTAAATTCAACTAAGTGTAAATAATATTTTCATTTACCTTATTTATCCATAACATACATTTTTAGCATGTCTTCCATAATTTGATTTAATCTTTCTATCTAACCAACCATTTTTGGGTGATAAGACGAACTAAAATTCAACTATGTACCAAAAGTAGTAGTTAGAATATTTAAGTAAAAAAATTATCTCTATCAAAAATAATAATTTCAAGCATACCATGCAACCATACTATCTCTTTCACAAACCATGAAGCAAACACAGATGCATCATCAATTAAATTTCTACAATGAAATGACCAATTTTTATAAATTTTTCAATTACACTCAAAATAGTATCATTTTTGCTTTTAAATTTTGGAAAACTAGCTATGAAATCCAATAAAATCATAGCCCACTTATATCGTGGTACATCATGAGGGTACAACAATCCTCTTGGATGGCAATGTTCAAATTTTGCATGTTGGCATTCTATATATTTTGACACAAAGTCAATAACTTTATGTTTCAATTCAGGCTACTAATACAAAATTTTAAGTTTATAGATCATATTTGTGACACTTGGATGAGCCAAATATGGTGTTTTATGCACTTCTTTCATCAAAATAATCTTTAAGTCACTAGATTCAGGTACACAAATTTTGTTTTTGTCTGATTAAACCATCATAATCAACTAAAAAGTCAAAAAAACAAAAAAAATCAACTGACTCGATAGCCAAATTTACACTTACATCTTGGGAAATTTTATTAGAACACTATTGTTCTAATAATTAAGTTCTAAAATTATGATGTAGAACAGATAAGGTAGCAAGGTACATGCATTCTCTGAATGCATCAATAAAATGATTTTACTTACCTTTCACATATGAAATATTCATATCAAAATTACTTAAAAATTCCATCCATCTGTGTTGGCACACATTCAAATCACCCTAGAAAAACAAATATTCTAGGTTGTGATGATCATATTTTACTTCAAAATGCTTACCCATTTAAAAGTATTTTCGTTGTTTCAAACCATGAATGATGGTAGCAAGCTCAAGGCCATGAGTTGTGTAATTTTTATCATCGTCCTTCAGTTTTCATGACTCATAAGCCATAACTGAACCATCCTAAGTTAACACTCCACCCAAGTAGTTTTTAGATACATCAGCCCATATTTTTAAAAAATTATTTGGATTTGATATAACAAGTACAAGTGTTGAATTCAATAACTCTTTAAGTTTTAGAAAAGCTTGTTCACATTCAGCTATCTACACAAATTTCTTACCCTTGCACTACAAAGACGTTATTGGGTTAGCTAACTTACAAAAAAATCAATAAATCTTCTATAGTATTCATCCAATCCCATAAAACTACGTACTTCATGTATATTTTTAGGAGTAGACCATTCTTGAATAACTGTAATATTAGTTAGATCCACATCAATACTAGCCTTTGATATAATATGACCCAAATATTAGATCTCAGACTAAAATAAAGCATGTTTAGATAGCTCACCAAATAGTTTGTGTTGTATTAGCCTTTACATCACTAAGCACAAATGTTTTTCATGCTTAGATGCATTCTTAGAACAAATCAATATATCATCGAGTAATACTAGAATAAACTTATCTAGAAAATCTCTGAATATAGTATTCATTAAGTTCATAAATGCATCATGTGCATTAGTCAAACCAAAAAGTATTACAATGAATTCATAATGTCCATACCTTACTCTAAAATTGATTTTATGAATATCTTCTTCTTTGATCCTCAGCTGGTGATAGTTTGATATCAAATTTATCTTTAAAAATCTAGCTACATCCTTCAACTGATCAAATGGATCATCTATAGTTGGCAAAGGATAATGGTTCTCAATGGTAACCTTGTTAAGCATGTGGTAGTCAACACATAATCACAAGGTTTAATGTTTCTTTTTCACAAAGACCACTAGTGCACCCCAAGCTGACAGGCTTGGCCTAATACTATCATTTTTCAATAATTCTTATAGTTGAGATTTCATCTCCTTCAAATCTATTATATTCATGCGATAAGGTGCCTTAGATGCAGGGACTAGCCCTTGAATTACATCAATAAAAAATTCAAATTCATACTTGGGAGGCAAACTAGGCAATATATCAATAAAAACATCAAAAACTCTTATAAAAGTAGATGTTCCTCAAATGCCAATGGTGTTTTAGGTGCAATTTCTTGCATCAAAAAAACATACAACTTACAACCTTTACATATTGCTTTATATAGTTGTAAGGCAGAGATCAGCTTATGTACTTTTGATTTTAGAAAATCTTGAATTTTTATAGGTTTTGCCAAATCATTACAACAATATACCACTCTGTTACAGCAGTCTAAATTAGCTTTATGCTTCTGCAACTAATCCATGCCTAAGATATTATCAAAAGATCTAAGAGAATATATAAACAAATTTATTTGGGTTTTTAAAATATCTAAGTATAGACTTACTCTCTCAAGACACTTAGTAATAGGTACTCTTTTACCTGAGCCAAACTCAACATCCCAACCATCCTTTAAAGTCATCGGATTCAGCTTATAACATGTTACTAACTTAGGATCCATAAAACTACCAATTGCTCCTAAATCAAATAAAATTGAAATAGATAAATTATTTATTTTACCTCTACTTTCAATTGGATTCGCTTAGAAATCAGTATTTCTATTGTCAATAGCTACATACTCTATGTGATTAGTTGATTGGCTAGATTTCAGCTTAGATTAATCTTTACGATAGTGATTATCTCTGTATTCCCAACATACTACAATTTTTTGTGGCATCTTAAGAATAGTATTGGCTCTAGTAGAAGGCACGTTTTGATTACCTTGAGTTGAATTCCTTTTAAAATTAGTAGTCTTAGAAGAATTCAAATTCTTAAAATTCTTATTATGTCCTTAAAATTTATTGAATCCACTAGTATTTGTGAATCTATGGTTAGAATCAGATTTATTAAAATTATTAGGAGAAGGGGACAAATTTTTACTCCTATATTATTGTCTATTATGTTTAAAATATTATCTCGCATTTTGCTAAGCCTTCTATTTTTTTTGCCCTATGTGTAAATTCAATTATTGCAGTTAATTCTTAGGATTAGTCATATTCACATCATGCATTAAAATTTATTTCAATCCTAGCTTAAACTTTATGACTTTAATCTTTTTATCATGCATTTAATTAACATGATGTATCAAATTCAAAAACTTATTTTCATATTCAATCATAGTCATATTCCCTTGTTTCAGTAGTTAAAAATTAGTGATTTTATGTTCCTTGAAGGTGGAACTAAGATACCTTTTTTTGAATTACCTTTCAAAAGTAGGCTAGATAACAATAATTAGTTAGTAACCTTATAAAGCACCTAGATGATTCCACCAAAGAGTTGCAGCTCCTAGTAACTGATAGGTTATTACCCTTACCTTCATATTAAAGTACATATTATGCATATTAAAATAATTCTACAAGTGTATTAACCATGCATCAGATGTATCACTTGATTCTTCACATGAAAAGGTTGGTGGAGGCAACTTCTTCATCTCCTTAATAATATGATCAACCATATTACCAAGATTATTATGAACTTACATTTCATCTACTCATCTTTCATCTCTAAATAGAAGTTCATCAGTTAGAACACCTTTTATATTGTTCATCCTTCTCTCTTGGGTATCCAGTTTACTTTGAAAGGAATTTAACACAATCAAAATTCCATTCAAAACTACTTCTTAATTAACATTAAGGTTATTTTACTCATAGTTAAGGCCCTCAACATTATTGTCAACACTACTAAGAGGTGGTTTCTCTCTCTCATGAATGTTAGCCCTATGATCACTTCCTCTATCTAGATTAACATTTCTTAGGTCATTGTCTACTATTCCAGATCTTATCCTCACAATATTATGGTGAAAGAAATAATAACTTAGTATAAATCAACAAGAACATTTCTCAAAGTTCCCCAGATTAGTAAAATGTTCTATGATACCAGGATTTCATGACCATAATTTGTTTTATAACACATAACCAAAAAAATAATGTAATAGTTCACTTAGAGTTTAGCATGAAAATATGCAATGAGATCCATAACTCTGTTACAGCCAACACAATAACTAGACTATGTGCATAACCCATCAACAGCTTCTTTTGAAAGTATGTTTTAACCACCTAGTAATCAAATAGAATTGGATTAGTATGGTCATACCAACACACCTCTATCTGCATACTATATTTCAGCCTTCCTAATGGAGTTTTTAGTGACATGTGCCCTTACCTAAGTATCTGTATAGGATATAAAATATCCAGTACTTCTGGGGTAGTATCAGCAAAGTCCAATAAAAGAGGTAGATTAAATTTAGATTCAAAATAAAAATCACCATACTAAGTTTGATTAAGTATGATTTATCAAAATCACAACTAGAGATAGAAATCAAAGGAAAAAGACTATTTTCAAAAGCAATGCAAAGTATTTGAACATAATTTCAAATAATAATCAACTAACATAATGAGTTGGACATGTCAGCTACTAAAGGTACTCAAACTTCAAGGGATGTTTCAACAACCATGCTTAAGATTTACTTAGTAACATTTTACCATTTCACAGGTAAGATACAAGTTCACTACTAGTTTGCCTAAGGATCAATAATGTGTTAGGATAGATCTATTAATTCCTTTTATCTTAATTCAAATTTAAGCTTAGTTCAAGTATTCAAATTACTTACTTAAGAAATATATTCTTAATCCTTGATTCATAATTAAACTCTTATTATGACCTTATAAGTTCACAATCTCACTCTTATTAATTAAGAATAAGAAACTATTAATAAGATATTTTAGTGATATATTCTAAAATAGAGCACTTGTTCCTCAATCACAAGATGTTTATCTAGGAATAACCATGTTTCCAAAAACTTACAAATGAAATACATTATTGTCAATTTAACTTTATTATAACATAAGACTAACTAAATCTTAATGTTATTCAATTATAATTAATTGGTTTAGGAACTTTCCATACAACCTTATATAAGTGCTTAATAAGCGATATGAAAGTATTATCCTCAAGTAGATATTTTCATATTAATTACTTGGGTAATTATTCCTATATAAAATTTATTCCACAAAACATCAAGTTATCACCACTTTTCATAAAACATTAAACTAAAATTAATCCATTACTTTACCAATTCAGTTATCAATAATTTATTTAACTAATTATGAGGTTACAGTCTGTACATTAATGAAGTGTCAATACTTCCATTCGATCATCCATGTAATTAACAAGATTCATAATTTATAAGAATTAGAAAAGTTTATATAAAAATATAACTTTCAACTTCAACTAATATAATAGATAATAAAAGTAGACACATCCACCGAATACTATTACCTAGCTTAAGTAAGCTTGTGATTAAATAGGTTCACATAAGTAATTTTGACATATCTATCATTATGTCTATTTTCCTTATTTTCTAATAAAAGATTAATCAAAACATAATTGATGTCTGAGGGAAACACTAATGAATATATAATCAAATATCCATTTGTTTTCTCAATCACTAAACTAATGCTTTATAAACATAATTAAAGACATGATCAAAACACTACTAAAAATGTTATAGCATTTAAATCAACATTACAACTATTTATTCCAAATAAGTAATCATGATCAAATATTAAATTCATATCATTTTAGTGATGCCATCACATTCAAATAATCCAATGACCAACTATAATCAATTTAAGAATCAATATAAATATCATGTTGCATCATTTTGTATTAACTATAATAATGGCACACAACACTATATTTAGCTACAACAATTTAATTCAATTTAATCAACTAAAATAACTCAAAATAAGAAAAAATGAATATAATCATTACACGCAATCCAATGAAGCTAATCTTACCTTGCCAATCATAATGAGTCCAATCATAAATGGCCCTAGACCACCTCAACCATCAATTAGATATAAATCAGGGTAGCATAGAACTGATGGAGAACAAATTATAAAACAATCAAGCTTAACAACATATCAAAAATCAATCAATGAAAAAATAAAATACATAATCAACCCATAAAGATCTATTAACTTGATACCTAATTATGATTGTATATATATTCAAAGATTCTTGATTTATGATCCATATTCTATTTCAAAATATAATATAGCTTTTAATTCTATGTTATCACAATCGTCTTCATGTACTATTTTAATAGATGTTTAGGAGTTTTAAAAATAAGATGATAACTCAGCTAATTAAAAATAACACTTATGTAAAACTTTAGGTTACATTATTAACAAAAATTAAATTTACATAATGTAATAATAACTCAAAAGTTCAATCAAAACCATTCATATAATCAAAAAAATTAAATAATCAACAGATTGGTTACCCCCAACAAGTTAACATAATCATGAATGATAATTATCTCAATTATCACGTCAAGAATTAATCTAATAATTCAACATGATATCATAACCCTAGGTCAAATAATCATAACTTAAGAATTCATAAAAAGTCAAAACAATAAGATAAAAATAATAATAAATTATTCTCAAAACCCCTGCAATTATTTTGAACCCCTGTGGGGACTTCCTATGGTCCTTATCCCTCAAGAACATCTACAGTTTAAAACAACCAATAGGCCTTCTTTTTTTTCTTTACTATATTTTCCTAACCCCAATCGTACCTATTTAGGGTTTTAAAATAATAAACCAAAATCAAACCTTAGCTATGTTTTAACACAGTCGAGCCATATGGCTCTTTTAAACAAACATGAAACTTCATCATAATAAGCCTGAGTCACTAAATAAACCAGCAGTCATCATAATAAAACAATCAATCACCATAAACTGTAAGGATTATATTTTTAAAAACAACCATCAATAAACAAATGCAATCATCAATAAGCAAATGCAACTGTAACCAATGAAATACACAATCGCCATATAGAAGGTCGTATGGTTTATATTAAAACCTAGTCAAGTCTTCAACTCCAAACAAAGTCAAACCCAAACACTTATAAAATAAAACTAACTTTAATCATTTTAAAAATCATTACATAGTCAAACATAATACCCATAAGACCTTTAAATAATATGAGTTCATTATTCCATACAAAACCCATTTTCCTCATGATGACAAAACAACACACAATCAATTTCAAACTCCAAACAATCAATAATTATTTACCCACGACCTCACTGTGGGGTTTCTACATTAAAATATAATGATAACACCACAAATAGTCATTTTTATACCAAAAACAAATGTTATCCACATTCTACATGAACATTGTAAATGCTCAACTAAGCTGTCAAAATAATGTCACAAAACTAACACTATGGCCCTTATTAGGGTTTCACCTGAATTCAAAATAAAATATTATGCTTTTGGATAAAGCCCTAATATGTTCCATTCAATTGTATTTTCTAAAAATAAACCCAAAATTTTGAAAATAGTACTTACTTTATTGATGAAAGTTGACCACAATAGTTTTCTACACTTTCAGCCTCTAAGCACCAAAATTTTGTGTATATTTTCACAAAACTAGTTGCCTATTAAATATAAAATAAACCCCATATAAATTTCCACAATCTCTGAATGGCTATTAAATGAAATACTTCTAACTATAATTCTCGTTCCCAAAAGTTCTCATGCAAAATTGCTTCACATTACCCTTGGCCACCATGCCAAAAAAATTGGCATATTTTCCTTAAGGTTTCCAAACCTCCAAGACTGAATACCCAAAATGAACACATTGAACCCTAAAAACCAACTAAAGTCTCCTAGCCACCTTTGCATGGTGATGTGAGCCAATGCCACAACCCTTAAGTCATTGGCTTCAATAAAAAACCATCAAAACTAATTTCCATGACCCCCATGTAGGTCAAGACCCTATCTTAAGTTCCCCAACTCAAACAAAGACTTAACCAAAAATGCAAAACAAGTAAACAAATATGTAAAGCAAGGTTCATCAAACATGTTAACCATCATGCCCAGGGCATTGCAATGCACAGTTATTTAGATGTTCCAACACAAGTTTGAAACTGTATAAAGTCCTTTTAAAACCATTAAGTCACAGTTTTTAAGATAAACAAAAATATCAACGAACAGCAAAAATCAAATACAAAATGTAAAAGATGACAAATATGGGAACCACTATTGACATGAATAGTTACATGACCTACTAGATTGTCAAAGTCGATGAGTAATGAGTTCAAAAAAAATACACTACCAAAATTGATGAAAAATGATAAAAATCATTAAGAATATAGCAATCGTTAATCACTTAGATTCAAACAATAATAGTCTCATAAATGATAATATTGAATAAAGAGATGTTTTCACTAGATAAAAACTGACTCAAATCAATTATTAATAAAATTGATCATAAAATGATAACATACAATAGTCAAATAATAAAAACATAATGATTAAATCATTAATATCGATAAGCTTAACTTTATGTTTAATTTCACTGTTTCATTTATCCATTTGCTTCTCCATGTTTCCTTGTTGCTCGATTTTGATCACAACCTAGCTCAAGTACATGTCTTTGCAGTCAACCAATAGACTATCACCAGCATATGGACATCTAAGTATAATAAATGTGATAACAACATTTAAATAATACATCAAATTGAATAATGAATTAGTACACATTAAGTAATAATATCAAATGCTATAATAAAATGAAATTTATAATTGTCTCAGCAATTATAATGAAAATGCATCAATGTAGATCACTAACTATATTACCATAGCAAAATAACAAAATATGTCTCAAATAATTCATAGCTAAACTATATAATCACAATAAATTAAATTGAAGTAACATAAGGTCATGACAAGTAGCAAGACATTGACACAATAAAAATTAAACTTAGAAGTAGAAGTCGCAAAAACCCTCTCTCACCTTAGCAAAATAATTGACATGGTAACAACTATCAATGACTAAAGTTCTAACTATATATTATTTGCGGGCATTTGAACTAGAGAATATGCTCATACCATGTTGTAAGAATGTAGTCCACAGGATTCATTTATTATTCTCAACGATATATTAAAAACTTATGCCTGACATTTGATAGCTAACATCCACTCAAACCCTAAATTGCACATTTGTGTCTCAAGCTTTTAAAAAATCCTTGCAGCTTCAGCGTATTCATTCTGTCCTATTCTACCACATTGTTGAAACTTCAGCATAGAAAAATGTTGCTATCAGTGAAAAAACATTGACAAAGAAATTTTTACATGCAGGCCTATAAATCAAATAATAGCTACGATAATGGAGGGTTATAATCCTAAATCAAGTGATATACAATGAAGTAAGAGGGGTCGAGACTTGTGAGCTTTCTATGGAGGCCGAGGCGGCTTGGAATTGAACCCCTAATGTCGATTTCCTAGAGGTTTATATTTTATGGCCATTATATCTTTGAGATACAACACTAGCATAAAAAGCCCATTAAAACCAAATACAACACTGTCCTTGATCAAAAATGCAATTGCAAACCAGGGGAAATTCTCATAAAGAAAATCTACGAGTGCATTAAGGAAATGAGATAGCATCCAAATGTGGAATGTAAAGGTCTCTTTAATAAACTTTTGACAGAAAAGATTGCTTATTACAAAAATAAAGCATATTATGTAAAATTGCAGTAGAATCTGCAAAATAAATTATAGATCTTACTGGAAAAGCAGTATTAAATTGATAACTTGCAGAAAAAAAACAGAGAAGAAAAAAAAACAGAGAAAAAAACAGAGCAGCTTGTTGAAAAACAAACTTAGAATTTTTCATTATGACCAAAGATGCGTTCATCTTACATTATGTAAACATCCTTTGTTAGCTTAACTCACGCACATGAGCTTAACTCAGGCAAATGGAACAGTTAGAGAGCATTTGTTAGCATGCACAGCAGAGTTAACTAGGCGTAAGAGGCATAAATAACAGAGCATCCGTTATTCATGTACACAGAGTTAACCGGCGCAAGAGGAAAGAGTAAACTGCGGAGATAACTGGGAATAAGCGCTAACACCCCCCCTTAAGTCTAACTAAGGAGACAAAAAAAAAAAGAGGAAAGAGGGAAAACCCTATGGGAATAAAACCCCCCCTCAAAAGTACACTAAGTGTGCATGGCAGCTATTGTGTTGTAGTGTTCTTCACACCAAGAAGGTCTCGTAGAAAATGAAACTTTTGCTCAGTGAATGTCTTCGTGAAGATGTCGGCAATCTGTTCAGAAGTGGCACAGTACTGCAAGTCGATGACTCCATCATGTATCAATTTGTGGATGAAGTGCATGTGGATCTCGATGTGTTTGGTCCGTTGTCGTTGTATGGGATCTCTACAAACCTTCAGTGTACTTTGATTGTCACACCAAATGACAGTCGGATGATGAAAGAGGATACCAAGCTCAGTTAGGAAGTGTTGCAGCCAAATGACTTGAATGGTAGCGTTGACTGCACCTCTATATTCAGCCTCTGTTGATGATAAAGCAATGGTAGATTGCTTCTTACTTGACCAACAAATGGGCCTTGATCCCAAACTAAGAACATATCCTGAAGTGGACTTGCGATCAATGTTATCACCAGCCCAGTCAGAATCAGTGTAACCAATGAGATCCAAAGTACAACTTGCTGAATAATGAATCCCATAGCAAATGGTTCCCTGGACATAGCGAAGTATACGCTTGGCAGCCTTCCAATGTAGCTCATGCGGCTCTTGCATGTATCTAGAAACAACCCCCACTGCATATGAGAGATTTGGACGAGTGTGAGTGAGATAAAGAAGACTCCCCACAAGTTGACGGTAGCATGTGCAATCAACCAATGGTGTATCCTTGCCATCTTCAAGCTTGACCCCTGATAGGAAAGGTGTGACAGCTGACTTGCAGTCAGTCATGTGAAACCGAACCAAGAGATCTTGTGCATACTTGGATTGAGCAACTGTGATTCCTGATTGATTCTTGCTGATTTCAAGGCCAAGAAAAAAATGTAGGAGACCCATGTCTGTCATAGAAAATCTCTCATGCAAAATAGTTTTAATTGCTGCAATGGCGGTGGGTGAATCACTTGTTATTAGTAGATCATCTACATAGAGTACTATGAGCAACAAAGAATCAGAGGTTCTTAGCATATAAACATTTGGATCAGATTTGCATCGTATGAAATTTTGAGATAGAAGATAAGAATCCATTTTAGCATACCAAGCTCTAGGTGCCTGCTTGAGGCCATAGAGTGACTTCTTGAGTTTACATACCAATGAGGAATTTTGTATATACCCTTGTGGCTGCTCCATGTAGATCTCCTCCTCAAGATCACCGTGAAGAAATGCATTCTTCACATCCATGTGATGAACCTCCCACCTTCTTGATGCTGCAATGGCAAGAGCCAATCGAATGGAGTCCATTTTTGCCACTGGAGCAAAAGTCTCATCATAGTCAATCCCATGAACTTGTTGAAAACCTTTGGCGACCAACCGTGCTTTGTATCTGCTCACATGTCCATCTGCTGATTTCTTTGTCCTATAGACCCATTTACATCTGACAAGCTTGCGATTGGAAGGAAGTGGAACCAAATCCCAAGTTTGGTTTGCAATGAGGGAGTTGTACTCCTCATCCATGGCTGCTTCCCAAAGCGGATTCCCTGTAGCTTCTGCATAAGTTTGAGGGTCAGATGCTAGAACCACATAAGCATGCATCGGCATGATGGGCTCGGTAGCTGAGAGTGCATGAGGAACTTCATATATATCAGCTAAGCTCCTTGTTCTTTGATTTTCCACATGGGATACTGAATCATCACTAGAATCCAAATCAAGGATTGGTTGTGGATCAGCATATGCATGCTCATGTTCCTCTAAATCAGATTCAAAAATATCTGAAATAAGATCAGAATGATTGCATGTATCTCTAAGATTTGTAAGATGAGGAAGCATAGAGGTGGTGGCATGTTGTACCTGAGATGCATGTGGAAGATTTTCATCAAAGTAGACACTCCTTTCAATGAAGAGTGTTTCTGTGGAAAGATCTAGTAGTCTGTATCCCTTTACACCATCTGAATATCCAACAAAGATGCATTCTTTGCTTTGAGGCTCCAAAGCCTTCCTCTTATCTACAGGAATGCGTGCCCAAGCACGAGATCCAAAGATGCGAAAATGTGTGACTTCTGGTTGCTTGCCTCTCCATGCTTCAAAAGGTGTTTGTCCTGTGACAGATTTGTGAAAAGATCTATTTTGTATGTATGAAGCACAGTTGATTGCTTCAGCCCACAATTTGGAGGGAAGGGACCTAGCATGCAACATGCAGCTGGCCATCTCTTTCAAAGATCGGTTCTTCCTCTCAGCTACCCCATTTTGCTGTGGAGTGTATGGAACTGTGTTCTGCAATTGTATTCCTGCTTCATCACAAAGATGTTGGACATCATTGTTGACATACTCCCCTCCATTATTTGTGCGGAGGATCTTGATCATTTTTCTAGACTGCTTCTCTGCATGGGCTTTGAAAATCCTGAGATTCTCAAACACCTCAGATTTGAATTTGAGAAAATACACCCATGTGTATCTTGTGTAATCATCAATGAATGTTAACACATATCTGGCTTTGCTCATGGAAGGTTCAGGAAATGGACCCATAAGATCGCTGTGAACAAGCTCTAAAGGAGAGGAGGCTCTCCATGCACTCCCCTTTGGAAACTTTTCTTGTGGATGCTTTCCAAGAGCACATCCTTCACAAATTCCATCAGAAAAGTCTATGGTTGGCAAGCCTATAACCATTCCCTGTTTGTTAAGTTGCTACGTGTATCTAAAATTTAAATGACCAAATCTTTCATGCCAAATTCTACTTTCATCATTTGCATGTGTTAGAAGTAAAGTAGAATCTGATTTAGCAACAAAATCAGAAAAAGTGTACAAATGAGATTGATGATTTGCCTTACCAACAGCAATTTTGGAGTTGTCTTGCATGTCAAATATGGTGACCGAATCAGGGGTGAATTCAACTCTCCTACCAGTTCTAGTATGTGTCATTTGATACACAAAAAGAAGATTAACAGAAAGCTTTGGAATATGTAAGACATTCTCAAAACTTCCAATTCCAACCTCTACCCTCCCTATTCCAGTTGCCTCTACAGGAGAACTGTCTCCCATGAGAATAGGAGAACCAGAATATGGTTTCAAAGAAGAAAGAGCTTCTTTTGTGGCTGCCATGTGGTGTGAAGCTCCAAAGTCTATGATCCATGCATCTGAAGAAGAATGAATAGCAATCAATGCATGAGCATTGTCTCTTGTTTCAGGTGCTTTTTCTTCCTGCTTCTTCTTGGCACTCTCAGGGATAAGGCTACCAAGATTATGTTGTTGAAGTGTCTGAGCCATGAGATCAATGGTCTTCTTCATGCATGATGATTCTGGATGGTACCCACGGTTGCAATAGCTGCACTTTGATTTGCCCTTTTTGTCCTTCTTTTCTTTTGAGCCAGTAGATCCATCTGGAGGTTTGGGATTGCCTTCCTTTCTTGGATATGAATCCTTTTTTTCTTTGCCTTTGAATTGCTGGTTGGATTTGGAATTGTTCTTCCCATTTGCATGCACAACAAGTGCATGAGCTTTGGAATTCTTCAATGTGCCCATCTTTATAAGCTTATCCTGCTCATGTACTAGAGACTCAATGAAGGTATCCAGTGTGGGCATCTTCCAAGTTGCTCCTGTTGTGAGCCTAACTGTGTGGAAAGCAAAGACAAATACTGCATATTCTGGACCCAACTTAGATAGAATAGAAAGGATCAATTTGCTTTCTTCCTTGGATTTGTCAATACCAGATCCTTTGAGCTGAAGCAATAAGGCCTTGAACTTTGTGAAGAAATCTTGAATATTATCAAAAATCCTTGGATCTAATGAGTTGAGCTCATTTTCAAGGATATGACCCCGCATTTCATCTTGCTTTCCAAAAAGAGCCTCCAATGTATTCCAAACTTGGTTTGGAGTTGTACATGCCTCAACATGAAACAACAATTCTGGAGAGATGGATAAGCATAGCAAACCAAATGCTTCATCCATGCGGTTGAAGTATTTGGATTTTTCAACTGCTGGATTGGGTTCAACCTCTGTATTCATAACTATCCGATAGAGGCCTCTACTTCTGAGCTGAAGTAGAATCTTTGGCTTCCAATCAAAATAGTTGTATGGTGTGAGAATGGCAGAGGGTGAACATTCCATTTTTCAGCTCTGATCTTCTAATCTGCAAAAAAAAATACTGTACTTCTTCTTTCTAGCAACCAGGCTCTGATACCATGTAAAATTGCAGTAGAATCTGCAAAATAAATTATAGATCTTGCTGGAAAAGCAGTATTAAATTGATAACTTGCAGAAAAAAAACAGAGAAGAAAAAAAAACAGAGAAGAGAAAAAAACAGAGCAGCTTGTTGAAAAACAAACTTAGAATTTTTCATTATGACCAAAGATGCGTTCATCTTACATTATGTAAACATCCTTTGTTAGCTTAACTCACACACATGAGCTTAACTCAGGCAAATGCAACAGTTAGAGAGCATTTGTTAGCATGCACAGCAGAGTTAACTAGGCGTAAGAGGCATAAATAACAGAGCATCCATTATTCATGTACACAGAGTTAACCGGCGCAAGAGGAAAGAGTAAACTGCGGAGATAACTGGGAATAAGCGGAGATAACTGGGAATAAGCGCTAACATATTATCAAACCTAGCACAGCAAAAATAACTCAATGTTGTAAAGAAATAGAGCATTTCCTTGGCCATCACACTCTTCAAGATTTTTTTATTTATTTTTTCCAATCTGGGGCCTCAAACTCCCGGACGGTGAGTTCATACGACTTCTATAATTGACAGTGGTCATTGTATTAGAGCCACTCGTAACACCATAGCCACCCTAAAATCTCAGGTGACGAACCTTGGAATTTGAAAAGCTGTCAAAATACAGAAAACAAAAGCTTGATATGCCCATTTATCCAGCCAACATCTCTATATATAGAGAGGGTTATGGAAGTAGTATGACGGATATGACTGCTTGCTTAAAATGCAGCAATATTTTTGTAAGGTTTCTGGCTGACTGAAAGAAGTTTGAAGTAGTAACGAGTGCAACAAATCAACATAATTCACGGTATATCAAAAGAGATTCAAAGCAGCAATGAAAAGAAAGCATATTTCTAACTGAGAAAGACTAACCATCATACAGTCTGCATTTACCACGTAGCACATATCAGCATTTAAAAACTCTAAACAAATGTCTTCATAGACTGCATTAAAGCCCATGTCTTCATCTACTGCAGAAAGTACTGTGATAGGAGGATACGTTGCCAAAAAAATTGTTGCATTAAACCTCACCTTGAACCACATGAAACCGTCCATAATATGAAAAAAATGGCCAATCAACACATAATAAATAATAATATTATATTCCAATGCTTAAAAAACTTGCACCTTGACTTTAAGAAAGCTCCATATATTGTTAAAGTATACCTTTAATGTAATAGGTATATGTGGACTTATGCCAATTCTCAACAAAAATACTCATAACACATAGAATTACATTAATTAAGTCTAAATAGACATTAAACAAAAAATCAAATCTAATTAATTATGAATAATATAGAGCAATAATGAAAATGTTGGATTTACTCTGTTTAGGTAAGCAGGGGATAATTGTTAAATTTTGATAATTTAGATCAAATTTTTTTCAGTAAATGAAAAGAACATAGAGATGTTTAGATTGATGAAAATACACTTACTAAAAATTTATTTAATTTTGATAAAAATATCTTCAATCCATTAAATTTTGTTCATATGGAATTTGATTTAGATGCATATGAATATAGATTTATGGATCCAATCAAAGAGATTGACGAAAAAATTATCATCAATTAGACAGCGTATGGCCTCCGAATGACCTAATAACCTGAGAGGGATAAAATTAATTCATAATTAATTTTGATGTAACAATTGAGACAAGTATATCTAAAGAATTTGTTAAGAAAATGTTTCTATATATATGGATCACCGTTTCAATAAACACCCATAATTTAGATATTACAAGATGAACATGATAATTATGAGACATCATGTACAAAATTCATCAACTACAATAAAACTTGAGAAGAGTGCTGCAACATATCATCAAATATTGATGTAGCTTGAAAATGTTGAAAACCTTGATGAATTAGCAACAAGAGAATATAAGAGACTTCTAACTGAAATCCTTGTCTAAAAAGATATTGGAGTTAAAGAAACATGTAGTGTTTTTGGAGCTTTCATTAGGCAAAAGTAATAGAGTGTTTGTCAATTTGAAATTTATATGAGAGATGTTCGATCTAGTAGCGCACATTGATGAACATAACAGAAAAACATGTAAAATATTTCATTGATGGATACATGAAAAATGTTTCAATTATTGCTAGAATTAGATTGTGGAAATATAATCCAAAGTTAAAAATATTTAATAAATGGGAGGCGAGGAGTATGGAAAATATTTTGAGAGTATATTATGTACTTGTATGAATATGAAATGATTCATTAAAATGGTATTTAATATAATTTATATTACATGTTTGGATATATATGAAATGTTTTATTAATTGACATTTAATATGATATATATTGTGTATTTAGATGCATATGAAATGTTTTATTGATTGTCTTTGCATAATATATACACAAATTTTTAGACGTGAAATTAAAATTTTTCATATCACAATTACAAATACTATTAGTATGAATATTTTTAATAAATCTATCTAAAATACAGCGAGGGATATCACTTTCAAAATACCTTTCTAATCTATGTGACAAATTCAAGATCAGCGCCTTGAAAATGATATCAATTAATGTCTTTAAGATAACTATATTAAAAATATCTATATTAGTTATATAATTTCTTATCAACTATGAATTAAAGAGAACTCAGAAAAAATGTCAATCCTAATTATTAAAAAAAAAAGATGACCTTAAAAAAAAATCTTATCTCAAAATTAAATAAATATTAATATAAAAAATGAAAGTGAATTAAATGAATATATGCTTTGATCATATAAATTAGCTCGATAACTCATAAAGAATGACATCAAAACCATGTGGAGTATAAGAGGCAACTTTTACCCATCAAAATTATATTATTCGCATTGATAAGGGCTTCTATTACTAACAATGGTCTTTTTATCCATGGTCTCCTTTTAAAGGTCTCGTGAGTATGTTGATAGGTAATTTGATCTCTCTTGTGTAGTATTTATTGGAAATATATAATGTTGTGTATTAAGTTATTTTTTAAATATAATGTGTATTTTAGTTTTATATAATATAGAAATAAATTGAAGATAAAATATCAATAATAAATTAAAAATTATATTATTATTAAAAGAATTGTGAAGTCAAACATGTTTTTATTATTTTTCTATTGTTCGTAATTGAATTATTCTTCATTTTTATAAATCATTCAAACATGTTGAGATATTCAAAGATCTTGTAAATTTTTTACTCTAAATATTATTGTAAATGTTAAACCTAATTAATCAAACTTTTATATATCTATTGTTATCTTTTACAATGTTAATTCAATTTTTTTTTTTAAATTGTCAAAACCTTAACCATTTTTAGTGACATTTGTTTTTAAAATTTCCCCAAATGACTAGGGGGATGGGTACATGCTTTGGATTTTTGAAATCCTAAGGTTGGCCAATAAATCTATCAAAATTGACACTAACAAATAGTAATAGTTTGGTTTCGCATTGAGTGGGTACATTGTATTTATAATTTTTCCAAGTGCACCATTGACAAGTCTAGTTAAAATGCACTAATTGTATGTTAATATTCTGTAATCTCTAATACAAATGAAAATTATGAGAGTTAATTTTTGATTTTCAACTTTATATGGAATGTGGCAATTTTTTTTTCCGTATTTATACATGTAATTGTCATGTTTAATAAATTTAACGTGTTTATTGTGTAAAGCAGTCATATTATTAATTTCAAAAATATGCATTGTAAATAGGAATAGACTTCTTTCTATAGCTACAAGACCACTACAAATTAATTAGTATTTTGTCGTATATGTTGTTATGTTGTTTGGAGTGTACAAATAATAAATTAAAATAGTAAGACAATTTACATAGATTGTGAGGTGGCAAACATCTATAAAAAGCATTACACACACCAAAAGCTTTGTCAATGAAAAAAGAGGTGAGAGGGTGAGAAGTCCAAATAATTTGATTAAATTTACTATTCATAACATTAATAATAGATAATTAAATAACTTGTGTATTAAATGAGTGTCCTTATAAAAATATGTGAGAAAAACAATATCTATTAAGATAATAACTACTCATAGAGTCTATATTCCAATTGCTAACAATTTTAGTGTGATTTAATTTTCAATGGATTGTAGTTGCATTTATTTATTTTTTGAGGGGGAGGGGGAGGCGAACAGGATGGGGAGAATATGGCATCTTCTTTCTTACTACCTAGTACCTACACCACCATTCATCATTTGATTTTCAAACAACATATGAACATATTGAAAAAATTTAACCATAAAATATGAAGAATTTATTTTAATACGTATGGGATGAAAGGAAAAAAAATTAGTGAGCGGTAAAAAATTATGAAGAAATATAATTAATATATAATAAATATATCTATTTTTGTTGATGTTTCTATCTTTAAAGATGAACTCTTCCAAGTATTTTTTAAAATGTTAAGTGGAAAATTGTTCTAATTTTTTAACTTGACATTGAAGGTTGACAAAACGTATCTATGTTTTTTTCCTGGGGCAGAGTGTGTAACAATTCCAAAACCCAGAATAAAGTTATGAATAACAATATTGAGTAGTAAAGATAATTTTAACTCTTCATAATTAAATTCTCTTATAAAACAATATATAGAGTCTTTAAATAATTCATATCTTGAAGATAGAGTTGACATACACAACTAAAGTTCTATTAAAATAAAATATAATCCTAAAATTAATTAAAAAAATTATTTCTAACTCATATTAAAGTAAAAGCTAATCCCAAGTTTACTAAACTTGATACTTTTGACAATTTTCAAAACTTATTATTTTTAGCAATTTTTTTTTTTACTTTTCATTTTAAAAATTTTGAAAAACTTGTTATTTTTAACAACACTGTCAATGAAAGCTATTGGATTCCTTTTCTTATGCATCTCTACAATGTCATTTTTACATGTTGTGGCACAACTAAACTAGATCAACACAGGGGTATACCTTTGGTTTGGTCATGGATTGGTGCAATTCAACCACTTTAATAGTTGTTATATTCGTAGAGTATTCCTTGGTCTTAATAGAGAGCTTGTCACCATCACTTACATCCTTGTGATGCTCAATTTAATCAAATTTGACAGTATAGTGTTGCAGACCCATGCCCAATGCCACAAAATCAAATGTTGTGTATGTGAATATTTGGTTGGTCCAAATGAACACAAATATTCCATAGTGTTCTACATATTGAATTAAAATTATCATGTACTCAAATGCTTTTGAATTCTCTTGGATAATGCTTTGAAATCAAATGTTCAACGTAAATTACCTTGGAAATTATAGGTGCTTAAGAATTCTGAGAATTTGGGATCTCTTTGAATTCACTTGGTCACTTCCAAAAAAAAATTAAATGTGAGGTCACTTCTCAATGACACTAATCGTTTGATAATTAGTGCAAATATTGTGTAGTGTAATTGCATTAAATGACATCTCCTTCCAACTCAATGCACTTGAATTATGTTTTTAAAATTCCTTCTTTCACAAGGAAGTCTAGCCCAAACACATGTCTTCCTTACACTTTATAATAGGAGACGACTTGTCTAGTCATTTTAATGTGAAGTATATGACCTATTCATTTTATTGATCTAGTCAATTCATTTGAATGCTTGCAAGCTTATCACCTAGACCTGTTATGTTCTCCATTTTTACTTTTGTACTATGTGGTGTGATTATGTGTATTCATGGCTTCCTTGTGAATATTTTAATGTCAAACCTCTTGTCTCTACATAAATATGTGATGATGACAAGTGGCACATTCAAATTGAATCACAAACCCATGAAGGTACCCATACTGATTTTGAGGCACTTTTCTTTTTGATGATTAAATCCTTTCAACATCATTTAAATGTGACATGTGGCTTGGTGCAATGAGTTCAAGCACCTTTCATCATAGGTTATATGTTGTGAGATCGCACTATCATCCTTTGACTAGGTCGCAAACCCACAAAATTCAATACTTTGTTAGAAATGTTGTGCTCAATGCATCATGAGGATGCAAGTAAATGGGATGTGACCATGTGGATCATTTCAAATGAGTTGTAAACTTACAAATTATATTTTTTTTTGGAGTTGTTGTGAAGCTACAAGGATGCAAGTAAGTGAGATTTTGATAAGTGGCATCCTCCAAATAAATTTCAGACCCGGAAACAATCAAAATCCATTAGAATTGTTGTAAATTTACAAAGATGTGAATGAATGACACTTGGAAAGACTTGAATGACTTGGTCATTCTCAATGAATAATTATTTAATGAGAATGCTCATGTGCATGAGTTAGAGTGATGAGACTGAATAAGATCTTAACACATGGATCCCATGGGCACTTGGACATAGCACTATGTATGTGAAAGTTTAAGAAGACTCTAATTGCAAAAATGTGATGCATGGCAAGGATTATAATTGAAAGTTTGATAAAGCATTACGCTAATAAATTTTTTTGAGAATAAAACACGTGACCTGAGTCAATATTAAATAATATATTTTTCTCTTGATTTACATACGACTAAAATGATCTTGTACATCAAGAAAAAAAAAATCAAATCAAACATATCAAACTTAAATTATAAACCGATTAATGTTAAACCAAAATTATTATAAAATCATTTAAATATTATAATTTTAAAATGTCAAAACACTGATGCAACGAGATAAATCTTGCATAAAAACACTCAAATATCAAATTAGAAGTCAAGGAGCAAAATACATTTAATAAAAAAGTTGACTTCAAATTGACAAATTTAATGACCTTATATTTTAACTCAAAACCGTGCACTTGTCCAACTAAATCCATCCAACTATAGATATTTATATTCATAAGGAATGAGAACGTGTTTGTGACAAAAATATCTAAAACACAAATCTTTATCTCTTATATTTGGTTAAGGACACCTTATTTTTAAATCAAAAATATCTCTATATACTAATGAACGTATAAATTTGTATGCATTGAAATATTGATTGGTCATATTAAAGTGACCATATCAAATATCAATGAGTGCTAATAAAACTCGAATTGAATAAACATTTACATCTTTAATATAATTTAAGATACAACTCAAATTTTCTATATAGACTTTGAGATTTAATGAAATCTCAAAATAAAAAGTCATTCTATTAAAAAACAAGGAAATATTTTAAATAAAGTAGATAATATAAATTTGAAGTCATAATTTTCTTACTATACCCTAAATTGATAAACTATTGATAAATTAAAGTTGTACTTTGTTTTTTTCAAAATATATGTTAATGAAGGACTGTATTGGGTAAAAGTTTTTTTTTTTTTTTCCTTTTAAATTTGTAATCTAATTAATATGTAGGATATGCTTATTTTAACATTCTTTCAAAAATATTCTTATATATTTTATCGAAGTAAGAGAATATTTATAATTAATATATATAGAATATGTCATTTTCAATATATTTCTAAAAATATTATTATAATTTTTTTTAGAAATAAAAGAATATATGGATATGAATATTTTTTATTATAGGAAAAACTTTTCTATATATTTATATGTTGTAGAAAGACAATATAATATAAAAATAATATTATAATGTATATTTTGAATTACTCTATATTTGACTCCGTCGCTCAATATATCTAATAAATTGTGGTATAAGCATGTCTAATACGTAACGGTGATATCAAAGTATCATAATGAAAGTTCGACCGTACGTACTGTGTCTTTGGAAGTCATCATATGGTCTGTGTACCTATTTGGATCTGGTATCTCTAGTTCTTTATCAGTGTGGTAAGTAAAAATACTATAGAAGGTCAAATGAATTGGATCTAGACACAGACCTGAAAATCTACATCTTGTTACGGCCTGCCTGTGTGTATCTTCCATTCTGTGGATCCATTTTCAGATCCTACACCTGCTCAGATCTAAGTCCATCGATTGAGATTTCTACAGACCTATCAGACCATCTCATGCATCCACCACTGCGTTATAATTGAATAAAATCAGTTTATATTTGAAGACTGCCAATGTCGTTCGAAGATTTATGAGTTCTGACAAAAGGTGACGTTCTTTAGTAAACTAAATGATTCTACTTTTAATGCTTCGAAACAACTTACAGTTCATTCCATGCTCGCCTCGACTTTTGTTACTCCATCAATCTCAAATTTCCACAGCGACATCTTCTCAACAATTCACATGTGGTTTTTCACCAAGAAATAGCAACAAGTGAGAATATGAACGGTCAGCTTTGCAGCTATCAAACCGTTCATAGAAATATCAACTTTCAATTTGTGCGATGTCAATGTGTTATTCGATGCAGATTCAAACCATATCATCAAACCATACAATGGTAAAACCAGCTTGATCATAATTGCAGTTTTAGGTTTTGTTATCTTCTGTTTTTAGGTGTGATTCTTAATTGATGTGATTTGAGTCATATTTTAGGTCATATTTTATAGTCTAAGTTATTTTTGTTAGAAAGTAATTAAATATTACTTTCTTATGAAATGGTTGGTATTTAGGTTGGTTAATTATTGGCTGAGAAAGTGAAGGTGCTATTAGTGTGATGATTAAAGTTATAAAATAGAAATAGGTTTGTCGTAATCATTTTTCAATATTTTTAAATTTGGTGAAATATTTGAATACATAAGTGGTGTATATTTTGGTTATTGGTCATTTAAGTTGAGTCAAGTCATGTTAAGAGTTAATTGAGTATTTGAGTTGTTTAGAGTTTAAGTTTTTTTATTTGATGTTAAGATTAGGTTTATTGTCAAAATATTAAGAGTTAATTATTAAAATCAAAAATTATTTGAGAATTAAGAGTCATTTTTATGTCGATAAAGTGTATTGAGTCATTATCAAGTGTGTCAAATAAAATTGTAAAAAAAAAAAAATTTGCTTTACAAATGCATTTTTGGTGAAAACTAATATCCATGTAGTTTCACATTATGGGAAGGAATTTCTAATAAGAACAATGTAGAATCTATTGATCTTCACTACGATATTTGCTAAGTAAACAACGACATGAAGAAAGTTGGAAGCATTGGAGGATGGAAGCCATTCAAGCTTCTCGTTAGCTACTAACAATGGGGCCACTTCTGTTTTAGTGGCATGTGTTTTTCAATTGTGTGGTGTGGTAGATATATTACTTTTTTCAATGTGTTGAGTCAATTGAGTATTTGAGTCGAATCCAATAAGTAAATGTATAATAAGTATGATTGTGAGGTGTTATGGCTATAACCCTTATAACCATAAGGGTTATATTATGGTTGTACCAATCCAATAACACCAATGTATCACACGTGTGGCTATTAAAATATGCACACACAACATTAGGCCACTAAGTTCCATGTTGTTACCAGTGGCTCTTTGAAAAATAGGTTTTCACATATTTTTAAATAAAACTACCTTATGGATTTGTTCCCGTTATACCATAGTATTCAAAAATATATTTTTTAATTTATGTTATTTTTGAATATTTCTTTTTATTGGCAAAAACTTGGGTGTAGATGAAGGTGAGTGACTATTTAATTTTAGTTATAATATTTTAATTTTTAAATATTAGGTATATCATAAAAAATTATTAAATTTGTATATATTTAAAAAAATTATAAATATTTATTTTTTATCAGAATTATAAATTAGTTTGAGATATAATTAGGGGTCCAAATCTTTCAAGTGATCATCTATCACATGTATCAGATATATTAACAACAGTCACAATTAGTTTATGGATATTAATAATGGTTTTAATTGGTCTAAGAATACTAAGGAACAGCGACAACCGGCTTTAGAATATCAATAATGACTCCAACTAACCCAAGAATATCAATGAATGGCCAACAACTGGCCCAAGAATACTAACAATGGTCCCAACTAACTCGAGAATACCAATGATGACCACAACCAACTTGAGAATACCAATGACAGTCACATCCGACCTCAAATACCATAGTGAGATTTGAACCTAAATAAACCTTGAAACAATCAAACTACTTTATCAACTCACCCACATCTCATTGATATATGTTTAAATTATTAAATTCATAAAACTTACTTATTTATTCAAAAATTATAAAATTTATTCTCAATGCTATAAAATTAATGGTATATTATGTTTCCAAAAAACTTGTTTTAATCATTATCTTTTATTACTATACACAAGTATATCAAATTGTCACTTAATGTGTTTGTTTGCACTAATAGTTTATTTTTAAATTAAAATAATATTCTACATTTAAAATCTTACATTTCATTTATTTACAACATAGTAAAGCTGTAAATAGAAGTATCACATTGACATTCGTTCACCTTTGAAATACTTTAATTTAAAATATTAAAATTAAAATTATACCTCCGCACTGAGCCACGATATCAAAGGAAGGGCGTCGACTCATTCTAGTCTCATCCCCCGTAAGTCCATATAATAGAATACATGTTATCAAAACCCAAAAAAATAATATTATAATTAACTAAAATACTTATATTTTAAAAACAACACTTAAAACTATAAATCTACATCGAGTCCCTAATAACAGAGGAAAGACGTCAACTCATCCCATCACCCTCCTCTCTCTCATTCTACTTCTTATCATCGATATCTAATAATTGTGTTAATAACTAGTGAATAAAGAATTTGAAATAAAAATTATATACCAAAATAATTAAAAATAAAAATTTGAAAATTGTTGTACCAATGGTAAGACCATTGAGGTGCCTAAGTGGTGTGGTAATTCTCAAGTTTATAATGTTGTTCTATAGCATGAATGCTAGATCATCCACAAATCACACTATGCATCACCCTCCTATTAAGTTTCCACAAGATATTTTCTTGATTGCCACACATGCGTAATATTTAAATCATTCATTTGATTTGTAAAAATAAAAAACTAATTGTATTTGTCTAATTTTTATCCTATTTGTTAAGTCAAATTTTCATTTTATTATCTTCAAAAAAAATTTAAAATGTTCAATTGTTAATTTATTTATTTTTAATCTTCGAATCTACAATGAATGATAGGCATGGTTAAATAATGTTTTGAGACAATTGGTAAGGCTAAAAATCAAAGTAAGATGTAATTAGAAGTTTCATAAAAAATTGCATGCAACTTAAAAAAGAAAAGAAGAGATGAAACTAAATTGAGAATTTTATCAAACAATTTGCATGCAATCTAGAAAAGAAAATAGAGAAAACTTAATTGTGAATTTTGTTAAATAATTTGCATGCAACCTAAAATTATGTGTCAGAGAAATTAAAAATGTCACTATGAACTCAATACAATGAGGTGACTATCAAGGGTTTATGTAGGGATTTGAGGTTTTTTAAAAGGTTTTTCATAGGGTTTCTTCGTAAGATTTTTAAAGTTTATTTCATAATTATTTTTATGATTTTTAGCAAGTTTTTTTAATGTATTTCCTAAGAATATTCTGAAGAATATTTTTAGAAGTTACATAAATATAAATTAAAATCATCTATAAAATTTAAAACTACATACCTTTGATTTTTAATTTCATATAGGTGGCACATATTCTTCCTCTTCTTCATCTATAATTGAATATCTTCTTTGTTGCCTTCCATTCTTTTCCCTTGCATTTTTTGGCCCCCAAAATTTGATTGGTAGGAAAACCTCTCTCTCTCTCTCTCTCTCTCTCTCTCTCTCTCTCTTTCCCTTTCAAATTCCCTACTATTTCTTTATTCCTCATTGTTATTGTCTCCATCACTGTAGCGAAAAAAATGAAGTGAAATGGCCCATGCACCCTCCCATGCAATTTTAGAGTTTTTTACAACACATACCCAATAAAATTTTGTTCCACTATGTACTTTCAAGTTTGCACCATAAATGTTTGTTATGGTAAAAAATAAAATAACAATAATGGTAGCACAAACCTAACTAAACTATCAATATTATGTACACCAAATATAATAGTGCAATATTGTATTTATTGATTCTATATGATCTATTTTTATTTCGTTAATGTGTTGCAAGTTATATTAGTTTATGTTTTAATGTTATTCTTAAACAAAAAATTAATTAGGTTTGAAAAAATTAATTAATTGAGTTGTAATTAAGTTATATTCATAAGAATTATAAAAGAAAAATAACTTAGAAGGCATTACATGATCCAAAAAAAACTTTAATGAAGAAAGAATTGAGTAACTAAGATTCCTAAAACCATAAGTTACATTTATCGTTACTAATAATTGTTGATGATATTTATATGTTGACTAAAAACACATGATGAAAAATTTAATTAAAATAATTACTCATGAA
The DNA here is from genome assembly GCA_037957365.1 of Torreya grandis. Classification (NCBI taxonomy): domain Eukaryota; kingdom Viridiplantae; phylum Streptophyta; class Pinopsida; order Cupressales; family Taxaceae; genus Torreya; species Torreya grandis. The sequence goes on from JARHVA010000881.1 coordinate 1,677,150, forward strand.
AATCTAGAATAAATATCAATGCACTAAAACCCTCTTTGCATGTTTCTTTAAAACTTATCACATTTAAACTTACATATATAAAACATTAAAATTCACAATCACACAAAATTTGGAGAACTACTTGAAAAATGTTGTGTTAAAATGTTTCAATTATTGACTCCATTGTGGTTATTTTAATAAGAAACTAAATGTTTTTAAATTGTTGTTTTCACAACACTTTATCAAAAAGTGTTGGCTAGACTTAGTTTTTTGTGTTTTGCTTATAAAAAATTAAATTTTATATAAGATAGATCATGGATTCTTAATAAAAACATGTCTTTTTAGGAGGAATTGGAAATAGTATCGAATTTTTATTTTTTAGGTAATGTCAAAATTTGAACATCGTCTATGAAAAGGAGAAGAAATTATATGCATGTTTATTTACTTGCAAGATGGAGAAGAGAAAAATCTTATAAATAGATTAATGCAAATTTGCACTTAAACAATCTACATAACTTGATATTGGTTTGCCAATTGCCAATTCATACTGACTTTTTCATAATGAAAAGCATAGTGCTTATGATCATGGTAGTTTGCTTGATAAATAAAAAGGAAAGATGATTACAATTAACATTATAAATTCATATTTTCTAATTGCAAAACTTACAAGAGGATTGTAAAAATAAAAAACATGAATACAAATAAGTTTAAATACTGAGAAATATTTGTAATTGAAAATAAGGTTGATATAGAAATGCAAATATCCTAGTGTGCATTTGCATAAAACAATCTTAACTCCAAGAAAAATAGTAGTATTGGCCATTTGAAATTATAGGGAAAACTAAAATAACATGGCAATCACATACTTTCAATAATCATTTACTAAAAGCAAGATTTTCATTTTTTCTCCTCTCAACACTAAGAAATACTTATTATGGTTTTGGATTAAAAGCTTAAGAATTTGACTAGATATGAGTTGTCTACATATACCAAAAATGAAATCCTTGAAACATTTGTTTTTCAAAAAAAAAAATAATCTAAATGAAATGCCTAGTGGGGAGTGAGAGTTGAGAATGTGGATTAAACATCCATGTGTAAATAGGAAAGAGGAATTTAGAATCTTTTGTTTAACCTCACCAAGATAAAAATGAGTGGACATTCTGTAACTATTAGTTATAGACAAAATGAGTGGGCATCCTGTAACTATTAGTTCTAGACATTGAGATTATGCCTATGCCTACCCCTGACCATAGTCTAATTAGAATCACAAACAATAGGAAAATGGTTTACAAGTAGCCAAAAAACAAAAGTGAAGATCAAAAATCAATTATCCACTCATATCTTTTCATCATGTTTGGTTGGAGGCTAAGTACATGTAACAGAGGTTGTTTGTCAATGATTGAATCCCATCTAATGTGAAATTATTTTCATCTCAAAGAAAATGGAAATGAGTAGGCCTACTTGCTCCCTAACAAGAAAATAATTCATAGGTTACCATTAGTTGTTTATATAGATACTATAGACTAAATAATGCCAACATCAGTTGTTTCAACATAGACTAAATATGATTGTTCACTGTAAATGAAGGCTAACGTGTACCTGAATGCCAACATGAGTACATAAGTAAAAATCAAATTCATTCGAATGGAAAATCTTTGATAGAATCCATGTAAGAATAAAGATGAATACATATGATCTAGAAATGTATTTGTAAGCAAAAAATATCACACATATCAATTGACACAACACAAAAGTTACTGTGAGAAAACCTCAAAGAGGTAAAATAAACCAACCAATGATGATTATTTCATAACTAACAACACTTCTCGATACCCAATAAAATCTTCAACTTCTCACTCCTCATACAAGCTTCACAAAATTTTTAGAATATATTTCATATTCACAAGGTTGATTTTTCAAAGGGGTAAAACCCTATTTATATTAAAAAACCAAAGAATGTGACTATTGTAAAAAGAATGAGTCCATCCATCCCGATAAAAACTAATTAATTAATATTTAGTAAATATTAAATAACTATAATATGATTATTTATTTATTCGATGCTTATACCTTAAGTTATTAAATAATATATTATTTAATAATTACCAAGGCTAAGGTACGTATAGGCCCACTTATGATTAATTGTTTTAACACTTGTCCTTAATGCTAAGTGGGAATAAATGTTATAGTCACTATTTTTTTAAATAATTATACTATGAACACAAATGAAAGATTTAAAAACTTTCATCATGCTAAACATCACCTTTTAAAATAAAAAAATTATAATCCATAAACTACTCAAAATTAAGTTTAGGCTAACATGATTGTGAGACTATATCTCACAAGTTATCTAAAATAATCATTTAAGCATATTTGGAGCCCTTTTATAACATAAGGACCTCTATTACAAAAGTATGTCTTTCTATATTAAGTACAAAAGTAAAACTTTCATACGAAGTTTATAATTACATAACTTCCACATACAATTTACAATGCTTTACAATTGAGAAGAAGTATATAAAAGAAGAAGAAACATATGGCCGTTAGGAAGTGGCATTATCATGCACACTCCCCCTCAATGGAAACTCTGAGATGCTCAACATTGCATAAAAATAAAAATACTTGGTAGCACCAAGTATTTTTGTGAAGATATATGTCACTTATTCATTTGTAAAATAGAACTATAGATTAATATCACCATTGAAGAATTTCTTTCAGATAAAATGCACATAAATTTTCATGTGTTTAGTTCTTTAGTTTTGTACTGGGTTGTTCATCAAAGCTATACAACTTTGGTTATCACAATGAAAGATGGTACTCTAAAAAACATCCAAATGAAGTTCTCTCAACAACTTTTATAGCCACATGAATTTTTTAGTAGCTTCCATAGCACTTTTTTACTCTCCTTTTTTAGAAGAGAGAGAGAGAGAGAGAGAGAGAGAGAGAGAGAGAGAGAATAGATTGTTTTTTTACTACTCTAAGTGATAGCACTTGCACCAAACTTAAACACATATCCAAAAGTAAATTTGTGATATCACCAACATGGTCAACATCACAATAAATATATAAATTAACATTATCAATGAATGAATAAAATAAACCATAATTTGTAGTTCTTTTGATATACTCAAGTATTCTCTTACTAATTTTCAACTATCCAAATAAAGATCATGCATAAATCTAGAATCAACTCTAACAACATATGAAATATCTAACCTAGTAATGGTTAGATAAATCAAACTTTTAATAAGCTATATATATATATATATATATATATATATATATATATATATATATATAAAGTAGGGTTAGTTTTTTCACCTTCAAGTTTATGATCAAATTTAATACCAACTTCAATAGGAGTAGAAGTAGATTTACAATCAAGTATGTTAAATTTAATAAGAAGATTATGTGCATACTAAGATTGTGATACAATATTTAATTTTTTATCTTAAAATATAATCATTCTTAAAAAATAATGTAGAATACCTAAATCAGTCATTTCAAATATTTGACATAGTTTATCTTTATATTTATAAATTAAACTAGTTAAATCATCAGTAATCAATAAATTATGAACATTTAATATAATTAAAATCAAATGACCATTTTTAATTTTAACAAACAGATCATTATCAAAGTAGCAATTAGATAAATGTGATTCTTTGAAAAAGAAAGTAATTTTAGAATACCAAGCTCAAGGAGCTTATTTTCAACCATACAAAAAAAAATTAACTTGCATACAAAATATTTTTTGTTAGGGTCAGTGAAATATTTAAGCTGATTTAAGTAGATTTATTATTCTTAATCATCATTCAAGAATACATTATTGACATCCATTTGGTGGACAACCCAACTATTTTGAGCTATAAAAGCAATAAAAAGTCTAACAATACTCATTTTTATTACAGGAGCAAAGATTTCAGCATAGGCAATCCCAAGTTTTTAAATAAACCCATGAGAAACTAATCTAGCTTTAAACTTATCAATTTTATCAATTAGATTATATTTGATCTTATAAAGCCACCTATAATTGACAATATGTTTTTTAGACTGAAGAGGGATAAGATTTCAAGTATAATTTTTAATTAAAGTATTATATTCAACTTGCATAACAACATTTAATCTGTCATCTTGAGCGGCTTCCTCAAATGATTGAGGTTCACATTAATACATAATCATTAATGCATGATAAAAATATTGATTTCTAGTTAATTTATTAAGGTTATTAACATTAGAATATTAGATTAGGGATTCTACCCATTTAGGTCTTTTAGATTAAACATAAAACTTAGGGGGTTCTTCATACTCTATGTTATCCAAATTTAAATCATCTTCCTCAAGAGAATCTATTTCATCACAAAGAGAAATATGAGAGTTAGTTTTATCAATAGAAAAACACGTAGGAGGTTCCACAGAGGAATCATAAAAGGATTTTTTAAGAACAAAAACATTCATATTCTCAATGATCTAACATTTAAAAAGATTATACACTCTTAAACCTTTTGTTTTACCTCTATAACTTACAAAAATGCAAGAATAGCAAGTGGGATCGAGCTTCTTTTTTTTAACTTTAGGAATAAAGATAGAAGCAAGAATACTAAAGATATTGAGATGAGCCACACTAGGTTTTTTTTTAGTCTATATTTATAAAAGAGTATAAATATGCAAAGCTTTGGTAGGGACTCTATTTATAATATGCATGGCAGTATTCATGGTTTAAGCCCATAAAATTTTAAGAATATTTGTAGATTGTAACATTGTTCTAGTCATTTCTATGATAGTGCAATTTTTACTTTCAACAATACCATTTTGCTGAGAGAAATAGAGAGTTGTTAATTCCTTTTCAATACCATAACTAATGTAAAAAGAATCAAACTCTTTACTAATATATTCATCACTATTATCAGTTTTTAATCTTTTAATATAAAAATCAGATACATTTTCAATATAAGCTTTAAATTCTTTAAACTTAGAAAAAACATAAGATTTTTTTGATAAAATAAGATCATATCATTATAGTATAATTATCAATAAAGTTAATAGCCTACAAAGAACTATTAAGAGATACAACTTCAAAAAGTCTTATAACATCATTATGAATCAATTATAAAGGATGTAAGGAGTTCATATCGTGATTCTTGTGAAATGGGTTAGTGTGTTGCTTATCATGTAAGCAACTCTCATAATTTTCATGATGAGAGTAGATAGAAGGAAGTTTTAAAATAAGAGTATTTATAGACATATCATGTAAACTTCTAAAATTAACATGTCATAATTGAGATTTATTCTTACTATGTGATGAAAGGAAACATGTAAAAGGAGAGAAGATATATAAATTATTATTTTAAACACCTTCAACAATCAAGGATCCAAATTGATTTCTAATGAAGCAGTTGTCTTTAAATAATATTACAATAAAACTATTATTTGTAAGTTAATAACCAAAAAGCAAATTTTTTTAATTACAAAAAAAAATATCAGTAATAATGACATTTGAAAACTTTATTTTTTCATGTTTAGTTACTTCTATAATAAAATATCTGTAAAGTAAATTTTTCAAAGATATCTCTAGAATCACACAAAATATTAAATAAGCATGTCATATAGTGTGATGCACTGATATCTAAGATCCACTCATTTTTATTTGAAATAAATAAAGAAACATATAAAGCAATAATATTTGAATCATGATTGTTATTTTGATTAGGATTTTGATTCTTCTACTTGTCTTGATTAGGTTTCTTCCTTTTTTTATTTTTAAAATTTTGATTATTAACTTTGTCTTTGTTTCTTAATAGGTTTCTTTTTTAAATTATCATATAACTTATAATTTCCATTAAATTTAAGTTTATAATTCTTAATACCACATTTATATTTCTATTTAGTCATTGATAAAATTAGGGTTAGATTTATGGTTGTTATTATTCTCAGAAATAGAATTAAGAGTGAGAAGTGTCTGAGTGGCATTCTCTTTAAATTTAAAATTTGTCATCACTTGTTCTTCTTGAATTAGAAGAGTAGATAAAGTGGTAAGGTCATGGATATCTTACTCAGTTTGATGCTTAGAATTCAAAATTGAAATAAAATTTCTAAATTTAACATAAATATTTAACTGAATAATAAAATAAATCAATTGATCTTAAATCAAATTAAAATAACATCTATCTAACTGAGTTTTAATGTTCTTAATTTTAACAAAAAAATTAATAACCTTTTCAACACCCTTCACAGGGGTAGTCAACAATTCAAGGGATAACTTAATGGTCTTTGAAAGGTGAATGCCTTCATGCATAGACTCAAGGAGTTTCCAAACATTGCTAGAAGACACCTGATTATCAATGTGGAGAAGAAATTCATCCTTAACACTCCACAAGATAATGGACATAGTTTTTTATGATTTTTGTTGAAATATATTCATAAATTTAGGGGTCACATGTCATCCAGAAGGGGCTTTCTCAATTCCAACGATAATATTTCATAACTTACAGGTCATTATTTTAGTTTTAACATAAAAAATTTATCTATTATAGTTATTTTTATTAAGTATTTGAGATTTATCTAAGTAAAAATAAGGTGAAGCCATAGCTTCCCTTTAAACATGACAATAAACAAATGCTTAAAATGAAATATTTTAGCGTGAATTTTAACTTAATTTGATAATATCACAAATTTGAAATTTTAAACACATAATAATTATCTAATTTAATGCTAGACAAAGCAAAAAATTGTGAAATATTGCAACAAAAATAGGGTGCCATGAGTGTTGAAAAAATATACTAATGTAAGAACAATTTTAAGAAAAATAACATTTTTAATGAATTTTTATATTTTGATTGTAAAATAAATTAAGTCACAAGTGTAACTATGTTTAATCACATAATTTATATGATAAATAATACAAAAATTTAATTTATAATTGTAAAAAAATAAGTATCGAAAGAGTTGCACTTAGAACGACCACTTAAACACTATAATTTAAAAAGTTATAAAAATTATAATAAGAAGTTTCAAAACATAAAATTAACCATGTATATGTGTCTATAAGGTTCCAAAACCTAAATATTGATTGGTTACATGACTATGTTTATCAAAACATTCAATAGGTTGAAAGTCGAATAAAGGTTGGCATGTCAACTAAGATTTTAAATGCATGAAAAGTTAGCACCCAAACCAAAAAATAGAATTCAAATAAAATTAAATTTAAAAAATGATTTGACCAAGTTAAAAATATTGAATTTAAGGGATTTTGAACTTTGAACCTCCTTAGTTACAAGTTTTTAGCCAAAAAAAGCCACCAACCCTTCTAGGAGCCTAATTAAGAATATACATGCATTAATATATATTTGAATATTTTTAAATCTGATTTTTTAAATAATGTGTGTGTGCATGTGTGTTTTTGGTCATGTAATTTTAAAAGTAAATCAAAGTTTTTTTTTTAATTTTTTGGATTAAAACAACTATTTCCCAATGTGGGACCCGAATGGTTTGCATGGAAAATTGAAGTTTTAATAAAATCAAATATTTTAAAAAATTATTTCTTACTTGAATGGTTGCCTGTAGCTAATTATGGCATAGGGGAGGAGCCTTGAGAATTTACAGAGAAATATATAAGCCACCACAGGGCTTAAATTTTTCCAAACCTTTTTGAATCTTTGTAATGAAGCATTTAGAAGCTCCAAAATATAATTTTGTAGCCAAAAAGTGTTAGAGGTACAATCACTGAGGGGGAAGTTCAATCAGTGAGCCCATATATTTCAATTCCAACTCTAATACTTTTAAAACTATTAAGTAATCATCATACATCAACATGATCAAGAAACATTAACAAGAGAGCTCATTCAATCAATGCATACACAAGATTAAAAAACACACAACACATAGTTCCTATGGAAAACCCTCATGAAGAATAAAACCCACTCTCAAGTCTGTAATACATGAACTATTATCCTATAATAAATTACAAACAAGAGATTGGTCAACTTCTTTAGACCAACAAACCTTGATCATATCCTCATGACCAAAGTTATTTAGTGAAACCCCTATTTCACAAGCAGCAACTGCCCCTAAGTAAGATCAAGTCTTTTAGACCCTCCTTAAAGTGAACACCTCCACCTTAGAAATGATGTATTCAACACATGATGATGGATCTCTATTTATCTAACCCTTTCACAAACTTCCTCTCTATCTCATACAAGCTTCTCACATAGGCATGCCACAATCTCTCTCCTTCACTCAAATTGTCCTCATATGCACACTCATACCTCTTCACATATCCTTAAACTACAAGATCACTATTCAAACATCATAAATATGACCTAAAATTCATACACATAGTCCTCACTCTGATATGCTCATCAATTCATGAACTGGGCACTCTACCTCTCCTTCACTCCACAACTCTCACAAACACCTTGCACAAGTCTTTCACAAGCCTAGACACCATCGCATTTGGTTTCACTATATATATAGAATTCATGAATTATCAAGTTTACAATATTTCTTGTACATGACAATACATGCCTTCACCCTTAAGGCATCTCACATGGGTCACACTTAAGCACAATCCACTTTTCAAATAGGCCTAAGTCACTTTTAGGTCCTATGCAGACCCATTTAGCTCTTTGACACATCTCTGATCAAACTAAAAACATAGGAACACTTTTAAAATTCATGGACCCATTCCACATGATATATAGGTCCTCCTTGAGTGCCAACAACCTGTTAGGGTGTGGAGCTAAAAGCTACACCTTGTTGCAAACAGAAAGAGGATATTGAGTATGCAGTCATCGGCATCGGCAGGCCAAACCGGCGTCAGTCAGGGATCAGCGTTCAGCAACTGGCATCGACATAAGTGATAGGACCGAAGTTCCCCAAAGCTCTGACACAACTTGTTAGATTTAAGAGCACACATGATTACCAATGTATAAGCAACTTAAGATGCGGAAATAACCAGAAGAATAAATAACTATCATTGAGAAAACACACAGAATATGAGAGGCAACACACAATTGTATTCAACTCATTACAAAGAAAATTACAATAAAGAGATCACACTCTTCTTCCACCACTGTGAGGCTTCCTCCTCAAGGGCTCCAAGTAATCTTCCCACCTGAGTAATCTTCTCTCATAGGTCACAACACACAGCTAACACAAGCTGTTGTTCACCTCATTGTACGTCCAGTACAACTGAGTATGAATCGGTACTCCAAGTAGATCTCACCATGATCCTACTCTTGATGTATTGATGTCACCTTAGATCTTGCTCCCCCATCGATCTCTGTTTGACTCTCGCATACACACATCCCTGCAGACCAACCTAATCTTACGTATCACATGTAGATCTCCACCATGATACTGCAACACCCTGCATATCAAACTTGATCTTACATACATGGGGAATCCTACTTGATTCCACCATGGGAAGAACTCTCCAAGCTCTACATAGCTCTTCTACAAGTTCAACACTTAACAATACAGCCCATGAGTCTATTATATAGATCTCATGCATACAATAATTAGACAAGCGGCTCAAAGACTCGAACTGGTCTTTATCATGCAAACTCCACGTTCACTTAACTGACTATTTGTCAACAGCAGTTCTAACTGCCACAGGTGACTGACGTCGGTCCCTGTCTAACTGGAGGTGACCGACGCCAGTCAATTCCTGTCGATGTCAATTTTCTTTTGCACGTCCACTGATCGACGTCGGTTGTGGCCTGCCAAAGTCGGTGACTGTATACTCTAAAAACCTCTTTGTTTGCCTTAGGTCAAGCTTTTAACTCCACACCCTAACAATCTCCCACTTGGAGATAAATAGCTACACCTGTACCTAAACTAGTACTCTGTCTAATCTGCATCCTGGCTTGTATTCCTCTTCAAACTCCCACTTGAAGACAACACACCACACTCCTTGTGGTGTTAATCTTGTCCCTGAATTTCTTCATTCTCAGCTTACCTTCTTCTGCCATTGCTATACTCCCACTTAAATAGCAACCCTTGTGAGTAACCTGTAATCAACAACACTTAACAGATCTAAGCCATCTGTTAGTCAAACTCGCTCTGAGAACGTCCAACCTCGCTCTGATACCATTTGATAGGACCGAAGTTCCCCAAAGCTCTGACACAACTTGTCAGATTTAAGATCACACATGATTACCAATGTATAAGCAACTTAAGAGGCAGAAATAACCAGAAGAACAAATAACTATCAATGAGAAAACACACAGAATATGAGAGGCAACACACAATTGTATTCAACTTATTACAAAGGAAATTACAATAAAGAGATCACACTCTTCTTCCACCACTGTGAGGCTTCCTCCTCAAGGGCTCCAAGTAATCTTCCCACCTGAGTAATCTTCTCTCATAGGTCACAACACACAGCTAACACAAGCTGTTGTTCACCTCATTATACGTCTAGTATAACTGAGTACGAACTGGTACTCCAAGTAGATCTCACCATGATCCTGCTCTTGATGTATTGTTGTCACCTTGGATCTTGCTCCCCCGTCGATCTCTGTTTGACCCTCGCATACACACATTCGTGTAGACCAACCTGATCTTACTCATCACATGTGGATCTCCACCATGATACTGCAACACCCTACATATCAAACCTGATCTTACATACATGGGGAATCCTACTTGATTCCACCATGGGAAGAACTCTCCAAGCTCTACATAGCTCTTTTACAAGTTCAACACTTAACAATACAGCCCATGAGTCTATTATATAGATCTCATGCATACAATAATAAGACAAGCGGCTCAAAGACACGAACTGATCTTTATCATGCAAACTCTACATTCACTTAACTGACTATTTGTCAACAGTAGTTATGACCGGCACAGACAACCGACGTTGGTCCCTGTCTAACTGGAGGCGACCGACGCCGGCCGATGTCAGTTTTCTTCTGCATGTCCACTGACTGATGTTGATTGTGGCCTATCGATGCCGGAAATTGCATACTCTGAAAACTTCCCTATTTGCCTTAGGTGAAGCTTTTAGCTCCACACCCTAACACAACCATCACAATATCTTTCTACTTAAGCACAATTCACTTAAACAACATTTTGTGCATACAATCACTATGAACAAACACACGGTCACCTTCTAAACCATTGTTCATACTGCATAGAATTGATCAAACATTTATAATTCACATAACATCCTTATGGATTTTATAACATGATCCAATAGCTAATTCATCATTAAACATTGAAACAACACCAATACAAGCTCAAAAATCCTTCCCAGGGTACTTGCAGGACAAAATTGAACACAGTCAACTTTGGAGATCAATATATTTGTCTAGACATATAATTAAACCTTCAAATTCATATTTATAGATGCACCTTTTAATTCTCTACAACTTTGATTTTTACACCATGAGCAAATTCTACATAGATCAAAAGATATGGCATAAAAACCAGACACCAATCTTTTCCTTTGTAAAATTCAAATATTCAAATTCAAACGGACACAGTTAAACATCAAACACTTGTTCTCATATTTTTGCTTCTTGAGAGTTTGGAACAAACTTGATTCATCGATCTCCTTTGAAATATCTCAATCTTTAACCCGTAGTACTTTATCGTCCAAACGTTAAACTTTAGTTACTTTGACCTCATCTTGTGCACCCTTGAAATATTGACTAAATACATGCAGATTAACTAGGTCTTTAACTAGCAATGTTTACCATTAGATCTAGCTCAGAACTCTTGAGATCATGAAACTTGACACCCTTGCATGCCTTCTAATTTGTGCCACTTGGTAGCCTCTCGTGCAATGTTGACATGTTGACTTCATACGCACCGTAGGATCAAGATCTATGATTTAATATGCACTGTTGGATATTCTAGACCAAATGATCTCATCCTTCAATGTGAATAAACTTGATGGTCTCTGACCCATCACTATCTGTAAGTACAATTTTGAAGATTTATATCTTGAGTTGGACAACACTTCAAGACCCCAAATTTTTAGGGTAGATTCTTAACATTATAGAAACATCTCCATGATATCCTTTGACCAATATTGACCTTATGCGTACCTTAAATAAATGCACAAAATTACTAGTTCATTCATGTCTACATGATAATTTGTGACAGTCTAGAAAACATTGCAAATTTTTTAGGAAGCTAACTTTGCACTTGCATATCTTTTGTCACACTTCAATGCTTGACCTGAAAGTTAATGCAAATTAACTAGACACAAAACTTAACAAACCCATATGATCATCTTCTCCTAAAACATCCACACGTTCAAGATATGCCATCATTCAAATGCTTACTCGACACTTCTTTTCATATTGTTAATTTGGTTAAGGATGGGAAAACACTGTCAAAATGCTTGGGAGCCCAACTTTTCCCTTGCATATCTTTTGATTTGCTTCAGTGCATGATTTGAATTTTAACGTAAATCAACTAGGGACTAATGTGATCAAATCCATATGACCAAATCACCTTGACTCATTCCCACGTGACAATGGTGACATTATCAAACTGCCTACTCAGATTTTCTACCACTGGACCCAAAGTGTCTAAATGAAAACTATGAACAACCAGATTAATTCTACTTATGCACATAAGCACTAAAAGTATAGAAAATATCTTATAAACCTCTTGCACATACTCAATAATTCATCTCATCTCTAATCATCTCAAAGTATGCCAAAACAGAAGATCAACCAAGCCAAATTTAAGCACACTAAGATAAGCACATTGCACACTTTGTCATTTTCACTTAGGCTATCAAAGCATTTCATCTACTCACCTGGACACCTTCATGGCATCATTGACAACTCTCCAACAAAAATATCTACTTACAATTTTTTGTGATTTTTTTATCTGTACAAGTGCATTCCAAATAAAGATTAAAAAATTCAAGGGCTTAAAGAAGCATTCACAGGCTCTATAGGTAGTCTGAGCTGCAATTACTAATGTTTTTGGAGGTTTGAAACAATAGAAACGGGCTTAAAACATATAAAACTAATTTTCTGATTTTTATACACTAAAAAAAGGCACAGAGTTGTATAATGCACTACACTACTATTGTACATGCTAAGTTTATGTGTAAAAATGATCTAAGGTTATTTTAACAAAGGTTTGAGTGCTAGATTGAAGCTTGTTTGATCATAAAAACTGATATAGAGGAATAATAAGAGTTTTCAATTTAAGTGAGTTGCCTCCAAGGTTGTACTATGGGACATACAAAACTCTACAAGTTTGATAAAATTATATATATATATATATATATATATATATATATATATATATATATATATATATATATATATATATATATATATATATATATATATAATCTTATCAAATGCTCTAGATTCTTCATTGAATAATCACCAAGATCTTGCCAATCAACCAACACTTCAATCAATCTTTGATACCATGACAGAATCCATGTAGGAATATAGATGCATATACAAGATCTAGAAATGTAGTTATAAGCAAATAATATCACACATATCAACTGACACAACATAAAAATTATCATGACAAAACCTTAAAGAGGTAAAAAAAACCCCACCGATGATGATTATTTCATAACTAGAGAAACTTCTTCGTACCCAATACAATCTTTAACTTCTCACTCCTTCTCAGACAAGCTTCACAAAATACTTAGAATGAATATGAGAAATATTTCATATTCACAAGGATGATTTTCCAATAGGGATAAAACCTTGTTTATATTTAAAAACCAAGGAAGATGACCATTGTAAAAATAACAGGTTCATCCATCCCGATAAAAACTAATTAATTAATATTTTGTATATATTAAATGACTATAATATAATTATTTATTTATTCGATGTTTATACCTCGAGATAATAAATAATGTATTATTTATTAGTTAATAATTACCAAGGCTAAGGGACATATAGGCCTACATATGATTAATTTTTCTAATAATCTTAAATTCCACCATAGTGCTTGGAAATGCAATTTGTTAGCTATCACAAGACAAGAACATGAGCATTGGGTTTTGAGAACTTGTGTTCAAATTTTATATGCTTTATGTATATCAGGATGAAAATGTATTTTATTTAGGGATAAAACTATGAAGGTCAATGCAGTGACGTACAGGGTCTACAATGGACTAGTTGCAAGTGCCCAATGGGGCCTTTCTGATGGATGTGTGCATGGGAGTATGCCCATAGAGCTATGAGCATTATTGATCATGGTAGTATGATTGGGTATCATCACATTCAGGAGGTGTTTTTGAACTCATGGGTCCTAATTATTGAGATCGTATTTAAGTAGGGGATGTTACGTGAGTTTTAACTCAATGCTAGGTGATTTCGAGAGCTCAGTTGGAATAAACACGCCTCAATGAGTCATGTGATGTAGAGCTTGAGACAAGGTTATCTTTCTTCTCAACTATAGACCAAATAAAAAATAATTTGATATATGTTAGACATTTTGTCTTTTCAAAATGAGAAGGCTTTCTAATCGAAGGTGAAGTGTTTGACAAAATGTCTCTTTGAATGAGAAGGAATAGTGAGTGAAGGTAATGTTAGGGCTCTTTGATCACAAATCTTGAACACGTATTTTATATATTTTTGACATTGAGGCATTTATCAATCTACTTTGGGTTTATTTGAGAGCCTCTATTTAAAGCTAGATCCATCTCTAGGTTTCTCCTCCGATACTATAGGGGTGTAATGTTTGACTAAGTTGCAATCTAGCCTCATCATCCCTGAGAGGAGGCCTCTTTTGTGGACAGGCGTGCCCTTTTTTTGAATTGACTTGGGACCTTGGCCTAAAATTTTGAGTCCGTATTAGCTAGTTCTAGTCTTTGGTTGGTGCCTATGAAGCAGTCTATTTATGATCTTCAAATGTTGTTAGGGTTAGTCAAGCAAAGGGCAAGGAAGATCCCTTTGATTACTCACAAGATCCTTTTGATGAAACACTGATTTTTCCCAATGACAAAGAATTAATTCAAAATTGGAAAATAGAATGATCCATGGAACAAATGGTCAACAAGCTGGTTGGTCATTGTTTTACCGAATAAAGAGTGGAGGTAGTTTTTTTCTAACTTAGTGTCAGACTTTCAGTCTATGCATTGCAAGAGATCTTATGATGGGGACTTAGGTTTTGTGAGGGTTAGATCTCAAGAAATGGATCACATTCAGGATCAGATGAGGATCTTTAGTATGGTAGATGTGGAAGGATTTGATGGTCAAACACATTAAAGAAGGGAGAGATATCGTCTTCCATTAGATAACCCTCCTCAAGTTAGATTGGTTGCATCTGTTAAGAAGTAGATGTTGACCAAATTTTGGCTTTTCAAGTAAAAATTGGTCACCCCATGTCTGAAAATGTAGATTCCTAAGTCCATATCTTTAGTCAAGTCCAGTATGCAAGAAGTGTTCCTTGAAAATAACCACAACAAATGCACAAGTCTTTTTCTTTTCGAAAAGTTTGTTTGATCTTTGTTTAAGCCCTTAAGGAATTCTTTCGGGTTTTTGTTGTAAGCCTCTGCCAATTTATTTCAAATTTTTTGTCCCAAGTCTTTTCCTTAAGATTATTTCTTTTGGGCTTTTAATTTGGCTAAGTAACGAATTCTTTTAGACTTTTTGCCTAAAAGAAATCTCTCGAAGACAAAGTGCTGAATTCTTTCAGACAAATTATCCGCACAAGTTTTCTAAAGGTACTTTACAATTTCTCCAAAAGATATCTTTGAGCCAAAAAGGACCATGACAATTTTTTTTAAGGGCTCTTTTCCTCCAGAAAAGTCCATTTCAAAAGCGTCGAAGGGTCCTTTACAGGTTTCTCGAAGGGTTCTTTCCCTTCAGGAAGGTTCTTCACAAAAGCCCAAAAGGCAATTGATAAAATTTTGAGGGATTTTCTTTCGACTGAAAGGTCCATTTGTAGAATTTTGAAGGGTTCCTTCCCTTCAAAAAAGTGCATTTTTAGAGATAAAGAGGACTATTCATTTTATCGAAGGAATCGTTTCAAAAGCCCAAAGGGTCACTTGGAGAAAGGTCAAGGGGACACTTTGAAAAATCCTAAAGGGACATTTCAAAGTTCTGAAGGGCAAGTGGACTTTACATAAGCTAAACGACTTTTCATAAATTGAAGTGGACAATTTGCCTATGGACAATTCTTTTGGACAAATTGTCTAAAAGAAAGGTCCATACACAAAATCCTGAAATAAAAGAATGAAGACAAAAGTCCAAAGAATTAAACAGAAAGAAATGACCTCGGGAACAATGTCCAAAGAAAATGTCCAAGGAGTGATGGCCCACAAAATGTCAATCTCAAGATTCAAGGAATAGCCGTTGGAGTTAAAACAAAAGTATAGGAACTTGAAAATGGAAAAGAGATAACAAATGATGAAACATAACTGATGTTTCTATTCAATTGTAATGAAACATAATTGATGCTTCTAATCAGTCATAATGAATGGTAACTAGTGCATTTATTCAATTGTGACATGGCATAACTTGTCCACCTCTCTTCTGCATGCATGTAACTATTTATTTCAAGATGACAGATGTCCAAGTGACCCTTGAACTTTCTTTGATTGTTTCACCTCTTGAAGGCTATATATGTGCATTTTCTTGTCTCATTTTACGATCCTCCATTGGTTATTGGGAAAACTTTGGCTAGATTTGTACTCGAAGAACTCTTGGAGAAATACACAAGTGTGATTGCCTCTCATATGTTGTAATATTAAATAATGATTGAATCATTGTTGGTATATCCTAGTGAAAGATTATCTTTTCTAGCTTGTACTCTTGATGGTCTATCAATTTACAGAAAGGAGATTGTTACATTTCTTTGCTAGTATTCTTTTTTAAGTGTTGAGATATCATAGAAGTGGTTCATGATTGTTTCCTTTTCTAAATCATTCATTCATTTCCTGAAATTTTCATACCTTCTTCGATCTATCATATGAAATATTGATGTATCAATGGTTCCTAAGTTGTGAGTTATGTGTAAGAAAACACCTTGTTTTGTCTTTAAAGTAGTGGTTTCAGTCAATTGGAAGGAAATCATATATTGATGCATCACCACTTGTTTTTTATAGTCATTTTCTTTTCCTTTTTCATACACAATTGATAGATTAGAGAGATATTTAAAGGTGCATCAAGGGGAGATAGCCCCTAATCTAGAGATTCATCTCAAAGAAATTGTCACCCACAGCAAGAGAGATGATTCCATTTTGCCAATTGGGTGAGGAGATCTTAGCATCTTCTCAAGGGTGCAAATCCAAGCATCAATAGTAGAAAAGTTGTGTTAAGTTAAGAGAAGATAGAACTAATTTGGTTTCAGGTGAAGATGTTCTTATTTACCAAGTTCTGGAGTTGGAAACTAAAACTTTGACTAGGAGATTCTATGGTAGATCTTGTTCAGCCAAGTCTCTAGGGACATGGATTGACACTTTTTGGAGCTCTTTCCTAGGTTATAATCTGAGTTGTTATCTTTTGGCTAGGGGTTGGCTTGCTTTCTCCTTCAAGATGATAGAAGATGTTATGAGGATCTTACAACACATGTGGTTTTAGAATTCTTCTTCATTGGGTTTTAAGAAATGGTCTCCATGTTTCAACCTAAGAAGAGAGTCCAAAGCAATACAATCAATATGGGTTAAATTTCTAGGTTTACCTCTAGAAATGTGGATAACTATCATTCTTCAAGGTATTGTAAACTCTATAGGGTCTTTTTTGAGCTTGGATGAGGAGATTTTAAAGAGAAATTCATGCTTCTCAGCTAGAATATTGGTGGAAGTTGATCTTAGTGTAAGTCTTCCAGAGGTCATTAAGATTGATTTTGGTTTAAGGAAATACACTCAGATTCTTGATTACTCCAAAGTTCCTTTTAGATGTGCAAGGTATCAGTTTATGGTCATCTTGCTGATGTATGCTCTTTAACTTTTAATAGGTAGTCTTGGAGTTCCAAGAATATGGAACACTCCACTTTGGAGTTCTCAAATAAGAGGATGAAGGTTTTGACATTTGAAGGGATGAGTCAAGATAGGCATCAAAATTTTATGTGTAATTTGGAGGAAGCACAAGGATCAAAAGGGTAGCATCATGCTGAACCTGGGGAGCCTTCACTCAATAATTTGGATGGCCCCAAAGAAGTGGTTTCCTCACAAGTTAACCAGGCCTTTGTTGTGGTGGATGAGGTTGCGTATTTGTTCAAGGGGGCTTAGTAAGAAGTTTTGGATGGCAAATAAAAAGAGTTAAATGTGGAGCTGGATGAATCTAAGCTTTCTTCTCACAGAACTCAGAACATCAAACACTTGGGATCTCTTTTTCCTTCTTTAGATCCTCCTATTGCACCTATGGATTCAAATAAGGGGATATTAAACACTACCTTTCCTCCTTAATCCACAAGTTTTGCTCTACATATTATAACTCATGTTCAGCGGTAGCCTTTAGAAGAATCTCCTCTTCTTCAACCATAGTCTAAGAACATCAATGTTGCGCCACAAGAGTCCACTTTTTTGTAAGATTATCAACTTAAGGAGATCCCAGATGTGCAACTTTCTCCTAAGTTTGTTACTCTTTTTCCCCTTCATTCCACTGGTCAATCTTCTTCTAGTTGGGAGGATGAGGATTTGAACATCAGTGGCAAGCATTACAATCTTAGATCTAGTAAGAAGGTTGGCAAAGGTATTGGGAAGGAATTCAAGGGAGGATTAAGTTATGATCTCTTGAGATCAAAAATCAAGTCTACTATTGGGAGAAAGCCCTCCTTCAAGCATACGCAAGAACAAGCAATTAGGTATATCAATAATGGTTCACAACAAACTATTCCTGGGGTAATTAAAGCATCCTGTAACCCTAGAAATGTTTCTTAATGTTATTTCTTTCTCTAAATTCAAGGGGGCTGGGCAGTGACTCTAAAAAATCTGCCTTGAGGAGGTTATTGAAACTACATAATCCTAATATTTTGTTCTTACAAGAGACTATGATGGCAAGTCTTATAGCAGGAGGAATATTACATTCTTTGTTGAAGTACTGGGCTTTCATTTCTTAGGACTCGATGGGATGATCTAGAGGACTTATCTTGGGCTAGAAAGAGAGATCCTTCAGGCACATTAATTCCTTTTTCCTCAAGTCTAGTTTAGGGGCTCAGCTATATTATTTGGAAAAGGGGTCAATTATTTTTGTTGTTAATATCTATGGGCCATATGAAATTAATATACCATTCTGGGATAGGATCCTGGGATTGGACTTTCTTAAAGGAGATCAACTTATTTTAGGTGGTGATTTAAATTTCACTTTGAATTGTGTTGAGGTTTGGGGGAGTTCTGAAAGAGTGGACCCTCTAGCTGATTATTTTGTTCACAAATTCAAGGAAGGTGGGTTGGTGGATGTTGAACCTATCAAAAATGCTCCAACTTGGAGGAATTATATATTAGGGGAAGACTTTATAGTGAAGAGACTTGATAGTTTTTTAGTTTTTAAGGCCATTTTAGTTGAGGGGGAATGTATTCATTCTTGGGTCGATATAGACAGTGATTCAAACCACTTCCCCATACTACTCCAAATTGGTTTTGAGATCTTTAAACCTCTTAGCCATTTCAAGTTTAATCCTTTATGGTTGGAGGATGAGGAATTTTAGGCGCTTGTTAATGGTAGATGGAAATTATTTGACAAGAATTCGGGGGAAACTACTTATTTTTAGTTTACCATAAATTTATGAACATAAAGACTATTGTCTCTAAGTGGGCTTTCAATAATTCTAGATTGTGTTGGTTGATTAATTTGTCGATCAGTGTACTGATAAACAAAATAAGTCTGATCATCCAAAGTAGGAAGATTGGTCATCCAAATGTGTAAGTTTACCACATCAAAAGGGGACTAATCTCTCCTCTCATCAAGGGGAGGTTCCCTATATATATATATAGAAAATAATACTCAAGGGTAGGATAAACCATCCATCTCTCTTTCTTCAGAGATGATGCGTGCAAGTCAAAGGAAGAATCTCAAGGGAAATGATAGAAAGCACTCCTCTTCTTTCAAAAGTACTATTCAGCAAACCACAAGAATACTCTTGGTAGTAAATGCAAAATGTAACCAAGGACGTAGTAACCAGCAAATTGAGATGTAGCACAAAGTCTCCACCTGAATTGCCCAAGAGTGAGATATGAAGGACAATGAGGGCACAAAGTCATCCCAAGGTCCTTTATACAGAAACAAAAAGAAAACACACTAAAGGCAATTATGGGGGCACAAAGTCTCTCCACAATTGACTTCAAGATACCTTCCTGACTACTTTCACTAATTATGCTTATTGAATTAAATTATGCTTATTGAATTAAAAGAACAAAAAATATATTAAGGAAAAAGACATAAGAACAGTTTCCCCAACAACAAAGATATCACAGCACAAAGTCTGAAAAGTCACTTGCTTTCTTATTCCAATAACAAAATATGATCAACAATCTAAGCTCAAAGTCTCAGTAATGCCTTCCAATTTGGGCAGAGTTTTGTTTTTGATTGTCAGAGAGAGCTATCATTTACAATAAAAGAGAGTCCCTTATATAGCCTCTTCAAGAAGGACTCGGGAACAGTAACACATCATGTTGCATTGAAATTTGTTAAAAAGACATGCTGAAATTTAGGGGCATTTACCCATTTGCTTTTCTCAATGCAAAGAAATGGGTCGTGCTATTGAAAGTTTGCATCTTTCAATGTCCACCTGGTGATCTACTTCTAGAAACATATCTAATGTGCAAATGTTTTTGGTCCTTCCACGTGGTTCCTCCTTTTCTGATTAATTGAATCAAGTCTTTGATTCAATTTGATGCTTTGTTCCTTAGTCGCTTCTTGCTTATCTTGGCCTTAAAGTTTTTTAGTGCATTCAGGCTTGTAGATTTAAACTTACAAGGATCAATGGCTATTTTATTGTCGCAACATTGACATCCGTGGGCATGTCACTTTCCTCAGCAATTCCTTTGGCTTTGTCATTTGAGCTTTCCCAGAGGGAACCTGCCCTTTGAGCCTTGAGAAATGATCCGCTTTGGGTCGGGAAGAGCCCTCTGCAAGGGTATCTGCCCTTCGGGTTGTCTTTAGATGGCCTTCGGTCTTCTTTCTCTGGCAGGTCGCTAAGTCCTTTAATTTGGTAGCTGAGAGTCCCCCGTAAGGGCACCTGCCCTTCAGGGTCCTTTGGTGGCCTTTTATCTTTGGAGTCCTTCAAAGCTTTCTCACGGACATTTTCCCACAAAATTTTTCGTAAACATTTTCCTGCGGACAAAAAGTCTACAAGAATTATTGCTTTGTTCTTTGGCCTTGAGAAACTCCTTCGGGCTTTCTTCCCGCAGCCTTTCTGAATTCTTTCAAACTTTTTGTTTGAAGGAATTCCTTTGGACAAAAAGTCTAAAAGAATTATTTCTTTGTCTTTCGACTACCTTAAACAAAATTTTGAAAGAACTTACCTTTGTGGCTTCCTTGAAAATGACCCTTTCGAAGGGTGCTTTTGTCGACCAAGTGCCCTCCACAAGGGCACTTGTCCTTCGGGAGGCTCTTTTGAGCTTTTGCATTGAACCGATCCTTTGAATCAAGATTTGAACCAAGCTGATGAACCAAGCTTTGAACCAAGCCGATGAACCCTTTGATGAATCGACTGAGTGAATCGAAGCATTGAACCAACCGAATTAAACCAACTGTTGAGCCAAGCTTTGGTTCAACAATTCAATGGTTCATTCCCTTTGATTTGGCTAAGTCCTTTTGATCCTCATTGAACCAAATGCGTTGAACCTGTTGAACCTTGAACCCATTGAACCCTTTGAACCAAAGTGGTTCAATGGTTCAACAATTCAATGCTTCACGCCTTGAAAACTTGTTCTTTTGATTGAGCCTGCTTGTAAAAGCCTTTGAACCTGTTGAGCCCATTGAACCAAAATGGTTCAAGGTTCAATGGTACAATCCTTGCTTAGAAGCTTGCCGTTGAACTCTTTTAGTTGAACCTAGTCATTGAACCATCTTTGAGATTGCCTAAGTGTTGAAAGCTTGCTTCTTTCCTATAGAGTTCGTAGATTTCTCTTCCTGTAGAGTCTGTAGATTTCTCTTCTTGTAGAGTCTATAGATTCAAGCCTGTAGAGTCCGTAGATTTTTGAGAAGCTTGAAAAATGAGGAATTTGAATTCCCAGGATAAATTTTGAAAAGGGAAGAGACAATTTTGGTTTGTAGGACCAAAATAGTTCAAATGTTGTCTCAAAAATGAGTGATATTTTTGGGGGGCAATAGCTGGCTCCAGTTGGGAAACTTTTATCAATTGTAAAAATAATTGAAGGGAGTAGAATCCAAAATCTCCAGTGCCTTGAAGTATGCCATTGGGCTATGGAGTCATGCTACCCAAAAAGAAAGGCTCCGAAAATGAAAATAAACAAAACAAAATAGAATTAAAAACTATACAAATATACGTAGGTAAAGATGCAATAATCTGATACTTCAAAAGTTGAAGTGTTTCAGATGTTGCTTCTTGAGAGGCAGTGAAAATAGTGTGTCATCTTGGTAAACCAGTAGGAAACCATTTTGCCCCCAAAAATGGTGACGAGTGAATTGAGCTCTCTAATAGAAAACCAATTTTATGCGTCTTCCTCTTGGTCTTTTCTTCTTCTTACTCCATGGCAGGACGTGGTCTTCAAACTGAAAACCATAACTCTTTGCTCTCCCTGCAAAGAGTTCTTTTTGCTGACTTTGGAATATAGCAGTATGGTCCACCACCATAGCTTGTTGTTCTATTGGTCCAGTCCAGCACATGCTTTGATTGTCAGCATCAGACTCCTAACAAACTATCAGCTCAGCATCTCCTTTGGTGTGAAGGAGTTTGACCTTTTCACCCTGAGCAGTCTTCAATCTGAGAAACAGAGATCTACATCCAACTGTAGAAGAATTGTTGCCATCAGATTCCAAGATCCAAGCATCATCAAAAGCTGATCTTCTATCAGATTTCTCTTCATCGGAGATGGAAGATCCTTCTTGAGTTGTATTGCGCCCTACCAATTTTTTTGATGCCTTGTTTGGATGAAATCTTGGATTGCCAGCTACAGGACTTTCATCAGCTAAGACATTAGCATCCTCTGTGGTCAAGAAGTAATTACCTCTACCTAAAGGCTCAAATAGAATTTGAGCTGCAGGGGCTGACATTTGGGTAACCACAATTTTTGCCTTAGACAGGTCCACACTTGGTTCTCCACCAATGTTTAATTGCTCAGGATTGGCTTGCAGGGATTCAAACTTAGTCATCTAAATTTTAGATTTCTTGACATGATCAATCATGGCAAATGACTGAGATGGACTTGGAAGAGAGGATGGGAGTTCATCCTTTTGGTTTTTGGGAGGGGGAGGACTGATCTGCAAATTTGAAGTAGAAGGTGCAGAGGTGTTCAATGTACTTACTTCTTTGGTAATCACTGAGTCCTTTGACTAAAAAGGAAGAGGGGTTCTCTACTCAGCAATTGAAATTGTTGGTTGGGGTTGCTCCTCTATCTTCTCTTTGTCGGCTTGTTGGGCTAATTGGTTCTTGGACCTGGTAAACACTGCATATGATCCTTCGACTGCTTCACCTTCACTTTTGGGTTCATCCTGGAAATTCATGAAACCAGTGTGGGAGTTGCCAGTTGATTCTTCTAGATCTTCCCTGAAGACATCAGCGCCATTTTCTTGCTTGAACTCATGTTGAAAATAGGAAACATGTTATGTTTCTAGATATCTAACTATTGAGTTGGTTGGAGGTGCTTCAAGGGCAAGATTCCTCTATGGGGGAGGAAGATGATTTTGTTGCCCTTGACTTCTGGCAGCATTGCCTTGATATGGCTGATTAGGGAATGTCCTCCTTGGCATATCTTTATATAGAGGAGCAGAAGACATACCTTGTGCCATTTTTCTTTTCAAGGCTAAAAATTTATTTGTCAGCTTTTGTACCATTGGGTCAATGGTGACTGTGGGTGAGTATTCAGAAGATGAAGAGGGTTTGCCTCTACTTGGGTCTCTCCTTATCTTTCCTGCCAAGATAAGGTCATCTTCTACCTCAGTAGCCAAGTCCTGAGTAGTAGCAAGGTCTATGTGGCCAGCTCATCTCAGTAGAAAACTCACTTCAGGCAGTTTTGAATTGATGAAGAAGCATTTGAGGTTCTGAGGTGTCCGCTAGGCGACCATGGGAATCATGTGCCTCAGCTTGTTGAACCTAGTAGTAAAATCCCTCATAAGCTCATGAGGCTCTTTTTTCATCTGAGTGAGCTGGGCCAGCAAGGCATGTGCATCTTCTATAGGCTTGAACCTTGTTTCGAACTTGGCTTTGAGTGTATCCCAGTCAGTCACTGATCCAACTTGCAAATGGTAGAACCAGTCTACAGCAGCACCTTGTAGTGTCTCCACAAAAAGCCTGACTGTCACATCTTCAAATTCCACTCCTATAACACCACAGACTATGCTAAAGGATGCAATGTGTTCATCAAGGTGAACTATCCCATCACCAAAAAATTTGGAGAAATTCTTTTTTAACTACGTGGGAGTTCATGCAGAGGTGGAGTCAAGTTGAGTGGGCCAAAAGAGTTACCCCAGGGGCCTCAAACTTCCATGATTTAATTAAGAAACACAGAGATAACAAATATGGATGGAGTGGCCAAATTACAAAACAAAAATGGAAAAGGACTGGCTCAGCTTCGGCTTGAGGCTTCAAACTGTGCACTCTTTCCCAACAGTTCTGGTTTTGCAGACTAAATAAAATAATGGAGGTGGATGAATATGGTAAGGCTATAAATGGATAATGGGTAAGACATGAAATGGAGTCGCCAAAGTCTATAATGGATAAGAGTTATAATGATAATGGCTTATATCCCGAGCGGAGTTGCCAAAAACTATTGGTTGATTATTTTGTCGATCAACTTATTGATAAACAAAATAGGTCTGATCAGCCAAAGTAGGAAGATTGGTCGTCCAAATGTGTAGGTTTACCACATCAAAAGGGGACTAATCTCTCCTCTCATCAAGGGGAGGTTCCATATATATATATATATATATATATATATATATATATATATATATATATATATATATATATATATATATATATATATATATATAATACTCAAGGGTAGGATAAACCATCCATCTCTCTTTCTTCAGAGATGATGCACGCATATCAAACGAAGAATCTTAAGGGAAATGATAGGAAGCACTCCTCTTCTTTCAGAAGTACTATTTAGCAAACCACAAGAATACTTCTGGTAGTAAATGCAAAATGTAACCAAGGACATAGTAACCAGCAAATTGAGATGTAGCACAAAGTCTCCACCTGAATTGCCCAAGAGTGAGATACGAAGGACAATGAGGGCACAAAGTCATTCCAATGTCCTTTACACAGAAACAAAAAGAAAACACACTTAAGGCAATTAAGGGGGCACAAAGTCTCTCCAAAGTTGACTTCAGGACACCTTCCTAACTACTTTCACTAATTCTGCTTGTTGAATTAAAGGAATAGAAAATATATTAAGGAAAAAGACATAAGAACAGTTTCCCCAACAACAAAGATATCATAGCACAAAGTCTGAAAAGTCACTTGCTTTCTTATTCCAATAACAAAATATGATCAAAAATCTGAGCTCAAAGTCTCAGTAATGCCTTCCAATTTGGGCAGAGTTTTGTTTCTGATTGTCAGAGAGAGTTGTCATTTAGAATAAAAGAGAGTCCCTTATATAGCCTCTTCAAGAAGGACTCGAGAACAGTAACACATCATGTTGCATTGAAATTTGTTAAGAAGACATGCTGGAATTTAGGGGCATTTACCCATTTGTTTTTCTCAATGTAGAGAAATGGGTTGTGTTATTGAAAGTTTGCATCTTTCAATATCCACTTGGTGATCTGCTTCTAGAAACATATCTAATGTGCAAATGTTTCTGGTCCTTCCACATCGTTCCTCCTTTTATGATTAATTGAATCACGTCTTTGATTCAATTTGATGCTTTGTTCCTTAGTCGCTTCCTGCTAATCTTGGCCTTAAAGTTTTTTAGTGCATTCGGGTCTACAAATTTAAACTTACAAGGATCAACGGCAATTTTATTGTCGCAACTTTAACGTCCATGGGCACATCACTTTCCTCGACAATTCCTTTGACTTTGTCATTTGAGCTTTCCTAGAGGGAACCTGCCCTTTGAGCCTTGAGAAATGATTCACTTTGGGTTGGAAAGAGCCCTCCACAAGGGTATCTGCCCTTCGGGTGGTCTTCGGATGGCCTTCGGGCTTCTTTATTCTAGCGGGTCGCTAAGTCCTTTAATTTGGCAGCCGAGAGTCCCCTGCAAAGGCACCTGCCCTTCGGGGTCCTTCAGCGGCCTTTTATCTTTGGATTCCTTTGAAGCTTTCCTGTGGACATTTTCCTGCGGACTTTTTCCGCAGACATTTTTTCGTGGATAAAAAGTCTGCAAGAATTATTGCTTTGTTCTTTGGCCTTGAGAAACTCCTTCGATCTTTCTTCCCGTAGCCTTTTCAAATTTCTTCAAACTTTTTGTCTGAAGGAATTCCTTCAGACAAAAGTCTGAAAGAATTGTTTCTTGCCTTAGTCTTTTTCAGGAGTTTCATTTGCAGCCTTTCTGAATTCTTTCAAACTTTTTGTCTGAAGGGATTCCTTCGAACAAAAAGTCTGAAAAAATTGTTTCTTTGTCTTTCGACTGCCTTAAATAAAATTCTAAAAGAACTTACCTTTGTGGCTTCCTTGAAAATGACCCTTTCGAAGGGTGCTTTTGTCGACCAAAGCCCTCTGCAAGGGCACTTGTCCTTCGGGAGGCTCTTTTGAACTTTTGCATTGAACTGCTCCTTTGAACCAACCGTTGAACCAAGCTGATGAACCAAGCTTTGAACCAAGCCGATGAACCCTTTGATGAAAAGACTGAGTGAACCAAAGCATTGAACCAACTATTGTACCAAGCTTTGGTTCAACGGTTCAATGGTTCATTCCCTTTGATTTGGCTAAGTCCTTTTTATCCTCGTTAAACCAAACGCGTTGAACCTATTGAACCTTGAACTTGTTGAACCCTTTGAACCAAAGTGGTTCAATGGTTCAACGGTTCAATGGTTCAAGCCTCAAAAACTTGTTCTTTTGATTGGGCCTACTTGTAAAAGCCTTTGAACCTGGAAGTGGTTGAACTCTTGCTGCTAATGTTGAACCTTTGAACCTGTTGAGCCCATTGAACCAAAATGGTTCAAGGTTCAACGGTTCAATCCTTGCTTAGAAGCTTGCCATTGAACTCTTTTAGTTGAACTTGGTCATTGAACCAACTTTGAGATTGCCTAAGTGTTGAAAGCTTGCTTCTTTCCTGCAGAGTCCATAGATTTTTCTTCTTGTAGAGTCCGTAGATTCAGGCCTATAGAGTCCGTAGATTCAAGCCTGTAGAGTCCATAGATTCAAGCCTGCAGAGTCCGTAGATTTCTAAGAAGCTTGAAAAATGAGGAATTTGAATGCCCAGGACAAATTTCAAAAAGGGAAGAGACAATTTTGGTCTGTAGGACCAAAATAGTTCAAATGTTGTCCCAAAAATGAGTGATGTTTTTGGGGGACAACAGATTGCAAGATCAAATCCTTCTTCACTAGGAGAGAGATTGTGGAGTTCTATGGCACACAGGTCAATGGGGTTTTCAATGTTAATGAAAAGACTAAGATCAGAGCTTTAGAGAAACAAAAAGTTGATATATTACAAGCTTGTGAGCTAACTGGAGAATGAAAAGTAGGGCTATATGGTTGGAGGCAAGGGATGAAAACACTATATTTTTTCATAATTTTTCCAATCAACAAAAAAATATTAACACTATATGGGAGATGCTTAGGGAAGATGGATCCAAAGCCAGGGCTTTCTCCGATCTCGCCAATTTAGGATTCAATCATTTTCATCAATTGTTTAAGGAGGATGATAGGGCCAATCTTCTGGATATTCTGAAGCTAACTTCCTTCTTCCCTAATTTCTCTTCTACTAAAATCAATGAGATGATGTTGGTTATTGTTACTAAGGTTAAACTTAAACACATCCTCTCTACTTTACAAAAGAGCAAAAACCTTGGACTTGATGGCTGGACTGTGGAGTTTTTTCTTAGGTTTTTATGAGTTAATTGAAGAGGATTTGCTTAGAGTGATTGAGGAAACTAAACATTTTGGAAGGATTCCTACGGATGTCAATTCCACCCTCATTACTTTCATTCCTAAAAAAGATTGTCCTAAATATTTTGATGATTTCATGCCTACCTCCCTTTGTAATTGCCTATATAAGATCATTGAAAAGGTCATTGTTGTTAGAGTTAAGAAAGTTTTTCTGAGTCTATTTCTGAAGAATAGTTTGGTTTTTTAAGTGGGAGATAAATTCATGATGTGGTGGTAGTAATCAAGAAATAGCCTTCCACTATCATCAAATTAGATCTTTCTAAAGCTTATGACAGAGTCAGTTGGTTGTATCCCAGAATAATACTTCATATTGGCTTCAATTTACAAATTGTTAACTAGATTATGGGTTGTGTTTCATTGGTCTCTTTTGTTGTCCTTATTAATGGTTCAGCACCTAAATTTTTTAAGTCTGAGAGAGGGCTTCGATAAGGATGACCCCTTTCTCTGATTCTTTTACTTTTCATTGAAAAAGGATTAAGCAGATCTATCAAAGTAGAAAAGAGGTATGGGTCACTCAAAGGGATCAAATTGGGAAGAACTATTTTTCTCACCCATCTCTTATTTGTTGATGATATTATGGTTTTTTGTGATGGCTCCTGAAGAGATGTGACTAAACTTGAAGAGATTTTGTAAAAAATTTGTTCTGCCACGAGGATGGAGGTTAATATGTTAAAGTCCTCATTATTTTTTCAGCTCTTTTTAAGGAGGAGAGACATATTCTATAGATTTTGCCTTATTCCAAGCTGGATTTTCACATTGGAATCAAATATCTAGGGTTTGTATTGAATCCCAATGCTTATGGGAAAAAATATTGGGAGTGGTTGGTGATCAAGGTTGATAAGTGTATCAACTTGTGGTGTAATAGGAGGCTCTCTTTAGGGGGAGATTGACTCTTTTGAAATCAGTTTTAGAAGCCATCCCTGTCTATTGGCATGGTCTAGCTCTTATCCCGATTGGGATCCTTGAAAAGATCAAAAAGAGATGTTTCAAATTTCTTTGGACCAGGAAAAAAATCAAATCGGGTATTACTCTAACTAAATGGACAAGTATTGTTAAGCCAAAGGATGAAGGTGGATGAGGGATAAAAAATATTCATTGTTTTGGCAAAGCTTTGGCAACAAGGAGTCTTTGGATACTTATGATAAAGGATAGTTTATGGAGGAAGGTTATTTTGTATAAATATATGGAGCCTCAATCCTTGTTGGAGTGGATTAGGAATCCATCCAAAACTATTTCTAACATTTCTATTATTTGGAAGGCTCTTGTTCATGCTTTCCCTTTGGTTGGTAATTGGTTGGCTTGGAAAATTGGTTATGGTGGACAAGCAAGGGTAGGGGCAGATCCTTGGGTGGGGAATGAACATGCTCACACGCTTCCAGATAATATTATTATATAACTACAAAAAGATAGTTTTTCTACTTTGTCCCAAGTGGTAGATCCTACTGTTCCCAAAATTTGTCACTCATTTTGGGACATGTGAACTATTTTGGTTCAACAGACCAAAATCCTCTCTTCCCTTTTCAAAAATTGTTATGAGCATTCAAGTTCTTCATTATTCAAGCTTTCTCAGATTTCTATGGACTCTGCAAGCTTGAAGCTACGAACTCTGCAGTCTTGAATCTATGGACTCTGCAGGATTGAAATTAGCAAGGTTCAACAGGTTCAATGGCTTTAACAGGTAAATTCTCTCAAAAGAGCAAATTTCTAGCACTTAGGCAATTTCAGGATCGGTTCAACGCCTTGGTTCAATCAAAAATGTTCATCGGCAAGCTTCAAAAGAAGGATTGAACTATTGAACCATTGAACCGTTGAACCTTGAACCATTTCAGTTCATAGGTTCAACGAATTCAAAGGTTCAACATCGTCAGCAAGCTTAAAGAGTTAAGTGCTTTGTCAAAAGTTCATCAAGTTCAACCGCTTCAAGGTTCAACGGCTTCAAAACACTTAGTGAAAAGAAGAAGGCTTAAACCATTGAACCGTTAACCTTGAACCATTTTGGTTCAAAGGTTCAATGGGTTCAACAGGTTCAACACGCGGTTGGTTCAAGCAGTCAAAAGACTTAGCCAAAACAAAGAGATTGAACTGATTGAACCATTGAACCATTGAACCAAAGTTGGTTCAATCAGTCAGTTCAATCGGTAGGTTTAAGGGACTGCCCCAAAGCCAAAGGAACAAGTGCCCTTGCGGAGGGTAGTGAACCAAGGCCAAGTGCCCTTGCGGAGGGCAGTGCGCAAAAGTGGACAAAGTTGGAATTCCGTTGGAAAAATGACTAAGGCTGAAAGAGAAGAATCCTTTGGACTTTTTGTCCGAGGAAATTACTGAGCAAAAGGGACCAAAAGAATTCCTTCAAAAATATTTTCTGCGGGAAAATGACTAAGGCAACAATCCATCAGACAAATTGTCCGAAGGAATTCACCCGAAAGGAAAAGGAAAAGCCCTGCGGAAAAATGTTTAAGGCAAAACAAAGGAAGATTTCCTTCAGACAAATTGTCTGAAGGAATTCCTTTGGACATTTTGTCTGAAGGAAATGAAGGATGAAGCCCACCAAAGAAATTAAAGCTCGCCAAAGGAATTAAAGCCCGAAGGACCCCAAAGGGTAGGTACCCTTGTGGGGGGCTCTCAGCACCAAGAAAAAAGACCTTTCCCAAAGCCTGAATGGACACCTTCCCTTTGGGACATTCCAAAGGCTGGATAAAGACGCAAAAAATATCTTTCAAAGACTTAGCCAAAAAAGGGCTACAAAGGATGAACCATTGAACCTTGAACCAAATGGTTCAAAGGTTTAACCAGTTCGATGAAGATCAAGGGGCTTAGAAAGATAAATAAAGCGATGGAATGAAGAATGAACCAATTGAACCTTGAACCTTGAACCAAAAGAGTTCAAAGTTTAATGGTTCACATGTTCAATAGTTCAAAGGAAAGAAGCAGCAAATAGATGATTCCAGAGACCAGTTTCAAAAGGATGGTTCAACCAAAGAGCAAGAAAGTAAATGGAAAAAAGGAACCAATAAAGATCATTGAACCATTGAACCAATGAACTTTCACAGGTTCAAAGGTTCATGGTTCAATAGGGTTCAATCAAACAGCAACTAGTGACGTTACCACAGACGTCAAAATTAAGGTAATGGAATATTCATTAAAATTCAAATATAGCAAGAAACATGAAGGATGAATCAAGCGACCAGCTGAGAAGATAGCCTGAGAGCTCCAATTGCAATAGAAAAGAGAGAACAATACCAAAGGATCAGAAATATCTACAAGGAAGTTATTTCCAGTAGGTGAAACAGTGGATCAAGTGGTCATATGAGCACATCAAATCAAGGATGCAGCTTATTTTTCTTCCGTGAAGTAAAGGCAAAGTGGACAGTTGTGCAGACATCAAAAAAAGGACCAGACAACTCATGCTAAGAAGGAGACATATAAGATGGATGAGCATGCCATAGTTACGACGATGCACTATTCCTAGCATGGCCCTCGACAGAATTGAAGATGCATTGAAGGCATTGACCACAACATGGGTCGTTTGATGGAAAGAAGCGTCAGGCCTTTCTTGGCTGATATACATTGTAATCTCTTGTATTATGGAAGGGAGATATTTTTCATTTATAGAATTGAAACTCTGCCAAAATTGAGAGGTGATTTTACTGAGACTTTGAGCTCAGATTGTCCATCATATTTCTTTATTTTGAATGAGAAGCAAGTTACTTTCAGACTTTGTGTTGTTATAACCTGTATCATTTTAGGAGATTGTTCTTATGTCTGTCTTCTGAATGTGTTCTTATTCAATTAATGAAATAAGCAGAACTAGTGGAAGTAATTAGGAAGGTGTTATGAAGCCAACTGTGAGAAAGACTTTGTGCTGTCTATAGTTGCCTTTAGTGTTTTTGTCTATTTTCTATTTCTGTGTGAAGGATCTTGGGATGGCTTTGTACCCCCATTATCCTTTATTTTTCACTCTTTGGAAAATTGAAGTGGAAACTTTGTGTTCCATTTCATCCTGTTGGTTAATGCACCTTTGCCGCTAGTTCTTTGTCATTACCTGAAAGAAACTCCTGTTGTTTGCTACAAGATCACTTCTAAAAGAAGAGAAGTGCCTTCAATGTTTCCACCAGGATTTTTTTCTCTATTTGTTAACATCATCTCTAAAAAAAGAGAGATGGATGGCATTATTCTACCCCTGAGTGTTATTTTCTGCATATACATATAGTATATAGCTCCTGCATATTTATAGAGAACCTCCCCTTGATGAAATGAGAGATTTGTCCCCTTTTGATGTGGTAAACTTGCACATCTGGCTGACCAATCTCCTTTGCTATGGTTGATAAGACCTATTTTGCTCATCAGTTAGCTGATTGACAAAATATTCACCCAACACCTTTTTGGTGACTCCACTGGGGAAGAGCACGCAGTTTGAAGCCTCAAGCTTCAAGTTGAAGTAAGACCAGTTCTTTTCCATTTTTATTTTGCAATTTGGCAACTCCACACTATACTAGAATTCAGAGAGCCCAAGGTGTTGTTAATCCTATTTTTGAATTGGTGCAGAAGGGCAATTCTGATTTGTTCCCTCCCCAACTTCAAGTTCAACGATCCAAGAATGTTCCTCCTACCCGTACCAGGACACCAACACAAGGCAGAGCTTCTTTTTCTGTTGTCATTAGAGTGTTTCCCATACATACGCTGCCCAAATTTATTATCCCTCTTTTTCATAATCAAATCATGGTAGTTCAAGGCCCCTGGGGTAACTAATTCGGCCCACTCAATCTTACTCCTCCCCTACATGAGCTACCACACAGTTCAAGAAAAAAATTCCTTAAATTTTTTGGTGATGGGAGAGTTCATCTTGATGAACACATTGCAGCCTTCAGTATAGCCTATGGTGTGATAGGTGTGGAATTTGAGGACATGGCAGTCAGGCTTTTCATGGAAACACTACAAGGTGTTGTTGCAAACTAGTTCTATCATCTGCAAGCTAGGTCAGTAATTGACTAGGACACACTCAATGCTAAATTTGAAGCCAGGTTCAAACCTGCAGAGGATGCACATGCCTTACTAGCCCAGATCACATAAATGAAGAAGGAACTTCATGAACTTATGATGGATTTCATAGCAAAGTCTGACAAGCTGAGGAATCAGATTCCTACCATTGCTCACCCACACCTGAAAATCTTAAATGTTTCTTCATCAACTCACAACTGTCTGAAGTGAGTTTTCTGCTAAGATGTGTTGGCCACATAAACTTTACTACTGCTCAACACTTGGCTCCTGAGATGGAAGATGACCTTATATTGGTTGAAAAGATAAGGAGAGATCCAAACAGAGGTTAATCCTCTTCATCTTTTGAATAATCACCTACAGCCACCACTGATTCAATGGTGTAGAAGCTAGCAAATGAATTGCTTGCTCTCAGAAAACAAATGGCACAAGGGATGTCATCAACTCCTTCATACAGAGATGTGCCAAGGAGGACATTCCCCAATTAGTCATACCAAAACAATGCTGCCAGGAATCAAGAGCAAACGAACCATCTTCCTCCCCCATGGGGAAACCTTGCCATTGAAGTACCTCCAACCAATTCAGCAGTTGGATATCTTAAAGTTGAATTTCCAGCCTGAATTGAATCATGAAGATGATGCTAATCTCTTCACTAAGGAAGAAGAAGAATTAGCTGGCGACTCCAACATTGGTTTCTTGAATTACTAGGATGAACCCAGAGGTGAAGGAAAAGTAGCTAAGAGATCATATGCAGTATTCACCCGGTCCAAGAACCATTCAGTCCAGCAAGCTAATAAAGAAAATTCAGATGAGCAACCTCAACCAGTAATTTCAATTGCTAAGTGGGGAACCACTCTACCTGTCCAGCCAAAGGAACCGATGATTACAAGAAAGATAAGTACACCAAACATTCCTACGCCTTCTACTTCAAATTTCCAGTCTAGTCCTCCCCCTCCCAAAACTCAAAAAGATGAACTCCCATCCTCTATAATTGGTTCATTTCAAACATTTGATATCATTGATCATATAAAGAAAACCAAAATTCAAATGTCTGAATTTAAATTTTTGCAGTCTAATCCTGAGCAGTTAGATAAGTTGGTTCAATGTGTGAAGAACCAAAACATCCCTGTAGGACAAGCAATTATAAAGGTAACTTATGATTCCATCAAGAACACATCCACCTAAAATAACCTTGTCATTACTCCTCTTGCTGCTCCCAAGAGGACTGAACCATTTTATGTCTTCATGTTGATAAATGGATATCAGCTAAACAATTACATCATTGATTCTAGAGCTTCAGACAATGTCATGCCTGCCAAAGTGGTGAAATCCCTTGGTCTCACACTAACCAAGACATCTAGGATATGTTTCTCTATGGAAAACAAGCAAGCACCTCTGTTGGGACAAATCAAGGATGCCCAATTTGCATTTGCAACCTTTTCAGACAAAAGAATCAAGATGATTGTCTTGGTGGCTGACGTCCCAGCATCATATGGCATCCTTCTTGGGCAGAATTTTTGTAAGGATGTTGGAGGTGAATTGAACATGAACCTATCTGAGGTAAGAATCCCTATCAAAGGCATTATGCAAAGATTGCTCCCTGAGAAGGAAGCAAAATATGTGGTTACTCAAACATCAGCACCTGAAGCTCAAATTTTGTTTGAGTCTTCAGGCATGGGTAACTACTTTTTATCCATGGAGGAAGTCCACGAGGTGTCTGATGAAATTTCTGAGTGTGTCAACCTAAAAATTAGTTCAGCTGGAATAGCAAAAAAATTGGAGTGCAATGCAAGTGTGAAAGAATCTTCCCCTCCAAATGAAGAAGAATTCAAAAAAAAATTAGTGTCTAATGAAGTATGGATTCTGAAATTTGATGGCAACTGCTCTTCAACCAATTCAGGAGTCGAGATTGTGTTGATATCTCTCCAAAGAGATATTTTTCCTTCTTACAAATTACAGTTTAGCAATACCAATAATACAGCTGAGTATGAATCTCTATTGCTTGGATTGAGAGCTACTCATGACAAAGGCATCAAACTCCTTCATGCTAAAGGAGATGCTAAACTGGTGGTTTGTCAGGTAAGAAACCTATATCAAACCAAAAATAAGAGATTGTGCCACTACCGCAATCTAGTCTGAGACCAAATTGAAAGCTTTGATAATTTCAACATCTCTGCCTTACCAAAAGAATTTAATGACTGGGTTGATGCACTGGCCATTTTAGCAACTCTATTGGTTCCTCACCCAGACTTCAAAGGAGATAAGTACACTATTGAAATGGTCTTTCGACCAAGTGTACCTGATAATGTCAGTCATTGGCAAGTGTTTAACAATGAAAACCAAATCATTGCCTTTCTGGAGCAAAAAAATAGCTTTCAATGGCTGCACTTTGAAGGTAGTGGTTCTCAGAAGCTTGAACCAACCCCTGAATCAAGTTCAAGTGTAGATGAAGAATTCCTACAGCTGAAAGGAAACAAAATCTCAAAAGGATTGGTCTCTCTTGAGAAGTCATTTGACAAACATGACAGATTCATCAAACAGTAGCAAACAGATTCGAGCTCCTCCCATGGGTTTGATCAAGTAAATCAGGGTACCAAAGAAAATCCCAAGATGGTGAACATTGGGAAGTGCTGCACTCAGAAAGAAAAGTCCAAGTTCACTACTTTGCTTAGCCAATACATGGATGTCCTAGCATACTCTTATGATGATCTGAAGTTGCTTAGGCTTGATAAAATTTGCCATGAAATTCCTCTCAAGGATGACTCAGTGCCTTCCAAGAAAAATCCAAACAGTACAATCCAAAGATATCAGATTTTAGGAACTTGAATCAATCATCCTTAAAATATAATTATCCTTTGCCTATCATGGATCAAGTTTTTCAAACAATGACTGATTTAGAGATGTTATCAATGTTATACGGCTTCTCAAGATATAATCAAGTTAAAGTTGGTGAAGTAGACTAACATAAGACTGCATTTACCATGCCTTGAGGCACGTTTGCATATCAAACAATGCCTTTTGGCCTGATAAATGCTGGTGCCACCTTCCAAAGAGCAATGAACCTTGCTTTCAAAAATGAGATGGGTAAGTTCATTATAGTGTACCTAGATGATTTAATAGTCTTTTCCAAGCATCGCCCTGACCATATATACCATTTGTAACAAGTGCTAGATGCTACCGCCAAAATGGCATTTCTTTGAATCCCAAGAATTTTATTTTAGAGTGATAGAAGGGAAACTTCTCAGACACATTGTGTCCTGAGGAGGCATAAAGATTGACTCAGACAGAGTCAAGTCCATCCAAGAACTTACTTTGCCCACGAGTAAGACTACAGTTCACTCTTTCTTGGGAAAGGTGAATTTCTTAAGAAAGTTCATCCCCGAGTTTGCTGAAAAGACTCGTCATATTGTAAACATGATGAAGGGAAAGGCCACTTTTAGCTGGACTGAAGAAGGCAAATTGGCATTCCAAGATATCAAGATAGTTATTTCCCACACCCCAATTCTGGTTTCTCTAGATTATAACAAGGATTTCACAATGTATAGTTATGCTTTTGAGCACAAACTTTCAGCAATTTTGGTTCAACAGAACCAAGAAGGTGTGGAATCTCCTATTTCTTTCATGAGCTATCCTCTCAAAGCTTATGAGCTGAAGTATTCAAACATGGAGAAGCATGCTTATACAGTGGTGAAGGCAGTGAAGTATTTCCACTCTTACATCTTAAATTCACGTGTTACTGCCCTAGTTCTTGATACCACAGTCATATCTATATTAACTCAGCAAGAGTTTGGGATGAAAAGAGGCAATTAGATAGAAAAAATCTAGGAGTTTGATCTAGTCATCAAACCAATGAAGTTGATGTGGGGAAAAGGCCTATGCCAATTGATTGCTAATAACAAGCCAAAACAAATAGAGCATGAAGAATCAAAAGAAGAAGACACGCCAATAATTCTCTGTCTCCACCATGAATGAGTGGTATTCAGGTATTACTCATTTTCTGGTGAGTGTCATACTCACCTATCTTATAAAAAAAGGATGACTATCAAGTTGAAAGCTACCAATTTTGTCCTCTGGGACAACGCCCTGTATAAGAAGAGCCTTGATGGAGTGTTCCTTCGTTGCGTGGCTAAAGATCAGCAAAACCAACTTTTGAAGTCCTACAATCTGGCCTGTGGAGGACATTTTTTTGCTCCTGTAACTACCCATAAGATTATGTGAGCCAAGTATTACTGGCCAACTCTCTTTCAAGATGCATACAAATGGGTAAGAAAATATGAACTATGCCAGCAGTTTGTTGGAAGACCCAAGTTAGCTACCCTGCCTCTCAAGCCAATGGTAATAGAAGAGCCATTCCAGCAATGGAGAATCAATTTCATTGGTGCTGTAAACCCATCTTCTAGTGCTGGACATGATTATGTCCTCAAAACAACAGATTACTTCACTAAATGGGTGGAAGTTATTCCAACCAAGCATGCTACTTCAGAAGTAGTGTGCAATTTCCTTAAGGAGAACATCATTTCCAAGTTTGAGGTCCCAACCAAGATTGTCACTGACAATGCAGCTTGTTTCACTTCCCAGGAGATCACTCAATTCTATTTTTACTATGGGATTACACTCTCCCACTCTTCTGATTACTTTCCACAAGGGAATGGACACGCTGAATCAAACAACAAGAACCTGGTGACTATCATCAAAAAGCTAGTAGATGACAACCAAAGGACATGGCATAAAGTATTGGTTGATGCTCTATGGTCAGACATAATTACACCAAAAAAGGCAATTAGTATGTCTCCTTTCCAACTTATTTATGGTCTTAATGTTGAGATACCAATCACCCTAGAATTGCCAGCATTAAAATTGGCCAAGGCAATTGAGGATCAAACTTATGAAAGCTCCATTGATTAGAGGATCATGTGCTTGACTGACCTGGATGAGCAGAGAACTATGGTGGTGGACTAAATTGTTGCACATCAAAGTCTGGTGAAGAAGCTCTTCGACCAGAAGGCAAAAAACTATGATTTTCAGATTGGAGATCAAGTCATGTTGTGGGACAAGAGAAGAGAACCAAAGGAAATGCATGGAAAATTTGACTCTTTTTGGAGGGGCCTTTTTACTATTCATCAAGTCATTGGTGAAAATAGTTTTTTGTTGAGATATCAAGATGGCACACCTTTTTCTCTACCTCACAATAGGCAGCATATAAAGCACTTCAATTCTTGAAGTATCAGATAAGTTCACCTGTACATATGTATACTTGTATAGTCTTTGTTTCTGTTGTGTGTTGCTCATTTTCATTTTTGGTGTCTTTCTTTTTTGGGTAGCATGACTCCATAGCCCAATGGCATACTTCAAGGCATTGGAGATTCTAGTTTCTACTCCCCTCAGCTGTTCCAAGTTTTCAACTGAAGGAAGTTCTCCAACTGGAGCCCGCTATTGTTCCCAAAATTTGTCACTCATTTTCGGACATGTGAACTATTTTGGTTCAACAGACCAAAATACTCTCTTCCCTTTTCAAAAATTATTCTAAGCATTCAAGTTCTTCATTATTCAAGCTTTTTCAAATTTCTATAGACTCTGTAGGCTTGAATCTACGAAATCTACAGGGTTGGATCTACGAACTCTGCAGGCTTGGATCTACGAACTCTGTAGGCTTGAATCTACAGACTCTATAGGGTTGAAATTAGCAAGATTCAACAGGTTCAATGGCTTTAATAGGTAAATTCTCTCAAAAGAGCAAGTTTTTAGCACTTAGGCAATTTCAAGATCGGTTCAATGCCTTGGTTCAATCAAAAATGTTCATCGGCAAGCTTCAAAGAAAGGATTGAACCATTGAACCATTGAACCTTGAACTATTTCGGTTCACAGGTTCAACGAGTTCAAAGGTTCAATGTCATCGGCAAGCTTAAAGAGTTAAGCGCTTTGTCAAAAGTTCATCAAGTTCAACCGCTTCAAGGTTCAACGGCTTCAAAATACTTAGTGAAAAGAAGAAGGCTTGAACCATTGAACCGTTGAACCTTGAACCATTTTGGTTCAACGGTTTCAACAGTTCAACAGGTTCAACGCGTGATTGGTTCAAGAGGTCAAAAGACTTAGCCAAAACAAAGGGATTGAACCGATTGAACCATTGAACCAAAGTTGATTCAATTGGTCGGTTCAATCGGTAGGTTCAAGGGACTGCGCCAAAGCTAAAGGAACAAGTGCCCTTGCGGAGGGCAGTGAACCAAGGCCAAGTGCCCTTGCGGAGGGTAGTGAGCAAAAGTGGACAAAGTTGGAATTCCTTTGGAAAAACAACTAATGCCGAAAGAGAAGAATCCTTTGGAATTTTTGTCCGAGGAAATTACTGAGCAAAAGGGACTGAAAGAATTCCTTCAAAAAAAATTTCGTAGGAAAATGACTAAGGCAAAAATCCGTCGGACAAATTGTCTGAAGGAATTCACCCGAAAGGAAAAGCAAAAGCTTGGAGGAAAAGTGTTTAAGGCAAAGCAAAGGAAGATTTCCTTCGAATAAATTGTTTGAAGGAATTCTTTTGGACATTTTGTCTGAAGGAAATGAAGGATGAAGCTCGTCGAAGAAATTAAAGCCCACCGAAGGAATTAAAGCGTAAAAGTTGCTCGAAGGACCCCGAAGGGTAGGTACCCTTGCGAGGGGCTCTCAGCACCAAGAAAAAGGACCTTTCCCAAAGCCCGAAGGGACACCTTCCCTTCGAGACGTTCCAAACGCTGGATAAAGACGCAGAAAAGAGCTTTCAAAGACTTAGCCAAAAAAAGGCTACAAAGGATGAACCATTGAACCGTTGAACCTTGAACCAAATGGTTCAATGGGTGCAAAGGTTCAACCAATTCGATGAAAATCAAGGGGCTTAGAAAGATAAAGAAAGTGATGGAACAAAGAACGAACCAATGAACCGATTGAACCTTGAACCAAAAGAGTTCAAAGTTTAATGGTTCACAGCTTCAACAGTTCAAAGGAAGGAAGCAGCAAATAGATAATTCCAGAGACCAGTTTCAAAAGGATGGTTCAACCAAAGAGCGACAAAGCAATGGTTCAAAGAGTGAGAAATCAAATGGAACAAAGGAACCAATAAATATCGTTAAACCATTGAACCGATGAACTTTCACAAGTTCAAAGGTTCATGGTTCAACAGGGTTCAATCAAACAGCAACCAGTGACGTTCCCACGGATGTCAAAATTAAGGTAATGGAATATCCGTTAAAATTCAAATATAGCACAAAACTTGAAGGATGAATCAAGTGACCAGCTAAGAAGATAGCCCAAGAGCTCCAGTTGTAGTAGAAAAGAGAGAACAATACCAAAGGATCAAAAATATCTACAAAGAAGTTATTTTCAGTAGGTGAAACAGTGGATCAAGTGGTCATTTGAGCACACCAAATCAAGGACGTGGCCTATTTTTCTTCCATGATGTAAAGGCAAAGTGGACAGCTGTGCAGACATCAGAACAAGGGCCAAACAACTCATGCTAAGTGTTGACCCATTTTGCCCACAAGCAAAATGTCAGTCACCTTCTTCACCTGTTGTTTAATGCCAGTCATTTTCGGGTTCAGTGAG
Organism: Torreya grandis; assembly: GCA_037957365.1. Taxonomy (NCBI): domain Eukaryota; kingdom Viridiplantae; phylum Streptophyta; class Pinopsida; order Cupressales; family Taxaceae; genus Torreya; species Torreya grandis. The sequence continues at coordinate 1,717,815 of JARHVA010000881.1, forward strand.
TTCAAAGAGTTCATTTCATGCCTTGATTCAAGTGTTTAGGCAGCTTCTGGTTCAACCGGTTCAAAAGGGCAGGCGCAACAACAAAGGACTCAGGCAGTTTTTAGTTCAAGGCTTGTTTCTTAAGGTTCAAATATTAAAGCCCCGAATTCCTTCAGACTTTTTGCCCAAAGGAATTCCTTCGGATGAAAAGTTTGAAGGAATTTGGGCACGCTCGAAGCAAACACAAAGGCAGGTGTTTACAAATGCTAAGAGGGTCAGGCACGTTAAAAAATGTAAGTCAAAACCCTGACGCAAAGCAATAAAGAGCTGTTGACAGTCCCACGCAACCCGCCAATAACAAAGGAAAAGGAAGGTCGCAGAGAAGCCAGCAGGCCCGATGACATCCTACGTGGACGTCAAGTTTACAAGTATGAAATAATTGTTTGCCTTCAAACGAAAAAGCGCAAACCATGGAAAAGGGCCTGAATGTAACGACCTGCCAGTATGTTCGCCCAAGGGGGCCGATGAGACAGAATTAAAACAAAATTGACAAAGCGACACATAAGGAACGAGTAAGCAGTCAATCCAAGTGGCAAGAAGTGGCAACAATTTGAGAAGTGACTCTAGTAGGTGGAATAGTTCCTTCGAATTGACCATGAGAGGATGCAACAGCTAAGAAATGTAACCCGTTTCTTCATTTTTCATTTAATGGGTGGACAAACCACGTTTTGCCATCTAAAAATGCGAACTTCAAAGTAGGCAGAGCAGATGGCTCATTAATATTTTGGGCGGCTTATTTCTTTTCATGAACAGCGATTTGTAAAAAGAGCGCCAAATGAGCCTCTTGGACTTTCATATATACTTGATACTTGTCATTTTGTAATTTTGGTAAGGCGCAGCCCTGCTGAAATTTCTACCTGAATCTATAAAGACTATTTTTACCTCTTCTTGGTCGGATTTTCTGTGTATGTCTGAGTGTTTGAGTTGTGTCCAGTCATTGTCTTTAATGCTCTCACAGTTCCAGCACCAACACACAAGTTATCCATAAGGCGCCATTGTCTACAGTTGACAGGAGAGTTCCATTTGGAGATATAGAACAGAGGAAGTCATTTACAGTATGTATTCCACAGCATCTTGGTGAGTCTTTGTTCCTATGTTTTCATAAGAACCTCCCTGCCATTTTCTTGTAGCCTGGTTCTCCCTGCCGAGTCTGAGTGTATGTTTGTGGTTTTTGTTTGATTCTGAGAGTAGGTGTGATAATATCACCTTTATTTTGGTGTATCACCTCCTTAGAGTAGTTTGTTTTCTTGCACTTTCTTCCCTTTTCACCCCCCCAGTTTATATAGCTATATATATATATAGGCTTGTATATATTTTTTGCACTGTCTGAAACAAACAAGATACATCAGAGGGAACTAGCCCATACCTAGAGACTCTCCTCTCCTGCTTCGTCATCCCACAGGTGAGAGAGGAGTTTCCATGTTGCGGGGAGAAGGCAGGAACCTATTTTCCTGCCACTGGGTGCAATCTCCAGTGTCAACAGTTCTGGCACGCCCAGTGGGACTACAATTTTTTAATCAAAAAAGTTGCAGGGTTAGTTGTTGATCCTGTTACAGTAGAGGAACCACCAATACAGCACCGTGCGCGTCAACAGTTTTTGGCATGCCCGATGAGACCCAAGTTTTAATTCAATAGAGTTTCAAGATTGATGTTGGTCCTGTTACAGCAAATCGATTTCTTCAGCATCTGGTGACTCCGAGTTAAATCAACTGGTTAAGCAATTTTGGAACCATACCATCAAGAAACAATTTTCTAGTATGTGTAAATTCCATCATTTTAAGCTATGAACTCTATTTTTTTGGCCAACATGGCTATGATCCTTACCAGCCTTATGGTGATCCTTATCACGCCCAATATGGCCAGTCTCAACCCAATATTTTTGCCAATCAACTAGTTTTTGCCTTCAAGCGAGCACTACTGGGATACAACAAATATGTAATTGATCTTAACACCAGAAAGGGGTATGGCCAAGATATTCCTAATCATATCATCCATCAAGTGAGGAATGCGTTGGATCAGGTTAAGAAAGAATGGGCTCCTATTGAAAGAGCGAATTGGCACAGGCTTTCAAATGAGATGTTGGATGTGAGCGGTTTAATTGCATCTATGGAGGAGAAGCTGAGTGTGCATGAGAGGCAGCCTTACCAAGTCTATCAACCTGCATACTCACTGCCCAAAGCGTCATATCAGTCATATACAGCCCCTGTTCTTAAGCCAAGTCGAGCCTGTCAAAGTCTGTTCCCCAATCATTTTGAGGAGAATTCCAAAACAACGAATCTTGTGTTTAAGGCTAATCTTGATAGACAGATCGAATTGGCAAACCTTCAGATGCATTAGTCCATTTTGGTAGCAAGGGAGGTAGAATCTAAGTCTTCGCTGCCTTCTCACATTATGGCCTCATCAACTCCAAAGGAGATGCCCAGTTTGAATTTTTTGAGCTGGGATCAAGTGGTTGAGTCACAGAACAGGAAGGGGGTGAAAGACATTGTCCAAGAGTGCGAGGTACAAGATCAGGTTAGTCCTTTTCAATTTCCCCCACCCTTCCTCAAGAAGCTCCTTGCATTCCACAGCAACCTTCATGCACTCCCCATCTCTATGGTGTTTCCTACGAGCTCCAAGAAGTACAAGGTGAGGATTATCTGGCTAAGCGGGTTGAGGAATTGGAAGCTAGGATGAGACTACTGAGAGAAAGAATGGTGGAGCTTTCAGACCCTGCAGAGGAGCCTGTCTTGAGGGAAGCAAGTGAAGAAGAGTATGCTCAGTTCATGACTGATCAGGGAGACTCCATGAGTGCGGATGAGGAGGAAATCACCTTAGGTGACATGGAGGAGCATGGGAAATCTCTTGTTCATGTTTTAAATGATTCATTTGAAGCCATTGAGGCAGGCTGCACTATTCTTCAAGGAGGCTATGAGCTGGATAAGAATGAAGAAGACAGCATTGGGTTTCAAACAAGCATGCAAGGAGGTGGCAGTTCTTCAAATTTATCCCTTCAAGGGGTTGGTGAATCTGAGGACACTTTCTCCAAAATCATCAAGGAAGATGGCCATACCATGGAACCCGAGCATGAGGCAGAGGAGAACGAGCCAGTCAACGATGCATATCAAGAGGCTTCTGGTGATGAGCTGGCAGCAATTGACTTCTTGATGGGATGCACCAACCTGAAGGATCAGCATCCAACAGGCCTCCAGGAACAAGAGTATGTATATATCAGAGGCATGTTTGAATATCCACTCAGTTTCTAGCCAACTCAGGTGACAGGCAGGAAGATCAAGTCACCATTTCTCTTTTCTATTTAGCTACTTGCCTGGTGCCATAAGTCTCCTTTCCAGGAAGGGGATTTAGGAAGTTTTCCCTTTGATCCAGGAGGGAATCAAAAAATACATGGTTAACTGTATATAGTAGGTTGCTTTCAGTTTTCTTTCCCTGTTTTCCCTAAGTGTTGTTGCACAGGTAGCATTTTTTAGTCTTGTGTGTTTCCCTTTACTTGGGGGGTAAAAACTTCATGTTTGATTCTCGAATCTTTCGAGCTGTTTCTTTTTTTTTAAAGCTGCATCTGACTCTGCGCCCAATGGATTTTTAAGGCAACTGGATTCTAAGCATAGCAGGCATGCTTCCCCTGTGAGTCGCCAATTGCTGACCCATTTTGCCCACAGGCAAAATGTCAGTCTCCTTCTTCACCTGATGTTTAATGCCAGTCATTTTTGGGTTTAGCGAGTTCAGAGAGTTCGTTTCATGCCTTAGTTCAAGTGTTTAGGCAGCTTCTGGTTTAACAGGTTCAAAAGGGCAGGCGCAACAACAAAGGACTCAGGCAGTTTTCAATTCAAGGCTTGTTTCTCAAGGTTCAAATATTAAAGCCCTAAATTCCTTCGGACTTTTTGCCTGAAGGAATTCCTTCAGACAAAAAGTCCAAAGGAATTCGGGCGCGCTCGAAGCAAACACAAAGGCAGGGATTTACAAATGCTAAGAGGGTTAGGCGCATTAAAAAACGTAAGTCAAAAGCCCGACGCAAAGCAACAAAGAGCCGTTGGCAGTCCCACGTAACCTGCCAATAACAAAGGAAAAGGAAGGCCGCAGAGAAGCCAACAGGCCCGATGACGTCCTACGTGGACGTCAAGTTTACAAGTATGAAATAGCTGTTTGCCTTCAAATGAAAAAGTGCGAACCATGGAAAAGGACCTAAATGTAGCGACTCGCCAGTATGTTCACCCAAGGGGGCCGATGAGACAGAATTAGGACAAAATTGACAAAGCGACACACAAGGAACGAGTAAGCAGTCAGTCCAAGTGGCAAGAAGTGGCACGAATTTGAGAAGTGACTCCAGTAGGTGGAACAATTCCTTCGAATTGACCACGAGAGGACGCAGTAGCTAAGAAATGTAACCCGTTTCTTCATTTTTCATTTAATGGGTGGACAAACCGCATTTTTCCATTTAAAAATGTAAATTTTGAAGCAGGCAGAGCAGATGGCTCATTAATATTTTGAGCGGCTTGTTTCTTTTCATGAACAACCATTTGTAAAAAGAGCGCCAAATGAGCCTCTTGGACTTTCATATATACTTGATACTTGTCATTTTTTAATCATCTTTTTGTAATTTTGGTAAGGCATAGCCCTACTGAAATTTCTACCTGAATCTATAAAGACTATTTTTATCTCTTCTTGGTCGAATTTTTTGTGTATGTCTGAGTGTTTGAGTTGTGTCTAGCCATTGTCTTTAATGCTCTCACAGTTCCAACACCAACACACCAGTTATCCACAAGGCACCATTGTCTGCAGTTGACAGGAGGAGAGTTCCATTTGGAGATATAGAACAGAGGAAGTCAATTACATTATGTATTCCACAACATCTTGGTGAGTCTCTGTTCCTATGTTTTCATAAGAACCTCCTTGCCATTTTCTTGTAGCCTGGTTCTCCCTGTCGAGTCTGAGTGTATGTTTGTGGTCTTTGTTCGATTCTGAGAGTAGGTGTGAGAAGATCACCTTTATTTTGGTGTATCACCTCCTTAGAGTAGTTTGTTTTTTTGCACTTTCTTCCCTTTTCACCCCCCCAGTTATATATATATATATATATATATATATATATATATATATATATATATATATATATATATATATATATATATATATATAGGCTTGTATGTATTTTTTGCACTGTCTAAAACAAAAAAGATACATCAGAGGGAACTAGCCCATACCTAGAGACTCTCCTCTCCTACTTCGCCGTCCCACAGGCGAGAGAGGAGTTTCCATGTTGCGGGGAGAAGGCAGGAACCTGTTTTCTTGCCACTGGGTGCAATCTCCAGCGTCAACACTAAGGAGGAGACATATAAGATGGATGAGCACGCCATAGTTAAGGCGATGCACTATTCCTAGCATGGCCCTCAACAGAATTGAAGATGCATTGAAGGCATTGACCGCAACATGGGTCATTTGATGGAAAGAAGCGTCAAGCCTTTCTTGGCTGATATATATTGTAATCTCTTGTATTATGGAAGGGAGATCTTTTTCATTTATAGAAGAGAAACTCTACCAAAATTGAGAGGCAATTTTACTGAGACTTTGAGCTTAGATTGTCCATCATATTTCTTTATTTTGAATGAGAAGCAAGTTACTTTCAGACTTTGTGCTGTTATAGCCTGCATCATTTTAGGATATTGTTCTTATGTTTGTCTTCTGAATGTGTTCTTGTTCAGTTAATGAAATAATCAGAACTAGTGGAAGTAATCAAGAAGGTGTCCTGAAGCCAACTGTGAGAAAGACTTTGTGCTGTCTGTAGTTGCCTTTAGTGTTTTTGTCTATGTTTTATTTCTATGTGAAGGATCTTGAGACGACTTTGTGCCCCCATTATCCTTTGTTTTTCACTCTTTGGGCAGTTGAGGTGGAAACTTTGTGTTCCATTTCATCCTGTTGGTTATTGCACCTTTGCCACTAGTTCCTTGTCATTACCTGAAATAAACTCCTGTTGTTTTCTGCAAGATCACTTTTGAAAGAAGAGAAGTGCCTTCAATGTTTCCACCAAGATTTTATCCTCTGTTTGTTAACATCGTCTCTGAAAAAAGAGAGATGGATGGCATTATTCTACCCCTGAGTGTTATTTTCTGCATATACATATAGTATATAGCTCTTGCATATTTATAGGGAACCTCCCCTTGATGAGAGGAGAGATTTGTCCCCTTTTGATGTGGTAAACCTACACATCTGGCCAACCAATCTCCCTTGTTGTGGTTGATAAGACCTATTTTTCTCATCCGTTAGTTGATTGACAAAATATTCACCCAACACCTACCACCACCTGTTTAAGGCAACAAGGATGGTTACAGGGACACCAGCTAGATCTGGTGGGAAGAGACAGTGATTTATGGACTAAATATGTTAGACATTTGGTCTGAAGTCACATTCGGCTAAGAGAAGGGATTGAGGACGAGCTTGTTTGGATTAAAAATTTGAATAAGGGAGAATACATTGCAAAACTTGGTTACAAAGCTTTGGTCTCACATGAAGGAACTGGTAATTAGCTTTGGTGGTGGAATCTTATCTAGAAGGTCAACTCTCCATTGAAAACAAGAACCTTCATGTGGCTAGCTCTTAATTCCAAAATATTAACTTGGGATACCTTGTTGAGAAGAGGTTGGCAAGGGATAGGTAGATATGCTTTATGTAAGGCTGCCTCAAAAACCATTACTCACTTATTTATAGATTGTCCCTACACATTTACTATGTGGGATGAACTGGTTGTTTTAATTAGGAGTCATGGAGCTTGGCTTGGGGATTCTCTCAAAGAATGCTTGCATAATTGGTTTATCAATAGGGATTTAAATATCTTTAGAGCTTTACCCTTTATGGTGCCATGGGGTATTTGGCTAGTGAGGAATGCAGACATCTTCAAAATTTTGGATATTCCCCCTTTTCAGATAGCTATTTAGATTCGTAATATTTTCGAAGGCCTTAAGAAAGATTTACATTACAAGGCTCCTAGGCAGATTTCTCTGACGACTATAGATAGCTCTATGCCTTGGGGCTTTTTTGATGGGGCTAGTCAAGGAAATCTAGGTAGATGTGGAGCTGGTGGTATTCTTTACATCAACAACAATCATTTTCTTAAGTCCAAAGCAGGCTTGGAGATGGGAACAAATAATTTTTTAGAATTACTTGCTCTCAAATTACTCCTCACTATAGCTTTGGATTGTAATATTTTAAGGCTTCAAGTCATGGGAGATTCTCAGGTGGTGATAAAATGGATGATGAAGGTTAATAGGGTGGAGATCCTAAACCTGACACCTCTTTTTGAACATGTTAATCTACTGGCTGGGACTTTCACCTTTGTTACATTCAAACATTTATATCAGGAATTCACTGTATTGGTTGACTCTTTGTCCAAAGAAGGGTTGATGGAATTTGGACAGTGGTCGAAGATGGAAAACATGAATGGTATTTCTATGCCTCCTATTTTTGGTAATTTTTTTTATTTATAACTGGTCCGCTTGCAGGGTGGGGGTCTTTGTCTAGCTCATGACTACTTTGTTGGGTATTAATCCATGTATTCTTTGCTCTGTGAAATGATATTGGAGTGGCGTGGGGCCTTGGGGGGTCTTTTGGCAATCGTGATCTCTCTATGGGGGCCTGCAGAATTGCTTTATACATTTATTTTCTTTTTTTTAGCCATGGGTGTGTCGTTGAAGGGTGGTTTATTATGACTTTTCAAATCCATTTGTTTATGGCTTCTTTGCATTTGGGCAGAGCTTAGGCGTGGGGGCCCATAAGGCTCACATGGAATGACAAAACATATGTTGTTGCTCCTTTTTTGTTTTCCTGCATGTTTCATCTTGTTGGTCTTTGACCCTGGTCACTGATCTCCTTGAACTGGTCATTTGTGGTCTCTGATGTATGGCATCTTGTTTATTAATTTTCCTTAGTTCTCTTTTTTTCCCTTTCGTGGGTTTGTATTGGGCCTATGTGGTCATTGTTGGTTTTCTATGTTTTAATGCTTCTTACATCTATGCGATGTAGCTTTTTCCAATGAATAAAGTTACAATTTTTGCTTTGGAAAAAAAAAAGAACATGAGCATAAAAGTTAAAGCAAAAAAATATGTTTACCATTAACCTAGCAAAATGTTGCCACTCTTATCAATAGTGTTTTTTTTCCTGTGATTGTTTGGAAATAACCTTGTATGGTGAAGCATTTGTACCATTACAAAATTTATAGGGGGTTGATAATTTGGCTCAAATGATGCATAATCCTAAAAAACATCACAAGATAAATCAGATCAATTACTGTTACCTAAAGGTAAAAATGGTCATTTCATCTTGAAAAAGGGCCATCCGAGCCTAATTGAACATTCATCTTGCAGATTGCATCTAATTCATAGAGAAGTACTTGATAAAACTTGAAGTCACTAACACCATCTTTGTTGTAAAAATGTCAACCACTCTATGGTTAGCTAATACAATAGTTAGTTGTTCCCAGTGAGAGCAACTCAATCACCACTTACCTGTAAAATATGATTTTAGTAGGCTTCTTCCCTATTGATATAGATAGACTGGATCCCCTCCAATCTCTAGATGAGTAACATTTGCCCCAAGAATTATGGTAGGTATATCCTAACTAAAGGTATCCTTCAACTGAGAGCATCCAAAAGCATAATGTCTCTGCCACCCATCTACCTCACACAATGGAAACAACAAAAAATTATCAAATATCCAAATATCCAAGGCAAAGCACTGAATTATGAATATTAGCATGCCTCCCAGCCCTCCTAAAATTAATGAATACTCCATTTTTAAAAAAACAAGAGAGTAAATAAAAGTGTCATGCAAAAACAAATTAAAAAGCCTACAGTCACATAATACTACACAAGCTTTGCTTATATTGATCTAAAATTGTAGAGCTTACCTTTGTATTAATCTTTAGAAAGGCATTAGCCAAGTATTGTCTATTTATTTTAAAACCAACGTTGAGGTAAACATATTAAAGCATTTTCAATGATATGGTTCTTCTGCTTAAACAATCTAATGTTTCATGAACTGCAAAAATAAATTGGTGTAAAACTACTTAAAAAATGTATTTGTGCACTTGAGAAAGGTGGTGTAAAACTAGATTGGGGATTAAATTTAATAAACCCAATTAATAGTTTTAAAGAAAGAATAATATGCTAATAGATATACCCACCATACAATGAACCATTGTTGTCAGACAAAATCACTATGAGTAACTCCAAATCCGTGCTTCTGAACCTGTTTATTTCCTCTGTAAATATTTTTTTAAATTAAATGAACCCAAACCGACCCACATTTTTTTTTCAAACAAGAGTTCTTTGTCAGTTTATACTTGTACCACACAAGTCTCGACAGTGTGCTTGAATATCATTTCTAAGGATTGTTAGAAATCTTATCTTAACAAAGAATAAGCAATGATATAAAAATACTCCTTTTTAATGGTCTTTGCTTATCAAGTTTGAAAGGAATGATCCATTTCTAAAGTTCACTTGACCTCCTATACTAAAATTCAAATTTTGTTCAATTTAGACAAATAATTAAAAAAATCATTTTCTAGACTTTTTTTAAAATATCAGATCAACTTGAAATGACCTCATTACTTTAACCAAAACTATAAAATAACACAACAGTTTCTATACTCAAAAATCCTTTGAATTTAATAGCTTCTCAGTTGGACATTTTTTCACACACTTCGCAGATATCCATAAAAAAAACTCCAAAAAAAAAAAGTCTTCGATAAAATGGAAAAAAAGATACAAAACATCTTATAGTTAAGAAAACTCACCCACAAGCATGCCGCATTGTTTCACAAATACCAGACATTTAACTCAAAATCAGGGAAAAATAAACCCCCATTTTTTCTATGAACAGTTTGATTAAACCAAAAAAATCTTTAAAAAACTCCTTTTCAAATTCAGGATAGTTAGAATGTAATGATTTGAAATATTATAGAACATATCCCTTCATATAATATATCAAGCAAAATCTATCCTGTTAGAATTTATCCAGAATAACATTTTAGATTTAGAAGCACCGTGAGAATTTAAGTAAATAGGACCAATAGCATGGGCATTGGGAGCTAAATACATGGAATAGAGTTATGATTTTATTTGTTCACGTCATGACCATATCTTCAAATTGAATCCTCGTTCTCAATTAAAAATACATCATTTGCGATTTAGAGTTTGAAGAATTTACACTTCCTTACAAACCCTCTCAAATGAGGTTACGTTCCACTTGTAAATATTTTATGATTGCTATGACAAACTTTCAAATAACAAGTCGCTTAGAAGTCAAAACTATGGTTGAATATTTTTTGAATTGAGATCAAATTAAACCTAGAAAGGGATTTGTATATAAATATCTCATTAAAATTCACAACATACATATGTATTAGATAAGCATATTCAATCAATTTCTAGCTCCATTTGTTATTCTATTTTTGTTGTGAAAATAAATATTACCACTCACATTCCATTCTCCCCAAATTCAAATAAGCTCACAGTATTCACTTGATGTAATGAGAAATCAAAGCTACCAGAAAGTGATAGATAATCTTGCAGTAAGAGAATTGTAGAAGTGAATCAGATGCATGGGCCTCTAGTACTTAAATTATAGGATTTGTAGAGCTATCAAAATTAGATAGTCGATTATATATAAAACATAAACAATCAAAAATAATTGTATAAATTGTATAAATTATAATATACAAATGAAAATATGTGATCATAGATCACCAAATTGTATGCAAATAAAAGCCTTCTAAAAGCATCCTTTTGTGGTCCTTTCAAGTTTAAGCACTAGTTTTTTGTCTTTTGTTTTTTTAATTGCTCTACTCTCGTCATCTATTTTTTGGGGTTTCATGTGATGCATCCACACCTCTAGTCATGCAGAAGATAGATATTACATTACGGAGACCACAACCCAAATGAATCTACATTTTGAAGAGTCAATTTAGTTGGATACGATAAAGTGGTTTGAGTTTATATATATATATATATATATATATATAAACTTGTTAGATAATCTCTTGAACAACTGTTGAAAAGTCAATTTGTGTTGAAAAATAGATTAATAAATAAAATAAAACATCAATTTTTAACTTGAGACGTTTTAATTAGTTAGAATTATATTCAATGGTTATGCAAAAATTTGCTTCTTTATGATGGGAAAAAAATGAAACTACCAAGTTGCTAACTCAAAGAAGCATAAGACTCAGAAAAATAAATTGCATCAATTACCATAAAATAACAATTACGTATTTATTTTTTATCTGTTCAAAATGCCTCAGTTGGCTTCATATAACTGTTGTAACTTAGAGATCAAGCATAATTTACACTACAAACAATGTTATAATCTCAGAATGATTATCGAAAAGTAAGTTATCTTTTAAAAAGAGATAAATGAGAAGTTGTACCCCAGTAGCAATGATAACCCTTGCAACAATAGGAACAAGAGTGGCATAAGAGTGTCTTAAGTTTTTCCAGCATCCCTAATTATTCAGGGAGTGGTCCCGAGATTGCATTGTTCTGAAGAACCTACACAAAACCTCAAAGGGTTTACATTGCACATCACGGTTGAATTCTTCAAATAGTGATGAAGGGTACTTGGGAGCTTAGCTCTACCTTTTTTTTTCCTTCACCAAAGATCAGTCTAAAATGATACCAAAAAAAGTCTGTTTATTTCAACTAAGTGGTCTAAATGTTGTATACAATGGAATAAAAAATTTATATCAGTCACGGATACTTGTACCGCACAAGTGTTTGTTTACTTACACAAACTGAAGATTGGTGAGGTTTTTAATGTATCCAAACAATGGCCCTGATAAAACCCGACTAGGGGCTTCCCTATCTCACAAAATGGTAAAGACAAATACAAATCAGTTCTCATGCCTTTAAACAACACGGTGCTAGAACTCATCTCTAAAATACACACTAACAATAACCCAACAAGAAGAAAATGATCTGAAACTCAAGAACATAGCAATTGTCTCACAAGGGAGTGACAGACTTATCGGATGACCATGTGACCATGCTCCAACTACAAGGGCCTATAGAATTCATGTCTCAATTCTCCAATGCATTTTTGGGATCATATAGCAAAATCGTGAAGTTGCAACACAAAAACATACACGTCTATTTCTTTTATTGTTTCATAAAACTGCACATAACCCAAAATTAAACAAGTTTCTACAGGGATCTAGATCTTTATAACTCAATGTCATGTTCCTTAATGAAGTAATTCAGCATTCAATGCAAAATATTCAAACCACGCAGCCCACACTACCCAAACAAATGCAACATTGAATGACATATCATACCCATCTTGTAGAAACCCATCCTCTACCTGACGCACAGTTAATGCCTAGCCTTGATCCAAATGAAGTGGCCCATAACATAAAAATAGCCAATCAAAATGCACCAAATATTATTATTTTATCTACCTCGTTAAATAATATATTATTTCACTTTGTAAAAGGCTCATATATGTTTTTTTGCACACTAATCAATGGAATATGCTTGGCGGACACATTCAACAATAATTCCAAGATAAAGCTAAATGATTCCAATAGTCTTCCTCCTGGATTAATAACATTGACTAGTAAAATAAAAGACAACGTGTGCTAGTATAAAAACTTAAAAGAGAATAAAATTTTAAAAGGAAGGTAAATATCAAATTATTTAATGGATAATTTTTTTGATCCAATATAATAAGAAAAATAAATGATTATAAAATATGTAAAAAAAAAGGTGGGGGAAGGGGGGGACGCGAAGGCGGGGGTTATATTAAATAATTTCCTTCAAATACAAGTGGTTGTTAATTCCAAAAGACCATTAATGGTGGAAAATGGTGTCCATGGCATGCAGTTAATGTCCATTCCCTTTTCTTTATTTTTTTACATTCTTGCATTTCTTGCATTTTACCTTATTTTTTAGTCAAATTTTAGATGTCGATTTATCATTTAAGTAATTTTTAAATTATTCAACCTCTTAATGCATAGATTTAGGATGACTTTCAATTGATTTTAGAGCTATTGAGATCTATTTTAACCTAATTTTATAATTTGAACGTTTGTGAAGAAGTTCAGTATACCCTGTGTATTCTAAGTTTGTTGGCCTTACTCATTTATAATGAATTTAAGGTGAGCATCTAATATCGCTTAGAAAACGGAGAACGGATTTTGATTAGGTTATTTGTTGCGTTTAAAAGGTTGCATTTTCATGTGGAATTTAAATTAAATCTCCCTCTTTTATTTGTCTCATAGATTCATGTGTTACTATCAAACTATTTATTTTAAAATATAGGTGGAGTGCCCTCAAATTGTTATAATAAATTGTTCGGCTTCATTGGACATGCATTAAGATTTGAGAGCTTTCTTAAATCATAGGATCAAGGACATTAGATGATTGCAATCTATTAGGAAAAAAATAATGATAAAAGTAATTGATTCTTTAAATATAAAGTTCATAGATTTACCTATGTTTAATGTTGCTAAGTTTTTCAGTCATCGTAATTATTACAAAGAGATTGATGGTAGAGACCATTAAACAAAAAGGTTAAAATATTTGTGTGAAAAATCTAGTGTTGGAAACTCACATATTGTGGATATAATTAAATGTTTGGGTAAGATGGATGAACTTGTTTGTACCATTTATAAAATTTACCCAAAAAATCATATGTTTGGAATAAAGGATCTATGTGGAGGTTGCCCTGAATGGTTTAAAGAATTTTTATGTTTGATGTGGTTATGGCAATCTATTCTTCTTACTCCAACAAGCACAATTATATATGAAAAAGAATTCTCAAAGTTAAACAGGATTAAAAATGTTTATAGATATAACCTTTCTTTGGACGCATCGGATATGTTATTCTTTCTCTCTGTGCACCTCATGCTCTAAATGAAGTACATGTAATGTTATTTATGATGTACGAAACCATATAAAAGCTCCAAAAACTCTTCCATGAGGCAAATAGATTCATCAATTTATTGAGATAAATTTGAACAGTTTGAAGCACATAAAATGAATACATATATAAGTATTTTATATTTATTTTTTATCATTGGAATAACACATTCACATATTTTCTTAAATGTTAAACCATAATTGCACATATCAAATTTGATTATCCTTTGCAGAAAGTAGTTAACATGTTTATGTGAAAAAATCTAGTGTTGGAAACTCCCCTGTTGTGGATATAACTAGATGTTTGGGTGAAATGGATGAATTTGTTTATACTATTTATAAAATATACCTAAAAAATCATATGTTTGGAGCATAGGATCTATGTGGAGGTTGCCCTGAATGTTTTGAAGGATTTCCATGTTTGATGTGGTTATGACAATCTACTCTTCTTAATCCAACAAGCACAATGGTATATGAAAGAGGATCCTCAAAGTTAAACGAGATAATGAATGTTGTTAGATATAACCTTTCTTTGGACACACTGGATATGTTATTCTTTCTCTCTATGCACATCATGCTCTAATAGAAGTAGATGTCATGTTATTTATGATGCATGAAACCTATAAAAGTTGTAAAAACTCTTCCACAATGCAAATAGATTCATCAATTTAATGAGATTAATTTAAACATTTTGAAGCACATAAAATGAATGCATATATGAGTATTTTTTATTATTAGGATAAGACATTTTCTTAAATGTTAAATCATAAGTGCACTTATCAAATTTTATTATTCCTTGTAGAAAGTAGTTAAGATGTTAATGTGAAAAATCTAGTGTTGGGAACTCACCTATCGTGGATATAATAGCTGTTTGGGTGAAATAGATGAATTTGTTTGTATTGTTTATAAAATATACCCAAAAAATTATATGTTTGGAGCATAAGATCCATGTGGAGGTTGTCCTAAATGGTTTGAAAGATTTTCATGTTTGTATTGGTTATGGCAATCTATTCTTCTTACTCCGACAAGCACAATAATATATGAAAGAAGATTATCAAAGTCGAATAAGATTAAAAAATGTTGATGGATAAAGCCTTTCTTTGGACACATTGGATATGTTATTTCTTTCTATGCACCTCATGTTCTAAATAAAGTAAATGTAATGTTATTTATGATACATAAAAGCAAATAAAATTTCTATAAACACATCCACGAGGTAAATCGATTCATTAATTTAATTAGAATAATTTGAACATTTTGAAGCACATAAAATGATTGCAAATATAAGGATTTTATATTTATTTTTTATTATTGGGATAAGACATTCATATTTTCTTAAATGTTAAATCATAATTGTAAATATCAATTTGATTATTCTTTGTAGAAAGTAGAAATATTGCTTCATTTTTTAATTTATTAAAACTTAGAACATCAGTTTTCTATTAAGCATTTCTTTTATAGTGTGTACTTAGTTTACCCTTGTCAATTAAATTAAAATGCTCATATTTTATTAAATGTTGAATCATAAATGCACATATCAAATTTGATTATTCTTTCTAGAAAGTATGAATGCCACTTAGTTTTTAAATTTATTAAAAATTGGAATGTCAATATTTTATTTAGCATTTCTTTTTATAAAATGTGTACTTTTAAAGTATAAATATTTATGCAACTTTTCATCACGGAGAGAATGAACAAATATATGACCTAAAAATTGAAATCGGGACTAGCACTTCAAATTTGATCACTAGATATTAATACTTGTAGTGGTTGTGCTAGAGTGTTCTTGCTAGCATTAGCCCGACCTAGTACTTTCTGCTAAAAGTGGCACTTTACTAAGCAAACTCTAGTTGTTTATGAGATTTTGTGACGTTGATGTCAACCAAAAGACTTGAAATGCAACCTAGATCAAAGATCAAACTCAACTACTTATAAAAGTTACCATAATTTTTAGAGATGTCTCTAACTCTAAATCCATTAATACATTATGCAATGTTTCCATTTTTTCAAAATCACTAGTATATAACGTAGTGCTCTCAAATGACGCATTGAGCTGCAATTCAAACATTAAATCTAAATTATAATTTTCTTCCAATCAGTTTCTCTCCTCCAAAACAATTTACTATAGCCCAATATTCCCCTTTTTCTTTGAGTCACAATAAACAACTAATACATATACCTGGACTATCCTTTCAATCTTGGCCTCATTATAAAACCCTAACAACATCATAAGTTTAAATCCTTAAATTCAAATATTTATATAATTATTAGTTCAAAGGTGCACCTCCCTCTCTAAAACTCGTATTTTGATAAGCTCTAAGTGATGACCATTAATTATAAAATGGCTTAATGACCTACGGAGCAACTCTTGGTCATTTAATGTTATAATAGAGTGCTAATAAAAAGAAAACAATCTAGGACGGGAACATTAGAATTGATGGGGGTTGTAAAAATGTTTAGTAGAGCACAAATTTAAAAAATCATTCTAATATATAAACCTTTTTAATGATGAAAGATTAATAGAATCTTTTGTCTAACCTTGTCCAATTATCCCAATAATATTTCATTATATCAAATCGATAGTTAGGGGGGCGTGCTAGAATCAATAGCTAACCTCTAAATGTTTACCATTTTTTCTCTTTTCTTTTAATAATTTACATTTAAAATTGCTTAACTCGATTAAAATATAATTTATGATATGGATTATTTAACACTTTGAATCTTTCAACCAATAGTTCGATTAAAGTTCTATCAATTATCATGAGGATGGTCAACATTGAAATCATCACAAATTCCAGTTTCCTCTCAACTTCAGGGATAAATATTTGGCTAAGAAAACTAGGTTTAGGAATCCAAAAAGATTTACCATCATTGTAAAAGGAAATGCATCGTTGTAAAAGGAAATGCAAGACCGTGAAACTAATTTTTTGGATTCAAAACTTTAGACCATTACCGTATATTATATACTTGCGTTAATTACATTGTTCAATTGGTGAAAGTTGTTCATAATGCATTCATATTAAAACTTCTTTAAAAAAATACCCCTTTTCTTAAAATATTGAATGCCTTCTGTCCATATTTTTGTAATTACCTTTTAAAATTATTAGACTCTTAGACAATCGATATGAAACTAGGTTATTACCAATCTCTAAATCAAAAACGCTTATCTAAACTAATATTGAATTATTTCAGTTTTCTATTGTAATTGAGTGCTTTGATACAGAAAAATTTACATAGAATTAAAATACATGCCAAGATGTTGGTAATGAAAACAATGTACAATGGATAATTATGGGAGGGAAGAAACAAATTTATACAATATTAAAAAAAACAAGAGGCGTGAAGCGGCATTAGTACCTATACCTAGTTAAAAAAGTGTAATTGTGAAATGACTTTGATTATAACTTGAAGTAGATTGTGTAGATTTGTTTTTGTGTGTTTTATAAAATTGTAATAATGTCAATAAAATTTGTTACTATGATAAATAGTTATGGCATTTATTATAATTTTGCGCAAGCAATAATGGAACATAATACATAAAATTTATAATTTACTGCCTATAGTTAATGTATAGAATATTATAAATTATAATAATTATTGATATAAATATATTATAATTAATAATATATTATATGTAATATTATAAATTTATATTATTTATTAAATAAGATAATGCTAACTATTATATAAATATTATAAACTGTATAAAAATATTATTTCATATAATATATATTCTAATATAGTTTTAAATTGTGAAATAAATATAATATAGTATAATATAATATAATATTTATATATAGTCTATAAATATATAAATGCCATACATCTTTATATGTATATAGAATATTCTAATATAGTTTTAAATATACTATATAAATAAAATATATTATATTATATTATATATATCAACAATAAGTTGTCAACTCCGAGGCCAATCAAAACAACCCGGAAACTGCTGTGTTAATCATGGCAGGGCCAAAACCACTAAGGGAGTAGTTTTAAATATACTATATAAATAAAAGATATTATATTATACTATATATATCAACAATAAGTTGTCAAACCCGAGGCCAATCAAAACAAGCCCGGGTCAGGGCTGGAACCACTACGGGAGTAGTTTTAAATATACTATATAAATAAAATATATTATATTATACTATATATATCATCAATAAGTTGTCAACCCGAGGCCAATCAAAACAAGCTCGGGTCCTGCTGTGTTAATCATGGCAGGGCCGGAACAAATAAGGGAGTAGTTTTAAATATACTATATAAATAAAATATATTATATTATACTATATATATCAACAATAAGGTGTCAACCCCGAGGCCAATCAAAACAAGCCCAGGCCCTGTTGTGTTAATCATGGCAGGGCCGGAACCACTAAGGGAGTAGTTTTAAATATACTATATAAATAAAATATATTATATTATACTATATATATCAACAATAAGTTGTCATCCCCGAGGCCAATCAAAACAAGCCCGGGTCCTGCTGTGTTAATCATGGCAGAGCCGGAACCACTAAAGGAGTACCATGTGTGAAATGGACAAGGAGCTCGGCGTGGCAGAGAGGACGGTGGCAGTTTTGGCAGATAGAGGACCGGACGACAGAATGCCACATGTCTTCGTGGGAAACTAGGGTGGTGGAAGGCGTTGACAGGGACCCGGGTATGAAGTGGCCAATGTGTGATCAAGACCTAGCGATAGGAGGCTGGCAATCATGGGGTTGTTAGACCCCGATATCTAGTTGGCATAGGTCGCAGTCATAGAGCAGACCAGTGGGCAACATGTAGCCCAAGGGTCAGTGGTTAGGGGCCAGTGCAGGAGGACAACGAGCAAGTGAGTGCCACATGGAACTGACAGCAAAAACAAGCTAAATTTGACTAACTGCCATTTGCCATGTTGACAGATCACAGGTGGAATAATTTCAACTAGCCACGTGGACAACTGAAAAACTAAGCTCAGCCATGGTAAAGGTCATTGTCCCAGGTTTCTTATACTCATTTTTGGAATTCCCATAGCTATTACCTTTTTGCGAGCCTAAACTCAGAGATCCACTTTGGTCTGTACCTGTCACAGTTGAGCTTACTGCAATCAGATTGATGAAGAAAAGTCAGTGAATGAAATATGGCCATTTCATTGATGTGAGCAATGCAAGCTTCAGATACATTCTTGAGGGAACAACAAACAATAACCAGACTTCGTTATCCATATTAATGACTGCAATTATGTCACCCCAGTCAATTAAGGGATAAATTCTTAGTTCCCTGAGCAAAGACTCGCTGTATATTTCGCACTTGATGTCAGGGATCAAATTTGATGGACAAGATCTTCATTTGGTTAAAGGATTCCTTCCAAATTCTCGTCATTTGCAAGATTGGGACCCTGTTTTTCTCAACGAGCTTGGGAATTCTACATAGATCATCCTTCTATTGAATGTGCAAAATCACAGGTTTTTTCATCCCGAGGGAACATTTTTTGGAACTCTTCAATAAGAAATCAAACTTCCTTTGAAATTCATTTGAGTCCTCAAAACTCAATCCCGACAACAGTAATGATGTAAAGCTTTTCCAGAATTTCAGACAAGCCATACTATCGAAAAGTTTTCATTTAACAAGCCTTGTAAATGCAGAGGGTTCCCTTTCCTTTAATAGTTTTGTCAATTCCCAATCAGATAGGGCAAACCCCCTTGCCCAGCATGCATAGGCGATTTTAAAAATTAGTTGGACTTATAGCAATTGCAATCAGAACACTGTAATGTGTGCTCTATGGCGACCAGTGCTCACCCTATTAAAGAATTTCTCTGCAGCCGAGCTTTAAATTTGGGTGTATTAATCATAAGTGTGGCCTAGTGTTTGAGCCCTCAGCCTGACCAGCTCAAAATTGAAATTAAAAATTCCGGTCCAAGTTAAAATCATAGCAAGATTAAACAACCAAGTCATACAATAGAAAGTTCTCTATCCCTGATTATGGGTTCAGTAGATAGACCAGAAACATCGGCAATTTAATCAGGGAACAATTATACCCAAAAGACTCTTATGACTTAATTTGCCGCGAACAAAGAATCAGATTCATAAAGTTCTCTTTTGGCAAGCCACATAATTGCAAAGGGTGCTTTTGTTTGAAAAGCAAAATCTCTAATCTCCTCATGTTTAAAGCACTTCTGGTTAAAAGTCAAAATGGGGCAATCTACATTGGAAATTGAAAACCCTGTTGGATCTAATTTACTTTTGCAAATTATGACTCCATGGTTGGCAACTGGTCACATGCTAACAAACCCAAACTCATTTTCTCAAAAACAAAGCAACTTGCAAAAACCTGTACTTACTTGATATCTCCTTAAATGCATAAGCATTTTCTTGGTTTTTTTTATAGATACCACAAAACATGTGCCCAAAACACCCCCACCTCCTCTGGCTGTAGATGATAGCAGGCCATGCTTTTTCCTCTCAGACCCATCACCCTGAGCTGGATATATAAACCCATGTGAAACATCTGAGACCTCTGTAGTGGCCTTAGAAGAACTCTTCTGAAGCCCAAAACTGGAAGGAGACCTTCCTGGCGTGTGCATTTTCTTAAATCACCACTGAACCGCCAACAAACAATTAGACTGCTCATTCAATTGTCACAAAAAACATTACCAGAATCTAGCATTTAGATGAAGTCTAAACCTATTCTGACCAAAGGAAAGTGTGTAATATATACTGTTGTCCTGGATGAAGGCAGGCCCATAAGACCCATTCTCAGGGGTCTACTAAGTCAAGCCTTTGTGCAATTTTCACTGCAGGTTTATTTTTTGACCAGATCATGGAAGACTCTTTTAGTTTTTATTCTTGGTGCCGGAGGCTTTTATTCATACAACCTAACACAGTCGTTTTCGACCCACCCGTCGTATCAATGACGGATACATAGAAATATTCTTTTAAAACATGAAAAGGTATCTGAGGTGGTGACGTCCAACTAGTTGAGAACACTGGTTCACAAAGAGCCCACCAAAATTTGACTCTTTGGACATATTAAGTGAAGGATAAGGCCCCATGTAAGTTACAGGGAAACATGATCTCTGCACCAACTTAAGAACCTTAGAAATTGACACTACGCAAAAAAAATCCAACACTCAAAACCTTGACATTAAAAGACCTATTATACATATCTTGTTCTTAATTTACTGAAAGGCATATTATTCTTAGCACCCCATTCTGGCTCCAATAAATACACCTTACACCTTCGAAACTTAGCAGCAGGCCCAAAAATAAATAAATAAAAACCATATCATTGGGAACCCCACATCCATTAGAGCAGTCATCCCTCTTAACTGTACACAGAAGAAGACCTATTGAAATGAATGAAAATGACACAGAAGACCTATTGAAATGAATGAAATGACACAGAAGACCAACCTATTGAAATGAATGAACTGAAATGGTTTTAGTTATGTCCACAAGACCAAACAGTCTATATTATTCTAGACCCAATTTTAACAATTAACCTTGAGAAGCGGAAGAAAACCCATTACCCCTACACCTCATTTTCCCAGAGTAACAAGAATAATATTAATAATTAAAAGATAATCAGTCCTTAACATCTAGATCCTGCAAATCTGATATTACAGCTAAGTTCTAACATTGTTTTGTTTCAATTTCGGTCTCATGGCACAGAAATGAATAGTCACAATTGATATACTCAATTCTAACTCTAATTTTACAACCAGATGTATTTGAAATAGGATAACACAATTTCGATTACAAATTGTCTAATAAACATCATGGATTTAAATAAAGTTTCGAGCTCAGAAACAGTTACGAAATGGTTACATATCACAATTTTTTTTTGAACCGTCCATCTGCATAATCATCAGTTGCAGAAAATGAGGGTATAATCTGCAAGCCTAAATATGGTCAGATTGTGTGATATAATGAATAACCTATAAACATCAATAGGAGGAAAGGACCGATAACTGGAATAAGAAAGCTATTGCATTAAGTAATTTTTGCTTTTTTTTCTGGTTGCGTCGAACACCCACTTCTTCACAGTAAACCCAAAAGCTTACCAACGTGAGTAACCCAATGGTTTATAGTGATATAACCTGAATACCCATCTAACCATCCCCACTGGCTACAATAATGCTCGTAAGAATGACCAATAAATAACTATTTGGGATTAATAACTCATATGCCCTGAAAATCCTTTGGAAGTAACGAAGAATCCATCGCCCAGCATTGCAAAAAGCATTCAACCTTCTCCTTTTAGCCCCAATCATGATGGGAGAGTTATCGCTGAGTTTAGAGCCCATAGTGGTTTCACTGTTACAGCTCAAACATGCCACATCCAAAACCCCAACAGGGCTCTGAGAAGTGAATAATGAAAAAGGCCCACAAGCTCATTTCTTCCTGATTGAAACCCTGTCAGCAAGCTGCTCTTGCATAACATTGTAACAACTATATACCCTTTCCTGAAACAAAAAAAAAATGTTACAACTAATCACATTATACATCTCCTCAACCCATGAAGACACTTAACACTTACCTTATCTACAGCACTACAACACATCAATGTCCTCTTGAAATCCACTGCTGAAAGAGGCACAACTTCCTCAGTTGCACACATTACAATGGAAGCCGCTATTGCTGACAGCCGATGCTCCAACAAGTCCATCACTGCAATCAGACAGGAAAATCTTAACTAAGCAACCTTTCTCTATAAATAGGCACAGGCATCCCCATATAAAGAACAATTATCAGTGAATGCCTTTGATTGTGCCTAGAATGAGCTCGGTTGATCGAGCTATCAAAGCCCTAGAAGCCGGCCTGTCACCTACTGCCTTGCGAAGAAAGTAATCTATAAACGAAAATGTTGTCGTTGAACGAAGCCTCCACTCAAGTGTGCTCAGACCCAAACACTCCATTCTCTGAATCATTCGAGCTTCAAAAATGAATTTAACGTCTCCAACATGCATAATATTTTGTAGTTATTATTGTCAAATGGGATGACCTCAAGTGGTAAATCATCATACTTCCATAGTAGAGACAGGGACATTTAATTTCCTGGAGACGTGTTATATGTTTAAAATATACAAAATATTAGGTGTTGAGTCACGAGGTTCTTCCAACAACAGATCTCCCCAAACCACCTCGTCACTACAATGAACCCCGACAACACTCCCATGATCCTGAAGAAATTAGCCTTGTTGCAGTGCATGTTCCACATGTGAGAATCCACATCAATCATGTACTCCACAACCTCCTTCCTCAATGAAGGCTCTGCCCTGATCAGCCTCATGGTCACAATATCCATCGCCTAGTACCGCAGGGTCTCCAGCTGACCCACACTCAACAGATGCAAATAATGCATCTTGGGCAACAACGTCGCGATGTAAACATGCATCATGTTCACCAAAGAAGAGCAACTAAACCTCACAGCTAATTGAAGCTCCCCCATCTTCACACCAAAAGGATGCAACACCAGCAACGAGTATTGATGTGTGTAAACCCTATCAGTCTCCAACATTAACAGCCTAATCCTCAACTTCCCAATCTTGGCATCCTTTGACAGAGGCCTGTCGCCCTTATTATCCCCACCCCCATGACCATTCAGATGGCAATTGTCAAAAAACCCAACAGTAATCACAGTGCAAGGATCATATACCTCCCAAGTATACTATTCATTCCACTTGGGATTAAATCCATCAATAATCGTTCTTATCCTAACCCATTTTTGCCCATACTTGGCTACACACTACGGATCAGTAGTCCCTCTCCCATCCTTGGTCTTCATGGGCATCAACCCATGCGCGCTCAGAATCCCCACCTCCAAAACCCCAATGTAGGGTTTCCACAATTGTTTAGAAGTGGACCTCAAATCACTGCTATAACGCGTGCTCCAATCCAAAACATGGCATCCCCCATCCAAGAAAACCCTCAAATGAATCTTACTAGCAAACTTAATCTCCTTATTAGGCTCAATGTCGGCCAAACTAGGTCTTTCAAGATTATACCATTTGGAAATCACAATTTGTAATCTAAATGTTGGGGAACATAACCACGTCCTTGTTAGGCCCTGACCGGTCCGGTCCTCCACGCTCAGGACCAAATGCTCTTTAAAGGGCTCAGCCGCTACAAAAACTAGATCCTCGTTCAGAGGGGGCTAGTCGATCGAGTCAACAAGGGTCTCGTTTTCAGCATCTGGTTCCCCAGTTGCACCATGCATCTGACCTCAAAGTAATGACCCTTATCTGCAGGTTGGAGGTCCTATGCCTCTATGACGTTCACATGGACATACCACAGCTTAGGGTTGAGATATACTTTGGATCAGATGCTGGACAGGCCTTCAGAATGGATCGTTGGAAGACATTAGAAAGATTAAAAACTTATTTTTCCTCATTTTTAATTAAAAAATGTTGAATTTTCCCAAGTGATTAGTCTTATCAAAGTCCTAAGACCAATCATATATCAAAAAACTAATTTATTTCTTTTTTAAAATAATAAAATTTTCAAAACCTAATGTTGAAACTAGAAAATCTTTTGTTTTAATTGGATGCACAAATTCCAATTCAAATTAATAGGTTGAGGGGGTTACAATAGTATCCTCCTGCACAGGTACTAAAAATGTAAAATAAACCTAAAGAAACCCACTAGAGATGAAAACTCCCATAAACTGGGGACATGCCTCCTTCCGATCTCCAAAAATCAACAAAGAATAGTGTGGGATATCAAGCGCATATCTAAATTGGGGACATGCCTCCTATTCTGAGTGCTTTTTCTTCCATGTTTTGTCATTTTGTGCTAGTTCAACAATTGTCGAATTCGTTTGTATAGCATAGTCTAATTCTGGAAAATCCAGCAGCTGCCCAATTTGTCCCTCTGGACTGCACTGAAGTGTGCAGATTCAGCATCTCTTAACTGTGCAGATTTTCAGCAGATTTTAATATAATACATTCAATAACAACTGACTATGATTGATTTTATTGATTAACAAAGTTCAAACTACCAAACGAGTCCCTGGGCATCCGGAACACCCCCAATGCCACCATTATGCACTCCTTTCAACTTTGTAATTAATTGTTGCTTCATCACTTCATATTCGGTCTCCAACTCTCAAATTGTGTAGTCTGCGAGTCTTGTTTAAGTTTTGTCTGTCTGGGTCTTCTATCATGCCATATTGATTGAAACCGATCCATTTCGAATCAACAATTTATAACACTCTTCATAAAATTGCTTATTAAAATGTTGTATCAATTAATTTGAAAACTCAACAATATGTTTTATGTTTTGACAAATAAGGACTCCTATAGTTATTACATTATTAGCACTTTGTATGAGTTATTACATCTTGAGTTACTCTAATTACAGAATGAGACGTAAGGGATTTCCCATATAAAAATGATTATACTTTACTTGAAATGAAGTTTTTTCGAAGACGTCTCCCACAAAGATATGTAAACTTGCTAAACTATGCTTCTTACAAATTCACAAGAATTCTGTCGTTGATTCACTAGAAATGCCACTGAAATTCAACATACATAAGCTGAAAGATGGTGTGATACGGCTAATAGCTGCCACAAACATCTTTTACATGGAATAGAATGTGTGAATGTGCACATATATCTTCTACATCCATATGATTATGTATTACAGCTACTACTTCAAGTAAAATTGCTCACACAGCTAGCATGGTTCAATAGTGAACCCATAATATGCTACTCTGCAAACATAACATCGGAAAGATGAATTGCAATGAAAACACACAACGCAGAGATTTACTGTGGAGAAACCTTTTTTGGGAAAACTCCAACACTGAATGGGGTTGTGACTCAAATTTTCTATTGATTCCTATAGTTTCAAAGCAAAATATGGGCCACTGTGGTCTCCATATCAAGACCGTTAACACTAGTCTTCTTTCTGTCTGCTCTGTCAAAAACTCCTGAGAAGCAACTGAAAAGATATATTTAATGAGATTTGAATGTTGGTTGGGCTTTCAACCCTCGATTTCTTACGGTTTTTGTCCTTTTTAGGAATATGAGCAGACTTGAACTACACTTGACATTTTAAGATATTAAATGAATGAATTTTGATCTAGATTACAATGGGCATGTGGAAACATTTGTCATGATGCACCAGTTTCAATTTAAAGACATTTGGGGGTTATTTGCTCAAGTTATCACAAAAATACAAGACTGTATTTTTCCCTTTTGAGGGATACAACAGATAAGTTTTGATCTGAATTTGTATCAACACGAGGGCATGTGTCACCATGCTACAGTTAAATCTTCACGTAATCTCAACTTCAAATAACCAAGTTTTGGCCAAAACTCAATCAACTGTTACCACACGTTTTTCAAGGTCATATGATAGAATGTAACCTTAAACTGACTGTGCCCCTTGAAATACCTGTTATGAATACCCCATAAAGGTTTTATGGCTCTTACACTTTCCACTCATTCTTCCACCCGTTGGCTTCTAGGCATTTGTCATGCGACATTTCCCTTTTTAAATAGTTTGTTGACTTGTACTTGCATGAGGAAATTAATTCGAGAATTGACTTATTTACTGGTTCCATTACTGATGAAACAGTTGGGCACTACGGTTGTTTATTTGGCTTGCATCTCACCTATCTATAGTACATGCATTCTCCCATCATACAAAGGCATCTCACAAATAAACGCATTCAATGCATAAATAATCACATTCCAATGCAAGACCAATTTGACTTTGACCTCTTTGTATATCTAGTAACATGCACACTTCAATTCACAAATAGTTTAAGTTCTCCATATTGGTTTTGTGAGGTATTTGACAATCTAAAATTTTATAGATGCTTTGTGAGGTATTTGACAATCTCAAATTATATAGATGCTTTTAACCATGTGACAGATCACCTAGCATTCTCAAGCAACCCAATGATCAAGATGTTAATAAGAAAATTCATTTAAAGCCCAATTGACTTTTGAGAAGGGAAATGAGAGCCATTGGATTTGCAGCCAGATGAGATGGATCTTTCTGGAGATATATCTTCAAGCTGAAGCCCATAGCAAAGGAAAATTGGAGTCATTCAATAGCAAGGGCCTTATTGAATTATTTCCCAACAAAGGACCCCAAATGCCTCAATGCTTGATTAGGACATTATGTTCTTGACCAATGCTAGATTTTTCAGCAGTCCCAAAATCCCATTTCTCCAATTCGCACCAGTTCTAGTGCCAATCCCAATTCCAGCACTAACATCAACACCAGCTCCAGCACCAAAGTCTTCTTAGTGTCAGCACTGTCGATGCCAAACATGGCCTCAGATAGACAATAAGATTGAGTTCATGACACTTGTAACAAATCATGTTACATGTTCTTTCAAAAAAAACAGGCTCATTGAAAGATTGAAACATGTTACAGCTTGAGCAACCAATAACCAAAATTATACAGCCTTGTTCGTAATCAGCATTAGTTACCCATCACTGAATTCTAAAACAGAAAGAAAAGAAACAAAATGGAGAAGGAAGATCTTTTAAAAACTAACAAAATATGGGCATGCAACAAGATATTTAACAAAAAAGCAATCTACCTAAATGCTACAGCACATAATAATCAAATCCAGATAAAGGCCGTTTGCTCCTCAACTTTCATCTTCCCATTTACCAATCGGTATTTCTCCAGACTCAATGATCCTCACTTTTTTTCTAGGTTTTCCACTATAGGTTCCAGCTCCTCCCTCCACTGCATATACGGTATCCATGCCTTGTATCACCTTTCCAAAAACAACATGTTGGCCATCCAACCTGAGGATCCAACAAATGAACATGTTAAATTCTAGATTTACTATTCATTCTTTCAAAAAGAAGATAAATCAGAAAGCAACCACAAATGACTTTACTGGCATACATTACTTTGTGAGTTACAGGGTAAAATGTGCATTTCTTACCAGCTTGCTTTCACAGTTGTTATGAAAAATTGCGATCCATTTGAATCTGGACCTGAATTGGCCATGGATGCTATACCTGAAATAGGCCACAGTTTTATTAGGAATTCAAAAATGATTTTGAAAAAGAAAATATAGCTTTGAATTAAAAAAAGTAATGCTAGAATTTTAGGTTTCGGCAAGGTGCTATAAAAGATGTCTAGTTAACTCAATCCTCCACATTAGTATGTGGTGCTTAATAAACTACACTCTCTCCTAAGAAAAGAAATAACACAAGGTCTGAATTTAAAGAGAAAATCACTTTCCATGCAACTATTGGCAGATACTAATCATTCTAAAATAAACAATTTGTCAAGAAAGAGGAAGATCCAAAGAACTATGCATTTAAAGACGCCATCCACAATCAAGTACTTAGATGACAAATTTCACAAATAACATAAATGTATTAACCATAGTTCAAAATCTCGTTCTCGGCGATTTCTTGGCAAGGCAAAATTTGAACCAAGACTCAGATCTCGGCAATTTCTCAGAAATTTCCCGGCATTGCTCGGCAACTTATCACTACTTTAAAAAACATATAAATTCATTAAATAAACTAAACTAAATGTAAAACATTGTTAAATGACATGAAATATGAATGTAGAGAATGCCATAGGCCCATAAATATATTCTCTATCAATGTGAGACCAAAAAAGAGTACAATACTACAAAGTACACAAAGTTACAAATTGCAATGCTCATAGAGTCATGAAATATCAAATATACATATTACATTTCATCTCTAACACCTAGAATAAGTTTGATGCGGCTGCCTCATGAAAGTGGAAGGTAGAAATTCCTCCTCTCCAATGCCCACATCGTCAACCAATGTATCATCTAGATCCTCACCACACCCTCTTGATGTATTTGTTGTCCCAGATGCTATTGTTTCTTTTGCCTCCCTCTCTAAATATGCAATCTCCTCCACTGTAATTATGGGCTTTGACTCTACTTCATCAATGATCCAATCAGCATATGGATCGATCTCATCCAAGTCCATAGCATCATATTTATCTTGCCGCTCCATTTGTCTCACACAAAGACAGAGATTGTATTGCACAAAGACAAGGTCACTGAGGCATCGTATCGTCAACTTGTTGCACTTTATGTGAACAGCTCCAAACATGTTCCAATTACGTTCACACTCAAAAAAGCTATAAAATTGACACAAAATGTAGATGGTTGGCCTTTGAATATTCGGTGTTTTTGTACAATAATCTTCCCACTACACCTCTGCAAACAAGAGATTTATAATTTTGTAAGTCAACTAAGCTTGAATAAATGAAAGAAGTCTACTATAAAGGAAAAACAAATGACTCAATTTATTATTACCTCACTGAGAAGTGTTTCTTCTTATACAATAGAGAATCGAAGAAAAGAGTGTCCCCTTTGCATTCTTGTAAATCTGCAGCTTATCAATAATTGCAACTCTAGTCTCATCATTAGGGATCAATCTCTCTATGCAAGTATTGAAGCCATACATAACCTCCTCATCGACCTTAAATGAATCAGAATACAAAAACTTAGGATTCAAGTAGTAGGCCGTTGCATAAATATGTCAGTTGAGCATCTTGTTCCATCTGCAATCAATTATGCGCCATATGGATTCATATTTTCTTTGATTTTCTCCATAATATTTGGTTGTGGCCTCCTTGGCCATGTTCATGGCCTCATACAAATAACCCATTGGGTTTCTCTCCCCATCCACCAACCAGAAAACTCGAACCAAAGGCTTTAACACCTAAAACAAAATAATACACAAATTTAAAATGAAAATTAAGAAAAAAAATTATAACAAATAAATGATAAATAAAAAAATAATTAAGTTTAAGCATTTAAGGTTACCTTAATGATTTCCTCCATGTGTTTTGCAAAGGCCTCATCAAAAATGGTCTTCACGAGCCGTTTCCCTTCAGCCTTCTTAGCATAAGGAGACTCCAAGCACCGATCACTCACCATCATCTATTTAAGGGATGTTAGTGAGGCCACAATACTCTGCAATGTGAGGAAGTTTATGACGAATCGTGTGACTCCCAATCGCACAAGCTCCTTTCCATTGGTGTGCTCTCTCATCAATTGTAGCACCCAAACGTGATTGTAGATGAACTTGGTAATATTTCTTGTCTCATCAACTACACTCTTCACCCATGAGATCTTTCCTATGTCCTCGAGCAAAATATAAATATAATGGGCCACACAAGGGGTCCATAAAAGTGTAGGGTGCCTCTCCCCAAGAAATTTGTTTGTTGTTACATATGCAGCTGTGTTGTCTGTTACAACTTAAACAACACTTTGCACACCTACTTGCATCACCACCTCATCCAACATATCACATAAAGTGTTTGCAGTTTTTACTTGATGAGAGGCATCATTTGACTTCAAGAAGACCAGTTGCGCACTTGAAGCCACTAAAAAGTTAATCATTATGCGGTTTTTTCCATCAGTCCACCCATCGGATAAAATGGTGCACCTCTTTTTCTGCCATATTTTTTCTAGTCTTCTATAAGGGCTTGTGTATGTCTCATAGAATCCTCCAACAACAGGCCACTCATGTCATTAGGAGCAAGAGCCTTGAACCCGTTCCCAACAACGGTCAATGCAGTGACCAAATTCTCTCAATATGAACTTTTTGCCACATTGAAAGGAATATTGTGTACCAAAACTTTGCTACAACTATCTTTGCTTCATTTCGCAGTTCTTTGTTCCAAGCCATACCTTCCAATGAAGGTTGTGACCCAGGACTACTTCTAGGAAGAAAAAAGTAGCCGAACTATCATTAGTGAATAATCCTCGTCCTCAACCCCGACCTTGTGGAGTTGGGACAATAGAATTGCCCTCAATGTCACCATCTCTCAGTCCTCTTATTTATTAGGAGTGAAAGTGCATCGGCTTCCCTCTTCCTTTCTTCTTTTTTTCTAAATTCGCTGCAATGCAAACAACTAACTCTATTTGAACCTCAAGTGGTGTTTGATTGCACACTACCACATCATTCTCTGTCAATCGTGCGATATGATTTTTCAGATAAAAAACACCTCCACTCATCTTCGTCTCGTAATAGTTACATATTACACAGTTGTCATCCGCCCATTCATAATGCTTCCAACCAAAATCATTAGACTTAGGATTACTACGAATATAACCCACTAAACCAAATACTGATGCCAATATCATTCTTAAACGACAAACTCAAACCATATATGTGTGTGTGTTTTAGAATTTAAATATAGTTGTTAGTGTTAATTAAAGAAAGTAGTAGAATCTAGAAATAAAATTTCAATGATCATGATTCAAATTTTCAAATTTCAAATTTCATATTAAAAATTAGAAAGATAATGAAAATTTAAAAAAAAATACCTAGTTTGCTATTCTAACTCTTTATTATATGTTGTATGTTGTTGGCTCTCAGTGGAGTCATGGACTATTCTCATCTATCAATGAGTATAAATAACAAATAAAAAATACTATAAAACTGGAGTCTCTATTTTTAGCCTCTACAAAGTAGTCAATGACTATATACATCAGACTCACATAGTATCGCCAAACTTGAAGCTAAGCTTAAAAATTGGGAGATCAGCTTGCAAATTTTGGGGCTCCTACACCTAGTCTAGGAGATAAAATTTTAAAATTTGCCTCAAATGATGCTAAGCAAAATGACATTCACAGCATAGTGGCAAGCAGGGTACCAATGACCATAACATGTCCAAAGCTTTACCATAAATTTATAAAATTTCTTGTCCTTCTAATGTCAAAATAGTTTTATCAATCATTGTTGAACGAAGAGCTTACACATTGCCATAGCTTAGTGGCATAAAGACATTGTAACTTAACAATAGATGATTTATGGTCTTTGTATTACACTAATACTTTGTACCCTGACATAGTCGTACCCAGACTTCCGAATCTTGATGATATCTCAATTCTCAACCTGTGCAAACTACAATCCATTGTCATGAAGGTCGAGTGATTCTATGAATATAAAACAGTTGTTAAAGCTGCAATTTTACAGTGTTAAAGTGGTTTTCTCAATTGTTGTCCATGTTAAAGTCGCGTGTTACAAACTCAAAAAACCAAACAAAAAACCGTGTATTAAACTCAAAAAACCCGAACCCATGTGAAATCCGTATATTTTAAAGCTATGAAAATCTATTTTTTTTATTGCCCAAACGACGGGATTTCTCGATGATTTTCGTCGAGTAATCACCAATATTAGTTGGTGAAAATCGCTGAGAAGTCATGACTTTTCATTGCATGATAAATGGACCTTTTTCTCGTCTTGCAAGAAATGTCGAGAAATCTTGAGATTTGGAACTATGCACCTAACCCTTCTCACAAATGCGAAGATAATTACCACATTAAATGTGCATATATACAATATTGTGCACATAATACATCTCACCTTGACAACAAAACTACCTAAGGTAGAATTCACATCATGTGTGAATATGACACATACCAACACCCCCCAAAGATCAACTTAGGTGATGTGGTAAAAAGGAAGAAAGTCTTAAACTCATAAAGATGGGTCCTGGCAACTAACCTTGATGGGGTATCCATGTACAATGAAAGAATAAATGAATAATGAAACTATTGTAGTAGATGACTATTGTGCTGAAGATAATTGGCAAATCTGATGAAGCATCCAATTGAATGAATCAAATGTTGAGGAACAAAGCAAAAATTGATAGTGACAATAATTGTGGCCACCAAAAACTATCATGTCACAACACTAAGACTACCCTCCTTTGCATATGAGAATATTTGTATAAACTCGAACAATTACTACTCGATTCAACATAGTCAACCAAACAAGTGACAAAGTTAATACTACTCACTGCCATAGCAAAAATATGAAAGCATGGTCAAGGCAACAACATGGTCCAAGATGCAAAAGCTCACTAAACACACTGGATAAAGATTAAAAAAAAAAGCAACTTTCATTAACTACATAAACAAAAGTGTCTGTATGGTACGTCTCATCGTAATGCAAGTGTTGTGAGTTGCTACATCTGCCTAGTATATAAGAACAAACACTGTATACATAGTGTTGACCAATTTTCGGTCCTACAGGGCAAAAATTGGGCACCCTTCTTTTTATTGCAAGAGTCTTTCGATCCAAGGTCTGGCTAGTTCATCCCTCAGTTGCCTTGTGCAAATTTTCTCTGTCAGGGCATTTTCCATGAGAAAACCAAGTGTTTTCCTCTTTTGTTTGCCAAGTGCTTTCGGGTCTGACAGGCAAGAGTCGACTTGAAACTCAAATTGGTCTCGAATGCTTCACAAGGCAAGTAATTTACTTCAGAGGGCTTTTTATCAGCAAGATGGACCAAGTTCGAAAGGTCGAAGGGTCGTTTGCAAAAAGTCCGAAGGGTAGGTGCCCTTGCGGAGGGCACTTAGGTGGCAAGCGGGACCTTTACAATTCTTCCGAAAGGCGACTTTAGAGGCCAAGGAGCCCTTGCAGAGGACAGGGAATGAGCAAAATAGACCTTTGCAAAAAGCCCGAAGGTTAACTTTGGGCTCAAATTGCCCTTGCAGAGGGTAGCAAGTCGAAACTTAAGGGCAAGGCAGGAAGCCCAAAAGGAACTTGCCCTTCGAAAAATGTAACAGGCCAAAAGAGAATTCCTTCGGACTTTTTGTCCGAAGGAAATCCAAGGAAAAAACTCAAGGAAGAATTCTTTCAGACAAAATGTCCAAAGGAATTCCTTCGGACATTTTTTCCGAAAAAATTCGACAGTCGAAGAAAGTCCGAAAAAATGTGGAAGACCAAAAGTCCGAAGGGTAGGTGTCCTTGCGGAGGGCACTTGGCTTTAAAAGAGGACCTTTTCAAATTTTCCGAAGGGTCACTTTCCCTTCGGAAAAGTTCATTTGCAAAAAGCCGAGGGAATTGTCCTAGGGGTGACAGGGCCGGGACCGTCAAATTTAGGGCAATGAGCTAGCCGTTGGGATTCAAATGTCTGGTGGCAGGGCCGCGAACGTCAAATTCAAAGTGGTAAGCTACCTGTTGGGAAGTAATCAAAGAAGAATTCTTTCGGACAAAATGTCCTAAGGAATTCCTTCGGACATTTTGTCTGAAGGAACAAAGGAAAGAAACCCCGAAGGCCTGCCAAAGAAAGTCCAAGGGTGCAAACTCAGAAAAGGAAGATTGCTTTCGGACAAAATGTTCGAAGGAATTCAAAGGCTCGAGAGCCCGAGGAACGACTCAGCGAAAAGCGAAAGAAGGGAGCTCAGAAGGAAATTCATAAGTGTCGAGAGCCCGAATCGCCAGGAAAAGGGGAAAAATAGCAACCAAAGAGAAAACAAAGGGGTAAACCAGAATGTGGCCACGCGCACATGAGACAAAAGCTCAACACACTCTAGGTGGCGTAGCAAGTCAAAGCGCAGACCCAAAGATGAACCAGACCAAGGCAGGTGGCACAGGAGTCGTCAGCGGAAGAAGTAAATACACTTAGGTGAAATAGTCTCTACCAAAAACCAATAAAGGGATTGGTTGCGAGCATTGAAAAGGAGTGGCCCGTGTTTCCTTGTTTTGCTATTAATGAACAATCAGTTGCGCTCAGCATTGAAGAGAGCATGGCCCAGTCAACATATCTTTGGGATGACCTTGTCGGTTGTTAGAAGTAACCCATGCTCTTGCAGGCCCGAACATCAAAGGCAACGACTTAAGCACCTACAGCATAACTTTCCCATACGCATTTAAGAAGAGATGGTAGCAGCATGGGCTTGTGGTTGTTGCAGGAGTGATTAATACAGCATGGATTTCCTTCCCTTGACTGGTCAATGATCTGTTTCCTAAAGTTTTCTATATAATTATAACTTCTCATTTGGAGAAACATCTATCAACATTGTATGGCGATGCCCTGAAGAAATTACCTTTAATGAAAAGAAGCGTTTTACCTCCATTTGAGCTTGCACTTTTGCATGTCTATGCTATCATCTTATGTTCAGTCATTTTTTTTAATGCTTTCATAGGTTTATACCAGCATATCTAGTGTATTGTGAATTCTTCTCTACAGGTCAACAAGAAGCGTCCAGCTCGAAGTATAAGCGCATATAAATAGATTGTCCAATAGTGTCTCTTTAAAACACCTTTGGTAGTTTCTTCCCCCTATACCTCCATAGGATCCCCTATTGAAACACTGATGCAATCAGTTTCTCATTCAAATGAAGTGTTTGTTGCTTCTCTTTGGTTTAAAGTGTACGTAAAAGCTAAGTAGACCAACCAGTTTGGTGCATCACCACATTAGTTAGGTTATATTTTTTAGTATCTCTCTCTCTTTTCACCACCCCCATTATTAGCAGTAGAAAATCCAGGGCCTCAAGGTGCATCAAGGGGAGCTAGCCCCTAATCTAGAGATTCATCCCTCAAGTTTGCCACTCACAGCAAGAGGAATGTTTCCATTGTGCCGCGTGGAGGAAGGGTGTTGAGTATCCTTTCAAAGGGTGCAATCCACCGCGTCAATAGTTTTTGGCACACCCGATGGGACAAAATTGTGTCCTGCAAGTTTCAAGATTGGTGCTAGTCCTGTTACTGTAAAAAATCCAAAAGAAAGAGCTATAATCTAGCACCTGACGACTCCAAGAACTCAGTTTTTTATTAATGATCAACCTGGCATCCCATGCCTAAGGTCACCACAAGATATTTTTCCAAGGGTGTCCCTTTCGAATTTATTGAGTTGCCTTGAACTCAGCAAAAAGGCTAAGGTTTGTGACTACTCATCCTTACGTAACAAGCCACTTTCCCAAACCAACCATAAAATACACCTACTCAACGAGACCCCGGTTGAATCCTTTCACAACGATGGCTTTCCCTTTTGTGGCCTTTAATAGTGACATTGTTGTCATGATACAGTCCATGGGTGGACATATTCTGCCCACTGCTTATGAAATAGCCATAGCTGCTGAGAATTGCCTCGTTCAAACAAGGAAGATAGCTCCTAGACCTCATATGCCACTCTTTCCTGATTTGCAACCCTCAGTCTAGCCTGTTGCATCCATTCTAGCTCCTTTGCCTAATGTAGAGAGGCCAGCTACTGCTCTTGCAAATGATTTCCATGAAATTAAAACTCTGCTGCAGAGTGTTACCAATGAGTTAGTTGCCCTCAAGAGGCAACAAGCTCAGAGCTATAGGCCAAATCAAGGCTACCAGCAATTTGGACAAACAAATAGACCTCCCTTCCAGAATTACAATCAAGGGTAGGGTCAAATTACACAAATCAAGCCTTATCAGAGCTACAATCC
Source organism: Torreya grandis (assembly GCA_037957365.1). Lineage (NCBI taxonomy): Eukaryota > Viridiplantae > Streptophyta > Pinopsida > Cupressales > Taxaceae > Torreya > Torreya grandis. The sequence continues at coordinate 1,753,928 of JARHVA010000881.1, forward strand.
AAATGCCCCTTCATCTTCCAAGGCTCTTGTCTCCACTCAAAATAATTGTGCAGGAGCAACCTAATTATCCACCCTTGGGGCATGGTCAAGAACAGGTTGCTTATGCCAATGAGCTACCAAATCAAAGCATGACCACACAAGGTGATCAGGCAGCGCAACTCTCAAGTTTTGAGATGTCAACACAACTTGGGATGGACAACATGCAAGCTCAATCTGATTCCACTCTTATGAATCCCTTGGAAGGGAAGTTCTACGCAATCAACTATATGGCGAACACAAGTGCCCAGAATGATTGTGTTGCAGCCAACACCAAGTCCAAAAGGAGAGCTATAGATGAAGCTCAAGCAGCTACTCAGGCACCTACAGTGTCTCTTTCATCACAAGCAAATCAAAAGTTTCTCAATTACAGACCGCCGGTTGCAGCTTCAACTCCTCAGGTTGCACCACAAATTACAAATGTCCCCAAGGAGACCTCCAAGGGGGGCAATCTTTCAATCAATGTAGTGGACCAAATGAAGACGCTGCACATGAACATCTCATTGTGGGATTCTTTAGCACTGCCAGGGCAAAAGGATATACTCCAAATGGAATTGCACGAGCTAGCTAAGCAAGCTGCCCCAACCAAAAGTGATAGTGTTGATAGTAAATGGGGCTCCTCCTTGGGAGGTCAGGCAAAGAGGGGCGAGAAAGTTCCTCCCTTCTATTTGTCCCTGATTATTGGTGATTTCTTGGTCTACAATTGCACTGTTGATAGTGGAGCAAGCACCTCAGTTATGCCCAAATGCATAGCTAATAAGCTAGGCCTCAAGTATGAGCAAATGACCAAAGGAGTTCTACATATGGATGGATCATCAACCAAGACCTTGGAAGTGGTAAGAGGCTTGAATCTAACTCTCCATACCTGTCTGACCTTAATTCCCCATGATCTGGTAGTAGCAGATGTTCCTCCTTACTTCGCTCTCTGCTTATCGAGGGATTTCACATCCAAGATAGGTGGATATTTGGCAGTCAATTGGTCTTACATGGTTTTTCGGACAAAGTATGGAACTAAGGTGAAGATTGAGTCGGAGCCCATCCACAAAGATCCCCTGCAGCCATACCCAAAGCAGCGAATGTCAACTACATCATCACTGATGAAGAAGAGCTTCAGGTGGACCAATCTCTATCTTTTTCCCTTGTAGGAGTTGCTGACTTGCTCCTAGATGAATGAGGAAATGACAATTTTGAGCATGATCCTTAAAAGTTCATCGAAGTTGGTCTTGGAGTCTACTGCATGCATGAGAAAGATCCTTTCATGCCAAATTTGATGAAGGCAAACCAAGAGTACTGTGGTTTGTGGCAGCTGTTCTTTGACAAATCTAGAAGCAAGTTGGAAGCTGGTGGTGGAGCAATGCCGGTTTCACCTTCAAAGGAGAAATATTTCTCAACTTTCAGGTTCCAGTTCTCCTGCACTTGCAACGTAGTGGAGTATGAAGCCCTTGTTCATGGTCTAGAATGGGCAAGGAAAAGAGGAATCAAAGAATTGTAGGTGTTTGGAGACAGCGAGTTGATTGTGAACCAGGTAAGGGATCAAAACTTGACCAAGAACTCCCTACTTAAGTCTTACAAGCATAGAGCGTGGGACCTAATGGAGAGCTTCACTGCTTTCGAAATCACTTCCATCCCAAGAGAGGAGAACAAACATGCAAATAGACTAGTAGCAGTTGGTGCTCAGTTTGATATCCCAAAGGGGTTGAGACAAAGCAAGAATCAACACCATTTAAAGGTGATAGTGAGGCCCTCATACCAGACAATGTCACCAATTGGCAAGTGTTCGAAAGTGACCAGCAAATAGCACTTTTCTTGCAGGAGGAAGCGAAGTTCGTTTCTAAAAATCAGTTCAAGTTGCAGTAGTAGTATGATGGGCAAATTGTTTAGCTAAAGACCAACAGACTTCCCAAAGGTTTGGTAACTCTTGAGAGCATCTTCAATGAAGATGACCAACTCAAGAAGGACAAAGTAAGCATGTCAACCAAGAAAGAAAATTATGAAAGGGTAGAGATCTACAAGGATAAACTGCTTTCACTTGGAAATGTATGTACCAATGAAGAAAAGCATGCTTTCATTATATTATGCCAAGAGTTTGTCGATGTCTTTGGTTGGGAGAATGGCGATTTGAAGAGGTTTGACCCAAGCTTGGCCCAGCACACCATTGAGCTGGAAGAAGGTGCCAAACCCATCAAGCAAAAGCAAAGGCCAATCAATCCAAAGATTGAGCCTCATGAGGAAGGAACTCATCAAACTGATCGAGTTCAGGATCATCCTCCCTATCAAACACCCTTTTTGGCTAGCCAATTTGGTCCCCGTTAGGAAGAAGAATGGAGAGATCAGATTGAGTGTGGATTTCAGAGCCCTGAATAAAGTCTCATTAAGAGATCACTATCCCCTCCTAAGTATGGAGCAGGTTCTTTAGATGGTGACAGGGAGTGAAAGATTCTCCCTCCTAGATGGCTACTCTGGATACAATCAAATTATGGTGCAAGATTGTGACCAATACAAGACAACCTTCACCACCAAGTGGGGAACATTCGCCTATAGGAAGATGCCATTCGGATTGTCAAATGTTGGAGCTACCTTCCAATGTGCTATGGATATGGCTTTCCAAGGTTTGATCAACGACATTGTGATGGTTTATCTTGATGATGTGACAGTCTTCTCCAAGGAGGCAAGTGAACATCTGAAGCACCTAAGACAAATCTTTGAGAGGTGTAGAGAGTTCAGCATCTCTCTCAACCCAAAGAAAGGTGTGTTTGTTGTCCATGAAGGCAAACTCTTGGGCCATGTCGTTTCAAAAGAAGGCTTGTCCATTGATCCAAAAAGAGTGCATGCCATCTTAGCCTTGTCTTTACCTATGCACAAGAAGGGCCTATAAAGTTTCTTTGGCAAAATAAATTTCATTAGGAGATTCATTCCTAAATTTGTTGAGCTGGTCAAGCCACTAACTTCCACGCTGAGGAAGGACGAGAAGTTCACGTGGATAGCGAGGAGAAGAGAAAGCTTCAAAGGCATCAAGCAAGCTATCGCCCAAGCTCCTACCCTGACTAGTCCGGACTTCTCCAAAAATTTCAATCTCTACACCTTTGGAAATGAAGAGGTAATCTCTACTATGCTCACCCAGGCGAATGGTGAGAATTTAGAACAGCCTCTCACTTTTTTTGGCCAAGACTTAAAAGGCTATGAGGTTAAGTACATGTATGTTGCGAAACAAGGGCTTGCAATCATACGAAGTCTGAAAAAAATCAAACATATGTTGTCTAATAGCAAGATTCACATCATGGTGCCACATCCTAGTGTAAAAGACTTCTTGCTGAACCGAGACTTGAATGAAAAAAGGGCAGGGTGGATCACCACAGTAATGGAGTACGATGTAGAGATCAACACCACCAAGTTGGTAAGGAGAAGAGGGTTGTGTGAACACCTCGCTATAGACTACAAAGAGCCGAAGGAGAACGTTTTGATACTCCATGATGAAACTGCAGCAAAAGCACCTATAATCATGATGAGCTAGGCACAAGACATGGTTCATTTCCTTCAAACTGGTGAGTGTCCACAAAGTCTTGATAGGACTAGGAGGAGGTATTTTAGGCTCCAATCTCTTCCTTATGTCCTAGTTGATGGAGTGTTGTTCAAAAAGGACCTTTTAGGGGTACTCTTGAGATGCATTGATTCAGACCAAGTCGACAGGGTGTTGTCCAAATTCCATGAGGGACCAGCTGGTGGCCACTTTGCTCCCAAGGCCACAGCTGCAAAGATTATGAGGGTTGGCTACTTTTGGCCCAGTTTGTTCAGAGACACGCTTGGGTGAGGAAATGTCAAAAATGTGTTTTTTTTATGGGAAGCAACAGCTAGCTGCAATGCCTCTTCATCCTATAAAGGTGGAACAGTCATTCATGCAATGAGGGTTGAACTTCATAGGACTGATCAACCCTCTTAGTGCTGGCCACAAGTGGGTTTTGACTGCTACAGATTATTTCACAAGATGGGTAGAAGCCGTCGCTTTGAAAGAGGCCAATGAGAGTGCAGTCCTAGACTTCTATGAAGGCATAGTGACGAGATTTGGGGTCCCAGCGACAATCATTTCAGATAATGCATTGGCTTTCTTGGGAACAAAGACAAGTGAGTGGGCATTAAAGTATGGCATCTATCTCAACACTTCTTCCAACTACTACCCACAAGGGAATGGGTTGGCTGAGTCCACAAATAAGAATCTGATTAGGATCATTAAAAAGACAATGGAGGAAAATCAAAGGACTTGGCATGCCAAGTTGAAGACAACTCTTTGGACAAACAGGATCACTCCAAAGAGGGCGATTGGAAATTCACCATACACACTTGTGTATGGAAGGGAAGCTAGACTTCTTATTTCACTTGAATTGTCGGCCTTGGATCTTACCCATCAGCTGCAATTGGTTGAGAGCGACAGAGTGGAAGTTAGGTATTGTGAGCTAATGGAACTTCAAGAAGCACGAGACCAAGCCATGGATGCAATGACCAACCACCAACAACAAACAAAGAAGCATTTTGACAAGAGGTCTACACTAAAGATATTCTCAGAAAGTGACATTGTCTTGAAGTGGGATGAAAACAAAGCCAAACTTGGAAGGCACACGAAGTTTGACGCCTTGTGTAGTGGCCCATATGTCATCACCCAATGCAAGCAACATAATGCTTTCCAACTCTCCAAGTTGGATGGTGAAGAGCTACATATACCAGTCAATGGGATATACCTTAAACATTGTCACTAGCTTCCTTTTGTCATGTACATATTTTCCCTGTCTTTTCCTCATTTTTCCTAAGTGCTTTTATGCATGTCTGTAGTGTTTTAAGCCTTTGTGTGTGCTTTCCTTATCATTTGGGGTAAAAGCTTTGTTGGTTCTTAGGTTTTTACGAGGTTGTTCCCAGCTTTTCAAGCTACATCCTGACTCCATGCCCAATGGACTTTTAAGCCAGCAGTCTTCTCAAGCATGCTTCCCCTGTGAATCGCCAAATGTGTTGACCAATTTTTAGTCCTGCAAGCCAAAAATTGGGCACCCCTCTTCTTTTTATTGCAAGAGTCTTTTGATCCAAGGTCTGGCTAGTTCATCCCTCAGTTGCCTTGTGCAAATTTTCTCTGTCAGGCCATTTTCCATGAGAAAACCAAGTGTTTTCTTTTTTTGCTTGCCAAGTGCTTTCGGGTCTGACAAGCAAGAGTCGACTTGAAACTCAAATTGGTCTTGGATGCTTCACAAGGCAAGTAATTTGCCTCGGAGGGCCTTTTATCGGCAAAATGGACCAAGTTCAAAAGGCCGAAGGGTCGTTTGCAAAAAGTCCGAAGGGTAGGTGCCCTTGCGGAGGACATTTAGGCAGCAAGCGGGACCTTTACAATTCTTCCGAAAGGCGACTTTAGAGGCCAAGGAGCCCTTGCGGGGGGTAGGCAATGAGCAAAATGGACCTTTGTAAAAAGCCCGAAGGGTAACTTGGGGCTCGAATTGCCCTTGCAGAGAGCAGCGAGTCGAAACTTAGGGGCAAGGCAGGAAGCCCGAAAGGAACTTGCCCTTCGAAAAAGGTAACAAGCCAAAAGAGAACTCCTTCGGACTTTATGTCCGAAGGAAATCCAAGGAAAAAAACTCAAGGAATTCTTTCAGAAAAAATGTCCGAAGAAATTCCTTCGAACAATTTGTCCAAAAAAATTCGACAATCGAAGAAAGTCCAAAAAAATGTGGAAGACCAAAAGTCCGAAGGGTAGGTGTCCTTGCGGAGGGCACTTGGCTTTGAAAGAGGACATTTTCAATTTTTCCAAAGGGTCACTTTCCCTTCGGAAAAGTTCGTTTGCAAAAAGTCGAGGGAATTGTCCTAGGGGGTGACAGGGCCGCGAACGTCAAATTTAGAGCAGTGAGCTAGCCATTGGGATTCAAATGTCTGGTGACAGGGCCGCGAACGTCAAATTCAAAGTGGTAAGCTACCCATTGGGAAGTAATCAAAGAAGAATTCTTTCGGACATTTTGTCTGAAGGAACGAAAGAAAGAAAGCCCGAAGGCCCGCCAAAGAAAGTCCAAGGGTGCAAACTTAGAAAAGAAAGATTTCTTTCAGACAAAATGTTCGAAGGAATTCAAAGGCCCGAGAGCCCGAGGAACGACTCAGCGAACAGCCAAAGAAGGGAGCTCGGAAGGAAATTCATAAGCGTCGAGAACCCGAATCGCTAAGAAAAGGGGAAAAATAGCAAGGAAAGAGAAAACAAAGGGGTAACCCAGAACGTGGCCACGCACACATGAGACAAAAGCTCAAAAGACTCTAAGTGGCATAGCAGGTCAAAGCGCAGACCCAAGGATGAACCAGACCAAGGCAAGTGGCATAGGAGTCGTCAACGGAAGAAGTAAAAACAGGTGAAATAGTCTCCACCGAAAACCAATAAAGGGATTGGTTGCAAGCATTGAAGAGGAGCGGCCCATGTTTCCTTGTTTTGTCATTAATGAACAGTGAGTTGCACTCAACATTGAAGAGACATGGCCCAATCAACATATCTTTGGGATGGCCTTGTCGGTTGCTAAGAGAAGTAACCCATGCTCTTGCAGGCCCGGACATCGAAGGCAACGACTTAAGCACCTACAACATGGCTTTCCCGTACACATTTAAGAAGAGATGACAGTAACATGGGCTTGTGGTCGCTACAAGAGTGATTAATACAACATGGATTTCCTTCCCTTGACTGGTCAATGATCTGTTTCCCAAAGTTCTCTATATAATTGTTACTTCTCATTTGGACAAGCATCTCTCAGCATTGTATGGTGAAGCCCTGAAGAAATTACCTTTAATCAGAAGAAGCGTTTTACCTCCATTTGAGCTTGCACTTTTGCATATGTCTATGGTATCATCTTATGTTCAGTCATTTTCTTTAATGCTTTCAAAAGTTTATACCAACATATCTAGTGTATTGCGAATTCTTTTCTGCAGGTCAACAAGAAGCGTCTAGCTCGAAGTATAGGCGCATATGAACAAACTATCCAACAATATGTCTTTAGAACACCTCTAGTAGTTTCTTCCCCCTATACCTCCATAGGATCCCCTATTGAAACACTGATGCAGTCAATTTCTCATTCGAATGAAATGTATGTTGCTTCTCTTTGGTTTAAAGTGTAGATAAAAGCTGAGTAGACCAACTAGTTTGGTGCATCACCACATTAGTTAGATTCTGTTTTTTAATATCTCTCTCTTTTTTAACCCCCTCATTGTTAGTAGTGGGAAATCCAGGGCCTCAAGGTGCATCAACAGGGGCTAGCCCCTAATCTAGAGATTCATACCTCAAGTTTGCCAACCACAGCAAGAGGAATGTTTCCATTGTGCCGCGTGGAGGAAGGGAGTTGAGTATCCTTTCAAAGAGTGCAATCCACAGCATCAACACATAGCATACTCAACGAACAACCAAGGAAGCATTATTCTCAAAATGCGGAATGCAATACACAACACACCCCCAATAATGATGACTAAGGAGTGAATAAATCATAGCTATCAATATCTCAAAATATATCAATGTGGTAGATGGGCGAAAAAACACATCAAAATCCTCAGGTGAGAAAGCCTAATATGCCATATGAAAGACTCAGAAACTGATATGAGAAAAGGGTGTGACAAAACACACACATATGAAGGTAGACAAGGCTAAAACAACAAACCCCCCATGGCACTTTATAAATCAATGCAAGTACAATATACACTTGAAAAACCCACCCAAAAGTTGTATGAAGCACTAAAAAGTAATTTTCTCTGAAAATGAAGTGGCACCTATACTCAATGCATAAAGCAACATGATTTATAGTTAAGAGAAGCGTGAAAAAACAACTACAAATCTAAGACAATTAAAATAAATATGTATCATTGTTACGAAAAGCGTGAAAAAACATGCAATTTCAAAAAAATAGCATACAAAACCAAGTTAATAGTCAAAAGTTATGGCCTTTAGAAAGTTCAAAACACAAGTGTTAGCAAATCAATTAAGAAACTATAAATTGTGGAAAAAAAGTTCATAAATACGAAGAAAACGACCCCACCACTGCATAGATCTAGTAAAAATAATAAAGGTGAAAAAAATCACCCTCCCAAGCTTCATGGATCAAAAATTACGGGCTCTGAAAGAAAAGTATTCCAAAAAAGAGGCCCATGAGCTTAGAAGTAGCCCTCAATGGCTAAACACGCCCAACGGGTAGTCATATGGCACTCAAGCTTAGTCGCTAACTGATAGTACTCTGCGTTGACCGATCGCATGCCGCAGTTAACAGGCAGTCAATAGGGTGCAGGTCATAGAGTAGAGCAAATGGTCCTATGGCAGACAAGGGATGTTACCAGGGGCATTGATTGAGCACAAGTGGTAGATCGACAAGCGGCAATGCTACAAGTTGCAGCCACATGGTGGGGGTGGCGAATCTAGGCGGCACCACTCAAGTACTACTTGAATAGTACTCTGCCCTCAGCACATGCTTCCTCATGCACAACTGCAATCTCCAAATGCACGCTACAGAAGCACCGTAAGTCCAAATTGAGCAAATGAAAACTTTTCAAAAAGCTCTCGAGATGTCGAATCCAATAGTTCAACCCATTTTTTTTGCAAAAAAATGCAAAACAAATTGCCGGATATGCCCCTATGCCTCAGCGCTTCAAAAACTAAAATGCGCCCAAAATCTGCAAACCAAAACCAAAAACGCTGAAACAGAGGTCTCCCTAGGGGTTTTTGGGCACTGCAGACCCAAAAAAAACATCATATTTGCTCCAAGATGCCCCAAAAATGCAAAAAAGACAGATTTACCCTTAAAATTGAAGTATTTTCCAAATGAGTTCACAATGCCCAATTTAGGTGAAACAAATATCAAATTTGACTTTTTCTAGCACTTAGAACGCAATGGAAAAATATGATCACACCAAAAACATGCAAGTATGCAACATGAACGTAAATCCAACCGAAGGAAAAACTAGATCTGAAATAATAAGAAATTGAACATGCAAAGAAATCTCCATAGTACAAAACTCACTCCAAGCAAATGATCCTAAAATTGCAGTTTTTTCTCAAACATAAAATATGTTCAGGAAAATTTATCAAACGTGCAAAAAATAATGCTGAAATAACAAGCCACAGTACAATAAAATAAATAAACACCATAACACAAAGATCACATAAAAACCCTTGCAAATGCATCAAGCAGAAAAACCATGGGATAATAGCAACTACACACTTCTATTATCTCTTCAACCAATCTCTGTCTCACAAAGCTTCTCAAGTTTGTCCTCCTTACTCATGGCTTACACACAAAGCTCAGAGTCTCCAAAGCTCATAGCTTTGATTCCTAAGAATGGCTAAAAACTAAGATTTCCTCAATGCAACTTGGCATAACATTCAAAAGCCAAGCACCAGCATCTTGAAGAGGGCAAAGCCTCTCTTAATTACAAAGACAAGGATCAACATCCTCAAATACTAAATAGAAATGCATGAGAGAGAATCCATGGAGTCTCCAAAACTGCGCCATACTCCCACATGGATGAATAGTGTGTATAGTGTCAAGTTGTCTCCCACATGTGCGAAGGGTCAAAATTAGATTCCCTACTTTTGACAAAGTGTCACCACCATGTGTCATCCCAAATGGTGCCCTACTTCACATCGGTGAATAGTGGTGCATAGAAGTCCTTGTCTACCACCCACATGCACAACAGTCAAAAGGTAATCAATCACCTTTTGACTTGAGCCAACACTCACCATCAAGGAGCCTATAAGAAATGTGCCCCACATCCATCCATGTGCACAAAGCAAAAGCTTCCATGTGCCTTAGTGGAGAAATGCGCCCCACATGCCACATCACCAACATGAACAGCATCAGCAACCTCAACAACAGGAATAGTGACTACCACATCACCAACATGAATAGTGACTGCCACATCATCACATGAATAGTGACTGCCACATCATCACATGAATAGTAACTACCACCTCACCATGCCTAAATAGTGACTTCAACTCCGAACATTCTCCCACTTGAAGTCAATATACAAGAATTTCAAACTCCTGTGTATTCAGCTCGTTGCCTCCATTGTCCGATGTTTATTATTGTATTTTCATCAATTCTAGAGAAGTTTGGCACCAAACAAACTTCCATGTCTCAAACATGTGCCTTAGTGGAGAAATGTGCCCTACATGCCACCTCACCAACATCAACAATGTCAACCACCTCAATAACTTAAATAGTGACTAACAGATCACCAACAAGAATAATGACCGCCACATCATCACATGAATAGTGACTACCACCTCATCACATAAATAGTGACTACCACCTCACCATGCCTAGATAGTGACTTCAACTACTAACATTCTCCCAGTTGAAGTCAATATACAAGAATTTCAAACACTTGTATATTCAGCTAGCTGCCTCCATTGCCCGATGTTATTATTGCATTTTCATCACGTCAAGAGAAGTTTGGCACCAAACAAACTTCCCTGTCTCGAACATGGTTACTTCTCCTATCATTTTTGTAGCTTCCACTTGCACAAGACTCCCTACTTGCAAAAAAACACTCAAACATAGAGTTTTTCGAAAGCCCCATGGCTCTGATAACAGATGTTAGAAAAAATTTATCAAATGTGCAAGAAATAATGTAGAAATAACAAACCACGGTAAAAAATCTAATTCACATCAAAAACATACAAATATGCAACATGAACGTGAATCCAACCAAAGGAAAAACTACATCTGAAATAATAAGAAATGGAACATGTAAAGAAATATCCATAGTACCAAACTCACTCCAAGCAAATGATCCTAAAATTGCAGGGTTTTCTCAAACATAAAACGCTTAGTGAGTAATTTTGAAAACCCGGAATGAGGTATGGCTCAAAAACGCAGTTTTGGCTCAAACAAAAAATATCCAATGGGTAATTTTGTAAACCCAGAATGAGAGTTGTCTCAAAAACGTGCTACGGGGTTGGAGAAGTTGTGAGGAAATGTTGACCTAGCTAAAAACTGTAGAAATCCACAACTACCTATGAAGACTAGCTCTTGTGAAATGTCAAAAAAGAGGAAGACACAAGGAACTCCACATGTAAAGACCCCATCTACAAACAAGTACTCAGACGAGAGATTTCACCAATAACATAAATACATTATCCAAACAAAGGGATATACAATGAAAAAGTGTGCAACCAACAAAGTGTTGAACAATAACACCAAGGATCAAGGAGTGATCATTGGTTCTCCTAAATGACTACATCTCTACCAACTCAACTTTACAATATGCTCCAAGATTAACTAATTGACCCATAAACGACACAAAGGTTCCTTATTAGAAAGAGCAAGAGGTGAGTGGGGGATGATTATTGATAAAATATAAAGTGGAAGCATTCACTAAGTACACTTAACCCTTCTCACACATGTGAGAATAACTACCACATTAAATATGCATATTAACATTATTGTGCACAAAAGTTATCTCACCTTGATAATAAAACTACTTAAGGTGGACTTCCCATCAAACGTGAACATGACACACATCAACACAACTCCCCAAGTGAAAGTAGGATGCAAAAGTAGATATGTTAACCTAGATGTAAACTATTTAAAGAAACGAAATTCCCCTTCTAGTAATGACACCAGGATATATAGAACAGGGTTTTACAAACACTATACATGGATGTTCGATTGAACTTAATCCTCCGCATTAGTGTTTGGTGCTTGATAAAGAATAAACACTACGACTGAATTGAAAGAGAAAAGCTTTTTCCATTCTATTCACAAATACTAGTCAATCTACAAACAACAATTCCCGAATTGAACGCGGGATACAAAAGCAAATATTTTAGCCTAAGTAAACTAGCTAATGAAACAGAATTCCTCTTCTAGTGGTGACAATAGGGTATAGTGAATAGGGTTTTACAGATCTACAGGCCTAACAGAAAGGATGTGACCTTAGGCCACAGAAAAATGTATCCAAGAAAATGCCCTGCATGTGCTATGTTGGGAAGCGAGAAGCAGCTTAGCCATTCCCCTTGTCTAATAGTGCCTGTGATGCTCATAGAATAACATGAAAGGAAAGATGAACACGAAAATTATTCAAGCTACTCCCCACACACTACTAATCTGCAAAAGCAGATTGCAAAAGAACTTCAAGGCTTTGAAATTTCCACGTATCAAGAGATCTATAGCTAATTATCAACGCAAGTGTTAAGCCACTAAGCATCCAAGGCATAGGCCTTAGATGCCAAGGATAAGAAGCTTAGCCATTCCCCTTGTCTAATAGTGCCTGTGATGCTCATAGCATAACTTGAAAGGAAAGATGAACACAGGGAATTATTCACGCTACTCCCCACACACTACTAATCTGCAAAAGGAGATTGCAAAAGAACTTTAAGGCTTTGAAATTTCCACATATCAAGAGATCTATAGCTAATTATCAATGCAAGTGTTAAGCCACTGAGCATCCAAGGCATAGGCCTCAAATGCCAAGGATAAGAAGCCGATGAGCTTCTAAATATTAAGAGTCTTGGTCTAGAATTTTTTCTACACTGCTATATACCCACATGCGTACACGGTTATTCATGCACTGCAAAACCTACAATTTTTGTGGCTTGAAATGCATTTCAATATTGATGTTCCCAGTGTTTTGAATTGATTGAATAGTTTTGCAGTATTTTAGTCTATATTAGACCTCAAAGCTTTCTTCATGTTAGAAATGCAAAATTCAAATGAAGATATTAATGTCACAGCAAATATGAAAAAATCACGAGTTCACCACCCACTGTAAGCAGACAAATGAAAAAATTGCCATTGGATATCGCCTTAATACAGCTGTAACTATTCAGATACTGATGGACACAGCAGCACCATTTCCAAATATGACCCAAGAAAATTATGTATCGGATAAACATTTATTGATATGCAAGTGAGGTAGCCCAGAGTATCCAGTAAAATAATTAATTTTTGATGTTCGTGTACTAGATTATCTATGAATACAAGAAAACAACCACACACAAATATGTAGAGTCATTGCAGCCATATATGGGTAGAAACAAACTGTCTTTTTATTAATACTAGAGATGAGCACAATGATAAGGTGTAATGATTCTCAGAATCACTCAGGACTTCAATACAGAGTGACAATGATTTCGCGCAAATGGTCATTACAAGTAGTAAAAGGTGTTTTTTCTATGAATATCATCTCATATTTACAAAACTTGGGAGAGTGGAGGTTGATGATGTGTCAATTACATGTGCTCTCCAACCGTCCAACATGTGTGCAAATCACCTTTAGTATTTATTGAAGGGGATCCAGTAACCTAGATAAATACCTTATACTTTGTAACAAAAAATGAATGCTCCTTAACGGATGTTTTCCACAATCTTTACTTTGCGATATGACACAGTTAAGGATAGAACTAAGAAGAAGATACAAGTTAATAATACATGCCACCCAACATGGTAGAAATGAATTTTAGTTCAATATGTATTAAATAAAATTGATCCTTTGAGAGTCCATTTGATATGCTAAGCATGGTGTATCATGTTTTTACAGTTTTAGTTGATTTTATTTGTGTTTGAGCCTATATCCCTGCTGGAACTGTCAAAAGGCCTGTACAGTAACAGCTTGGACTGATAAAGGTCTACAAATTGTCGTAATCCTTCATCTAGAATCGAATGCAACCAAAGGCAACATTTTAATCTCATTATACGTTTGTTCTGGAATTCGGTTGGTGATATGCACCAAATTGAATTTCAATTCAACCATTCCCAAGAAAATTGATCCTAAGGGAGCCCATTTGATATAACAAGCATGGTATCTCAGATTTGTCCTGTTCTGGACAATCTTATTTGTGTTTGAACCTATATACCTGCTGAATTCTTGAAAAGATTTGAATGGTAACAGATTTGACTAATGAAATTCTACCAATTGTCATGATCCTTCATCTAGAATCAAATGGAACCAAAGCCAATATTTTAATCACATTATATGCTCCCAAGGAAGTCAGTTGGCGATAAGCACACAGGGAAAATATATGTAAAACAAAATCTCCTGATACATTTGAATCGTCACAAATACTGAATACAAAATATAGAAATCTTTCATATTAAAGCAATTTGACTCTAATTACTTTTGGTAGTCTACAAAATTCTACTACTCACAAAATGCAAGGATGTTAAAGAAAATGCAAAATACCAAAATGTAGTATCAACATTAAGCAACTTTTACTTCCTAATACTTATTCTTCTTGTATAGAGTAGTCAACTTCTATATTAAGATCTAATTCTTTTTCCCATGTTAGCAATTTATGACACCAGTAATTGTATAATATATATTAAAATCACAGCTCCCGTCATATATTGATAAGGTTAGGCAAACATAGCAAAAAATAAGAGTCCCCAAAGTCCAATGGCATACATGTTCTATATGTTACAAACCATCCCATGGGGATACCTGCAGATGACAACAAAAAACAAGACAGTCATTCTTCACATCGATAATAACAGCACATAAGCCACCCAGATATGTAATCAAACCCAATAGGTTTAAGATTAAGCCCGTCCAATACCAGCTCCAATGATGTTGGCGTTCATAGTCATGCGACATTACTAATTCCAAACATAAAAAGTACAAACAATCTAATCTCAAGCCAAGCATGGTGTATCATGTTTTTACAGCTTTGGTTGATTGCATTTGTGTTTCAGACTATATCCCTATTGAAACTGTCAAAAGGATTGTACAGTAACAGCTTGGACTAACAAAAGTCTACAAATTGTCCTGATCCTTCATCTAGAATCGAATGCAACCAAGGGAAACATTTTAATCTCAATATATGTTTGTTCTGGAAATTGGTTGCTGATATGCACCTAATTGAATTTCAATTCAACGTAGTCCCAAGAAAATTGATCCTATGGGAGTCCATTTGATATAACAAGCATAGCATCTCAGGTTTGTCCTGTTATGGACAATCTTATTCTAATTTGAGACTATAAACCCGCTGAATTCTTGGAAAGGTTTGTATGGTAACAGATTTTACTCATAAAAGTCTACCAAATGTATTGATTCTTCATCTAGAATCAAATGGAACCAGGGCTAACATTTTGATCACATCATATGTTTCCCCTGGAAGTCGGTGATATGCACACAGGAAAAATTATGTAAAACAAAATCTAGATCTGTTTGAACCATCACAATACAAAATACAAAATATAGAAATCTTTCATATCAAAGCAATTGACTCTATTAACTTTTGGTAATCTACAAAATTCTACAAATAACAAAATGCATGGATGTTAAAGAATATGTCAAATTTCCAAATTTAGTGTCAACATTAACCAACTTTTACTTTCTAATACTTATTTTGCTCGTATATAGTAGTCAACATCTATATTAAAATCTAATTCTTTTTCCCATGTTAGCAATTTATGGCACAAAAGTAATCGTAAAATCCATATTAAAATCACAGCTCCCATCATATGCTGACCGATAAGGTTAGGCAAACATAGTAAGAAATAAGAGCCCAAAAGTCCAACAGCATACACGTTTTATATGTTACAAACCATCCCATGGGAAAAACTGCAGATGACAACAAAAAACAAGACAACCAATCTTCAAATCAATAGTAACTGTGCATCAACCAACCAGATAAGTAATCAAACCCAGCATGTTTAAGATAGAGTAAGACCCTCATAATAACCTCCAAAGATGTTGACATTCATAGTCATGAGACATCACTAATGACAGACTTCAACCAGTTTCATCTTCTCTACCTAGCCCAAACATAAAAAGTACAAACTATCTAATCTCGATTCAATTTCATGAGCACTTCAGTATCCCCACAGTTACCTTGACTAAGGATTCCAGAATAAATATGCCATGAGTTATCCCAACTGAGCCTTGAATGAATCACTGGATCATGAGTAACCTCAGCTGAATCCCACAATTAATCACTGGGGTCATGAGTAATATCAATTGAACCCAGTTATCAGACATCAAGGACATGAATAACCTCAACTGAACCCCATAATCAGTCATTGGTGACATGAGTAACCTCAATTGAACCATAAAATAAAACATTCAGGACAAGAGTAACTCCAACTGAACCCCATAATCCTTAGCCCCACAAGTGAACTCGACAAAGGGTATCATAATTCAGAATACAGCAGCATTTATAGAGAAAACAGCTTATTTATGGCAATCCATTGAATCATAATCACCCCAGACATTAGCTATAGTTCATCATTAAATGCAACCGAACAAGTGCAGAGGTCAAACCAATCAAAACAGTCACCTTACATTTATATTTCTCAGCCAAACAGCAGAGTAGCAGAAATATTTTCAATGCAGCAAAGCACAACAGATTTCCTGATCAAAACAACATTTACTTTGGTCAAGGAAGCTGATTTGAATGTAAATACCAGCCCAAAATCCTGATACTTTCTAATGTCAATGCTGATATCAGCAGTATGGCCTGCCTCTCAAGTCCATTTTCCTGTCCTCGAAATCAGCGCAGGTCAAAAGAGAGAAAATTCACCGCTTGGTGCCTTAATAAGGATAATTGATTGGTATTAAGTTTTAACATGTAAACAGAAAATTCATAGTGATGACATGGTACAAGCTGGACTAGTCAGCAATTTTCCATTATTACTGTTGGCATTAAATGTTCCGTTGGCCACAACAGACAAAACAAGCGAATTTAACGATATTAGGAAATTTATGAAACAGGTTAATCTTCAGGAGCAATGCAGTCAAATATTAAAATATAATGATTGTGTCATTATTACTTCCAATACCTACTTTGTATATCTTGTTGCTTTCTTGGCTTAGGCTTTAGTTGGGATATAAAGTTGACTGCTGCTCTCTAAATTGAATACCTACTAAGGGCTGTAACATTATAGGTAAAGAAATCAATTATAATATTACATGTAATAGCACTTTGTCTCATGGTGCCACTGAAGACATCAATAGAAGCTACATATAATTTGAAAAGTTATTCCAGTGTTTCAAATAACAGCTCTAGACCGACGCCCCTTGATCCCCATTAATTTCAGCAACTAAAACCTTCTTAGTGATTTATACATGGATGATCGTGCACACTTAAGAAATCAGTAAGACCCATTAAATCCTGCACTTTCATTTCTAACCCTGGCAATTACCCCCCTCTTCACTCCATCCATATGATTTCTGAAACTCAGGCCCCACTATATGCATCATGATATCCCAATGCCAAGGCAACTTCCATGCTAAAAGAAAATACCCTTCTCTTTCCATAATCCATTTTCCTCTCCTCTCAGAAGTTGATCCCCATTAACTAAAGAATTATGCACATTGCAAACTTCTAGAGTGACATTCAAATGCTTTAACACTTTCCCATAATCCATTTTCCTCTCCTCTCAGAAGTTGTAGCACTGCAGAGAGGTTGTAATACACACAACCCCTGCATCAAATGCTTATATCCACTACATCCCATGAAGTGTTATCAAATATGAGAAAGTTCATATTCCTCACAGAATTTGATAGCACTCAATGAGAAAGTTTCCTCAAATGCAATAAGATTGACAAAGCATCAAGATGAGCGCAGCCAAGTATCATTCAATTTATAAGAGAGAATTGAAGCTTGGGTATGCAATTGAGTGTTTGGTTTATTCGGTAGCAAACCAAAAGTAGCTGTTTGGAAAACGGCAGCATTCATTTAGCCCCATGGTGCTACATTTGATTTCACTTACTATCAAAAATCTGAAGAAATATCTTCCAGGGAGATCTCATTTAATTTTCAAAATTCATAAGTGGATAAACCAAAAATAGTTACCATACATGCATGTGTAAATGTTTGTTTGTTTCCTGTAAATAGCTTTCCAGTGCATACTCACTAATTTCAGAATTCTTGACAGCTTTGAAGTGCATGTACAATTTTGTTATTGTTCTTATTATTAATGCATTTCTGTTTTCAATAACTTTGTCAACTTCAGTCTTCAGGTATGTCATTAGCTGGACAAATATGTTGGGCCCTCCATCCGACTGAAACATCCACCTACAGAAAATTCATGGAAGTTGCTAATATGAATTTTTGTCTTGAAATAAAAAGCTTACTTGGACCATATGTGAAATAAAAAGCTTACTTGGACCATATGTGTATGCATCCCATCTATGACATTTTAATAAAGCACTGTGTCCCTGGATTCATACGTGTAATCAAGGTCGGCAGATATGTAATGCCTTTCCAAACAGTATGCACTTAAAATTTAGTGAATATTATGGAAATACTCAGTCAACTTGAACAATCTACATCTATGACTAGATAAGAGGCCATATGTGGGTGATGTGATATAATTCTTTAATTTTTAAATTCCAAAAAAGTAAAGTGGTATAAAAGAGGGTAATGCCTACCTGCACTTGAATGCTTCAGTTTGAAATTCTCATCACGGAAAGTGACTCCATAAATTGACTCGCCACCCCTACCATCCCCATACACTATATCTCCACCCTGAATCATGAAACCTGGAATGATACGATGGAATGGTGTTCCCTTATAATGCAAATCCTTTGCAACGGATCCTTTACCTTTCTCTCCTGTAGTAAACAATTTTCAATGTTAAGACTCTCAAAGGTTCAAAAGATATTTAATTTAGGTCGAATAACTTAATTACTTTGTGACTATTATAGAGACAGTGAATGATGAAAATGAGTTTCCAATGTAGTCTGTCATAATTACCTGTGCAAAGAGCCCGGAAGTTTTCTGCAACAAAACATCTGACATAAGCAGCTATTTGTACAAGAATTACACTAACATAATTAAACTGGATATACAAAACAGAGAGCGTGCTGTTTCCCCCAAAAAATAGAAAAACTTTTCAGCTGTGCAGTTTCGAGCCATAAAATGCAAGATGAATATGACATAATTGAATGTTTTCATTAAACTCAAGATTTTAATAATGCTTTCATAAATGAGATTATTTGTATGAGACATTGAATGAATGTGCAGATAATCAATACCATGAAAGTTGGGTATTTTTGTTGTGCCCTAGTTTTAGAACTTTTTTTCACAGTTAAGCCCTTCTCAATATGTTTGCTCTGGTATTTAGGCAGCTAATCAAACTCAAGGCCAGAATCACAGGGTCCTCATGAATAAAATTTAATTTTTACTTAGGAAGATTCTTTTTGATAACTATAAGTCTATACAACAGAAAGTACTACAACATCAAGTGATATAAAAGAGTATTACTTCCCCACCCTAGACAAGGGGTGAAAGCATCTCAAATTGGACCCCTGAGGAAGCAGGCAGGATGCAATCTCTAAGAAGATGGAGCTACGCACATACCTGAATCATTAAGTCATCCAAAAATAATGATAATCTGACTAACAATTTTTTCAGTTCCCTGTAAGGTCGCCTTGCATCTTACCATACAAATGGAAAATAAAGGTAGTCTCCAAACAACCCAGAAGCTCCATGTCACCTTTCTGCGCAGCCAGTGAATCTCCAAAAAGCACAGCTCTCCCATGCAAAATGCCAGACAAAAGATACTACCAGAAACCTAAAATATTTCTTCATAAAACATTCTTGCAGATTTACATGCCCAACAATATGCTCGATAGGTTCCTACATCACATACCACATAGATTGACAATATAAAATATCAGGTTTAGCTAATTTAGACTTACTGACCAATACTTGAAATGGAATCATCCGGTAAAGAAATTTGAGCTTTAAAATGCATGGAAAATCCAAATAGAAATGATTCTTCAAAGCTATCTAGATTCACAGCATGTCGTCTTCCATTTAAGTTGAGTTTTATCTGCAAAACTAAAATGCAATCTGATCCAAATTGTGCATGGACTGAAAATGCTCTCTGTTAAAAGCATGGACACCAGACCAAATCCAATATATTCGAACAGGCTCTTTTGTATGGAAAGATACTTTTAATCTGCCACTTGAATCAATAATACTTAAAATGTCAAGTGTATTCGTACTGTTCATGCAGAAATCACTTACCATAAATTCTCTCCAGAAAAAGTAATCCTCTTTCTTTTTGTCCCACAAAACATGCCAAAGATCAAACTTCATTTAAATGAAATCTTTAATCTCAAATCCAATGAACCCATAGAAGATTTGAAACAACAAATATTATACTTCCTAGGTCCTATCCATTTTGGAAATGCTATATGTTTGAACACAAATAGTTAAAAAGTACCTCCCATCCTATAAATTATAATCTCTAATCTGTTAAGCAAACAGGACCAACTGAGAAATCAAGTGCATTGTCATCTATGTCCACCAGAAATAAAGTTATCGCCTGATTTGAAAATTGTGTTCATCAAACATGACTCTGTGTTCCATTTAACTTCCACACTGCATCCACACTAGGAGCTCAAATGATGCATTTGACTACAAGAACCAAAGACTGAGCTCTGACATCAACAAGGCTTTAACCACCTTTTATCCTTATAGCAATCACGAGTAACATACTCCCGAGACCAACAAAAGATACTTTCTGCACCCTAGTTTCCCCACAAATAATGTTATGACCCTGAATAGTTGTAAACTTCATCAGGAGACCATCAACTGTATTTCCACACATGTAGAAGGAAGTTTAAATGTGTACACTAGAGCAAACAACAGGACAAAACACAAACACTCTAGAAAGTTATGATGACATCATCACATCATATATTGGATTATGGCATCAATTCTGACACAAATTCTAAAAAATAATGAATTTTCTAAACTTTTAATGAATATCAAAGTAGATTTCCTGTTGATATCAAAATATTGCACTTTTATACAACTTTGAGCCTGCATATAAGGTATACATGACATCACAGAAAGTCCACACAAACTTTCCTATCCATACAAAAATCATGTATCGGGCCATCAGAGAAAAGCATTAAAAAAAGCAAGCTAGCTTCCTATCACAACTAATCTTAAATATAAATGATTTTGTGAGGTTGTGCGTCGAATGAACAACTGACAGCTGACAACAGTCTGCCAAATCATAGTACACAGTCAACAATGGATGCACAAATATGAACACCCACCAACTTCTATTTCATCAATTTTTGGTGTGATAGACACAACCAATCAATGGAAACTCAAATCAAACTTCTGTGAAATGGCAGAATTAACTACTACACACATTTGGTATGGACCTTCTTTACTACCCAGTCCTGCTACACACACACGTACTCTGACTATAATAAACTCACTAGGTCTTATTCTCTGAACCAGACCTCTACAAAAAATACCAAATCAAATAAGCTGAATTCAAGCCCAGAACCCCTAACACTAGTTTGCACACACCCATATATTCGCAAGAATTTGTCATCAAAGAATGCAGAGATGATGACGTAAGGGAACTCAAATCACTATCTGAACATTACAGATGTACACATTACAATATTAGTTCAGAAGCAATCAACAAGCAGCTGCAACACCCATTGCATGTCATCCAATTCCTGCTCTATCCAACACTGCCTGACACATACAATCTTTAGAAAATCATTCACTCTTCCAAACCATTGATCCAAGTTTCCACATTCAAATCTTATCATGGGTATTATTATAATATGGATTCCACCAGTCAATAATCCAAACCAATGGTTATGACAATGATTACTCCATTGCATATTTGCTGTAAATTCACGATCGGTGCAAAAGCTGCAGATTCCAAGTCTGTAGAAGAAGTGAGCTGTAAAACAGCCTTAGGGCTACAAAATGCTGAAAATTACACTGCAAAACTCACAAGGTGTGAAACACTGCAAACTCAAGTAAGAAACTCAAAAAGGTGTGAACTTGACTTGGAGCAGTCAATACTTGCTTGAAACCTCCGTGATGCAAAGCACAAATCATCTCTCTGCCTTTTTTAGGTCCTTGTTTGGAATCTCAACCCAACTCTGAATACCTTGTCCATATACCTCATCAAATCTTTTATTGAACTCTATTTTGTAGACAACTTTGCTTTCAACCTGTATATCCCTGCAACTTCTTTGTTAAAGGTCTTTATCTGACCCCCAACCTTCTTTGATAACTTCACACTTACCTCCACATACCTACTATTAAAACTTGTATCACAACTTGTTTCCTTTCAAGCTTGCATGGCTAGCACTCCAACCGTTACTACTTCTTAAAAATCAGTCTCTCCTTGCTTTTCTATCACTCTACCATTTCACTCATTACCCCAACATCCTCACTTAGCATACTCACTATTTGCCTTCATATAGACCTTGGGTCTACTCAAATCCATAACCTGAAGTCTTCTTTAGAATTCCATGAACACGTCCACACACTATATATAGTCTCCCTTGATCATAACAAACTTGCACCAACTCATCTTAATGCTTCTTTCCATCTTTAGCCCCTCATATACACTTCTTGTTGACTTGAAGCTAGTTCTCCTTGTAGCCCTATTTACATACAAACCTTGTTGATTTGATCAGTACGGAAATAATCAATACAAACTAAAGATAGTGTTGAGTACCCATTATCCCTTTCCTGCTTCATGCAAAGTTTCTTTACTCAACTCTCAGCATAACCTCACTAACTCGCCATCTCCTTCTCTCAATTAGGTCTCTTAGGCCTCAAACACTTGCTCAGTCCTGGATTTAATACAATACCATACTGTATCCACTCAAATCCATCAAAATCTTCAAGAGCATGATGAAATACATTAGATTATGAAGTTTGAAAGAATTTCAAGGGTGAAGTCTCAAGATATTCCAATTTCAAAATAAAAACCCTAGTTTAGGTTATCTCAGGCTTGTAAGTGGTTGAGAGACTAATAAAATGGTTATTTTGAATTTTGATTTACTTCAAGCATTATAGAAACCTAAATAAGGTCTGTGCCAACTATATTCACCTTCTCTAATAGCTCTTAAGTCTGGAACAATCACTAAAAGCTTACAAAGTGCTCACCTACAGAATTCTGGATTGTAAATAGGACTGTGATATGGACAATTGACAGTCTGAAAGGAAACTTACCCTTTCTAACTGGACTAATGACTAATTAGGATTTGTTTCACCTTCATACACTTCTCCAAGAACTTACTTGACCTTGATCAATCACCAAAAGGGCTCTCTCATGCATTTATACAGAATTTTGAGTGCACTAGATAGGACTCTGTGATTGAATATAGAAACATGAATTCATTCCTCTCATTTGAAAATGGATAAAAGACTATTTTAAAAGAATGGAGACTCTTCACAATGATCCATGACTTCCAACGTTCATAGAACACCTAACCTTGTCTCAAGGAGTCTTTCTAGAGTCAATCTTGACTGTGTATGACAAAACAAAATTGCTTCAATTTGAATTGTGCTGAATATTGTCACAGGGTGTGTGAGGCAGTGAGTACCATGGTCATCAACAACCTTTGGAGTATATGGAGGCAGGCAAACACTAAGAGGGCCACAAAGGTGAAAGCATGGATTCTTGACGATGCATGGTGAGAACATGTGGAGTATTTGTTGAATTTTACTGAGCCCATCGTCAGCATCTTGAGATATGTGGACAAAAATCATCCATGTTTGGGTGAGTTTTATGATGGAATAGACTCAATGATTGAGAACATTAGATCCATCATAAATGTCAAAGAGTAAGATCCCACAAAGAGATTATTCAAGGAAGTGCAGTCGCATCTCATTCAAAGGTGGAATAAAATGACCATTTGAATGGAATAAAATAACCACCCCATTGCATCTTTTTGCTTTTGCCTTGATGCCCAAATACTACAGTACAGAGATCCTTTCTTTGCCTAGGAGGGTTGCACCATATAGGGATGTTGAGGTTAGCGAGGGATATAAGGCAACATTCTCTAGACTCTTCCCTGATCCAGAAATTGAAGACCAAGTTAGGGAAGAGTTTGCACATTTCATATCCTCCGTGGGTCACTCCCTTGCTGCCATCCATGACAAGTACAAGAAATAAACTCAATTTTGGTGGTACCTCCATGGGCAAGCATACACCCACCTCCAACCACTTGCTATTAGAATTCTATCACAAGATTAAAAAAAAAAACTCTCTACCCTTCTTGTTCATTTCTATGTTTTGTTTTAACTTTAGGCTTTTTTATTTTTATAATTTCTAATATAAATTGACTTTGTGGCTTGCCTCAATAGGTTGCAAGTTCCTCCTCCGCCGAGCGAAACTTGGGTACCTACAACCTTATCCACTCAGTGAAGCACAACAAGTTAGCGGCAAAAAAGGCAGAGGACTTGGTCTATGTCCATTCCAACTTACGTCTTCTCTCACACAAGCAACCTGAGTACAAGAAAAGGGAAACAAAGTGTTGGGATGTGGAACCAAAGCCTAAAGACTTGGATGCCTCCGTTGCCTACCTTTTGTTGCTTGATACAGATTCAGAGGTTGTTTCACAGGGCTTGCATAGTAAAGCTAGTGGGAGTGGCACTGTTGTTGCTTGTGGTTCTAATGAACCATATCATAAGGAAGACATGGGAGCCGAAGATAAAAAAATTTAAATTAATATTGTAATTTGTAACATTTGCACTATGTACCTATTTATAATTTATAAAACTATTCAAAGTTCGACCTTTGGCATTGAAATTATGAGTATGTTTTGTGGCTATTTAACTTATTTTATTTCTTCTATATGTATTATGTGGTTAATTTTGCTCATATGGCTATATTTTTATATTTTTGATTTTTTATATATATTTTTGTACGGTCGTACCCAGTCGTACCCAAACCCCAAAAAAACAATCCCCCGTATCCACATACCTGATACTTGTACCCGTACCCATATCGGCTACTTAGGTTCAACATCATCACATACACCTCTTTGAGATGCCTCTTCATCATTTCTTGTACCCTTGATTACCCACATTTTGATCTTCATGACTTTGGGCTAATACATGCTTATTACTTCATTCCTTCTTCACTCATAAGCTGGTCCATATTTTAGGATACTTCCTTCATACCTCCATCTTTGACCATCTTCCCTATGTATTTGTTTCATCATGAAGTCCTCTCTTCCCTTCTTTCTTTGCACTTGTCCTCCACTTGAGTTTTCAGCCTCAATAACCTCTTGTTTGAATTTTAAATTCTTCATCTCATCAATTGGTTTCTTGAGCCAAGTTGGTACTATATATCCATGATCTATTGCACGTTCTAAGAGCTTAGCATTGCTCTTCTTTGTATCAACCTCTATATCAGCAATCTCATCCCCATATTCATGATCAAAACCAAGATTCAAACTTCTATGTACCTGCTCAATGGCCTACTACATAATCATATTTCCTCTCATGTCTTCATTGCTTGCAATCACCTCTTTCTTGTATGCTTCCTTTCTTTCTTCTGCTGAAATGCTTTTTAAAGCATCATGGAACTCTAACACATCTTCCATCTCTTCATTGGCATACTGAAGGTCTTCAATCTCCTTGTGGGCTTCTACAAGTTGTTCTCTTCCTCTGTCATATTCATTTGTCTCTATGGGTACTTTGATTTCCCCATTTCTTACAAATTTGGAGGCCTTATTCTTGACCCTCTTCATGAGGTTCCCCATACCTACATACATACACTTAAACACAACATTAGAGCATAAAACAAGAGACCAAAATGTCTCCATGAGTGCCTCCTTCATGAACACCATCTTCCTTTTACTCCCTTTCTCAAGTGATTATTTTGGCACTTCATTCTTATCTTTTATTCTCAATGCAATCTACTTCTCTTTCTTCATGAGTAGCCTTATAGGCCACTTGACATTCTTGCTCACTATACTGCGAAACCATTGGCTTTCTTTTTTCTGCATGAGCTCTATTCTCTCTATGCTTTGTCCTAACTCATTTCTTATCTCTTCTATCTCCTTTTCTTCATTCTTCTCTTCTCTCCTTGGATCTCCTTTGCCCTCCCTCTCTCTTTAGTCTTTTGCCTAGGGCTATTCTCTCTCTAAGCTCTTCTTGTGCTTGTACTTGAGCTTCTCACAGCTCTCTTCACCCTTAATGGCTTAAAAGATGCTCCCACAATTTCTACCTTTCCTCTTGAGCTCTATGCTCTTTTCTCACTATCCTCTCTAGGCGCTTCTTACCTAGTCTCAAGTCCTTCACCTTGGACTTAGGGCTCTAGCTTCTTCTCTCTTTTGACCTCAATGGGTCATACCTGCACCTACTTTAATCTTGTAAGAACTCTTCGTCTAACTTGCTTTACATAACATAAACATAATTGAGAGACAATCAAAACATGTACCTTTTTCCTTGCTTAAAGGTTGCCTTTCTTCTTTCCAATTGTATGTTGTTGCTCTGATGCAGAGCAAAGATCATCTCTGCCTTCTCTAGGTCCTTGTTTGGAATCTCAACCCAACTCCGAATTCCTTGTCTAGATACCTCATCAAATCTTCTCTTGAAGTCTACTTTGTAGACAACTTTGCTTTCAACCTGTATATCCCTACAACTTCTTTGTTGAAGATCTTTATCTGACCCCCAATCTTCTTTGATAACTTCACACTTACCTCCACATACCTACTATTAAAACTTGTATCACAACTTGTTTCCTTTCAAGCTTGCATGGCTAACACTCCAACCATTACTACTTCTTAAAAATCAGTCTCTCCTTGCTTTTTTATCACTCTACCATTTCACTCATTACCCCAACATCCTCACTTAGCATACTCACTAGTTGCCTTCATATAGACCTTGGGTCTACGCAACTCCATAACCTGAAGTCTTCTTTAGAATTCCATGAACACGTCCACACACTATATATAGTCTCCCTTGATCATAACAAACTTGCACCAACTCATCTTAGTGCTTCATTCCATCTTTAGCTCCTCATTTACACTTCTTGTTGACTGGGAAGCTAGCTCTCCTTGTAACCCTGTTTACATACAAACCTTGTTGGTTTGATCAGTACAGAAAGAATCAATACAAACTCAAGATAGTGTTGAGTACCCATTATCCCTTTCCTGCTTCATGCAAAGCTTCTTTACGCAACTCTCAGCATAACCTCACTAACTCGCCACGTCTCAATTAGGTCTCTTAGACCTCAAACACTTGCTCGGCCTTGGATTTCGTACAATACTGTACTATATCCACTCAAATCCATCAAAATCTTCATGAGCATGATGAAATACATTAGTACTAAGTTTGAAATAATTTCAAGAGTGGATTCTCAAGATATTCCAATTTCAAAATAAAAACCCTAGTTTAGGTTATCCCAGGCTTAGGGTGGCCGAGAGACTAATAAAATGATTATTTTGAATTTTGAGTTACTTCAAGCGTTACAGAAACCTAGATAAGGACTTTGCCAACTATATTCACCTTCTATAATAGCTCTTAAGTCTGGAACAATCACTAAAAGCTTACAAGTGCTCACCTACAGAATTCTGGATTGTAAATAGGACTGTGATATGGACAATTGACACTCTGAGAGGAAACTTACCCTTTCTAAGTGGACTAATGACTAATTAGGATTTGTTTCACCTTCATACACTTCTCCATGAACTTACTTGACCTTGATCAATCACCAAAAGTGCTCTCTCACCCATTTATAAAGAATTTTGAGTGCACTAGATAGGACTCTGTGATTGAATATAGAAACATGAATTCATTCCTCTCATTTGAAAATGGATAAAAGACTATTTTAAAGGAATGGAGACTCTTCACAATGATCCATGACTTCCAATGTTCATAGAACACCTAACCTTGTCTCAAGGAATCTTTCTAGAGTCAATCTTGACTGTGTATGATAAAACAAAATTGCTTTAATTTGAATTGTGCTGAATATTGTCACAGGGTTATATAGGAAATGATTACCAGAACTCAATACAATCATTCATGACCTTAAAGCAACATCACTTACATTCATAAAGACCACTGAGATTCAATAAGGACTCTATCAAACACCTTTTTATTCACTTGTCTCCAAATCACATGCACAGACTTCACACACAAAATTTGCATGAGCTAGCAGTCTTTCTCTTGATATTCTTGACCCTTTCTTTTCTCAGTCTCTCTTCTTTTTGTCCCTAACCACCTTAATAGGACCTTCTACCACGCTCTCATCCCTAACACACTTGAAATGATACACCAAAACACCCTTGTTCTCTCCTTTTAGACTGATAAAATAGAGTTGCCAAAACCCTTGAGTATGGCAGCTGTAATCTTCAGATTTGAAATCGAAATCCAAACTCATTCGAGGAAACAATAATAAAAGATTGTGCATATACCAAGAGTCTTATGAAACTCTTCAAATTCACTCTGAAAACATCATCTATTCATAGATATTATCTCACATACAATATTCCTCTACAAAACTTGCAGAAAAGACAGATTTTCTTGAATCTTCATCTTGTATTCATCTCTCTTGAAATCCTCTCTTCTATCTCCTCAAAGTTCATCTTCCCTATTTTCTTTTTTCTTACTATATGCGAGCCATATTTTTATAAATGCAAATGCATGCAAAACAACTACCTCGCTACACCAGCTCCACGTAGGTGGCAGTTTCATGTCTTTTGCCATTCTTGGCTTACACACCAATTTTACTTCTTAACATTAAAATCCTCCTTAACAACACCATAGGGAGGTTATCTAACCCTTACTAACCATATGCATCCCTTACACATCAAGAAACTCCTCACTTTACCCCCTAGACACTCTAAACCAAGTTACCAAATTCAAATATTCAAATATGCATGTTTTGGCGGGAAAAGCTCTATAAGCTAAAATACATCATTACAAACACTTTCATGACTTCAATCACTCTCCTAGGGACTCAACTAGACCTCACACACCTTCTAAAGCCAAAACTCATCATGACCCATACCTACCCATGACATTCCTTGATGCTCCTGCATCACTCAGTAGCCGATATAGATACAGGTAAATATACGGATACGGGAATTGGATGAGTGGATAGGTTAAAAAAAAATTGGGCCAGGATACCTATTTGGATACAGCCGTACATAAATATATTTAAAAAACTAAAAATATAAAAAATATAGCCATATAAGCAAAATTAACCACATAATATGTAGAGGTAACAAAATAAGTTAAATAACCACAAAACATACTCAATTCAATGCCAAATATCATAATATTAAATGGTTGAACTTAGATTAGTCTTATAACAAGTACATAGATCAAATGTTACAATGTACGAACAAAAATAAAGCAAATCAGAATATTCATTAATCACTATATTCATATTCATCTTCGCGTGAAATGTCTTCATCAAGAGCATCATCATGTGGTTCATTAGAACTACACGCAGTAGCAGTGCCACTCACGCTAGTAACTCCACTATGCAGGTCATGCAAAGCACCATCTAGCTCCGTGTCAAGCAATGAAAGGTAGGCAACGGAGCCATCCAAGTCAGCAATGAAAGGTTGTTTTCTTTTGCTAAAATGAGTGTGAAAGCTGATTTTAGAGTTGAGAGTACAATTTTTTATGTTTTTAATTTTTTTTGAAGTCCATGTTTGACTTTCTATTAAGCAAAATTGAAAAAATAAATAAAAAATACATTTTTTAGCAAGATATAGGGTGGATACAAGTAGGGTACGTCTTGCACCTTGTGGGTCCGCCCAGATACATCCTTGCAAGGTGCAGTACATATCCTACCCGTATTTGTATCGTATCTGTATCAGGCATGGGCCAAGACGTATTTGGGCATACCCACAGGGTGTAGGACGTACCCTGCCCATATGAATATCGTATTCGTATTAGGCATGGGGGGACGCATTTGGTAATGTAGCTTGAAACCAACAAGTCGGTGGAATAAGACCAATAGGATAATGTCTTGTGTAATTCGCACAATTGCACAACACAGATTTAGCTATGAAAGGTGTGAAACTGCCTTAAAAGGTATAAAAGTCCTTCACTGCTAACTAAAGCTTGAAATTCTTCACCAAAGCAATGAAACAGATGGAAACTAGAAATCATGAGAAAAGAGGTGTGAAACACACCCAAATGCAAGATTACTTGGGAGATCCAAGGATGCTCCTGCATTAGACTCACTTACAAATTGGACTGTGCCTATGGTGCTCAAATTTTTAGTGATGAACTTGGCTGACCAACCCAGCCAAGTTCTACCTCTGAAATCCACAGATCTTCCTCTTGTCCTTTCCTTTCCATCTCCTCCAAGAATTTTTCAATCTCCTCATGTTCCAATTCACTCTTTTTCTACACTCTTTTAATTCTTGCAATCTGATCTTCCTTACCAATTCACTCCTCCAAGAATTTTTCAATCTCCTCATGTTCTTTGTCGGGGATCTAATCTCACCAATCTACAAGTTGCTCTTCATTTTCTCCAACCACATCACCTTCTTGATATGGATGTAAGTACAAAACATTGTAAATGGATTAAAATTTCAATATCCTTCCGGCAGCTCTATTTCATAAACGTTGTTTGGAAATTTTTGCAATATCATGCAAGGACCAACCTTCTTGTCCTTCTCCCAGCTTCTTGTATGCTCCTCTTGGGAACCTATCCTTCCTCAAGGGCATTGATACCAAATCCCCTTCAACAAATTATTCTTTTGCTCTGTTCATTTGCTTGCTCTTTGTACTTTTTGCTAATCTACTATGAATTCTCCTTCAGATCTTAATGCAAATTATGCATATACTTTGTGAAACTCTCTGCACCTAGACTCTTCTTCTTTATTGGTACAATTTAGCAAGTCAATCACTCCCTTTGCTGATATTCCATACACAATCAAAATTGGTGTTTTCCCAACTGACCTATTTATTGAAGTGTTATATGCAACTTTTACTTGGGCCAACATCAAATCCCATTGCCCTCAATTGTTCCCAGCCAAACATCTAAGAAAATTACTAAAGCTTCTATTTACCACTTCAGTTTGTCCATCAATTTGTAGACAATATACTGAATTATTTTGTACCCGATTTCTTCCAGAGTGTTCTCCAAAAATCTAGTGTCTCTATTTGAAGATTTACCATTTGGCAAGGTAGAAAATTCGCTTCCTTGAAAAACAATTTTTCTATGTTTGTAGCATCAATGCTTTTCTTGCAAGTAATAAAATGTGCCATTTTTTGAAAATTTGTCCAAAACAAAATCAATAGTAAGCTCTTCCCGAGGTCCATTAAGTGTTGCTAATAGCTTGTATAACCCATTATACCTCTCCACATATTTACTAACACCTATGCCAAAAATATCTTTCCTCTATCAATGTGTTTGTCTTATCTCTTCCGAAGTGACCTAATACTCCACTATGTAACTCTTTGATCAAGTTCTCTCTCATTGATCCCCTAGGGATGCACAATTGATGTCTTCTAAACAAAATCTTTCTCATGTAAAATAATCCACATATGGGATTTTAACATTAACCCATGGTTATGTGCAAGCTTTCCAAGCTTTTATGAAGTCTACATCCTCTTCATACAATTCCTTCATGCTATCTAGTCAAATCACTTATATTGACATGCTAGTCAATAGTACAACTCGTCTACTCAATGCGTTTGTTCCTTTATTTGATTTACCAAATCTGCACTTAAGAACAAATGAATGACTTTGGAAATACTCAGCCCATTTCATGTGTCATCGATTCAACTTTGTCTAGTTGTTTGTAAACTTCAATGCTTGGTGATCATTATACATAACGAATTCTTTAGGCAGCAAATAGTGTCTCCACTTCTTCAATGCTTGAATTAAAACAAAGAACTCTTGATCATGTACGAAGTATTTATGCTAGCTTCATTCAGCTTTTCACTAAAGTAAGCAATTGACCTTCCTTCTTGGATCAACACTGCACCAATTTCTATTCCACTTGCATCACAATCTACTTGGAACACACTATCAAAATCAAGCAATACCAACACAAGCTTCTTGTGCCCTTTTTCTTTCTTTCTTTCTTTCCTTTTCAAACATCCAAAACTTTTCATAGTCGAGGCTGCCCACTTGAACAATCCTTGCTCCATGCCCTAAGTCAATGGTGCACAAATACCACTAAAACAATCTTATGAACTTCCTATAAAACTTGCAAAACCATGAAAAATTCTTACCTCAACAGCAATCCTTGGAGTAGAACAATCCAATAATGCTTTGACCTTTTCTACATCCATCTTTAGTCCATCTTGGGAAATCGCCAAGCCTGAGTATGAGTTCCTTGAACTCCTCCAAAATACATTTTAAAATACATCAAATTCTTCTCCTTGGTTCTATTGAAAACCCATGTGTTATCAAGATACACCACAATAAACTTGCTGAAAAATTGTTTCAACTCCTCATCCTTCAACCTCATAAATGTGCTAGGAGCATTGATTGTCCAAAATGGCATGCCCAACCACTCATGCAATCCTTACTTTGTCCTAAATGTAGTTTTCCACTCATCACCTTCCCTTATCTAAATCTGATGATAGCCACTCTTCAAGTTGATTTTGAGTAAATACTTCACACCACTCAAGCAATCCCACAAGTCATCCATCTTTGGCAATAAAAACCTATACTTAATAGTGATCTTACTTATAGCTCTAGAATATGCATAAATTTTCCATTTTCCATCCTCCTTGGGTGTTAAAACTGTTGGTATTGTGCACAAGCTGACTTTCTCTAATAAAACCTCAGTCCAACAAATTTTGAACTTACCTATTCAATTCTTCGCTCACAAGTAAACTCATTCTATGTGTGACCTTATTTGGAAAACTAGCTCCAAGCATTAAATCCATGTATGAGAGGTAATCCACTAGGTAAATCACTTGACACTATTTCCTCATATTATTTCTACATATCTGCCACTTGCGTTGACATTTCTTGCTCTTCCACATGTTACTCTGACTTTGAGAAAACAATGAAGTAAAATGTTGTCTTCTTTACCTCCCTCAAAAATTCATTAATTGAAAACAAGATTACCTTACTATTACTTTCTTCCTCTTCCTTCATTGGCAACAACTCAAACTTCCATCCTTTGAATTTGGAATGTATTATTTCTTCTATCATGTATAGCTTTCATGCCGTATTACTAGGGTCTACCAAACATGACTTGACACGCATCCATAGGGATCACATCACACCACACTTCATCATGATAACTTCCAATATCTAAATTTAACTTTGCATTGTTTATACAATCACTAGATGACCTTTTTGCAGCCAAAAGACCTTATATAGGTTGGGATGAGGATCACACTTCAAAACCCAATTTATGGATTATTTCTATAGAAATCAGATTATATGTTCTACCACTATCTATAATCAACCAACAACACTTACCTCCTATTTTGCACCTAGTTCTAAAAATGTTCCTTCTCTGCCATGGTCCATCCTCTTTCTTTTCGAGTTTTAGCAATACTCTTCACATCATCAAATTTCTCTCCATGCTCTTCTTCTATTGGAGCAGTTTCTTCTACTTCGTCCTCTTATGCTACAAGCACTCTTTTCTCAGTTTTCCTATTCTCTTTATTTGCTTCAAGACATTCTTATGATCTATGTCCATGCTTTCCACATTTCAAACAAGTACCATTAAAACCTCTACCGCATCCTCTACTTTCATATCCCCTTCCTAGAGTTATAACCGCCTCTTTGATTTTTCTACAAGGAAATGGCTTCTTCCTACAAATAAGTTGGCCTCTTCAAAACCATTGCCACCTTCTTTCTCTTCCTCTTCCTCTTCTTCTACCTCTTCCTCATCCGTTTTGTTGATTTCTTAATAATTTTTCTTCGGCTATCAAAGCACATTGACAACCTTCCTCAGCAAATTGCAATTTAAATAGCCCAATTTCATCTTGAATTGATAGACGAAGACCATTCACGTACCTAGAAATATTTTCTTCGTTGTCTTCTACATAACAAGCTTTGATAGTTAGCTTAATAAAAATCTTCAACAGTCTTTGAGAGACATCTCTTTCTGCCTCAAATTATGCAACGTCTTAAGGGATTTAACTGATAATCAGAGGGCAAAATCATACTTTTCAATTTCCCAACCATCTTAGCCAAACTCTTAATCTTTGATTTGTCCATTCTTATTCTCTTTAATTGCATATGCTTCCACCAAAGGGATGCATGTCCCTACAATTTGGTACATGCAAACTTGACCCTTTATGGATCTTCTACTTGGTCATATTCAAAATACTTTTCAAATGCAGTTATCCAATCAATCATATCTTATGTATTCAAACTACCGAGGTAACTAGGGGTCTCTATTCTTGGCTTACCTCCAATTTTGTAAACGGCTTTGAAGAGCCCTTCTTCAGGTTTTGGGTCTACCGCCAATTATGACAACTGGTCTTCAGGGGCTTCTTCATTATCACTTACTTTGCCAACAATTCCTCTATGTTCAGCTGTCTCCATGACTTCAAATCTAGCTTGCAATGTTCTCACTACTTCCACAAGACCTGAAACTCATGGTGCTTGTCCTCCTCTTCCAACAGGTATTCCTCTATAAGCCACATCTCACACTCTCATCAGTTTCTTGTATCTCAACTTCGTAATGCAGGAATTCATCCCGATCTCCACTCAACTCAACATCTCACTTAGCAACTCAACAAGGTAGAATTCTAACTTGCTCTAATACCAGATGACAGTGTAAGGTTGTGGTTTGAATGGACAACTAACAACACTGGGTCAAATCAGAGTACACAGTAACAATGGATGCACAAATATGAGCACACGACAACTTTATTTCATTAATTTTTGCAGCAATTGATACGACCAAACAATGGAGACTCGTTTCAGATTTTTGCGAAATGGCAGATTAAATTACCACATATTGGCCAGTATGGACCTTCTTTGATACAATCCTGCTATGCTCACACCCCTACTCTGACTCTCAAACAAGCTCACCGGCTCTTATTCTCTGAACTATACCTTTACACAAAAAACCCAAACCGACAAAACTGAACTCCAATCCATACCCCCTACTACTAGCTTAAACACATCGATATATTCACAAGAATGTGTTACAAAAGAAAGCAAAGATGATGACATATGGGAACTTAAATCTAATCTGGACATTGCGAATGTACATGGCACAAGATTAGTTCAGAAGTAATTAGCAAGTAGCTGCGAACCCAATTACCTGACATCTATACAACCATTATATAATCATTCGCACTCTTCAACCCATTGATCCAAGTAGCCACGCTCAATTGTTAGCTTGGTTACTATTACATAATGGATTCCAACTACCGATCATTCAAACCAGCGGTTACGGCAATGGTTAATCCATTGCGTTTTCATAGTGAAATTCGAAATCTGAGCTAAATCTACAGACTACGAGGCAAAAGCCACAATCTACGAGTCTATATAAGTGAGTTAGGAAATAGCCTTACAGCTGAGAAAGCTGGAAATTGTATCATGAAACTCACAAGTTGTGAAAGTCAATAAGGTGTGAGCTTGACTTGGAGCAGTGAATAATTGCTTGAAACCATCAAGTCCGTGGTATAAGACCAATAAGACAATGTCCTATGTAATTTGCACAGCTGCGCAATACAAATCTAGCTGTGAAAGGTGTGAAACAACCCTCAAAAGTGTGAAAGTATTTTAACACCAACTTAAGCTTGAAATCC
This sequence comes from Torreya grandis, assembly GCA_037957365.1. NCBI lineage: Eukaryota > Viridiplantae > Streptophyta > Pinopsida > Cupressales > Taxaceae > Torreya > Torreya grandis. Next base: position 1,789,398 of record JARHVA010000881.1, read on the forward strand.
TTCAGCAGAAGCTACGAAATGGGTGGAAAAATAAAATCACACCCAAATGCAGGATTAATTGGATATCCAAGGATATTCCTGCATCAATAAAGTTTTTATCTCCTGCAACAACTAACACATTCTAAGCGGACTAATTGTTGGTTGTTTAGAGTCTAGACTACTTTTCTAAGATTTACGTGTCTCCATATCTTGTTGTTCACATCGTATATATATCTTCTATTACTAGACTAGAATGCCTTGTGTTCAACTACTCAAGGACCTTAATGTCCTGCCATAGTGTTTGGAATGGCCTTTATAACCCGTAACTCATGCAGTGGAGTTGTAGCATTCCTTCTCGTATGCCAATGTCCAAAATCTACTCTATATGTTTCAAATTGTTTCTAGTAGGCTGGAAACCTAGAATAGGTTTCCCAATTTTTTCCTTGTCATGAAACTTTTGGAACTCTTAAAGAGGGTCTGGAAAATTCTAGAAAGTTTTTTGCATTGAAATTCGACTTTCCATAATGTTCATCAAGTTTCCAATACTGTTTCCAAGAGTTTCAAAAAGTTTTGGCCATTTATATTATTGTTTCCTATCATTTCCTTGAGAAATACTCCAAAATTTTCATTGTTTCCTTGCCTACCTGTCCCCATTTCAAATTGTAGCATTTCCCAAGTTTCCATTTACCAATTTTCAAAACTTGGGGCAACATAGAAGATCCATCAGGCAGCCAATCTCCACCTGTGGCCCTATACTGCCAACCACTGTTTGTGCCCCTCTTAGTGCAAACCTTTCTTCCTCATCCTACCTTTCCAATTTGCCCCATACACTTCTAGTTATTGCTTACTTGAGGTCCCTTGGATGTTGAACCCAAACTGTCAAATGCCTCCCAAAATAGTAGACTAGTTTGTGTTATGAAAGATTCTAGTGTAGAAAATACACTCCACACAAGTAGAGCATTTAGGGATCATTTTGTGGATGGGTCAAGATTAGTTTCCCCAAACCCCTCTTAGTGCAAACCTTTCTTCCTCATCCTACCTTTCCATTTTGCCCCATACGCTTCTAGTTATTGCTTACTTTAGATCCCTTGGATGTTGAACCCAAATTGTGATATGCCTCCCAAAATAGTAGAGTAGTTTGGAATCTGAAAGCTTCCAGTGTAGAAAATAGACTCCACACAAGTAGAGCATTTAGGGATCATTTTGTAGATGGGTCGAGATTAGTTTCCCCAAACCCCTACACATTAGCAATGCGGGTGTGGTGGGAATTTGAATCTATTAACACATCATTTAAATGTATAAATTTCTTATAGTAACACTTTATTTTGCACAAAAAATTATATATATATATATATAGGTACTAAGGGTGAACAAGTCCCTCACCAATTTTATTAGAACAAAAAACCAGCAAGAACAAACGAACGAGATTACAACAAAATTAAACTGTTTTGGAATGAGACCAAAACAAACCAAGTGGTGGAACCCCCACCCACTCAAAACCATCCATGGCCTAACAAAGAGGCCCTCATCAAAAACCCAACACAAAAAGGCCCATCACGCCACTTTCCTAACCCAAAATGCACCAAAACCTAAGGGACAAACCGCTTAAGCCCCTCCCTCGCCCTTCCCACTATGAGAGCAGAGAGTCAGGGAAGATGGTTCAGGGACAAGACACCCTTTTTTCTTCTTCTTCACTACCGTCCATTCCTCACTCCCATGCGAGGACCTTGACTTCACATCAGAAGTGGAATCTTCAACTGGCAGATGGCCAAAAACTATTTCCTTTTTGGGATCCACCTCGGCTCCGTCAACCCTCGTAGCCTTCACTACAAAAAGAATTCGAGAAGGAACCGCCTCATAAGCACCTGGGCCTTATGATCAACTTCTGGATTATTTTCATCTACTTTATTCTCAATAATATCTGGATCAAAGCACAAAAAATAATATATTGTAAAAGGTAAATTTATAAAATGACTACCATTAATGAGTTGGGATAATATCTGTAAATGGGCTTGAAATTAAACATGAAGTAATATTAAATTGCCACATCTTGCTTGCATTGATCACTTACTAGATATAGAGTGTCATTGGATGTTCAAGTGAGAGCTATGGTAATTAGGTCAAAGATTGTGGTAAAGGCAAGGGTCATAACAATAATAATGTAAAGATAGTAATAATGTGAATAATAACAAGCATGTGCTATAATGTATGGAACATACAACATTTATAATCTGACCATTCACAAAAGAAAGAGCGTAGGGTTAGGAATATTTGCCTCGAGTCAACACATTAATCTCCCCCTTGGCTTTGAGCAATTTGTTAAATGGTTGTAGGTGAAGTCAAGATGGATAGAAGAGACCCTAAGTAGACAACAATTAGGAACTCCAAAGACTTGGTATACCTTGATGGTGTAGCCTCTTATTCTTGATTCTACAAGGTCTTTATTGCAACTTGTCTTACTTGGTTAAGTTCCTTAACCTTAATTCCTCTTCTTCTTCCCTAAGGGGATTTGTATGGGCAAGCAAAGCATAACTTCTTGTTCCATATAAATGACTAAAGGAAACCCATCAATAGGGATACATATCCCAAAAATAAAAACTCGGTTGTAGCCTACGTCATCAACCTGTTCGAAGACATCGAAATTAATCAAAAATCATTCCCACCTGATGATGTCGGCCAAAAAAAGGGTGTTAAAGGGACGTCATCATCCCAACCGATGATGTCGATTGTGAGCAAGCAAATAGGATCGAGTTGGAGGAAGGACTAGGAGGCAGAGGAAGACAAATTTGATGATATGGTGGTAGTATGAAGGGTACTACACCCAAGACACATCTCTCACAAAGTGATCGAAGTCGGCCCACCCTGATCCACAATGTATCTGAAATTTAGATTGAAGATTTCCGCAGGAAGACATATTGCTGAAGTTTTCTCTCGATGTAGTGCATTTAGGCCATCAAAATTATGTCCGCATTTCAAGTGAGCTCCCTCACTTATCTTAAGAGAAACAAGTTGGTGAAGAATTATAGACTTATACAAGTTTATAAATCTATTTTTGAACATAGGTGGAAAGCTTATAGTCACCTAAGATACTAGGGTAGGTTGGAAGGTTCATTAGGTTTAATAAATGTGAAGTATAAAATTGGTAAAGTTGTTATAATTATGGGGTAATTGATTTGTTTAGGTGGAATTTGTGTTTTAGATTTATTGATAAATAATGAGGTCAGTGGATATTTTAGAGGATAAGTTGTTTTATTATGTTTTAGTACGATTAATTAATTATATAGGGAGATTGGAAAAGTTGGAATGGAAAAGAAAAAAAGTTTGTAAGTGATGAGGGATCGTTTAGGGGAAACTTTTTATTCATTGATGGCTAATTTATTGATCAGGGGTTCTAGATTTTTCTAAGTGTTAAAATATCTTCTCTATTTATATGGTTAGGATTTATTTCAATTTCTAAGGCTTCTCGGATCAATCTGTTGGAGATAATATTTAGTTTTGGATAGGAGCAGTATTATTAAAACAAATATAATGTTGTGTGGGGTGAGAATGTTCAGCCAAGACCAAATTTTTAATGCAATCATGATTGACAACTGCAATGTGTTCTTTAAGTCTTGTGTGTATGGATCGTCATGTTTGTCCAATGTTTGTGGTACCATATGAGCAATTGAATCCATATACACCTTAGTATAGGAGGAGATTGAATTTGTCTTTCATGGGGTTGAGGGATTCTAGGATGGTTTGTGGGAGTGTGAAAATGGTTTTGATGTTTTCCTTATGTAGATGTTTAAATATTTTATTGATTGTACCTTCAATGAAGGATAGAGATGCATTGGGGTGAAGTTTTTAGACATTTTGGAGGATTGTGTGAGTTTTGTCTATATCTTTGAATGCCTTTTTTTTTTTTTTTTTCCACCCCCCTCCTTGTCTGAGTAGCCATTGTTTTTTAACACTTTAGAAAGACGGAGTTTTTCATGTTTAAGCGGATGCACTACAAGAGATGCAAAAGGCACATGTGGCACAAGTTTCTATGACTAAGCTCCCCATTGAGGTCATTTCCAAGTACACAATTGCATCATGTGCATAACAATGATAAACAAGCATCTATAATGATCTCTTAATCAAAGAAAAAGGAAACAAAGGTACCATACATACCAGTTGTTTTTGGCACCACCTTGCCATACAAGCCTATTACAATCCGACCTGCAAAGCCTCACCAACAAAGTTTGAAACGTTTATAAGATAAAACCCAAAATAAATTACGTATTATATTTTAAATATATGATCAACAAAGATAATTTAAGAGGAAGAAATGGGAAATATAATGCATGAAAATATCAATTTTACAAAAATAACCTCAAAATAAGTTAGCAAAGACTATAAAAGTAAATATAAGAAACATTAGGAAGTAAAGACAATTCTTTTATTTATAAAATAGGAATCTCTTTAGAAAGGCTTAGTCTCCTCTTGTTAATGCATTGGACCATTATCTAGCCTGCCAGGCTACATGTTTACATAGGGTTTGCAATATTTATAAACTAATTGTAAACAAGAGCACATGTCATGCGATGCTAAAAACACAAATGACCAAACTATGATCAGAATCTATTCTGCAGGTCTAGCGCAGTATCATAACCTTTACAACACTTTTCTGCACACTTAACACTTATAACCTATAGTCAATTGATCTCATAGCAAACACAAACTCTACTTTTCCGTACATAACACCTTATAAGCTTGTTTGCAACCTAATCTAAACATAAATAACTAGAATGATGCCAAAACTGATAAGACTTACATCTGTTTTGTAAAAGATAAAAAGCCCTGCCAAATTCCCTCAATAATGGAAATTAACTAGTTTCTTTACCAACATGAACACACAAGATCCACTTGACGTCTCATCTCTAGCACAACAGCTATACAATTTGATGGTCAACCCCTCATTAGCACATTATACCTGATTTTAAAAAGTGAAGATATAGGATCGGAACTAACTCAATTTACCACTACAAATGAATTCTTGATTGATCTTTGTATCTAAAATATATAAATTGGGTCTTGAAGTTTATTTTAACTCTCTTAGATTTTGCAATGTGTAGTCTGTCATGTAATCATAAGTATTGTTATTAGCATATGAATAAATCAACGTTGTTGTAACCGACTTAGCTATGTTGTTTGTTTTTATCTTGTTGACCTTCGTAGTGAATGAATCACTTTTTCATTATGCATAGTTGGGTCCAACAACTGTGTCTTAACCAACACTCGCTTGGTCGACCACTATAAATAGCAATATGGATGTTGGGGTAGGGGCATTGATGATTTACAAGTACTCCCTATCCCAAGCAAATGTACTATACACTATCTTATGCAACAAATTTGTTATTATCTCAGGTTATGTCATAACAAACATTTCTAGTGCAAAATCGGGTCAGGTTGAAGTCAAGTAGAAGAGAAACCAATTGACAAGAACCATTGACGAAGAGGCACTACATTATCTTCGAAGATCTTTGTGCTGAACATAACCTTGAAGCACAATGACGAAAGATTTTATAATGGTACAAAGTGGAAGCCGAAGCAAAAGCAAGGCCAAAGCATAAGTAGAAGTCAAAGTTGGTGCCGAAGCTGGATCCGAAACCAAGAAAGGGTTCAATTGGAACCAAAGAACCCTACGCCACTCACAAGGAAGGAGTGGGTCAAAATCGCAAGACGATTTCCACTTTCAGAGGAATGAAGTGCAGACCTTGCCAACTAAATTGCATTGGAAGGTGTTGCAAAAGAATTGAGGGAAGAGCCCACAAAGCACCCTTGCTTAAAGGGAAGTCTTTATCCCGAAACAAAGTTTGATTACTTCTCCTCGGGAGAAGAGAGAGAGGTGTACAAAAACATATCCGCAAAATTGATGATCTATTGATTGAAGAGGTCAAGCCAAAAAGACTAGGGCAACCTATACAAGTTGGAGCGAGCAGCACAAGAGTTGAACCTGACGGTGAGCAAAGTAGTGTACAGATTGCTCAAGGTGAAGGAAGTGTCAAGTATAGTGATGTGTCAAACAATGTTGAGAGAGCATAGGAACTTCTAGCACATACCTTCCTAAGGAGGATCATACTAGAAGAGCCTCATCAAAATCATCCAATGCCCACATCCATGGGCAACCCAAAAAATCCAACTTCAGAAAGACAAAAATTGCTGAAATTTACTAGTGATGGATCCAAAGACCCAATGCAACATTGCAGATCTTGTATCTCAATCTCGACAACTCATGAAAAAACAAATGAACATCATTGGCTACGGTCTTTCCCAACCACACTCAAAGGGGTGGCTATTAATTGGTACACAAATGCACCAATAAATGGCAAGTCCTCATGGGACAAATTGTAGAAGGCATTTGAAAAATAATTCAAGCTCTTCAAAGACGACACTAAAATTGTGACAATGATTTACAACATCCATCATGAGAATGTACGAGTCTAAGATAGAAGACTCAAGGAATTGCTAGGAAAACTCGAGGAACCAGCTAATGGTCTAAAAAAGCGGTGGATCATTGAGGGACTTATACCCTCGTTGCAGAGGATGATGAAGGTGGTTCCACCTTCATCTTACGAAGATGCATATAATAGAGAGATGGATATAGAAAGTGAGAACAAAAAATCCACATGTTCGAGGAAGAGTAGTGAAGATGATGATTAAAAGTCCAACGATAATAGTGAACCTAGATCAATACAATCCCTATGCAGACACATGCTTTGAATTATGAAAGAGATAAAGAGATACTAAGAACGAAAGCAAAGATCTTTGGTGTACCGAATCCAAGGTAGAAGGTCACACCAAGATGAATTGCCCCAAGAAAATGTTTTGTAAGATTTATCAAGTTACAAGGCGTTCTGTCAAGGATTGTCCATACAATTTGTGGAACAAGAGCACCCAAGTACTCTTCACACAAGGGGAAAATCGACACCACCCACCACGCTGCCAAAGTTGAATGATAACTGACATTCAAATAATAGTGGTGGTGGTAGTTAGATTCAATGCGACTCCCAAGGACGATTGATCATGCAATGTTGCAAGTGTATCGAGTGGGGACATTTCACAAAATATTGCCCCACAAGTCAAAATGATACTGAGCTTCTCTTTAGATGGTGTGGGCCATTGGATCACAATTATGCCAACGTTCCAAAGCAAGGGAATGTCAAAATGTTTGATGTAGTTGAGAATGACGTAATAGCAATCCTTCGAGCACAAGCGAAGATAATCCAAATTGGATCATAATTTGTTAACGAAATAAGCTATGCCACTATTCTCGAGAAAAATAAGTCTGTAACTTGAAGACTAAGTTTCAATTGAAAATGAAGTAAAGATTATTCAATGTCAGATCCCAAAAAAATACAGAAAACACGGTTTAAAAAATACATAGTTTTCAAAATTAAAATATGAAGTGTGTAATGCAGAGTGGAATTTTCATGTGAAGACAACAAAAGGGCGAAGTAACAACTATAGACAGTGTCTCTTCCTCTTCTGAGTCTTCCTAGCTTCCCATTAGAGCTTCTTATGATGTGAATATGTATAAATACAACCTTAGAGGGTCACTATAAGGAATGAAATTGTTTCCTAGCAATGTTTTCTTCTTGATTGAGAGTCTCAGGAGTTGGAGTGTAATAGGAAAGTGGAATTCAGCAAGTTGCAGAGCTTGTGTAGGAGTTTGGGCATGTTTCTAGTGTAAAAAGTATCCATGAAGGCCTTGAGAATGCATTATACTTATAAAAACAAGAAGAAAAAGTAACAAAAGGAGGTAACCCCTCACTCTTATGGTTTTTTTCCCACATTGGGTTTTGTCATAGTTACCAACAAACTAGTATGGGTACAAGGAGACAGGTATGAGTATGAGGAGACAAGGATAGGGGCAGGTACGCCATTTTTCTAAAAAATAGGAGACAGGTACTTGGAGAAGGCAAAAGGATATGTAAATGTATATGTAAAATTTAGAGAAAAAATATTATACAACCTACTATAGCCTAAGAAAAACATTAAGAAATTTTTGAAGTAAAGAAATTATATTGGACAAAGAAAAAAGTAATTATGTTGTAATTTATTTTTTATATCTCATCATTTCTAGGGTCAAGAGTACAAAATTTTAAAAAAAAAACAATAAAATGCAAGTCTCTGAGATGAATACTAGTCTCTGAGACGTGTCTTTAGTGGTAGGAGACAAGTCTTTATGCAATACTGAGTTTTGTTGATTGTCTAGCTGTAGTTGCAACCCGCAATCAAAGTATATAAACGGAAAGCCAAGTGTTTTGTTTAGAACAATCCCCAGGTCAAACCGGCTCCCTTATCCTAATGATATCTTATCACTTGCAGAGAAAATAGTGAGAAAAAATGTTGAGAAACATAAACAAAAGGCAAATGCAGCGAGATGGTATGATATTTATTATTTAACCCACCTCAAAGGAATAAATAACACAAAACAATTACTATTCTTAATCCACACATTAATAAACGCAAGATAAAGTATTTAACAGTGCAAATAATCATTGAAAGATTAAACCATCCACATAAAACTTCAAGCCAAGGGTAGAATATTAGCCACAACACCTTTATTAAATGCTTCATAAGATGCACAATTGCACATAATTTCAAAGACTAGATAACAATGGACTTCATAAAATAAAGGTAAAGCTAAGAACTTCACAATGAAAAACTTTGAAAAAGGATGGAAAATTCCAAGGCAAAAAACCCTACATACAAAGGTATTTACTCTATATATAATCTAATAGACTAAGGCAGTAGACTGTGTGTACCACATGCACAAATTCAAACCACACAAAAACTACATCATTAAAACAAACGTCAGCAACATGAAACCTATAGCAACATTTCAGTTCATCTTCATTTCTTCTCAATTGACGACTGACCTTTCATCTCCTGTAACCGCTTCCTTCTTAGCACTCCAAGGCAACCTCATCCTCGCAACATGCATTTCAAGAGGATCCAACAGTCGATAGCCTCTTAAAACAAATGAATGGAACTCTCAACTTTTGGGGTAATCTTCACTTCATTTTCCTTCGACTCAACAATTAGGCACCACGTGGCATTTAACTTTCCATTGCAGTTATTGCTTTTCACTTTGCTTATTAGGGTTCACCGGCTCAAAGATTTAATCTTTTAAAAATCAATGGCGGGGGGTGCTTCTAGAGGTTAATAGCCTCAAATACATTATAAAGCAGTAATCCATCACTGCATGTACAATCTACGTTTCTTCTTTGGGTTCTTTCTTTTGTTTTAAGGGGCCCAACCCCATAAAATAACTTTATTTAGGCCTTGCATTATCACAAAGAGTATCACTATTCATATTTTTATCATTCGATGAAAACATATCAACAGTGTAGAAAATATTTTGGAGGTGTAATACCTCATTCTATCTCAAAATCTACAGTCACCAAACACATGGCAAGGGCCATTCAATCCACCATTGAAACATACTGTTGGACTAATCACCAATGTCCCCCTCAGGGATTTGTGACATGGACTAACAGCCTCCCGTGAGTACTTATCTGGTGTTTGTATCAGGCATTAACAGGTCGACCTTTTGGCGCAACAGCAAGCATTCCTTTCTAACAATTGGTATCAGAGCCGTGGTCACGGGTTCGAATCCCCTCGGGTAACGCTGAGGGGGGGATTGTTGGACTAATCGCCAGTGTCCCCCTCAAGGATTTGTGACATGGACTAACAGCCTCTCGTGAGTACTTATCTGGTGTTTGTATCGGGCATTAACAGGTCGACCTTTTAGCACAACGGAAAGCATTCCTGTCCAACACATACATAGCATTGTGCTTTCTATTTATCATTGGGGGGCTCGCCAACCGTAGGATCAAGTCTTTGAAAGATCAATGGCAAGCATACATTTAAGACTTTATCAATTCATTTTTACAATGCAAAGGCCATCAATTGTGCCTATAAGGCATTATTTGAGCATTAAAGGCAAATCCTTACAAGAATACAATATTAAAACTTATACTTTACAATGAAGTGTTTATAACTATAAGTTTATTTGGGGTAAACATCGTCTTGTGCAATTATGTTCTTGTTGTTTTGCAGTAGTTCCTTGCTCTTATTTCATGTTAAGTTATATCCTTTCAGATTACAACACTTAACAATTCAATTCTAAGCACATTTGAGGACGGTTTATAGTAAATTCACAAGATAACAGCAAGTTAATCAATCAAATGTTGTTGGCAACAATTATGATTGGTGTTGATGAATTAAGTAACGAAATACTCATACTAATTACGGATCACATTGGTATCAATGCTAGTTTGTGTACCTTGTTGGGTGGTTTGTGTGGTTTGAACATTTTGCATATTTATGACCATTACCAAAACAACTAGTGCTAGTGGAGAAAGTGTCTTGATACTTTTGCAGCAAGATACATCCACAAGAAAGTGGAACATAGAAGTGATAAGCATGGCTTATGAAGAGGAAAAAATACCTCAAAATGATGAAGAGAGATTCGGCAAATTGGAAAAGGATGTTGCAACTATTTCTCAATTCATGGTGAAGCTTGATAAATTGGAGATGATTCTGGAGGCTCTCATAGGGAAGTTGTAAGTATATATGGAGATTGCGCAAGCTAAAGACTCAAAACCATGAAGAGCATCCCCATACCAACCAAGCTCAGAATCCATTCAAGATAAAGGCCAAGATAAAAATTCAGCATTATAAAGGTGAAGTAAATGCTAGGAACTTGATCACTGGTTAGCGTAATTAGAGATATATTTCAATTTACATCAAATTAGCGAATAAAAAGAAAAAGCTTTCCAAAATTGAAGCTAACTAATAATGTTTTAACTTGGTTTGAAAGGTAAGTTCATTCCTTGGTTGTGAGTAAACTACAACCAATTTATAAATGGGATGAATCTAAAATATTGATTAAGTGAAAAGTTTATCCTCTTTGTTATGAAGTGGAAGGGTCTATTAATTGGAAATGTTTCAGACAAAAGCAAGGCCAAAATGTAAAGGATTATACAGGTGAATTCTGCAAGAAAGTAGTCCAAACAAGCAAAGATGTGTTGGACTATGATATCTTGATGGAGCAAGTTGGAGGGCTTCATAATCATCTAAGTAGGCATGCTTTGTTGACTAAGCCTAAGGACATAGATGAGGTTTGTGCTCATGCCCATTATCTTGAGATGGACAAGAAGGGTTTGTCTTCCTCTTCAAATGCTCTAATGCAGTAGGGTAATTTTTTCATACAAAAATGAAGGAAAATGTAAAGGTGAAATTAAAGCTACTACTACTTTTGCTCAAAAGGTTTCTAAAAATCATTGTAGGCAATGTGATGTTGATGGTGAGACTTGTTGAAAATTGCTTCCAAAGTTGCATCCTTAAAAGAACAAGAAAAATAAGTCTATGACTTCAGTTCTAGGAAAAGAAGCTGGGTGTAGCTACGATGTGATTGAGAGGATTTCTTGTACCTCCCTTCGTAGAGAGGTGTGTTAGTATCAATGAGGCTCTAGAAAAAGGTGAACTTACAAAACTTTTCCATATCAAATTCCAAATTAAGATGACAAAAATAGAATCTCTTTTTTATTCTTGTTCTCAAGTAAATTTGATTTCCAAAAAGTTGGTAGCCAAACATGGGTTGAAAACATATAATCTTCATAATCCTTATTCTCTAGGATAGGGAAGCAAGGAGTAGAAATCGAGGTAACTAGACAATTCAAGTCAAATTTGCAATAAATAAACATTTCATTGATGAAGTTGTGGTGGATGATGTGTCTCCGGATGTCTATATATATATATATATCGAGGTAACTAGACAATCCAAGTCAAGTTTGCAATATATATATATATATATATATATATATATAAACATCCAAAGACACATCATCCACCAGAACTTCATCAATGAAATGTTTATTTATTGCAAATTTCACTTGAATTGTCATGCATAGAGCATACATTTCACATGCATATGCCAATAACCAAACAAGATCCAATGACTGATATTAAGACTTACAACAGCAGAAGTAAATAGGATATATGTATTCAAATTAAAGATTTGAATAGAGTTATTTGTTGATTACATTCAGTTTCAGATTATACAATGAAATGCCAACATACCAAATTGAACAATAGAGCATACATTTCACATGCATATGCCAATAAACAAACAAGATCCAATGACTGATATTAACACTTATAACAGCAGAAGTAAATAGGATATATGTATTCAAATTAAAGATTTGAATAGAGTTATTTGCTGATTACATTCAGTTTTAGATTATACAATGAAATGCCAACATACCAAATTTTGCCCTTGTGCCATGATGAAGTTACAATGCCAAACTACAAACAAGGTATCAAATCCAATCGCCTTCATATGTATATGTTGCTCCAGCTGTAGATTAATGTCTGAGATACTAGAAGACTATTGTAGCTCAACCTTTTCACCATATATAATCTCCACTTATTATATGATGCGGCTGATTTGTATGGAGCTGGATCTCCTTTGAAATGCAGTCGATCCTCTAATGATGGCTGCAAGTAATCTTTCCAATGGCACTAGGGCTAGTATGAACCCTCTATCAATCCACAAACAATATGCATAAAATCATCAATGAATATACTCCATAGAAACTCCTCCAATATGCTCAATGTGACCACTGAATGATAGCCACCTGTTGATTGCAACCTTTGGGTGATATTTCACACCTGTGGGTAGCAAAATCTGAGAGATACCACATTCTCCAAGACTGAATTACAAAAAAACCCTAGTTTTTCCTCTCCAACAAAGGTTTCATCAAAAATAGACAAATGTACAATATTATGATAAATCCTTCGAAACCCTGAATAAAGAAATCTTCCTAAATTCGATGAAGCACAAGCACAATCCCTGCAATGAAATTTTCTGCAAGCTATTCTTCTTGAGGGGCTACGTCCTCAAAAAGCTTGAGATTTTCAGATTCCAGTCTTCAGCAAAGCCCTTAGCCAAATTCTTTTTCAACCATCAATCCTTGAAAATGAGCACTAAATGCCGTTTTATAATATTCAATTTGCATTTGACTTCATCTCATTTAATTTACTTTAATTTCATTTCCTTTTCCCTCATTTTTGGTGCACAACTTTAAAATATAAAGTATACTTTATTATTCACTTATATCTCCCCTTTAAAATAACATTTTAACACTTATTATAAAGTATACTTTTAAAAGCATTTAAATCCCCCTTTTAAATAAAGTCCACTTAATTCATTAATGATATGCACTTAATAATTAATTATTATTAAAGTATAACTTTAATAATAATTATAATATTATAACCCCATTATTAATCATCGTAAATCAATTCTGACTTCACCAGGAGGTAGCCCACTCCATTCACTGCTAACCAAGGTGTCTCACTATAAATAGTAAGGTTGGTCTCTATCATCCAATTGACTTACTATAAATAGTAAGTATACACAAATGAGGCCAAAAACCCCTTAATAACATCGCCTCTGAACAAGCTAAGGATCTAGAGATGAAAGCACTGTCAACTGCGCATTGGAGAACCAGTTAACTCCAACATTGGGCCCTCTAATCACCCTGATTAGCCTACGAGGACTCGATGATGGGTTAAACCACCAAACTTCTGATGCTCGCTCAAAAGGGGACATTACAGTTTCTTCTTTAGAGGTTGAAAATTGAAGCTATTGCTCAAACTTCACAAGTTGAAAGATGAATGACAAAATAAAATGCCTTTCCAAATGAGCCCAACACCCTTTTATCATTTCCCTTTCATCTTTTCCCCCCCAAAAGCAATTTCCCTCCAAAAATCCTCAAAAACAACTTTCCCTCCAAAAACTCCCAAAAGCAATTTTACCTCCTTTAATTCTATTTTTGAGTTGTTTTATCAAAATTAACCTTTTTAAAAATGAAATATAAGTTATCTTTTTAAAAAATATAACATAAGTTACTTTTAGGCCAACTTCATAAAAATTATTATTTGGTCCCCTTTATAATAACAATACATAATTGTCATTTTTTCATGTTATAAAATAAAATGGCTTATGACAACTTAAAGTATTGTTATTAATTTATTTCCCTAACCCTACCCCTTAACCTACAAGAAATAAAGATAGACTTCGAGTCCACTCCCATTTAATTGTTCCAAAAAAGGGGACATGGCAGTCCGCCCTTCCTGAAATTGCTTGTCCTCAAGCAATGCAACTCTGGGAGTACTTGACTCTTCACCCAATTTGATCATCTCTATGATACCTAAATCCCAATTCATCATTGGGAACTTGCAATCCAATGTTCTAAATAAATTCTTCCTTACTATTGCCTCAGAGAATGTGAAACTAAACTGTAAAACTGCACTCTTGAAGTTGGTACGATTGCCAAAATATTTCATCAAAGATATTCCCCACAACCATGTGAGAGATGAGCTCACTAGTTCCCTAATACATGTCATCTTGAATCTTTTGCCTATAGGCATCATACATGCTTGAATGCACCAACGTTGTCATACTATAATGACCATAACATTTGAGTCCCATAGTTGTCAAGTGGTACAACCTATGCCAACAATTTTCATGGGGTCTACTCCATCCATCACCCACATCTATATGCTCTCCCTCAATGAAGCCTTATACCCACGGCATGAGAACATCTTCCATACATCTCTTTATGGCCAAATGCTATCCCAAGTTCTCACCAATGTGTTTCTGTTGTACCCATCTGCTCTTCTCATATGATGAAGGATCCCAAACACTTGCTTCATGACTATAGCCTTGAGCTCTAGTGGGTCCCATAATATTTCTATGGACTGGTCCCTCCAATTCATGGCACAAAACAGCGTGCATGTAGGCTGTAAACAAGTCATAACAAACACAAACCTCCCTGAATCTCATCCCAATCAACATTAGGATGGTTGGGCTGATTGTCCCCAATAGCAAACATCTTCTGCTAACATCACCATGCAAGAAAACTCTCAAATTGCACAAATCCACAACTGTTCATAACTGAAATCATCAAAACTAGAAATATAAAAATGGTCACAATTGTAAAAATGACAAACCCGTGCACCAATCAGCAATGTGATCAATGTAGAAGTCGTGGGCAGCCAATCAAGGGCTGAAAATCCTCCATTGGTAGTCACAAACTAAAAATTACTCTTTCCCATCACTGAAAACCCTTGCAAATCTATTTGTATAAATGCAAATGAAGTAAAGCAGTGGCTGATAATGGTGATGACAACAGCATCAAGGCTGAGAATCAGACTCGCAGTGTCCTTAGAGTGTTCCTTCTAACCATAGTATGCATACGCATCAATTACTTGCCAAGTGGGCAAGTGGCGAATAATCGTTTTTGCTGATGCTTGGCGATCTAATGCTCATCGATTACTTGCCGAGAGGGCAAGATATCGCCAAGCATCAGCAAAAATGATTATTCGCCACTCAAAATCTCCATGAGTCAAGTATTCGAGCCTTGGCGAGTACTATGCCAGTACTCGCCGAGACTCGAGTATTGTTCCAATTTCCCTCAATTTTGGTAAAGGTTTTGTAATATTTCTCTGCTACGAAGTGGCAGAAATAACAAATTTGTGCTCTAAAGGTAGAGACTACTTTCCAAGTTCTTTTCACATGCTGTAAGCAAATGAAGAGGCAAGCCATACCATGAATTATAATTCCTTCGAAAAGTTTCTGAAATATCATCTAAAGCTCTGAATGCAATTATTCAAATATTTTGACTAAATGCTACTTTTGAAGAATGTCAACAAAGGTCATTAAGGATTTATATTATTAAAGGCATTGGGACCCTCAAGAAAAGATATATGCTTCTTTTGGCCCTAGTCATGTATTTTGACACTCCTCACGTTTACTTATTACTATATTTGAACAAATCTAAAATAGAATTTCAAGTAGTTTGAGATAAATTGTAAATTTCATTTTGCTGAAATAATAGAGTAATGGAGCAATAAATAATAAAGTACTATCTATGAGGCTCGAATACTAGTGGAGTATTAAATTTAAGTATTTTGTTAATTTGTCGAATAATGGCAAGTGGCTATCGAATAATCGCCAACTAAACTTTTTGGGCGCTGAGCGAGTACTCTCCGAGTACAAGTATCAGAACTCTACTTCTAACATTTGTTGATAGGATATTATTACCACTTGTTTCCTTCATATATTATTGATGATTCTTTGCACAAATATCTAAATTTGAAGTTACTCCACTATGTTTATGCTATGCTACTCTGATTTTCATGTGAACTTCTCCTTGAGGTCTTATTGTGATACCTGTAACTTCCTCCACACTTGCCAGCAATGTAATTGGTTTCATTTCAACACTAGGATCCACTTTTGTTGTTGATGGTGGATCATTAAATTTTGCCTCATACATGTGATATATGCACTTATTCTCTACTGAACACTTTGAGAAATCAGTGAATGGTGCTTTCACCTTCATAGTTTCTTCCTTGGCCTCCTCGTTCCTTTGCTAATACATGCAATTATTAGAAGTCAATAAAACATTTTCAGCCATCAAAGAATCTCTACCTTCAACTAGCATGTGGAATTCCTTTTGCTCCTCAGTAGGGTTTTGAGGTTTGGACCTTGACTCTCTCTTCCCTTTATCTGATCACACTTCCTCATAGTTCCCTTTTCCATTCTGTGACTCCATCAACTCCATAAACTCTAAAAAAGAGATTGTTGTTTAAATCTCTGTTCGAAGAATTTTATATAAATCAAAATTGGCTATAATATTCTTATGTCGTAACCCCATGGTTCACAGAGTTGCAAGAAAATGGCTCTGATGCCATTGTAATGTCTCTTTCTAAGTATTTTTTATAAATTTTGAAATTTATTGTGGTTCCTTCCAATTCTGTGTAATGTCCCCAAATGGGACGATTTAACCAAAAAAGGGTTTCACCAAAATCCACAAATTCTGAAATTCTGAAATTAAAAATCAACAAACCCTAATTGCTGCAATTGCACCTCCAAACTAAAAATTAACTCCAATTCACTTTGAAATAAATACCTTGTGAATTTGGCCACTAATGGCTCTTGTTGCAATGAAGAAAGGGCCTGAAATGGATGTTTCAACCCTCCAAACCCTAGCGCCACACTATCTGAATTGAAATGCTTCTTTCCCACTCTAATCCCTACTCAAGCTTAGTCCAATTCAATCACCAAAACTAAAAAAATTACTACAATAATTAATTCAGAACATACCCTTTGCAAATTTGCCCTCAACAAATATTATTTCCTACAAACAGCTGAAAACTTCAACGATATTTAGAATTATGATGCAAACAAGAGCTCAAATTGATCATAAAAATGACTATCAAATAAAAATAATTTCATAATTTTTGTTCCATGAGAAGGTCACCAAAAAATGCTCCAAATTTTTGAAAACCCTAGTTTCTTGTCAAAAATAATTAAATAATAATATGAAAATTATTATTTAATTTTCTATCAATTTAGGGCTTCAAATATTCCACAAATCTTCTCAAAAACCCCATGCTAATGTGCAAAAAATTAGCAAATAATTCCAAAATATTAACTTGCACAAGTAGAACCTAAAAGGGGCCTCCAAACCCTCAATCAAGCTTCCAAAATAGTTCCTTCCACTTGCAAAATTAGTGCAAATAATAATATGAAATAATAAGCATCAAAAGAACCTCAATTAGTTCATCAAAACCTCACAATAGCTCCACAATGCAAATCGTCCAGCTCTAGGGCAAGTAACAAGATCTCGTTTAGCAAAGGTGTCGTCAAAAGACACCTTTTGTAGAATAAATCAACACCAAAACAACAAACACCTATTGGGCATGCATCCCAATAACTTCTTCAAGCATAAAGAAACAATTATCCAATTCAACATGTCTTCAATTGTGATCTTCACCTTATATTTGTACCTTTTAAAGAGGGGCGAACCACCTTGGGGAGATAAAATACCTCATAAGCCTCACTTGCCCTTTTTAAAATATCTTTTCATGTCTTTGTTTTAGCTCCCAAGCCGACATTCCCTTTAATTTCAATTTAGGTCTTTTTGATTTAATTAAATTACTTGTCTTAATAAATTAATAATTAATATTACTTTTTGACAAATTAAATAATTAGATCCTCACTTAAATAATTTATTAAATTGCTCTAATAATTAAAATGATAAAAATCACTTTTCAAATAATTTATTAATTATAAAGCCCCTTAGAATAATCATTAAATTACCTTAATATTCCAAATGGTTAAAACCACTTTTCCGATAATTTGAATAATTATTCAAGATAGTTCTATTTTAATAATTAATTATGTCTTATATTTTCAAATGATTAAAATCACTATTCGAGCAATTTTATTAATTATTAAAATTATATGAAAAGGGGATATCACAGTTCTCCCTTCCCAAATTTGTTTTCCTTCAGACAAATGCAAACTCATATGCCCAATTACCATGTCCAAATAGTAAAACCTGTTGTAGTGCTCAAAAAGCCTTGCTCCTGTCCCTGTTAAGTAGAATAACTTTTACCAAAAAACCTAGTGTGACATACCCCAAATAAATATTGAATGCCATTCCACCTTGCCAACACGTCCCATAATGCAAACAAACTCTGTTCTTGCTTCCCAAGAAGTGGTAGCTCTCAATGGAGCCATGAACTTGTTGTACCTATACTTTGGGGGTTGCCTCCAAGTGCTAGATGTGTCCTCATAACCTTCCAAAGGCTATACATGTTCCCAGCCAAACACTTCTTTCAATACCAAGTGGTGAATGAGGAAGCTCCTTTCCCTTATACCCTCTAAGGGAATGATGTGGCCAAAAGTTGAAATAAAAAAATAATAGAATTTCATTACCTTGCTCCCCAAGGGTAATGCCCCCCAAATGCCATGCTATCACTTTTCAATCATGCAAAAAGAAATCAGCTAAGTACCATCTTGTAAACTTACCATGATGTGAGGCCTCAAAGTAGTACAATTCAACATATATGGGCCTCTTTGTGCACGCCATGTGCCCTTCCAAAGGCTGCCCCTTATCAACATTCCTATGCATGCAACACTCCATAAGCTCATCAAGAGTCCCCAAAAATATCCACAAGGAGGCTGTACCCTACTGGTGTGAAAGCTCCTTATATCACCTTTCCAAAGTGCCAACAAAAACATGTTACCTGAATCTTGCATAAGCTAGACTGCATTAATCAAATCAACATTTCCTTCATGATGGCATGGCTGTTTATGCAAATAGATCACTGATTTTTCATGTAGACAAACATGGAAATAGATGTCCTCATACCTTTCTTGTTCCCATGGTTGATATATGCCATAAAATTCTAAATCTCCCTCTTCCATACATGGCTGCGTTTGTTTGAAGTCTGATTTTTCTGAGCAATAAATTGCAGAACTTATACGCACCTTCCTCCTACCTATCAAGTGCTAAAAAATGCTCAAAAACCCATGTGTTGCCTTCCAAAAAGCTGTTGTGTTTGCATACAAAAATCTAATTTTTGAGACAAATTAGAATCATCATGTAAATACTAACCTTTCTCTCTTACCCTTGGCTGCCATGTGCATGATAAATTGCCCCTAGTGTAGATTAGAGACTATGAATATAACAAAATGATTTTAGAATGTTCCGGAAAGAAAGGATACCATTTTTTCTTAAAAAATATACCTTGTAAATAGTTGCTCATAACTTGAGCCGTTTCCAAGCCAAAAAGAGGTGTCAAAACTTTTACCCATACTTCCAAAGTTATTCATACACCTTGGCGTAAGAGGCTGCCCATAGCAAATTACGTACTGCCCTTGCAATTGAAGTGTTTTATCCTCCTCTTCCATCCATGTAACATAAAAATCAGATTCATGCATACTTACCAATTTCACGATAGGGCATTTTCTTTTTAAACTCATTGGTTGCCTATGCTTTGAAATTACAACCCTTTTATCACTCCATCCAACTTCCTTCTTTGGTTCAAGCTCCTTGTTTTCACCATTTGTGACTTCACTGTCATGCACACAATTATTAGCTAATAAATAGACATCTTCAAAAAGATCTTTACCTAGTGCTTCTTTTAGTTCATACTTATTGATTTCCTCTTCTTTTTAATGATCCGCTTACACCTCTATGGGCTGCCCCAAAGTGTCATCCTTTTGTAGCTCACCTTCCTCCTTCAAATCTGATTTTTCTATCTCATTGGTCTCTTCATAGGAACCCTCATGAAAGGTTGTCCCTTCATTCTTTTCCTCCAACTCTCCATGTAGTTCAATACTCTCTTCTTTTACATGCTCCACTATCAAATAAGGCCCCATTTTTTTCTCATAATCAATTGCAACATTTTCAAACAGCATATGTGCAATTAAGAAATTTTCCTTTTCTAGCCCCAAACTTGTCGACAAGATAGAAATAATGGCTTGGAAAGATTATCACTCTCATTAAATGTAACGGTCAAGATTCTCTGCATAGAAGCTACTATATTCTCGGGAAGATTCTTAAAAGCAATTGCAAAGAAATGTTGAAACATTTTAACATGAAATTCTTCACACTCCATATCCAACATCAAAATACATAACCTGGTTGAAGCCATAGTTTTCAGAATGTTGACCCTTTTATCCAAGGAGTCTCATTTGTCCTCTTCGAGACTTTGGAATCTCTCCACAATTAACGAAAATATCTCCCTCGTGATTTTATCACTGTAGGGAACTTTCGGAACCGTTAGTCTTAAAACCTTATTAATACAACTAGTAACCAAGAGCCTTACCTCTTCATCTGTCTTTCAAGAGTTCATGTTGAACCAAGTTAATCCTTGAGGACTGTACCGCCCACTTTACGGACTCATAATGTGATTGATTTACCTTGGATAACCTCTTTTCTATTTCTTCCAAGGTGTTGATTACATCCTCCACTAGTTGCCATAGGTCCTCTAGCTGTCTACCCACATTTAGAGCCTTTCTTTCTCCATTTCTTCCATGGCTTCTTCCTCTTTTCTGATAACACAATACTTTTACCTGCTTGTATCCAAATTAATATCAAACCTTGCAGGTGAACAAGATCAATGTTCTGATACCACTATAATGTCCCCAAATGGGATGATTTAACCAAAAAGGGGTTTTTCCCAAAATCCACAAACTCTGAAATTCTGAAATCAAAAATCAGCTAACCCTAGCTACTACAATTGCATCTCCAAACTGAAAATTAACTCCAATTTACTTTGAAATAAATACTTTGTGAATTTGGCCACTAATGGCTCTTGCCGCAATGAAGAAAGGGCCTGAAATGGATGTTTCAACCCTCCAAATCCTAACGCCACACTAGCTGAATTGAAGTCATTCTTTTTTACTCTAATCCTTGCTCAAGCTTAGTCCAATCCAATCTTCAAAACTCAGAAAATTATTGCAATAATTAATTCAAAATGAAACCCTTGCAAATTTGTCCTCGGCAAATATTTCCTACGAACAACTAAAAACTTCAAAAATTCATCTCCTTCAATATTTGGAATTATGATGCAAACAAGAGCTCAAACTGGACATAAAAATAATGACTATCAAATAAAAATAATCTCAAAATTTTCTTTCCATGGGAAGGTTACCAAAAAATGCTCCAAATTTTTGAAAACCCTAGTTTCCTATTAAAATTAATTACATAATAATTTTAAAATTATTATTTAATTTTCTATCAATTTAGGGCTTCAAATCTTCGACAAATCTTCTCAAAAACCTCACACTAATGTGCATAAAATTAGCAAATAATTCTAGAATATTAATTTGCACAAGTAGAACCTAAAAAGGGCCTCCAAACCCTCAATCAAGTTTCCAAAATAGTTCGCTCCACTTGCAAAATTAATGCAAATAATAATATGAAATAATAAGCATCAAAAGAACCTCAATTAGTTCATTAAAACCTCACAATAGCTCCTCAATGCAAATCGCCCCACTCTAGGGCAAGTAACAAGATCTCGTTTAGCAAAGGTGGCGTCAAAAGACACCTTTTGTAGAATGATCAACACCAAAATGACGAACACCTATTGGGCATGCATCCCAATAGCTTCTTCAAGCATGAAAAAACAATGATCCGATTCAACATGTCTTCCAATTGTGATCTTCACCTTGTATTTGTACCTTTCAAAGAACGAACCACCTTGGGGAGGTAAAATACCTCATAAACCTCACTTGCCCTTTTTAGAATATCTTTTCATTTCTTTGATTTAACTCCCAAGCCGACATTCATTTTAATTTCAATTTAGGCCTTTTTGAATTAATTAAATTATTTGCCTTAATAAATTAGTAATTAAAATTATTTTTCGACAAATTAAATAATTAGGTCCTCAAATAATTAATTAAATTGCTCTAATGATTATAGTGATAAAAATCACTTTTTAAGCAATTTATTAATTATAAAGTCCCTTAAAATAATCATTAAAATTGTCTTAATTTTCCAAATAAGTAGAACCACTTTTCTGATAATTTGAATAATTATCCAAGATAGTTCTGTTTTAATAATTAATTAATTCCCTTATATTTTCGAATGATTAAAATCACTATTCGAGCAATTTTATTAATTATTAAAATTATATGAAAAGGGGACATCACATCCTGAGATTTCAAACAAATACTAAAACAACAATATACCCAATTGAAATCCTTATTGCATTAAAATCAGTGCATACCAAATATTGTGGTTGATTAAACTCTTATACTTTTATCATAAAACCCAAGTTTAATGACAAATACCAAATAGCAAGTTACTATGAGTGTTGGAGACTATAGCTTACCGCTGATTTTTAATGTTGTAGCAGTTGTAGATGAAGGTATGTCAGGGTGGACTTGTAACAGTAGTTGAATAAACTGAAATGCTAGCTCCAAGGGTCACAATCTGCAATCTAAAGATGAAACACAACCTTAATGATGATTCCAAGGTCTGTGATTGGTTTGTGTACAAGGTACAGCAAGCAATAATGAACAACAAATAAAGGTACAATAGGTACCAAGACAGCACGCAATGCATTACAGCACTCTCAATGGGGGTACGACAGCCTCTGAACAGTAGTAAACATTGATCCATGTGACTGACAAACTCTCACAAACTCTCTGAAAACTGATAATAACTTCCAGTCGACTGAAATCTGGTAATAACTTGATCTATTTGCACAACTTGTGATTTCTAGATAGAATCACCTCAATAAAGAGGTTTTCGTCCTCTACACTTGTACACCTAAGGGTTTTCGTCCTCAAACCTGAACCCACCGTAGAGGTTTCATCCTTAGATGCTGAAAGCTGAAGTAATTGCTCAAACTTCACAAGTTGAAAGATGAATGGCAAAATAGAATGCCTTTCCAAATGAGCCCAACACCCTTTTATCATTTCTCTTTCATCTTTTTCCTCCCAAAAACCCCCAAAAGCAATTTCCCTCCAAAAATCCTCGAAAGCAACTTTCCCTCCAAAAACTCTCAAAAGCAACTTTCCCTCCTTTAATTCTATTTTTGAGTTGCTTTATCAAAATTAACCTTTTTAGAAATGAAATACAAGTGGCCTTTTTTTTTAAATATCTTAAGTTAGTTTGAAGCCAACTTGATAAAAATTACTATTTGGCCCCCTTAATAATAACAATACATAATTGTCATTTTTTCATGTTATAAAACAAAATGGCTTATGACAACTTAAAGTATTATTATTAATTTATTTCCCTAACCCCACCCTTTAGCCTACGGGAAATAAAGATAGACTGTGTCCACTCTCGTTTAATTATTCCGAAAAAGGGGACATGACAAACTTCAACATGTTAAGCATTTCACAAAGTTAGATTTGAAATTTAGGTATCACCAAGTAAGAATAAATGAGGATATGTGGAAAACGACATTTGAAACAAAACAAGGTTTGTATAAGTGGTTTGTATTTCCATTTGAGTTGTGCAATGTTCCTGTTACTTTTATAAGCTCTGATAAATGAAGTTTTGAAGCCATTCATAGACTTTTGTGTCATTTTTTACTTGGATAATATATTGGTTTTTAGCAAAACTTATGATAAGCATGTACTATATTTGAAACAAGTTTTGCACGTTTTGAAAAAGAACAAGTTGCAACTAAATAAGAATAAATGTGATTTTGCACAACAATCACTTGTTTATTAGGGAATGTGGTTAGATATGATAAAGATAAATATATTAATGTCCAACTAGTGACTACAAAAGTAGGTAAAAGGGATTGCATATTACAAAAATGTGTCAGGAAAAAGAGAAACCAAAAAGGTCTCCGAAAACAAGAAAAACAATTTTGAAAGAAATAGTATAAAGCATGGCAAAGAGTGACCATGCTCATAACCAAACCACCAAAGGACCCAACCACGCTCAGGTCCAACAAAGAGAGCAAAAGAAATGAGTAATCTCCAAGAATTTGTAAACGTCGGGAGCACGAGGATGATCCCTAAGAAAGACCCAGGAGGGAAACCATCAAGAGTTCGATCCAACTCTCCTAGCATCCAAGGCCGATGAGAAGAAACTCCGAATAGAAGTCTGACCCGAAGAAGGGGAGGTATGATTCCTAGTTTGTCCTCCAATCCTCTGCCTAGAAGGAAAAGTCCTATGTGAAGATTTGGTGGGTCTAGTCTACACCCTAATGTCGGCTCTGAAGTGAATATGCTGATGAAAACTCGAAGAACTATGAATAGTGTCTTTGGGCCTCACTAATCTGGAATGTGGGGCTATACCAATGTCAATCTATCGCTTAGTGCCTCTCCTCGAAGGTAGCACCGTGAAAAAGGAATTAATCTACTGAGTGGAGACTGGTCTAGTGGGTCTCTGAATAAAATGATCATGAAACTTAAGAGCTCCCTGTATATATAAAGCCAAACACCTCTGATCCTCATATCTAAAGAAGTCAAAATCTGTGTCCTAAATAGGCAGTAAAACCTCCATTTGATCTCATAGTAAATGGGACAAGAAAAGATAAAGTGCTCCTCGAACTCCGTGTCCTGGATGTTGCATAACTGACAAATCATGTCTGCTCAATCTATCTGGTGATCTATCTCAATCCTAACCCTGTGAGACCCCACTCGAAACTGTCCTAATGGGATGCAAAGAGAGTGCATCCAATGGCGAAATGTATATTATGGACGAATGATAAGCCCATTACTCAGCTCTAAGAAGTGCTCTACATAAAATGCCATCTTAGGGCGTAACCCCCCAGGAGGGTTTACCCAAATAGTATGGATAAATTGTCTGTAAATATCATCCCTAATAATCCGGTTCAACTCTTGTCTAGTGGGTAGAAGATGAGTTGGTGCATCCAAGGAGTACATAAATGGGGGAAGTCAGTCCATCTTGATTCCCACAGACTCCAATAGATCAGAAACTCCTATATACCAACAACGTCCACGGGTCGAAGGGGCTGAGAGAGCAAGATTCTCTAAAGAACAATATCCTTAGTATGAGTATTTGTCACGTCCACTCGCAGAATCAGCAAACCTCCGTATACGATATATGAAAGTGATCAGATCAAATATAGTCTCCAATAGGAAGGGTCAGGCCCCAAACTCTGCAAGAATGATGTGTTGGGAAACTGTCTATTGCTTACATCTGATCATGCGACGAACAATAAGTGTTTGGACCCTCTCAACAGCAGCCCAATCACCCTCGTGTAGAGAGGGCCCCCAAACTACAGATCCATAAAGAATTGTGGGTCTGATAAGTGTTTCCATGAGTGACATCTTGAAAGAGATAACTTGAAAGTGATGCCTAAAACATTGTCGTTCAAGGAGAGCTGAAACGTGGACCAAAAAATTGCACTCCCAAATAAGTATAGAAAGTGGTAATCTCAACCTCCTTTCCTCTGAAAAAGAAATGGAGGTGGGAGGTCTTCAATCCATTAAATACCATGACCTTGGTTTTCCCCAAGTTAACAATCAACTACCGGAGAACACAAAAGAGAGCCAAAGCATCTAACTGTTGTTATAAGCCCTCAGGAGAAGAGGCTAGGAGAACCACATCGTCTGCAAACAAGAGGATAGAAATCAGAACCTAGTGAAGAAGACACCCATCACTAGCTTGAATATGTTCATGAAGAAATGTCTCTAACTCATCAATGTATATCCCAAAGGGTTGGGAACAAAGGGCATCCCTACTTGACCCCAGTGGTACTCCTAATAAACTCTGAAATCCCATGAACCATGCAAAGACGACCAAGAACATTCTCGTATAATCTCATAATGGCTACCAAGAGGGTCTCAAAAATGCCAATAGTCCTAAGTCTCTGGAAAAGTGCTTCTCTCTGGAAGGTATTAAGTCTTCTACTTGGAGAAAGAAGCAAAAAAATATATTTGTTGGGTTTAAATAAACGATTAACAATGCACCACTGCTAGCCCTACCTAATTTTCAGCTACCTTTTGAGGTGGAAACAAGTGCAAGTAATTATGCTATGGGGCAGTCCTATTGCAAGAAGGTAAGTATATTATCATTCAAAGTTGTTTCATGGATCAATTTTGAATTATTACATGTATGATAAATAATTACATGCTCTTGTTAAAGTCATAACAAAGAGGAATCATTATCTAATGGGACAAGAACCCATTATTCATACAAATCAAACCTTCCAATATTTTCAAGCCCAATCAAAACTGCAACAAGCACATCATTATAAATGGATATACTTCTTACAACAATTTCATTTGGTTATTAAATACCAAAAATGTGACTAACAAGTTGGTTGATTTGTTATCTAGACCTCCCTTTATTTTAGTTTTATGCACTACGAGTCAGTTGGAGCCTTTTGTGCAAGAGGCATATGTGGAAGAATTTGAGCATGATACAGATTTTGAAGAAGCATTTCAACAAGAAAAGTGGACAAAAATTGCAGGTTTTGAGCCCAAGGAAGCCTAATATCTCCAAGATGGATTACTCTACAAGTTTGGTAAGCTTTGTGTGCCTAAGGAAAGAAAGATTTAGCTAACGAGTGAAGCTCATACTTCGAAGGTTGCATGTCATTTTGATGTGACAATGACAGTAGCCCATTTATACAGATATGTTTATCAACCAAATATGCAAGTTGATGTTGCAAAATTCATAAGGGGATCGGTAGTGTACTTGCAAACACAAGAGGCATGACTTGACAAAATATAATTCCAATGGGGGCACTAACACACGAAAAATATGGATCGTATTTGCATATCCAAAATATGTAGTGGAAAGACTTCTCCAACAAATTAGAAAATATCACATATAGTTATATTGATATGAAAAATAGATTGATTACATAGAAGGTAAAACCATTATTTATTAAAAAATGAGTAGCTTCTCACATAAGTTGTCTACATGACTACATTGATTAGATTCAATGAACCTTCTAGTAGCTTCTCATACAAGCCACTTTCCCTTATTAACTACTTCCCTAACACTACTTAAATAGCAGTATGTGATTAAAATATGAGCTTTATAACGAAATAGCTCATTAACCTTACAATCAAAATATGTTGTGTTTAATAACACAATATGCCCTCCTCCTTCGAAAGCTTTGCCCCCAAAGCTTGAGGACCAAATTGATGCTTGCCCATGCATCTTCTTCTTTCGCTGCTTCTTTCATTTCTTTGATATTTAAAAATGATATCTATTATCTGGCAGTTCATAGTCTCTCGTTGAGCCATACTCGGACCCTTATGGCCATGCTAAACATTTCAGCAAAGTACAATTATTCAGTTCATTGGTTGCACACAGTTATCAAGTACAAATGATCAAACTTCTCTTCTTGGTCCAAAAATACATTTTTTTCAATAGAATATTAATCAGAGAGGAGTAGATTCAACAAAAAATAGCCGAAAAAAAGTTATCTTCACATGGCTGCAGAATGTCTTCATGCTATTCATCACAAGCCTCTTCTAAACCCAACCATGCAACTATTGTTTTTCATATTCTGATATCACATCTAAAATAAATAGCAAATTTATCAAATTTGTTTAAAATTCCTTTCAACACTTCTTTTCTAACCTTTTTTTAATGTGACTTGTTCATTTTTCAGTATGTTTTTCTTAGGCTAGGGTTTTGAGGATGAAAACAAACGTCAGATTACAGTCTTTTTCTCCCTCAATACTTGAAGAAAATGAACAAAATATCCCTCATTATAAGACTTTTCTAACCTTTTTTTTATGTGACTTGTTCATTTTTCAGTATGTTTTTCCTAGGCTAGGGTTTTGAGGATGAAAACAAACGTCAGATTACAGTCTTTTTCTCCCTCAATACTTGAAGAAAATGAACAAAATATCCCTCATTATAAAACTTGACGAGTCTACTTTATAATACAAATATACTTCAATCAGACACTTGACCTAAAAGATATGTTCATATCAAGTCACGATATCAAAAATTGTAGTTTTTTCCGGACAATACCAGAATAGGAACTTGTGACTAAAAGAGATCTCTCAATAATGCTCCAAAATTGATGAATTTGTACTTGCTGAAAATGACATCAAGTCTACTTTCTAAAAAAAAAAAATGTCTCAATCTAGCACTTCTAGAAAAAGTTATAGCCTCTGCAATAGACAACTTATTTTTACCCTATAAATCTGAAACCGGCTCTAAAACCAGCTGTAAAGTACCTACAAACATAAGGGCCAAGACTACACAGTATATAGTAAAAATGAGGGCCCATGTACACCCAAAATATGGACCACCCACAAATCAAAAATACAAAGAAAAGACATCCCCAACAAATATCAAAATATCACATATATTGATATAAAAAATAAGATTGTTTACATAAGAGGGTAAAACTCTTATTTATAAGAAGTGAATAGCTTCCCACACAAGCAACCTACATAACCACAATGACTAGATACAATGAATCTACTAGTAGCTTTTCAAACAAGTTGTCGTTCATTACCAACTAGCTACCTAACAACACAATTTAGATAACATTATGTGGCAAAATATGAATTTTATAGCAAAATAGTTCTTTAATATTACATAAAAAAATATGTTTTGTTTAAGAACACAACATGCCCTCCCCCTTGGAAAGCTTTGTCCCCAAAGCTTAAAGGCTAAATTGAAGATGAATTTACTAATTGTTACACCAAACTTTAAAAATTCTTCTATTGAGATGGCTGAGAAAGTTTGATTTATATCCACAGCCATACCAGAATACCAGAAATACCTTCAAAACAATAGATTTTCAATCTTCAACGTCTTCATCATCCGACCTCTGATTTTGTTTTCGAAATTAGGTATTTTTTCATGTAGATTTCTAAAATGTAATTTATTTCTAAAAATTCAGCTGCAAACGTTTCATAAAATTACCTGAGTGTCAAGGCCCTACTTTTTTATTCCTCCTTTTTTTAACCCTTCCAACCATATACCTTATATTGTTGCTGCACAGGGCTTTGGAAAGCCCAAAATACTCCAAACAATTTTTATCCTTGCCATCTTCCTCCTTTTTTATTCCATGATTCGTTCCAATATAAACAGATCTTATTGCAAAACCCTCTTAAAACAAAGTACACAAAATTTCCTCCCAGATTTGGAATCCATAAAAGGATTTTCATCCCAACATCAACAATACATAGTTTTCTTTTCCTACTACATATTCATATAGATAACGGGTTCTACCCTACCCATATCTTGAAAGAATTCAAGGGTTATTGGCCCAACTATTTGGAATTTATCACCTACCTTGTAGTCTAACACAACCAAATCTTCTATATTTTCAAAATAATACCAAATAACACACATATACCCTATTTATACTTCGATTTAGTAAAATCAAGTGGTGTAGGGTTTTCTCTTATCTTTATTTTATTGCCTTTCCCTTAAAACGTCTTCCCTTGACAGAAGATCTTCTTTCTCCTCTACTACAGGTTAAATTTCATCGCACTCTAAAATTGATGGTAACTCTTCTTCATCAGGGTATTCATCCCATACCACCAGGGTTGATTCCTCTTCTTAAAATTAGTGGGGAAGAAGATCCTCTTTATTGCCCATCAAAGTTTTTCTCAAACTCTTCATCAAAGCTCCCTTTAGGTTTGCAAGGGATTTTTGTATCTCCTTCCTAGTCACATATTGTGGTTGGATCTTTTGTCTCATTGGCATCTTTATTGCAACATATGCAAAAAAAATTTACTTTGATATCACTTGTAGCGTGCCTACAAACACAAGCGGCATGACTACACAAAATATAATATCAAGGGGGCACTTGTACACCCAAAATATGGACTGCACCTACAGATCAAAAATACAGAGGAAAGACCTCTCCAACAAATGTGAAATCACATATAGTTGTATTGATATGAAACATAGGATTCATTACATAAAGAAGTTAAAACCCTTATTTATAACAAGAGAATAGCTTCCCACACAAAATACCTACATAACCACAATGACTAAATACAATGAATCTACTAGTAGCTTCTCAAGCAAGCTACCTTTCATTACTAACTACCTACCTAACAACACTACTTAATTACTAAGTTACCGGTTTGTTTTGGGTTCAGGTTCAAAGCACCGGATTCGTCGATATGGCAAAAAAAATTGTCTTTCGTACACTTTGGATTCGTTCATACAAATAAAAAATATAGAAACTCTAACCTGATAAATAGGAAATAGTGACATTGTCAGTAACCACATAGTATGCATATTGATATTAAAAACAAAATATGATTATGTCGTGATAATCATTAATTATAAATATCAATCATTATCCTATAATTAATTACATTAAACCTAATATTCATCGTCATCTTGCTCTTCATTGAGAGCATCAACATCATGTTATGGTTTATTATAACATGGACTAGCACTCCCACCACCTTCGCTAGTTGTGTGTCGCCAAAAGAGTATCAATGTCAACTAGTGAGATGCAGGAAATGGAAGCATCCAAGTCAATAGCCTCTGGATCTACATCCCAATGCTTTGATGTGGGGCCCCTCCTTGTACTCTGGGTTCTTGTGCGATAGAAGACACAAATTGGCGTATATGTAGACCAACTCCTCAGCGTTTTTAGCTACAAGCTTGTTGCGCTTTTGTGAGTAGATGAAGCTATATGTGCTCCAATTCCACTCATAAGAAGATGAACTTGCAACCTATATTCGAATTTATAAAAAAAAAAAAGTTAAAACTCAGCTCTTAAACATTAATTTTTAATTTTTAAAACAAAAAGAAAGTTAAAAACTTAAAAAATAAAAAATTGTGACATGACCTTGATTGCAAGACATTGTAGGTTTAGTGATCCTTGGCCATGGAGGTACCACCATATATGAGCATTCTCGTGTATTTGTCCCAAAGAGCAGCAAGACCATGACCTTGGGAGGTAATGAAACCCGCAAACTCATTCATAACCATGTCTTTTAGCTCGAGATCGGGGAATATCCTAGAGAATGTGAATTTATACAGTTCAGCCACTTTAACATCCCTATATGGTGGCACCCTCCTCGACAAAGAAAGGATCTTTGTGCTATAGAACCAAGGAGTCGCTGCAAAAGCAAGGAGATGTAGCGGGATGGTCATTTTGTTCCATTGCTCAACAAGGATTGAAAGCACTTGTTTGAAATGCCTCCTCAGCATCTTGCTCTTTTGCATTAATGAGAGCTGTCATTTTCTCAATCATTGAGTCGATGTCATCATATAGTTCTCCCAAACATGGCGGATCCATGTCATCGAAATGGATCATACTCATAATGGGCTCAGTGAAATTCAACAAATAACCTGTACAGACCCACCAATCATCATCTAAGATCATATTTTTCACTCTTTGGAACTGCTCTTTGCTTGAATCCCTCCATACACTCCACATATTGTTGATAACCATGCTACTAAGTGTTTGTTGCACCTTCACAAGTCGTCTCAAGACGATTGTGTGAGAGTCAAATCTAGTCTCAACAACCTGTTACAAAATAAAAATTTAAAAAAAACTTTCGAAAATATAAAAGTACTAGATTAACAAAGTTAAAATTTTAAAACAAAAATAATATTACTAAAATAAAAATAAAATTAAAATTAAAATTAAAATCTATAAGTACCTTCAGCGGCTCCAATGTCGATAAGGATCTAAAAATCGCTTGAGAGAGGTGATGGTTAGTGACAAACATTTAAATCTCAACTTTGGCATACACTTGCTTGATCCACTCAATTTTATGCCCCATTTTTTGCAACATGAATTTGAGTTAGTGGACAACACAAGGTGTCCAAAAAATATGCCCATACCTCGCCTCCATCAACATCCCTACAGCCTTGCAATTTTTTGCATTATCTATTACAAATTGGATAACATTTTGAGGCCCCACCACCTCAATGAATTCAATGAGGATGTTGGCAATGAACTCAGCATCCTTCACACACCCCTCACATTCAATGACCTTTCAAAACATTGCCCCTTTAGGGCACACTACAACCACATTGCTTAGAGGCCTGTTTTTTGCATCTTTCCATCCATCGAAAATGATGAAAACCCCGTTTTAGCCCACGAATCTATAATTGGCTTCAAAGAATCTTCAACATGTTTTCTCTCCTTTGTCAATAAGGTGGTGCGGAATTTCTTAAATACTAGACCTTTGGAATTTTACAGAGGTGAAGAGGAGAGGCTTGGAGCTCTACAATGAGGAGACGAAAAGTCATCCTCCATTAATGGTGCTTCAAACTTTCTCTTTGCAATTTGTCTTGGTCAGCTTTGCCTCCTTGGTTCCTATTGCTTCATTTTTACTTAGTGCAAGTGGTGGTCTTTAATTTATTGTTTGAATCATCTCCTTACGTTTGTGTTTGTTTTTTTGTTTTTGTGTGCTTTTTTTCTTGGTGTGCTTGATTGTTTTTATGTTGTCTGGGTTATGGTGTACGACCTCCACACGTGTCCCTTCTCGACCACCCTTCCCGCTGCCTTTGGAGAGTTTCAAGGGGCATGAATTAATTAAGCGATTTATGGAAACCCTCAAATTTGACGAGCTTGAGCATGCAGAGAAGGGGAAGCATAGTGATGTTGCGCGGGATGAAGAGTTGCAATAATAAAAGTGTTTGCCCTGACTCGTCTCAGGTGGAAGTTGAAGCGATTAGAGCTCCAAAAAAATTGTTCAGTGAAAGTTTGCAACAAGAAGAAACAACAAAACACTCGGAAGGAGTTGAGTTTGTGGCGTGCAGAGAAGAGCATGGCGAGTAACAGTGCAATGAAAACCAAATCGGTAAGCTTTCTATCCCTCCAAAGTCCTTGACAATTGTTTCGAATGTTTTCATAAAATTTGAGTTGCAATAGGGGGAAACCAGGATTAAAAATGTAGGGATTTTCTTTGTTTGCTTAAACAAAAACTCTCTCCCTTCTAGAATTTTTTTTGATAATTGGCTAAATTCTATTTGGAGCAAACCCCTGCGCCTGTATATTAGTTTTTGTTGGATGATTCAGAAATGGGTGTTCATAATTTTGTTTGAAAACTCTAATATGCAATGCAGGGCTATCAGTAAACCCTTGAGGAATGTTGAACAGTAGATTTTCAAAGCTATCCCATGAAACCCAAATATGGACTGTAATGACCTTGTTTTTGTTCATAATTTTGTTTGAAAACTCTAATATGCAATGCAAGGCTATCAGTAAACCCTTGAGGAATGTTGAACAGTAGATTTTCAAAGCTATCCCATGAAACCCAAATATGGACTGTAATGACCTTGTTTTCAAAACTGCTCCCAGATGGGTTGATATTGAAAGAGTGTCGATTCAGCTGTGGAATTTTATTCCACAGGTATTGAAACCCCTCAGAGAAGTATTGAGAATAGAGGATACTAAAAGGTTTCTTGCCCACATGAATTCTAGGGTTTTAATTTCTTTAGAGCCCTTGGATTTTTTTTTGAATTCCCTCAATTTTAAAATTAAGGGAAAATCCCATGCTTATGCTCTCAAAGGACTGGTGGATTGAATGCTTGCTTTTTTTTGTAAAAAAGATGGCCATTTTAGAAAACACTGTCCAATGTTGGTTAATAAGGGTAATATACCTAACAGAGAAAAAGAGAAGGAAGTCCCGAAAGATGAGATTGTATTGGATAATTTACAGGTTTTTGGAAATCCTCTGTTCAATAGTGTACCTTTGAAAGACGGTGCCCCCACTGTTGAGGCTTTTGATAAGGATGGTCTTGAGATTCAAAAAGAGAGGGGTCTAGATGACTCCTCCCTCGACTCTCAGGGGTATGGCCCCCCATAGCCTTCTATTGATAGCTTGAATCCCTCACCAGACATGATAAATTGTCTCTCTGATAGCCTAGATGATGCATTTCTTGAACAAAAAACTCTGGTGGACCCACCTTCTGAGGAATATGTGGTTATTCTTGTTGAAGCCCCTACCCGGCACACTACTTCTGCCAATAGCTCGCCCCTGGGCAAGCCCGACAATCTTGCTAGTGATGTTTCTCCAATGGCTATCTCCCTGGATAAAGAGAAATATGATATACCTGCCTCTGAGATGGATATATCAGATAGGGATCCTTTGACACACAAGGATCTGATAGGTGCTGAAAATTGGATGTCTAAAAGAGGAAAAGACTTAAAACAAATTCGGGTTCTTCCCTGGTAGATCATGTAGCACCTAAGGAGAAAAAAAAGATGGTAAAAGAGTCTCTCCACAGTAATCAGGACCCTCCCTCCAAATAAAAGGGCAAGGAAAGTAAAGTTCTGGACTGCTTCACTAGATTGTACAATAGTAGGGGTACGCCCCATGGTCAATCTAATTGACCTCTGTCTACCCCCCCTGATTGTGTATGCAGATTGTAAGCTAGAATGTGAGAGGGTTGGAGTCCCCTAACAGAAAACCAATTGTACGACAGTTCAGACATTCTAGAGAAAACTTGGATTTTCTTTGTTTGCAAGAAGTTAAGGCTATTGGACCCCAGCGATCCTTAGTCTTGAACTTTATTTGGCCCAACGCTCAGCAGTTCTCTCCTAATCATCAAAGAGGGAAAGGTGGGGCCTCTATCTTGGTTAAACCTGAATTGAAAGATTGCATTGTTGAACATGGTGTCTCTCCCTGTAACAGAGTTGTTTGGGTTATGCTAGAAAGTCAATATCAGACCTTTGGCCTGTGTAATACTATGCCCCAAATGACTATAGGGAGCGTGTTGATCTGTGGAATTGGCTAGCTATAAATTTGAAAAAAGTTCCTTGGGTCTTTGGGGGTGACTTCAATATGGTGGAAGACAAAGAGGATAAAATTGGGGGAGACCACCTGGCATGGAAGGGCAACGAGTTGTTTTTCTGGTCCAAATTCAAAAGAATGCACAGAGTTGGAGACCCTCTCCAGAAAGGTAAAAGCCTAAGCAGAGGAATACAATATACCTGGTGTAATAACTAGAGCAACAATAGAAGGCAATACTCCAGACTTGATAGATTTTACTTAAATAAGGAGACATTCATACAACCCCTATCAAGGATGTTAATGTGGCAACAGTCCTACCCTTTACTATGTCCAACCACCACCCTATTGAAATGGTTTTTTTGTTGATTAGCCAAGAGAATAAAGACACCCAATCCTTCAAAGGGTTATATAAATTCAATGTGTCCCATTTGGCTGATAGTGTGTGTTTGGAGGGTCTTTAGGCATCTTGGAACATTGGCAAATTCGCATGTAACTCCAACTCCAAAATTGTCCATTGGAATTTTAGCATGGATACTTCCAAAAATTTCGCAAGAACCTATGGGCAGATCAAAGCAAAAAAATGCAGAAAGGTTGCCAGGGATACTTAAGAGAAACGTATTCGTGCTGAAAGCTCGTTGCAGCTTGATCCTACCAATGGGGTACTTCTTGAAGATTTAATCTCTTGAAGCATCAAGTTAGACAATCACAGAACTATATTGTTAGAGGGGCGCAGATCCAATCTAGATTAGGCTCTAAGTTCTTCAAATTCTTAAAATCCAAGCACACAAGAAGCAACATTAAAGGTATCAAAGTTAGTGATCAACTTATGCAAGATGCAGCCAGCATTAAAGAAACTTTTTTTGAGTTCTATTCCAATCTTTTACTCTCTGATGGTTCTAGTGCCAGTGTTGAACAAAACAGGGCTATATGTGATGTCTGCATTCCTAGAAAGGTGACACAGACTCGGGCCTCTTTCCTGGATGCCTTTATCTTGCTCGATGAAGTCAGAAACACCATTGACTTGCTTAAAGAGGATAAAGCGCTTGGGGTGGATACCTGTTGAATTCTATAAAGTCATTAAAGAATGGATTACTAAGGATTGTCTGGAGGTCTTTAATGAGGCCATTGATGTCGGCACACTCAACCCAGACATCAGTAGAGGGGTAATCAAGCTCATTCCTAAGGATGGTAATTTGTCTTCAGTCAAAAACTAGAGACCAATTACCCTTCTCAACGTCTCCTATAAGATTCTGGCAAAGATCCTTGCGAGGAGACTGTCTTCGCTTCTACCCCCTATTTTCTCAAAAACCCAAACTGCCTTTGTTGAAGGGAGATACATCCTAGACAATTTAATCACCAGCTGGGAAGGTATGTATTGGGCTAGAGACTTGAATCAGGATGCAGGAATGATCTTGCTTGCTTTTGAAAAAGCATATGATATAATTGAGTGGCCATTCATTGAGAGAATGTTGCATGCCTTTGGGTTCAAGGATGCTTCAGCAGTCATTGAAGTCAACGGCGAATTGACAGATTCTCTTGAGCTTCAACGCTCCATTAGACAAGGGTGCCCGCTTGCCCCTTCGATCTTTGTTTTGGCAACTGAAGCATTGCACTATCTCCTCAGATTCTTTGACATTGGGCCTCCGGTCAAAGGTATCTCACTCCCAGATAATGATGTCCTTATTGATGTCCTATTTGTTAATGACACATCAATCTTTGTCACCTTGGAACAAAATAACCCGGCTCAGGTAGCGGCTAGACTAGATATTGACTGCTTTGCTTTTGGCTCTAAAGTGGCAATGCATAAATCACACATGCTAGGTTGGCAAGAACATCCAACTGACTGGTTGTCAAACTTTGGCTGGACTTGGAAAGGGCCGGATGAAATGGTTAGGTACCTGGGTATTCTGTTTGCCCTCGCACCCTCCTTCAAAATTATGTGGGAATGGATCTTCGATAAAATTAACAAGAAAATTGTAAAATGGCAGGGACATTTGTTGTCCTTACCAGGAAGGATTCAAGTTTGTTAGAAGGTTTTGTCAGAAGGTTCTCTCATCATACAGTATATACTATGCCTCCTACTGGCTCTTTGGCAAATCTTAGATCAACATGCTCCACAGAATCATAAGAGATTTTCTATGGTTTGATGGGAAAGGGGGTAAGAAAAGGCATGCGGTTTCGTGGCAATTTTGCTCGAAACCTAAAAATATTGGTGCCCTGGGGCTGAAGGACCTTCGACTGCAGGGTATAACACTGGCGGTTGAGTGGATAATCAGAGCTTGCAATGGAAATGAGCCCTGGAAAGTCCTAGTTAGGAATAATATTTTGAGAGGTTTTCCTAAAGGAAAGCTAAGGTGGAAAGGTTTGAATATTGTCGATCTTCTCATTGGGCCCTATACAGTCAAAGTGGTTGGCTCTCCTATATTTGCTTCCATTTGGTCAGCATGGGATGTAGCCAAGCCCTTTATCGTTGCTAAACATGTCTTCAACTGGTTTGGGACAACTTGTTAGGGGTATAGAACGCTATGGTGGAATTTGGTTGTCAACAAGAGATTGCTTGCCCTCACCAAGGGTTGCTCTGCCTTTGATTGTTACACTAAGGGGTTGAGTGACTTTAAAGATCTCTATTCCCATGCGGGATGGGATTCTTGATCAGAGCTTAAAGCTATATTTCAGATTCCTGACTCTCAGCGAAGAACATTCACCCTGCTCCAAACAACTCTGAAGGTAAAAAATAATGTGGTTTTCATGGAAGAAGAGGGTGAGTTCTAGGACCGTGTGAAGTGGAAGAAAGGTCCCCCTCTGCTTGAGTTTACCTCTCAAATGCTTTACAAGAAGGTATCCTTCTCTAATGTCCCCTACCTCACCCTCAACCATATCTGGTTTGTGTTTGATCCTCTCCCTGCAAGGTCCTTTAGTTTTGATGTGAGTTGGGCCTCTTGTCTTGAACCCAAGAAATCTTGCTTTCGCTGTTTGTAAATGTATCAGAAGCTGGTTGTTGATTCTGTCTTACGTAATTGTGGTCTAGCTAATCCTTTATGTACTTTTTGCAGTGAAATTGAAACGGTTGAGCATGTCTTTTTCTCCTGCCCATATGTTGCTAAGATGTGGAACTGTTGTCTTAAATGTTGGAATGTGGTTTTCGATTGTGAAATTGGGTGGCTTAACATTGTGATTGGTTATGCATGTCCTAAGATTAAAGTACACCCCTTCTTTCATAAATTTTGGCTTGTGTTTTCTACTGAAATTTTATGGTTTTTATGGAAACAAAGGAACCTTGAGGTTTCCTAACAGAAGGCTAGATTGCTTACTGACTTCTCAGTAGAAGTCATCCTCCGTATTTTGTCTTTGCAAATATTCCTACAACTAAAAGAGGACCAACTCAACCAATTTCTCAGGACAGGACTTCTCAAAGTCACCTGACTTCCTGCTAATTATGGGTGATACCCCAAATTGAGCCCCCATCCTAATTGGGCAGTGAGTCACTAGACAACAGTCGAAGTAAAAATTTCAGAATTTGAGTGAGACTACATAAAAGATACATACTTTGACCAGGCCGACCACTCGATACAGAAATAGATTACTACGTCCAAATCTGATCAAGATGGGATTGATAGTTGGTTAGTTGCGAATGAAAATGTGTTAAGGGATGTGCACAACGATGAGCAGGGAAGTTGCATAATCAAAGAAGGCGAGGATACATTTGCACCATTCGATCTAAACCTGTTCCCTGAATTGGGTGAGACAAGATTGCAGAGACAGTGCCTTCTCAGGAATTGGCTCCAACAACGCATAATCAAGGTGCACAGGAGGAAGTGTGGAAGAAGATTAACGAGAATATCAATATCTTCTTTGGCAAGTTGGAAAAACTGATCGAAAGAGGAGCCTCAGTGGATGTTGAGAACGTCTTGGAGTACGTTAAAAAGAACAATATGAAAAGACTACTAGAAAAATTGGATCACTATCCTGCTCAGATGGCTTCTAAATAGATGTGGTTGGGACTTGGTGGTGGTAAAAACTCTTCTGAGGGACCTGATCCTGCTGACTCGAACGACAGATGTGAAGTGGAAGGCATTGCTACTAGTAGGGCGTAGAACCTGTATGCTTGACTCTGCCACCTTTGGGGTGGCTGCTCTTTGTTATAATTCTATTTAGTTGATACTGTTGTTGCTTTTTTGATATTGTTTCTACCATTATTTTTGTTTGTTAGGCTGCCTGCACGGAGCCGTTTTTATATTGTACAATCGATTATTAAGTTTGTTGATGGGGGACGCCCCATAATATGATAGGTCTTTTCAGGGAATTATGTAAATGTTTTTGGCATCTTGGATGCTTATATTAGTAATCGATCTACAATATTAAAAAAAAATACTACACCTTTGTAATCTTTTGGGGCCTCATTGATCGTTCTTACCATTTCTTGTCAATATGGCAATTGAACCACATTGAAAAACAATCCATTTGCATACACACATCATGCGATACTATAACTCTAATCTGCGATATCCCAGCTCTCATTTTGAAAAGGCCTTGCCAATAGTCCTTTTGTGCTTTTGTTTGAAAGAGGAGAAACCTCTTCGTGCATGGAGGGTGTTGCCAAAAATGGATGTCTTCCAATGGGCACAAGTGAAGAATCGCCAAGAGGAGTTAGAGAAACTGATGGCTTCCTTGATCACCTAATCTCAAGGCATGGTGGCATAGACTTCTTGCTCCTTGATATATTCAAGGATTTTTTATTTTGGCACTAGACAACCATCGATCCCCGTGCAACCATTGATGTCGGCACCAAGTAAATGACATAAGTGGGTTGTATGAGCTTTTATATTGACAATCACAAGTATGGCATCTCCAAATATAGGCCCCACCACTTGAAACTTGCTCTACCATTTTGACATATTTCCAACGCTACGTGTGCATCCATTTTGTGTTGTGTTTGGCTAATGGAGGTAGCACTAATTGACTGTGACATTGCAGTATATATATAACTAAAAACAAACACAAAATTACAAAAAAACATTAAAAATAAACACTAGGGCAGCAACTTATAAAAAAATAACAAAAAAAAATAAAACAATACAAGCTACAACTTAGAAGTTTAAAAATCTTGCCTTAGCAGCAAATGGGCTCCTCAATCAGCATAGGAAAATGATTAGAATGTTGCTTGATGAAGCTTCAACCTTAGACTAGCAACGGAAGGTAAGTATGTAATGAGAAAATGAGAGGCAAGTGTTTTTGCTTTTGTGTTTTGTTTTAATCATGTGTGTTATTTTAGCTTATGCTTTTGGCCTTCACTTGACTTTTTTGAATTAGTTTAAGACTTTGCTTTTTAAGAAAAAATGTATTAAAAAACAAATTTTAAAAGCATTTTTCTGACGTTTTGCATTGTTTTGACCTACGAGTTCTGCCCGGGTTTGCCAAGGGTTCGTCCTAGGCCAACTGGGTTTGTGAAGTGGGTTTTTGCAGAAGGACCAAGGTTGGGTATGTGTTGGATCCTAGCCTTGGTTTGGCATGTGCCTGGGTTCGCCGAGGGTTCGACCTAGGCCAACCATTTTCGCAGAAGGACCAGGGTTGGGTATGTGTTGGATCCTGGCCCTGGTTTGGCACGTGCTTGGGTTCGCCGAGGGTTCGTCCTGGGCCAACCAGGTTCGTGAACAAGCAAACCCTCAATGAACCCAAGCACATGCCAAACCAAGGCCAAGATCCAACACATACACAACCCTGGTCCTTCTGCAAAAACCACAAACCAGTAACTTAGCTTAAATAACATTTTGTGACCAAAAATGAGCTTTATAACAAAACAACGCTTTAACATTACATAACAAAATAAGGGGTGTATTATGTAGCACAAGTAAGCCTAGTAATAAAAAGTTAGGTTTATATATGCCACTACCGGTTCCTTCTAAGCCATGGGAAAGCATTTATATGGAATTCGTCGGAGGGTTGCCTTTGTCGAAGAAAAGGCATGACTACTTGTTTTGTGTTGTAAACCGGGTTAGTAAGATATGTCTCATCATTCTATGTAATAGAACTCTTATAGGCAATGAAGCAACTAAACTCTTTTTCACTAATGTTTGGACTCATTCTAGTTTGCCAAGTTCAATCATTTCAACTAGGAATTTCAGATTTTTTGGAAAATTGTGGATGAAGATGGACACTAGATTGAACAGATCCACTACATTTCATCCTCAAATTGATGGGAAAATTAAGGTGGTCAACAAGACGTTAATGCTGCTCTTGAGGGGGTATAATAGGAAGCATCCTAAGATTGAGATGAGTTATTGGCATATATTCAACATCATTATAACATGGCAATTCATTCCACTACTAATAGATCTCATTTTGAAAAAAGTTTTTAATACTTACCTCCAAGTTAATTTGATGTTGTGCTAAGACAGCCACACAAAACGCCTTGGGCTCCAAAGTTCACAAAGCCAAGAAATTCATAGAGAAGATAAGGCAAATACACCTCCAAGTGCAAGAGAGTTTAAGAGAGTGTCGAGCAAAGTACAAAGCAAGTCATGATCAACATAGAGTTGAGGATAAGTTCCATGTTGGAGACAGGATATGGCTGTAATTAAGCAAAGAGACTCCAAGGTAAAGCCAAGAAGCTTAAACCACTTAGGTATGGTCCATTTGAGATTCTAGAGCAAGTGGGCAAAGAATGCTTTCTTATTTGATTTGCCTTCATATATGAACATTTATTCTGTTGTGAATGTTGAAAACTTGCATCATTTTTAGCCTTCTATGCTAGATGAAGAATAAGGTTTAAGGTTGTTACCTTCCATTAAAGATAGTTCTCATAGTGGCTGAGAGGAGTTGGGCAAAAATGACTTGCAAAAGGAAAGAGCATCAAAAAGAGGAGCGCATGAAAATTGACATTAGGTTGAAAGAACAATTGTCAAGCAAAACCAAGTGGTATTCAAAGGAGGAAGTGGGGAAGATCCTCACCTCATGAGTTACTAAGCTTTTGGGGACCAAAAACCTCCTAATTGGGGAGGTGTGAACTGAATTGGATCATAAAGTGTTAGGAAAATGAGCTAACTAAGCGACTATTCTCAAGAAGACTTAGTATGTAACTTGAAATGTTTTTTGTATATATCAAAAGGAAATTTGTTACTATATGCAATTGCGAGTGCAATACAAAACAAAAACACATGCAAGCTACTAAACAAACTTTACAAGTAATATACCTCGGAAGAGCTATTTCAAGAAAGGAAGCAATCAAATGTTATACTTTGTATTTTTACCAAGACGAACAAGCTCCTTCCTTGGGTTGGAGGTTGCTCAAAGGATGTGGTTGCAAAGGCATGCACAAGACGTGTGGGCAATCTGGCAGCACCTCCCCGTGCACA
Organism: Torreya grandis; assembly: GCA_037957365.1. Lineage (NCBI taxonomy): Eukaryota > Viridiplantae > Streptophyta > Pinopsida > Cupressales > Taxaceae > Torreya > Torreya grandis. The sequence continues at coordinate 1,831,764 of JARHVA010000881.1, forward strand.
ATTGATGATTTGGATGATGGACTATGATGAGAATTGAAGCTTTATGAGATGATTTAGCAGCACTTCGTTATAATTTAAAAGCTTGTTAAGAATGGAAGGTGGCCCTACCATTTATAGATTTTCATGATCAATTGTGACCGTTGATCTTGGATGGAGATCAAGGGTGGAGAATCAATCCTACAATGAAAGATGAGAATTTAATGTTATGACATGAAGTATGCAAGACAAGCCCTTTGCTTGGGATTTAGTGTGATTTGCATAGGGATTTGTTTTTTGACCTTGCTTGCACACCTTCATTTTTTAATTAAATTTGCATAGGAAAAGGGTGCAAGTTTAGTTTTTTTTTAATTGCCAAGTGGGTGGATGATGTGGGAAATTGTGATTTTTGATTTATGAAAATAGAGATATTCCAAATTCCATGGATTATCCCATTGGGGACATATTAATTAGCTAATCAAAGTCTATTTGCTAATTGAAAGTGATTAGGAATGATGTGGTCATCTTTTTAATGTTCCCTCTTGATTGATCATTCAATTTAATTCAATCAGAGTGACATTATCAAAGCTACCAATTGATTCGGAATATTGTCGTTAATTTTGATGTCATAATGCGGTGCATTTTTCCAATTTAAGGATGTGTTGTCGTGATTTAGGATAAAATCAGTAGTTATCTTGACTATTTCAGATGACCGAAAGATTTGGGCTTGAATTGCTCGTTGAAGTGGGAAATTGGTTCGAAAAGCAGAGATGACACGAAAGTGGAAGAAATTAAGTGTCTACATTTTGCCCCTTTAGAAGAGCATTGCGAGACACTAGTGAAGTACCGACTTTTCAAAGAATGAGAAAACTGAAAAAAATGGGCATGGAAGGCTGCCCCGAGTGACATGATATTGATTGAAAAATGATGTGATCACATTTGGTGATTTTCAAAAAGAACCACTAAAAATGGGCTTACAAAACTACCCTAGATGAAAGTGATGTTCCTTGGATGCCCCCTTGAGGGATTAAACGGAAAAGAAAAATTGATGGACAGGTCCTTGAAAGGAAGGAAATGAGACAAAATGTTGTAGAAGATATCAACAAATGGAGAAAATAGGCGAAAATGGGAAGAAAAAAGTGAAAGGAGCCAAAAATAGGCCTCCTAGAAGAAAAATGGATGCATGAAGGGGGGTAAAATTTTGAAATTGGGGCTATAAATAAATCCTTTGGGGAGTGAAAATAATTCATTTTCACCCTTCACCCTTTGAATTCCTGAGCTTTGGATTTGTCTGTGAGACCTACAACTATCATGGCCCGTATTCCAGTGCATAGATACCTTGAAGAGCGTGTGCGAGAGTATCAAGGACCACCAGAGAGCAGGCCACTGATAAGTGAAATGAAAATTTGAAAATGTTAGCATTTTAGCTCATTAATTATAGGTCAAAGTAGCACGTGTTGTGAATTCGCTATGAAGAAACTTTTCTATGTTGCAGAATTGCCCATGATAGTGGCAGAATCATGGCCGAAAATAATGAGATTGTAAAAAGTTCAGACAATCGCTTGAAATGGCAAGATCACAGGACAAAATGGCGAAATTGCCATGTGCATGTCAATATCACCTAACAACGAAAGCACGATATGTGTGCCGAGATCGCCAAAACGGCAAAAACGTTCCACAAAACTACAAAAAAGTCCTAGGACTAGCGAAAGGGTGGTTGGAGTGGCGAGAACATTCGACAAATTGATGTTGTGGTGAAATCACCTGTAAAATGGCAAAATCGCTCTACATAGTGGCGATATCACTCTAAAGAATGGTGAAATTGCCAAAGATGATGATATGGATGGGTTTTGCTAATATCTTGTATGATTTGATGTTTGTTTTCAGTTGCGTTAGATGATTAGACTAATGTTCGTGATAAAAATATCATAGTTCCAAATCTCGGCATTTCTCACAAGAGGACTGCTAGACGAGAAAAAGATCCATTTATCGTGAGATGAGAAGTCATGATTTCTTATCAGCTATTACTTGACAAAAATAGCCAAGAAATCCCCGTCGTCTCGACAGTTTTTAAAAAAAAAAATTTCAAAGCTTTAAAATACACGGTTTCGGGTTTTCTAAGTTTAGTACCTAGTTTTTTGAGTCTGCAATGCGCAGCTTTAACACGGATAGCAACAGAGAAAACCGCATTAACACTGTGAAAATGTGGCTTTAACAACCATTTTACATTCATGGAATCACTTGTGACCTTCACAACAACAAATTGCAGTTTGCACAAGTCGAGAATCAAGATATTGCCAAGATTTGGAAGTTTGGGTAGAACTGCGTTAAGGTACAAAGTATCAGCGTAATACAAAGACCATAAATCATCTATTGTTAAGTTGTTACAATGTCTTTATGCCACTAAGTTATGGCAATGTATAAGTTCTTGGTTCAATGACGATTGAGAAAACTGTCATGACATCAAAAGGACCAGAAATTTTATAAATTTATGGTAAAGCTTTGGACATGTTATGGTCATTGGTACCTTGTTTGCCACTATGTTGTGAATGTCATTTTGTTCAGCATCATTTGAGGCAAGTTTCAAAATACAATCTCCTAGACCAAGTGTAAGAGCCCCAAAATTTGCAAGTTGATCTCCCAATTTTTGAACTTAGCTTCAAGTTTGGTGATATTGTGCGAGGCTATTGTATATACTCATTAATTGTTTTGTAGAGGCTAAAAACACAAACTATAGTCTTATAGTATTTGTAATTTACCATTAATACTCACTGATAGTTGAGAACAGTCCATGACTCCACTAAGAGCCTGCAACATACAACAGGGAGTTAGAAATAGTGAACTAGGGTTTTTGTTTTTATAATCTTTCTAATTTTTAATATGAAATTTTGAATAGTGATCATTGAAATTTTATTTCTAGATTCTAATTCTACTTCCTTTGATTAACACTAACAATTATATTTAAATTCTAAAACATTTTTTTTATATATAGGGTTTAAGTTTGTTGTTTAAGAATGGCATCGGCATCTGATTTAGCGGGCCATATTCGTAGAAAGCCTAAGTACAATGACCACGGTTGGAAGCATTGTGAACAAGCGGAGAGCAACTATATAATTTGTAATTATTGTAGGATGAAGATGAGTGGAAGTGTTTCTCCCTTGAAAAACCACATCGCACGATTGGAATGGAATGATGTGGTAGTGTGCAATTAAGCACCACCTGAAACTCAAAGAGAGTTAGTTGTTTGCATTGCGGCAAATGCAGAAAAAAGAGGAAAAGAGGAAAGCCGATGCATTTGCACTCCTAATGATTAGGAGGACAACAAGAGATGATAATGACATTGAGGGTTATTATATTGCCCCAACTCCACAAGGTCGGGGTCAAGGACGAGGATCAACTGCTAATGATAGTTCGACTACTTTTTGTGTTCCTAGAAGTAGCCCTAGGTCACAACCTTTGTCAGAAGGTACCACTTAGAACAAAGAACTACAAAATGAAGTGAGGATAGTTGCAACAAATTTTTAGTACTACAACATTCCTTTCAATATGATAAAAAGTCTAAATTGGGAGAATTTGGTCACTACATTTATTGTTGTCGGGAAGGGGTTTGAGGTTCGTACTCCTCATAACTTGAGTGGCTCAATGTTGGAGGATTTTATGAGACATACGCAATCCTTTGTAGAAAACCAAAAAAAAATATGGCAAAAAAGGGGTGCACCATTTTATCAGATGGGTGGACGAATAAAAAAAAATTGCACATTGATTAACTTTCTAGTGGCTTCAAGTGGACAGTTGATCTTCTTGAAGTCAATTGATGCCTCCCATCAAGTAAAAATTGTCAATACTTCGTGTGACATGCTAGATGAGGTGGTGATGCAAGTAGGTGTGCAGAATATTGTTCAAGTTGTGACAGACAATGCAACCGCATATGTAGTAACAAGCAAACTTCTTGAGGAGAGACACCCACACTTTTTTGAACCCCTTGGGCAGAGGACATAGGAAAGATCTCATGAGTGAAGAGTGTGATTGATGAGATAAGAAATATAACCAAGTTCATCTACAATCACACTTGGGTGCTACAATTGATAAGAGAGCACACCAATAAAAAGAAGCTTGTGCGATCGGGAGTCACAATTCACCACAAACTTCCTCACATTATAGAGCATTGTGGCCTCACTAATATCCCTTAAGAGATGGTGGTGAGTGATCAGTGGTTGGAATCTCCCTATGCTAGGAAGGTCGAAGGGTAAGGGCTCTTCAAAACCTTTTTTGATGAGGTCTTTGTGAACTGCATAGAGGGAATCATTAAGGTAACCTTAAAGGCTTAAACTTAATTATTTTTTTATTTATCAATTATTTGTTACATAATTTTTCTTAATTTTCATTTTAAATTTGTGTATTGTTTTTTTTTAGGTGTAAGAGCCTTCGGTTTGAGTTCTCTGATTGTCGGATGGGGAGAGAAACCCAACGGGTTGTTTGTATGAGGCCATGGACATGGCCAAAGAGGCCATAGCCAAATATTATAGGCAAAATCAAATAAAATATGAACCTATATGACGTATAATTGATCGTGGATGGAACATGATGCTTCACCGACATAATCATGCAGCGGCCTACTACTTGAATCCTAAGTTTTTTTATTCCGATTCATTCAAAGCCGATGAGGAGGTTACGGATGGCCTCAATACATGCATGGAGAGGAAGATCCATGATGATGAGACTAGAGATGCAATTATTGATGAGTTGCAAATTTACAAGAATGCAATGAGAAGACTCTTTTCTTCGGCTCTAGGCTTTAAAAGAAGAAACGCCTTTCAGCCAGATAAAAATAAATTGAGTCATTTGTTTTTTCTTTTTAGTACACTTCTTTCATTTATTCAAGCATAGTTAAATTACAAAATTATAAATCCCCTGTTTGCAGATATGTGGTGGGAAGATTATGGTGCAAAAACGCCAAATCTTCAAAAGTTAGCCATTTGCATTTTGTGTCAACTATGTAGATATTTTTGATGTGAATGTAATTGGAGCATGTTTGAAGTTGTTCACACAAAGAAGTGCAACAAGTTAACAACACAACGCCGCAATGACCTTGTTTTTGTGCAATACAATCTTCGTTTTCATGTAAAACAAGTGGAGGGGCAAGATAAATATGATGTTATTGACTTAGATGAACTCAATCCATATGTTGATTGGATCGTTGATGAAGTAGAGTCAAAACTCATGTTTACAACGGAGGAGATTGCAAATTTAGAGAGAGACGCAGAAGAAGCAATAGCATCTGGGGCAACAAAGGCATCAGGAGGGGTTGGTGAGGATCCAAATGATACATTTGTTAACGATGTTAGCATTGGAGAGGAGGAATTTTTACTTTCCACTGCCATGAGGCAACCACATCAAACTTATTCTAGGCACTCGAGATGAAATGTAATGTATATTTAATATTTCATGACTATGAGCATTGCAGTTTGTAACTTTGTACTTTGTAGTATTGTACTCTTTTTTGGTCTCACATTGATAGAAAATATACTTTGGACCCATCGCATTCTCGACATTCATTTTTCATGTCATTTAACAATGTTTTACATTTAATTTAAGTTTATTTTATGAATTTATATGTTTTTTAAAGTAGCGATAAAGTTTCCAAGAAATGCCGAGAAATTTCTAAGAAATCACTAAGATCTGAGTCCCAATTTAAATTTTGCCCTGCCGAGAATGAGATTTTGAACTATGATCCTAACACACTACACAATCTATCCCTGAAGCGTATGGCCTGCAAGTGGAAACCCCTGACACCTAGCTTAGTCTGTGTATTGTTTCACGCTACTCTACACTCTCGTACGATCGGATACAACCCTTATTGTTCCTTCAGCCTACAGCGTATTTCCCTTCAGTCACTTTCTGCTACCGTACAGTCTTTATTTGCACCTGCCCCTTACATACGACCATATGCATCTGATACAGAACCTACGCAAGCTACAATGTTGTATGCATCCACTCCAATATCGTACAGATCTGCTATAGTACCTGTATGACTTTACTGCAGTACAACAAAAGGTTAAAGGGTTACTGGTGGCAAATATTTTAGAGTGCAGCAATTCTCATTGATTGTCCACTAGGGCAACCACATCAAATTTCTCTCAAAAATCAGTTTCCCAAATTTTTATGTAAAATCCATCCTATGCAAGAGGCAGATAAAATCCTATAAATTTCAGCAATTGTGAGACTTGTACTTCAGCAAGGATTTTTTGATGTTTTCAGCATCAACTTCTCCTGGGATATATTCTTCTCCCATCCTCAATTTCATTCTTCATAATTTTTTATCTGCTTTCTGTCAGAAGGTATTCCGGCTTGTCTAAAGTGAAGGATAATGTAGTCCATCATGTTATCATAAGTTCTGGTATTAGCATATGAATAAATCAATGTTGTTGTAGCTGACTTAGTTATGTTGTTAAGTATTGTCCTCTCCGCCTTGGCAGTGTATTAATCACTTTTTGATTATGTAAGGTTGTCTGACAATTGTGTCTTATTTGACAGCCACATGGCTGACCACTCCATAAATAGAAAGATGAATGTCGAGGTAGGGACATTGATGTGACAGGTCCTCCTTGGACCGAGCATTTGTATTGTACACTACTTTATGCAGTAAAGTTGTTATTTTCTCGTGTTCTATTGTCTATGGTTATGGTATGTGCTTATAATTCTGCAATAGAATTATTTTGGTAGTGTAGACTTTACACTTAAAACATAATAGAGTTCATGCATCTCCATATGGGGATTTACATGTCAATGTACAATATATTTCACATCACAATACAAAATATCATTAATAGCTTTTCCTATTCTGCAAGCTCCTCATGATCGTCTTTCTGCCATCAGTGTTGGGTGATTGAACTTACACTCCACACACTGGCACAGCGAACTTTGCTTTCTACTCCAAGGCCACAAGCTCCACAGGACATCATTTTCCCTTAGACCATCTAAGACCCAAATCAATCTAGTACCAGAGACTCAGCTATACATCTTTAGATAAATGTATGCCAATGTAGACAAGATCTAAATATAAGAAGCACATGTTCTTCATTAGAATGTACAACTCCATAAATGAGTGTTCCTACACAGCATATCTACATACAGATGCCATAGGATGAAAACACAGCGTAGGCAACATTTGCATGCTTATCAACGAGGCTCCTAAGGAGCAACATATGATTAGTTTTCATATTTTCTTATTTGAATGAAACCAGCAATGAATCACCCAACTTCAAATGCCAATACATAATTCAAATAGTGCAGCCCATTTAAACTGCAAATTAATTGCGAAATCCCTCTACTCAAATAAAAATTACCATTGGAATTCCTATAAAATTTAATGACGATGAAAAAATTGCTTTTGCCACTTTAAAATTTATGCCCAATACACTTTGCTCGCCTCAGTCTTTCGGCCAACAATGCCGATATAACCAACATCCCATCAGTACATCAAATGAGTTCAAATGTGCCCTGTACAATATATTCCATAGTTACCATGTTCAAAACGTTCGAAAAGTTCGGAAGGGGGAAAAAGTTTGGAAGTTCAGAATTTTGAAAAAAGTTCGGTTTGGTAAGTTCGGTAATTCAGTTAGGAAACTTTTACAAATCATAAAAAATAAATATATCATACATAAATTTGTAAAACATAAACACAAATAAGTTGATCAATGATAACACATGATAAGAAAATCCAATAGTGTTAAACTTCAATGTTCATTGTTCAACATCATACATATAAAATATAACAATGAGGATTGTGAAATATCCTTTGTTTAACATTAAAGTTTTCAGCATTAACTAAAAATGGAAATGAAATTTAAACATCCGCAACATCAAACCCTGCAACTACACCAAAGTCATCATAAGCAGCATCATCTAATCCTACACTAGTAGGCTCATCAACTACAACAATATTTTCTTCATCTTCAAAGCATGGTTTGTCAAGGCGAGAGTTATCTTCATTTGCAAGAGAGTGAGTAAGCAATCGTAAATTGCTATGAACAAACACAAGATCAAGGAGTTTTTGAGCCCCCAATCAATTCCTCTTGTTTGTGTGAATTAAGTCATGTGTACTCCAGTTTCTTTCACATGCAGAAGCACTGGAACATTGGTTGAAGATTCACACGGTAAGCCTCTGCAACTGTGGAGTAGAAGCCCCATAAGTCTGCCACCATTTAGATGGTTCCCACTTCACCCTGCTTGCCTTTGCTTCCTTGATACCAAACATTTTTAGTTGATTCTTGAAAACACTAAGTTGTTGCCTCGCTACTTCCTTCACTTCATCAATAAACAACCTGTACCTTTCATTATCTCTTCAACTGCCTCATGATTTACCCCTACTAATTTGGGGTCTAAAGAGCACGCTGTCGTGTAGAGAACGATGTAGCATCAACAATCATTTATCCACAATTTCCCAAATGCGCTTGGCTTCTTCAACATTATCTACTAGTAACTTTTAAATTTCTTCATTTGCTCTATCCATTCCCTTGTACACAAAAAGCCCATGCAAGTTTAATTGTCATCATCCATTCTCAAAATTCTAACAAGTGGTTCAAACACCATTATGATCTTCTTGGCCCCGTTCCGAAATGTGTCCCCTAAAATAATTCTTTCAATACCTCTTGAATGGGCTTCCTTGAAAAGCTTTGAGTCTGTCCATTCGTCAGAAACCATCCCTTTTCTCAATGTTGTCATCTCCTCTACCTCCCTTCGCAAAGTAATAAAGTTGGTGGCAAATCTTGTTTCAGCAGGGGGTAGATGCTCACGCTTTGAAAATGAACGATACAAGTTCAATGTCAAGCAGTGATTAAGGATAAACTTAGAAACTTGTTTTCCTTCAATCACAATATTACTTACCCACTCCAATTTTGATAGATCTTCAAGCAAAAGATCCAACACATGTGCAGCGCATGGTGTCCAAAACAGATGAGGAAATCTATTCATGAGTATATCACCTGCCCCTTTACAATTAGCTGCATTATTTGTAATGATTTGAACAACATTTTCTTCTTCTATCTCCAAAATAGTTGATTCGATGCATTGGGAAATGAAAAGAGAAGTTTTTTGTTCTTTACTTGTAACAATTGATTTTATAAACATAGCACCATCAGGGGATATTGCCAAAATATTTAGAAGAGGTCTTCTTGAATCGGACCATCCATCACTTACTATTGTGCACCCTGTTCTTTTCCAAAAAAATGTATTCCATCTAACTCAGTAGATATGGCTACCACTTCCTCATCAAGAAGAGTAGTTCGTACTCTTTCATAGCAAGGCAGTTTGTAACCCTTCCCAAAATCAATAGTTGCATCTAGGAAGGTTTGGAAATGTGGAGAACGGATAGCATTGAAAGGAATGGCTTCTGCATAAAACAATCTACCTGCCAACCTGTCCACATCAATATTTTGTTGTGGCCTCCACATTGACTTCAATGAAGCTTGTGACTTTTGAACGCCACTTCCACTTCCACTTCCTTGGGCAAATGGTGATGGAGAGCAACTTGAACTAATGAGGGATCCCATTTGTAAGATTGAATGTTGAATTTTAACCTTCTTTGATTCTAAAGCTAATGATCCAGCACAACTCACATTAAATTTAGCTTTCGCTCTATTTATGAATTCTACATATTCCGGTTCCGTTGAATTTTCATTTGTTGCCCCACAAACTTTCACATCTGAAGATTCTCCAAGGTAATGGTAGCGAACTCTGGTTATACTCCCTATGATATTCTCATTGCACAAGGTGCATCTCATATGTTTTTTATCTTTATCATCTCTCTAGACAATGTACTTCATCTCTAATGGATGACTTGACATATTGAAGTTTTTAGATGCACTAAAAATTTGCTTTTTGTTGTTGGTAAGAAGAGATTCTTGACCTCATTGCTCAAATGCCCATTGCTCAATCTTGCATAATGTAAAATTGTTCCTCCCCTGCCCAATACGCACTGGCACTGCTCAACCTTTCTAATCTAAAATTTAGTAACTCCCTGAAGAAGCTTTGACCTGCAAAATGTTATCATTTTTATGTTCAACAAAATAATTATTAAATATAAATATTAAAAACAATATATTTTATAAATTATAGGTTTATAATATAAACTTTAATACAAATAAATTATAAATTAGTATTAAAAAAAAATTAACTAATTTATTAAATACAAAATTTTACTTTTTTAAATTACCATAAAAGGAAAATTTGAACTAACTTATTAAATTGTAATACAAATAAATAATTTAAAACAAAAAAAAAACTAAATTTAAAATTACTAAAATTAAAAACTACGGTTATTGTTTATTTTAGTATTACTCTAACCATAAATTAAAATTACTACAAATAAATTTAATGGTTATTGGTTACTATTACTAAAATTTAAATTTAAATTATTAAAAATTAAAAAAAATAAACAATAACCATAAAATGAAAATTAAAGTTTTAAAAAAAAAAAAAAAAACCTAAAACTTATTACTTACCGCAAGTCCCTATTTAATGAACCAACCCCTAGCAAAATAAACCACTCACTCAACGCTATGTGTGGCATATGCAAGGCTGCGAAGTGCAAACAAACGTTGTGCTCTGTTTGGTCATTTGTTTTGTTGTCACCCTGTGCCCCTGACGTCGTCATTCAACTTCAAACTTCAATGCAATCCAGAACGGCGGAATGAGGAATCCTTTGCAAGACTTCAACTGCAGTCTATTTTGCTTCTATAAAATCCGTTTGCTACATTTTAGAGCTCCCCCCGAGGGTTCGTCACATTTTAAAGCGTAAACGTGGTTCGGAAAAAAAATTTAGGGTTTTTGATATTTTGGAGTTCACCACGATTTTCATGGATGTAGGACCCACGGGCAAGGGAAAAACACGTTTCCCTGTTTTATTTATTTTTTAATTAAAAAAAAGAATATTCAAATTTATACGAATTTGATCGAACAAATTCTTTTTCTGCAAAAACTTCGATCGAATCCGTTTATAGACCATATTCGGACGAATATGGTATCTATGATATATTCTACCCCCTAAAACTTAGTTACCTAAACTGGAGAAACAACTACGGAATTGGAAATGGTAATAACATCAAATACACAAACCACCAAATTTAGGAAATGAGGAACAGGGATATTAAAAAATTAAAACTATACAAATTATAGATGAGTACTATATAAATGGCAACTCACCTGGAAATTTTTAAAATACAGCAATAGATTGAAAATACACAAAATTTGAACTTATTAATTAAGCCTCGTATAATATTTCATTGCATGAGAAGAGCGTGAAACAAATGCTATTTGGTAAGAGACTTCAATGCGAGACAACCGTTACTTAAATGGTGAGGAGGAAGCTCACCCTTTGCAGCGTTGGAGTATGTTATTTCACCTGCCATGTTTGTATGTAGCATTTTGAATTAGAGAAAAAAGGATGAAAATGCAAGCAGTGTATAGCCTGCAATGATTTTTAGATTCATAGTAAGCTTCAAATTGCAAGTTGATCGTAAGTTCGTAACACCACATTTTTTAGTTTAGTTTTTTGGGGAAAGACTGGGTCAACATTCACCCACTTTCTATCTAACCTTAATCGACTTAAAATTTCGAATTTTAATGCCGTAAATAGAAAACTCTATATGAAGGAAGTCATTTATAAACTACACTCTAGTGGATGTTTGCTTGAATAAATCTCTGTCAATGTATTAAGGCTTCAACAGTCTCATTTTTTTCCAAGATTTTTTGCCAACCCTATTCTATAATTTTTTTTGACTTTGTGTTTTTCATTTTTTTTTACTAACATGGCTACTATGGTTAGATTCATAAGTGGACAATATAGTTTTTGTTGTCGTGGATATTTCACAAAATAAAAATATAATTTTTACCTTTGGCTTGCAAAAGGTCAAATTCACAGTATATTGAATAATAATGCTGCTGATTTACACAACAGACACTAAGAAAAAAAAAAAAATCCGGTGTTATGGTGAATGATAACCAGTTAAAACATTAAAGCAAGAGAGTTTTGAGTAGTATATGTCATATAATAGTGGAGTATCTTGCAGTCAACATGGTGCAAGAACTTTTGAATAATACAAACTACTGGATACTTAATTACATTTTTTTGGGAAAAGTGTCATATTTAGTGGAATACAATCTCAAAGCTCTCTTGCAAACATGCCAAGCAGAACTCTGAAAAGAGTTTAAGAATATTTCTTATAAAGGGACTCCAAAAGTCAGGCAAATAGGCATCCACTAAGGATGCTAAAGCTCTTATCAAAGACAATAGACTTATCAATGAAAACATTAAAGCGAGAGAGTTTTGGGAAGTATATGTCATTATAATAGTGGAGTTTCTTTAGTCAACATTGTACAAGAAATTTTGAATAATACAAACGATTGGATAGTTAATTACATTTGTTTCAGAAAAGTATCATATTTAGTGGAATATGATCTCGATGTGTTATGCAAACACACCGAGCAGAACTCTGAAAAGAGTTTAAGAAAATGAAAGAGACTGCAAAGTCAGGCAAATAGGCATCCCACCAAGGATGCTAAAGCTCTTATCAAAGACGATAGACAACGAAGGAATCAAGGGGCCTAGATATATTATTTTGCATATCTGACGATATTTGTGGTGTATAAGTGCGGGTCTCTCCAAACTCCTGAGTGCAACATCATTTTAATTGTAATTTCAGACATGAATGGTGTATCCTTGACTCAGAAGGAGGTACTAGAACAGCAATTTCGACTGTCCAAAATCCAGAAATAGGTTTAGGGGAAAAAAACAAATTTTTAATTCTTTCAGATTGTTAAATACCAATTTTAAATCTTGTCATATTTTATGCGAGATTGGGGCCTCACTAATGTCATACTGGCCTGAAAAGACCACTTGTGCACTAGAAATTCTGCAGAGATGTCCTGGACAAATTTTTCTGGTGTCTGAAAATCAGTAAATGCCATAAAAAATGTTTGGGACAATTTTCAGGCACTGAAATTCAAATACTGTTTCTACGATTTTGAGGGTACTTTTGGGCATCCCCTTCTCACACTCCTGAATTGCCCCGTTCCCAGCCCTCCCCTCTCCCCCCAAACAAAGAAATCAATGGAGAATAGATTTTTTCCTACTCTTAGTTTAGAATCTCGATAGTATTAGATACATATTGTAATTTAATATCTTTTGGGATTTTGGTTTCCTAAAAGTGGCATCAAAGCAACAATCTTGGCTTTGAAACAGGCTGCAGATGAAGACAACATTATCTTACAAAATTGATCCCAGATTGTTGTGTAATTTTATCAGTTTGGAAGAAATTTTCGAGAAATTTCCTAAAATTGACCATAATAGCTAATTTGAGTAATATTGAGGGCAATATTGTCTTCGGAAGTTGACTTTATAGAACTGCTTCTTTTTCTGTTGGAAAATAGCAATTTGTCATGCTGTTGGAATATCTTTCTCCTGAAGCAGCAGATTTAAGTCACACTGGTGCCACTGCCAATCTAAGGAAAGTCGCAAGAGCCCAGAAAGTGGTCATAATAGAGATTTTGAGCACAATTGAGGGAGAGATTGCCTTGAGAAGTTAACATTACAAAACGTTTTTTGGTCGGAAAAACATGATCTGTCATGTGGCTGGAATATCTTTTTGCCGAATCACCAGATTGAAATTGCCCTTTTGATATTTGAAATAATGTCAAGAGCTTCCCAACAATGATCTTAATAGAGATTTTGAGCAATGCTGAGGAAGATACGACCTCTGAAAGTTGGCCTTCCAGGACCTTTGTTTTCTGACAGGAAATAGTGGCATGGCTAATAGAAGTATGTTTCTCTGCTAATAGAAGCATGTCTCTCTCCAGCCTATGATACATTTGATTCAAACGAGCTTATAAAGCTTCTCATCCAAATTTCTAGAGAGGTACATCCTCGTAGCTGGGAGAGAATTTATCTTCATTGATAAAGAATTGATGGTTTAATCTGTTGTCACTAATTCACCATGCACCGTGTTCAGTCACTCAATACGACAAATATGTGTAATAAGAGTGATTGGCTTAAGCTAACCATAAAGGGCCTTTATGCACTTGTATGTAATATGATTGACAAGGGAGATCAACAACCTTTAGTCCCCGCCACAAACAAATATTTGAGCACTCGACCGACCAGGATGAAGAGAAATTCCCCCTCCCTATCAGTGGAGTGCATAAATTATCCCCTTGCACGCTAGCTCTCATTTCAATCAGTATTTGGGCAAATTGTGGAGATACCCTTGATTTTTGAAAAGGATAATATTATTTATATTAGAGAATGGTTGTTGAATATTAAGGATAAGAATAAGCATATTCAAGCATATTAATGGAAACAGTACCTAAGTTTATACATTAAGAGTGAGACATTTGCTAGAAGAGAAGAGAAGTAGAAGATATCAATCAAAAAACCCACGAGGAAAATAACATAGATGAAAGGGATAAATCTTTTATGTTTCCATCCAAAACACATCAATTTTTGAAAAAAGGAAGCATTCAATAAAAAGACAATGTCTCAATAGATAGATGTTGTAGCTATAATTTCACCAGCATTGATTTCACAAATCGACTACAAGCTCAAACTAGGAACACCAAGGAAACTTGCATATATGGTGAAAATGCTCAAGTACTCGAAGATCTCAATTTACAATGGACAAAGATGTTTTGAATTCTAATCTTAATTCCATGGCAATGGATTGTTTAGAAATTGTTCTTGGATCATATTGGTTGGAGATATTCATAACTTTTGCTTTCAATTTGTAAAAGAAATTAATACAACTACCCCATAGAAAAGAAAGTTAAAACTTACAAATGATTATGAGGAAGGAATATTTAGTTAGAAAGGAGGAAAACCATGGAAATGAAAATAAGGGAGAGGAAAATGAAAATACTATTCTTGTAAGAAAATAGAAAAAAGCAGATATGGTTGAATGAAAGGGCCGCACAAATCCTCCACCTTCTCTAGGGTCCAAGAAACATATGGAAGACAAGGTTGAGGACCCGAGAAAAACAAAACAAGAGGTTAAGTCTACTAAGTTTTACATAAAGGGTGAGATATGCCAACATCCAAACCACCATGGCAAGAAACAAACAAGGCTACATGGCTTGAAGCAATATGGGTAGGATGTACATGGAATCACTAGAGACTCAACTATGGGATGGGGTACCATTGAAGACCATCACCAATTAAGATGACATATGTATGGATGGCGGATCAAGCATGGCACCAGTTGTGTGCACATCTAAGGAAGTCATAACATTCGGTTTCATCTTGAATGTGAAGCACTTCAAAGGATGTTATGTACCTATACCCATAATATCATTAGTGGTAATGGCATGTTAATAGGTGATACTACATATTGTATGCAACCTTAGCATGTTACAATATCTTAGGGTAATATCATCAATGGTTAGGTTGTGGAAGAAGTCTCTTGCCCAATCTTGCCATAGACGAGGCACATTAGTCATTGTGGGACAATTATTGTCTTGTTATTGTGTTGCATTTTAGTATTGAAGGAACCTATGGATTTTATTATGGAGTTCATCCTTCCATTAGGATAGTTGTAAGTGATACCCTACCTTATGTTTAATTTTACTACCACATCTTTCACCTTAGATAATGGATCGTTGTGCAATTCTCTTCTATCCTTCTATTGTGTTGGTTTACTTCTATTGATTTAAATATTTAAATATTACTAGATAAATAATGTAGTTGAGTCTATTTTGGCACTACTTTCACATTGTTGTTCTTTTAGTAGCTTAAGGCCTTTGATGACACAGATCGACACCACTAAACTTATGAACATGAATTGGATAACTAGCAGTTGCCCCAAATGGTGCAAGTTATGTCAAGGGCAGTATGTTTTTTAAATTTAAGAAAAGTTTTTTTTTTTTTAATGTAAGTCAGTGTTATGTGGTGGACCAATAGTAATGAACAAAAAAAAGTTTGTCAATTTCTTTTATTGTGTTTGTTGAGAGAGTTTACATTTTTTGTAGAGGTTGTGGTATAGGTTTTGTACTGAGCCTTGTCTCCTCTTCTTTTCTGAGTGTTACATATTTATTTTCTTGCATTCTTGCATAGCAATCGAACGTAAATGCAAGGGAGATATGCATGTCATACAACGAACGCACTCTTGATATTGTAGTGAACATCAAGCCTTGACGATACATGTTGCCAATATCAATTGTTGCCTTATTGAGAGTCATTCCTTGTGCTTTATGTATAGTCTCATGCCATTTTTAGTGGCATTTGGCGATGATTACCCCTTGTAACAAGTGGAATTGGCAGATGTGTTAGAATCCTAATATCACACAAAGGACCAGAGTTTTTTTTTTAAGGCAACAACAACATACATGGGTAAGACAAGGGGTTGCAAATTTGGATTCTAGACCATGTGAACAATTTCTCCAACCACTCCATTAATTAATCCTACTTTAACCCATAATGCAAACAGTCGTTTATATTGCTATGCAATCTCTCATAATTTTAGATTTCAGTGTGACAGATTGACAATTTCAGATGCACATTTCCATATTTAAATTTTAATGATAAATTTAACAACATATAAATAAGATAAATAACCTTATATTCCCTATTCTCTTACATGTGTCTATGCCCAATTTGAAGTAGGTGTTACAGATTTTATACTTTCACAGTCAATAAATAAAAAAATTGTATGAATTTTTTTGATCAACCTATCATGTAGAAAACATATCATTAGTGCCATATCTTGATTATGGATACATCGTAATTGAGATTCGATTGGTACTTGTCAATCACTCAAGTAAAAGTAAAGGTGCAAAAATAAGGTCTATAATCCACTAGATGATAACCTTATCATTCCAATTTCTAGATCCACAATGACCAACATTTGACAATTAGATAATATAATGATTAATATTTGTGTGTGTGTATCAGAATTACTAACTGTTAATCTAGTTGTATTCTGAGATTGTTGACCAAAAATTGTACTGAATAACTTCAAAATAAACTATTAAAGCTTGTTGATTTTCCTTTGTGAATACCTACAATAAAACATCAGTGATAACAATATGCAAAACAATTTTTAAAAAAAATTATTGTGCCACTCCTCTTTGTGCACAATTTTTTATTAATAAATAAAGTTAAAACAAGTCTATTACAAAATAATTTACATGACAAATTATGTCTATAATATGAAATCTAAATTAAGACCTTTATTTAACCACTACGTAAACTAAAAAAAGACTCCCAAAAATAGACTCAAGAAAACAAGATTGACTTATTGACAAGACAAGGTCAACATACAAGAAGTCTTTCTTAGCAAATGAGCAACTCATGCAACCTAGTCAAGCTAAGCATCCCAAATCCCTAAAAAATAAAAAAATTGATTAAAATAACATTACTTGCAGTTAACTCAACTCTAAAAAATGTGCCCCACCTCTTGGGGATGAATGGATGAGTGTTTGAACTCAGTTAAATACACATTCGGGGAACTGTATTCTAACTGACACTTCTAGCTATTTTTAAATAAGTTTCTAAAAAGTGTCTGAGACCAAACAATTAATCCAAGACAACTAAATTAAATAACTTTCATAAACTAATAAAACACTAAATAAACTTAATCTAACATAAATACCAAGTGCCCATATTGGCATCATACTCGGCATTTCCCCCTTTGATACAAAGATAATAGATACCTATCATTTCCTTGAGTCTTCCATGAATCTTCTTCACCAATCCCTTGGTAAAAATATCAACAAATTGATCTTTACTTCTCACATAATAACAAAATGTTTATCATTGACCAAGTCTGACAAAATGGTGTTTGAATTCAATATGTTTGGTTCCAGCATGGAAAAATGGATTGTTGAACAATTGTATTGTCCTATTTTTATCACAAAAAATCTATGTTGGCTCAAGTTGAGCCTCTTTGAAATCAACTACGAATCTTCTCAACCATATTTTTTGTGTGAAAGTTGATGTAAGGGTTGTATATTCTACTTCAGTAGAAAATAATTTAACTATAGCTTGTTTCTTTGAAGACCATGAAACCAACCCACTTCCCAATGTGAATCAATAATCTGAAGTTGACTTTATGTCATCAAAAGATCCTCTCCAATCTGAATCTATGTATCCAATTAGACATAATGAACTTGTTGGTATGAAATGAATATCATGATTATAAGTACCTCTTACACATCTAAAAATTCTCTTTGCTACTTGTAAATGTTTGAGTGACAGTTTGTCCGTAAATATAGAAATTAGTAAAACCCCATAACTGATATCAAATATTGTCTTAGTAAGATACATCAAACCTCCCAACATGCTTATAAAATTATTTTCATCAGTTGGCAGACTTCCATCCTCTCTCATTAGTTTTTCTCCACTTGCAATTAGAGCATCCACTGAGTTAAAATCATCAAGATTGTACTTCTTTTAACATGTTTTGGGCATATTTGGCTTGACAAATGAATACTTCTTATTTCTTTTGATGGAATTCTATGCCAAAAAAATACTTCATAAGTTCAAAATCAATCATCTCAAATTTTGATTTCATAGCTTCCTTGAAGCTATTCAACATTTCCATAGAACTACCAATAAATATCAAGTCACTTACATAAAGACAAACATATAAAACATTAGAACACAATACTTGTATGTAGAGAGTTGTTCATTTTGACTTCTTACAAAGCCTTGATCTAATAACCGGCTATCAAATCTAAAATACCAAGCTCTTGACGCTTGCTTTAGCCCAAAAAGAGTCTTCTTCAACTTAAATACCCAAAATTCTTTACCATTTACCTCAAACCTTGTGGCTGCCCCACATATACTTCTTCATACACTACATTTAGGAATGCACTTTTGACATTTATTTGATGGATTTTCTATCTTTTATGAGCAGCTACAACAAGCATTGATCTTATAGTATCTTGATGTGCCACGAGTGCATAAGTTTCCTCATAGTCGACCCCATATGTTTGTGCAAACCCTTTTGCAACTAGTCTAGCTTTTGGCTTATCAATTGTACCATCACTCTTTACTTTGGTCTTGTAGACCCACTTGGTTCCAATGACTTCTTTATCAGATGGAGGTTGAACTAGAGTCCATGTATCATTCCTCTCAATTAAATCCATCTCAAATTTCATGGCATCATCCTATTCTTTCCTTTGACTAGCTTTTGCATAACTTTTAGGTTCAGTAGCCACATATAACAATGCAAACATAGTATTTTCATCATAAGCATCATCAAACAAATTGCATTCCTGATGTTGAATCCTTGTGATCCTTCTCTAGTAATTTTGATCTAACATTTGACTAGTTAGATGTGGATTCAACAACCACTCCTTGCTTGGAGTTGATAAAGATGCATGACTAGTCTCTCGCAAAGAACTAGTATTGTTTCTTGTTGAACTAGAAACATGTATAAGACTTTGTAAACCCTCCAAAAAAAAATTAATACGCTACCCCCTTCACTTATGGCTTCTATAACTACATGATCAGAATCAACATACACCTCATTTTTTTTTAAAATACAATCTCTAAAAACAATTATTAATTTACTAGCAGGATTATAAAACGTGTATGCTTTGCTTTCATCACTATAACCTAGAAAAAAATGAGAAACACTTTTTGGATCTAATTTTTTCCTCTTCTCCTCTAGAAAATGTATAAAATCTAAACAACCAAATACCTTTAGATGAGCAACAACTGATTTTCTGTCATACCAAACTTCATAAAGTGTCTTGTCTTTGACTGTCGTTGTAGAGCTTATGTTAATGATGTATACTGGTATTTTTACTGCTTCAACCCAAAAACATATTTTCAAGTACTTATTCTCCAACATAGTCCTTGCTAACTCCATATGATAGATCTATTCTTTTTTTCAACAACACCATTAAGTTGTGGTGTGTAAGAATCTGTTCGCTGCCTTTTGATTTCATGTGAAGTCCAAAACTCATTAAATTCATTAGAACAAAATTCACCTCCTAAATATGTTCTTAAGGACTTGATGGAATGCCCACATTCTTTTTCAGTCAAAACTTTAAAAGTTTTTTAATATGAAAAAGCTCCATTTTTTCTTTCAACAAATAAACCCACATAAACCTTGTAGCATCATCTATGAAGGAAATGAAATACAAATTATTACCAATACTTCTACAAGACATTGATCCACATAAATCTAAATGAACCAACTCCATAAGTCTGTTTGCTCTCCATTTGTTAATAGGAAAGACTCCCTATGATGTTTCCCAACAATACATGACTTGCATGCATCATCTTTCTTGAAATCTAGCTTGAGAAGACCTCTTACCATACATTTTATATCAAGAATATGTAAGCTCTTAAAATTAATATGACCATATCTTGAATGCCACAACATGTTACCATCCTCAATGGTGGAGAAACAAGTACCTACCTTCATCATACTGATCCTCAATTTAAACATCCTATTTTTTGTCATATAAGAATTTTTCAATCAATCTATTTCCAAATCTCTTATCAAAATAAGAACAAACACCATCTTCAAAAAACAGTTTGAAACATTTTTCCTACTAAATGACCAATACTAAACAGATTGTGATTTAAATTAAAAGAAAAAAAAAAATCCTTAATTTTAGCCTTAATTGTGGTGATTTTCATGCTACTCTTTCCTTCAGCTTGAATGGACTTTCTATCTCCCAATTGCATTTGGCTTTTGAATACACCATCTAACTTGTTGGAACCATCTTTGTGACTTGTCATGTGATTTGAGGAACCTGAATCATGAAAACAACAATTTTTTGCTTCATTTATTTCCACATAGCAAATGAGACAATAATCTGTGTTCTTGAACATCACTTTGTTCAACTCGGAATGCTTTCTTTTCACTCTCTTGATTAGCTTGATTCTTCGCTGTCAATATCATGCAATTTTTTATCATGTGTCCTTTTTTTGCAATGATGACAAGTATTTATTGCTTTTCCTTGTGAAGTTAGCTTCAGCTTTACCCTTTGAATTTGAGTTATTTGAACTCCCTTGACTCTGATTTTTATTTTTCTCTTTGATCTTTGAAGCATTTACTTTTGTTTTCAAGTGTTTGTTCTTGATCTCTTGTGCATAGTCTCATGGAACAAGAGAGAACCAATCAATTCATCAACACTTATAATGTTCATGTCCTTACACTCCTCAAACGTGATCACAATATGCAGTCACTTTTAACTTAAAGATCTCAAAATTTTCCTTACCATAACACTAACTAAAATGGTTCCTCCATGAACCATCATTTTATGCACTAAATCATTTACCCCGATGCTCTCCAACTACTCCATTATTTGACATTCTCGAATTCTCAAAATTTATTTTAAGAGTTTGGAGTTTTCCTTCTCTTACCTTAATCGATCATTGATATAAAGTTTCCAAAGTATTTTATGTCTCATGGGCATTCTTGCATCTTGCAATTCTTAAATAAATGTTTCAGTCTATGGCACTCTGAAGATAGAAGAAAGTTTATGCATTTTTTTCTGATCTTGTATCAAGGTGTTCCAATCTTGAGGTGGTGTGTACCCGTGGAGAACATTCTCTCAAACTCTTTTTCATACAAGAATGCTCTTCAACTGATCTCTCCAATATTTAAAGTTGTCACTTTTGAAGATGAGAATAATCATGGAAGCAGAATTCACTAAAGCCATTGTTTCTCTTGATAATGACCTGAACCTTTTCTAAACGAGGCTCTAATACCAAATGAAGTTTTTGAATGTATGGCAAGAGTGCAAATCAGCTTTGATTTAATCTGAAATTGAAGTTGTGCATCAACTAATATGTCCCAAAATTATTCGTTGTTAATCTAGATTCTAAGAGTATTGATCACAATTTCACAGGATTGAGTAATGAAAACAAAGCATACAAGTTTTATAATGATACTAATAAATCCACAACTATTTCTAGGGATTGTATTTTTTTTGAAAATAAGACGTATGTTGATTTTGATCATGTAGCTAAAAAGGTCATAAGTGAAAGGGTAGCCTCTTAAAGTTTATTTTGAGGGCTTACAAAGTCCTACATGTTTCTAATTCAACAGGAAACAATACTAGCTCTTCACAAGAGACTAGTCATCCATCTTCATCAACCCCAAGCAAGAATAAGCGTTTGTTGAATCCACATCCAACCAATCAAATGTTAGATCAAAATTATGAGAGAAGGATCACAAGGCTTCAACATCAAAAATATAATTTGTTTGATGATGCTTATGATGAAAATACTGTGTTTACGTTGTCATTTGCGACTAATGAACCTAGAAGTTATGCAGAGGCTAGTCAAAAGAAAGAATGGGTTGATGCTATGAAATTAGAGATGAATTCAATTGAGAGGAATAATACATAGACTCTTGTTCAACATTTATTAAATAAAGATGTCACCGGAACCAAGTGGATCTACAAGACTAAAGTCAATAATATTATAAATATAATATTATAATCCACTAGATGATAAACTTATCAATCCAATTTGTAGATCCACAATGACCAATATTTGACAATTCGATAATATAATGATTAAAATTTGTATGTGTGTGTGTATATATAGCTTCGACCTTTTCATGATATAGAAATAGAACTAGAACAACGTAAAGATCAATACCCATAATTGGTAGAAAGAAACAAATTTTTAAAAAAATCGCGCAGTCCCAAATCCTTAAAATAAGGATTTGAGACATTCAAAAACTTATATCCCTAGAACTTATATTGTATATATATTATATTACTTATGTTATGTACTAAATTATAATATATTAATATATTATGTAATGTAGTATTCTTATCTTACTTATTTCATCTTGAGCGTGAAGCACTTCAAAGGATGATATGTACCTATACCCATAATATCATTAATGGTAATGGCATGTTAATAGGTGAGGTGAGACCATATATTGTATGCACCTTAGCATGTTACATATCTCAGGATAATATCATCAATGGTTAGGTTGTGGAAGAAGTCTCTTGCCCAATCTTGCCACATACGAGGCACATTAGTCGTTGTAGGACAATTATTGTCTTGCTATTGTGTTGTATTTTACTATTGAAGGAACCTATGGATTTTATTATAGAGTTAACCCTTCCTTAAGGATAGTTGTAAGTGAAACCCTATCTTATGTTTAATTTTACTACTTCATCTTTCATCTTAGATATTGGATCGTTGTGCAATTCTCTTCTATTGTGTTACTTCTATTGATTTAAAATTTTAAATATTACTAGATAAATAATGTAGTTGAGTCGATTTTGGCACTACTTTTGCTTTGTTGTTCTTTTAGTAGCTTAAGGCCATTAATGACACAAATCAACACCACTCAACTTATGACCATGAATTGGAGAAACAAGCTCTTCGTCAATTGCAACAATATATCCTTACTAAAGAGACCATCATGCATTCACACCACAAGCCTCTACCATTTCTTCAATCTAAGTCCAAACGTTAAAAGCACCTACAATATGAAATCAACAAGGTATTTGCAGAATTAGATGACCAGATGTTAATTTCTATCTCACACACAATTTATAACAAAATTACCCAATCGTTGGAAGTGTTAGGTTCTACCAAGTCATTAGAACTCGGTATAACATTTCTCCCCCTATGAGAAAACATCAAAGCATGCAAAACATATCAAGCTGACTTGTCGAAAATAACACCAAGAAATGAAGAATGTGGAAATTTAGGACCATACAAGACATTACATATCCACTTTGCATGTCATCAATTATCATAGTTGGTTATCAAAGACATGAGGATTACTAAGAAGGATCTTTAAGCAACCAAGTAGGGTTTGTTGAAGAATCTTTAGTTTGCAACACAATAGATCGTCAAACGATTATCCCTGTTTTTAGTACCCATGATGCATTACCTCCATGCATGCAATGCATGAAAGCTAGAGAGCTTGTGTCACAAGCGAAAGGTCGTGTCCTTATTCTTTTTATTATGCACAATGCCCAACTTTGATTAGGCTACTAAAATGTCTAATATGAGAGAAGTTATTTGGATGTTGATAGACATATGGTCTTGCTTGTAACCTTAGCAGAATAAGAGACTAGTTCATGGTAAGAAGCTATTCACATTTAAGCCAATAGGCTCCAAATGGGTAGTGATAACCCTCCACAAAGTGGACATTAGTAAATTAATGATCTCAACGTTCATAATAGAGGAAATTGGAGTGGCCAAGCTTAATCTGATTGATTTCGTATTCATTGAGTGAAAAGCTTAAGAAACAATGAGATCCTAATTGTTGAAATTTTGTTCAATGCATCCTATGATATATCAAAATTAGCCACTATATAAGGATATAAGAAATATTTCAGAATCACCATTCTCGTTGAAATGTGGCCCTACAGCAAGTTTCCAAACACAACATCACCTAGCATTTATGATGAACAAAATTAGGTAAATAAGCAATGGAAGCTGGCATATAAGAGTCAATTACAACTAAAATATTATGAAACAAGATAAATATTTTCTAAGCTTGTTGCAAAAAAAATCAAGGCTTTTACTGTGCCTGAATTAGGTTGAGAAAAGATTAAAGAGGATCATCATAACCAAGAAAGAAGCTGCTCCTTTTAGACTCAGTACATGGTAAAAGACAATGTTACCAGCACGTTGTCCATCTATTTCAACATCTAAATACACTCTGTGAGTTATCTCCTCCAAGCTCACCCTCTCACTTCTTGCCTACAAAAACAAAAAAAGTGATGCAGCATAAATTTAGCCTATATGTGACAAAAAGGATATGCTGCATGCATATAGAACTATATTATGGCAGTGGTATGACAAGTAGACTTTCGATAGAGCTTGAAACAGATAGACAAAGATTGAATTGATTGTTTACAGGTTCCCAACTAATACCCAGCAAATTACAGCAAAGTGCTGATGTCATTCAACCAGAGTCAAATTGTTACGTGAGCAATCCACAACTTTGTTAGCTTCAATTTGATTACAAATAAAAGTATTTTTACAAGATATATATTAGTCTTAATTACTCTAATCATATTCCCTTGACTTTTCCATGTAATTTATTTCTCTCTTAATTTGAAAACACAAAGAGCCAGTAGTTGCATGAAATAATTTTCATATAATAATCAGTCCCATGTATTATGATGTTAAATGAAAATAGAGCTACTTACCAATCCCTTGCATTTACCATGCCATGCCTGGCTGCACATTTCCATTTCCATTTCTATATAGGCATTCTCTACCCAAATAATGTGTGCGAAGAACGATTGCACACAATGCTGAAGAACTATGTTATCGGGTTCTGCACATACCCATCCCCAGTCCCGGTACAGTACGACCAAGGTCCCGGTTCCACTCCAGTTCGGTGCCAAGTTTGACCTGGGTATGCCCAGCCTACCCGGGTTCGTCTGGGAAGAACCCACAGATTTTTTCACTTTTTGACTGAAAAAACAGTCAAAATACTGATTTCAATCACCTAACAAAAAAGTCAATAAAAACCTAAAATAGAAACTGTAAAAGCTAGTGGGACCTGCATAGCACAGCTAGTGGGAGTGGCACTGCTATTGCTTGTGATTCTAATGAATCACATGATGATGTTGATGCTCTCGATGAGGAACAATATGATTTACATTGAGTTTACATGTATACTATAAAGTTTAAAATCACTAAAAAATCAACAAAACTTAAAATAGAAACCGTAAAAGCTAGTGGGAGTGGCAATACTACTACTTGTGGTTCTAATGAACCACATGATGATGTTGACGTTCTCATTTTGGAACAATATGATGATTTATATTTAGTTTACATGTGCACTATATAGTTTGACCACTGACTATTAGTTTAGTTTGATTTATCATGACATTTGGCATTGAATTATCAAAAGTGTTTTGTGGTTAATTTTGTTTAATCTATGTACAAAATGTTTAATTTATCTTATTTGGCTAGATTTTTTATATTTTTATAATTTAGATTATATTTTATATATTTTAGTATGGCTGTACCCTGCCATACTTAACCCAGGGCAAAAAACAACCAGCGTACCACCATACACAATCTCTGCACCCATACACATACCCATACCGGAACAGGCAAGTTTGCTCAAGAATTAAGTAATTTAGCTATTAGAGGATTCTCTCTTTGATTCTTGAAGCTTCTCCTGACAGTCAGGTAGATTGCAATTATAGGAGGAAGGATGCATTTCACCAGGAAGTTATTCATGAACACCCAAAGAATTGTGTACTCTTAGTTATATTCTAATTAAGATGGAATTTTGATGGGGCTCACTAGATTGATCCATCTTATGGGGTGGACTGATAGCTTGTGCATGCTTTTTGATAGGGACATTGCATGCTAACCCCAACTAATCTGCATACCCGAGAAATGGCATCAGAAAGGAAACAGCATTTTATGCATAATAATGTACCTGCATCTAATTTCACTAATAGGTTATGAACAAACATTTCCTGTTAGTTTTTTTAGAATATTTCCACATGTTCTCATTGAAACATATATCTGCAAACATTTATTGTGTTCTTAAAAAATTAAGAAATTTACTATATAATATTACATCACAACTTTATGCCACCCAGACCACGCAGATTATTTTCCTGTAGAATTTCATTCCATTTGGCCATGGATCCTGATAGAAGTGTTATGCCTAAAGCACACTAGAATTTGCGTGTTAGTGAGTGCCACTCTCTCACTGCGCAGTAATAATTTCTTCCATAAGCTTGCTTATAAACAATCTTGATAGTTACTGAAACTGACGTCAAGTTTAAAATTCAAAATACTGGGTAAATCTTTTTGTAGATTTTTCGTAGGTGGGAGATGTTCTATGTACTCCTTTTCTGGGGTATCAATGTTGGCTATACAAATTGTATCTCATTGATCTATTTTTTGGTCATCTGTGAGCAATAGTATAATATTTTCTTTCTTTCTGATATTTACTCGCCATAGTATAAAAATGAGCTTTAGAATCCAACTCTTTTTATGATTCAATTTCCTAATGTTTTGGCAAAGAAAATCAGGCTAGTCTTCAATTGCCATTTTTCCACCATGATAATCCTATCAAAGCATCATAAGGTACTGAAGGTAGTTTGAGGCCCTTTAATGGATAACAATAGCAAAACCAACTCCATGATGTGGCTGTATATTTCAGGTCTGATCACCAGTAGACAGAGAGAGGTAGCAAGAGTTTAGTGAGGTAAATTATGTTAGGTTAGCAGTTAAAATGGTAGTGCACATGTTTTATTGGAAAATTTTGAAGGTCTGCTGATTTAAAAGTATACCTTCCCATGTGTAGAAAAGGGGGGAAATGAACAGACTGAAAATTGCAAGGACAGATATCTGAAAAGCCATGGAGGTGTTGGAAATTATTACACAATAGTATAGGTTATACTATGTTATGGTGTACCATAATTTAGATATAGTTAATCATAGGATATAATATAAAGTTTGGTTTAGGATTAATTATAGGTGGGTTATTGAATAAGTTGTAACAATAGCCATAGAATAGAGTTATGGATTAGGAAAAAATTGAAGAATAAATGGATGATGACATGGTTTGAATCCGAGAAAATAGGATCAAACCAAAGTATAAATACCTCCCTACTTGATTGGATGAATTAAGTTGAGTGTCATGTGTTGAATATTTCAAAGTGTAGTTATTTTTTGTTTTTATTTATGCTAAAACCAAATTTAATTTTTTGAATCAGAGCAGATTAGATCAGGAAAGCCAAGCATTTGAAAGATTCCTTTGCAAGATGGAGTTTTGATGAGGTACAAAGGGGCAGCTCCACTGTATTCTTTAGTTGCTCTAATTGATGTAAATCTCTATATATTAATCTGTATGTAGTTAGCAATTAATTAGTTTTTTGTGCTTCGTTCTTAGTAAGATTGTTGTAGGTATTATTTTTTTTTTTTTTTTTTTTTTTAAAAATTAAATTATAAGTGTGAATAGGGTTTGTGAGAGAGCCTGAAAGAGTGAGATCCAATCTATGAATATATCTGAAAGAATCTCATGAGAAATTTGTCACTCAGCACATACCTCTTAATAAAAGAGGCATAGTTTTCTCATCTGATATCGGATTGAGCCATTTTTTTAGCTTGAAAGATTAAAACAAAATCTACAACTTTGTTGTGTAGGCCTTCTCCATGTTCAGCGTGAAAGTATGACGAAAATCGTTGTAAGCAGTCTGCAATATTTCTGACCAGTTTTTCTTTTGGTTGAGACAGTTCAAATTGTTTTTGCTCTCAGAGCGTAATTGCAGCAGAGAAGTGCCATTGTCCAGCAAAGAAAGAGAAAAGAATTAATGGTCAAGTGAATTTGCAGCAATAGGAACGTGAGATCCACAAAAGGAGCAACTTCAGGTGTTGCAGTAAAGCTGCATAATTTATTACAAAGTTGCATTAAATAAATTTAGGGCACATTTTTCATTTTAATATTTATTATGTTTAATAAAAAAATATTGCAAAGTTTTTTAAATTTTAGGAAAATAAATAAATATTTCGCTAGGCAGCCTGGAATTGAATTAATTCAATTTCTCCTTCACCGGTTTGAATGTTTCCATGAGAATTTTCCAGATTGTGTCAAACAATGTTGTAAACATTTCCCAAACGAATTTCACTTCAGCTCCTATATTGTTTTAGATTCATTTGTTTCTAGCATTCAGCCGTAGTTTTAGAATTAAAACCTTGCCCAACACCTTATAGTAATAGCATAACTCTTTAACCAAGAGTTGGTTTCTAACGAAACTTTGCCATTGTGTGTAAAACTAAATAGAAAACTATTTGACAAAAGGATTTCCCTTGAAAGCTTAGAGCTTCTAAGAAATATTTGTGTTTCTGTTAAACAATATACTAATGCATGTTTTTTTGAATTAAAAAGACTTAATTTTTTGTATATAGGTGCATTGTCGGTAGTACTCACCCCCATACAAGGTTGATTGAGTGCGGTAAGGGTAGGGGGCAGCAAGGGGGCGGAGGAGCGGAGTGGGGATCCCATTCTCATGAACAAGACAAGTACCAATGAAAACAATGTTGAAACTGTCTCATAGCTTCATGCAATGGCATGTGGTCCACATAACCATCATGATCGACCTCATTAATTGAGCCAAGTTCCAAAGGAGTACAAAGAAAAACTCCAATCTTGAACTCGATGCTAGCTCGGAGACTAGTTTAATGCTTTAGTAGCAATCAAGAGCCAAAAAGACTACAAAGCCAAAGATGGTGTCACCAGTAAAGGTGATTATGAATATCGTTCTCCTACTGCACATGAGAAAGCGTAGTGAGGACCTAATCCGACTGCTATTTATTTGTAACTGTTACGTGAAACCCAATCCAACCAAAGGAGCAATTAAGGTGAGGCCCAATTAAGTATGGGCACTATGAGATCTAATTCACTAAAGATAAGATACCGTGGCCTAGTCCCACTATTCATGTTGTTTGTTTTGATGTGAACAGTTGGGTGTGCCCCTGTTCACACAGGAGAAAGTGTATGAACTATTGTGCGTGCGTCCAAGTTCATACTTATGTTGGTGTTTCTCAATGATCAATGCATTTTTCTTCGCTCACCAATTGTTTTGTAAGCATAGTGAGGCCATTCCCATTACTGTTTGTAAGTATGTTAGACTGTGAGTATGTCCTAGTTCAAATGCATGTATTTTTTCAAGTCATTGACCTATGTTGTAATAAGGGGAGGATGTTGGGAATCATTACACCACAGTATAGGTTATACCATGTTCTAGTGAATTATATTTTAGATACAGTTAATCATAGGATATAATATAAAGTTTGATTTAAAATTAATTATAGGTGGGTTTTTCAATAAATTGTAACAACACCCGTAGAATAGACTTGAAGAATAAATGGATGACGATATAGTTTGAATCCTAGAAAATATGATCAAACCAATGTATAAGTGACTCCCTATTTGATTAAATGAATTAAGTTGAGTGTCATGTTGAGTTTAGTTTTTTGTTTTTTGTTTTTTTTTCGGTGGGGGGGGGGGGCGAGGGGGCGGCAGGGGTGTTATGCTAAAACACAATTAATGGGAGTAAGTTGAAAAACAAAGACTCTTGTTTTGTCATTTAAATGATAGAAAAGATATCATGAGGAGGAAAGGGTAGAAAGCGAGATAGCAATCTAAAAACCTAGGATTTGAAAAACATCCCAACTGATGTATTCTACATATATTTAAGAAAATGGAGTTCAATTCTTTTTGTCTGTGTGTTCTGGTTTATTTGGATATATGAAAACTTGTGGTCATGGTGTTATATTTTTCTACCAATGTTATCGTTGCAGATTGTTGAAGAAGAAAGAGGGCTTCATCACAGTCAACCGCATTATTCTTGGTATAAAATCAGGTTGGCTCTGTAGGAGAGAAAAAACCAAGACAAGACATTGCTTCTGGAGAAAAAACACTGTGAGTTGAAGGATAGATGTGTGTAAAGCAGTGCAAGCTCTATGGAATAAGGTTAGAAAATTGGAAATCTGAAAAAGAAGCAAAAAAGAAAGAGCGACCCAAAACCAGATAAAGGAGGAGAGCCTAGTGAGCAAGGAGATCTCAGAGGGCATATCATAAGTATGCTCAAGAGCAATGGTTCTGCAATTCTTGAAATTTAAAGCTATAGAGGAAGAATAAATCCGGAAGATCTAATAGATTGGATTCGCAAAATAAAAATATTTTTCTAGTTTGAACAAATGGAAGATCCCATATGTGTGAAGTTTGCATGTACAAATTTTAGGCAGGAGCAAAGTGTAAACGAGTATACCAAGCAGTTGTACAAATTGTCCATTAAAGCGGCGTATGAAGAAGATGAAGATTAGGCAAAATAGCAAGATATGTAGATGGTTTGCATTGAAATTCAAGATTAAATTAGTGCACATAATTTATGTACTACCGAAGAAGCATATTATCTAATACTAAAAGTAGAAGAAAAGTTATCTTGGGATTTGATTTGAATTTATTTTGAAAGAGGAAGAATTGAAGTTCCATCAAATTGAGTTAGAGTTGGAGCAAAACACACTGGAAGAAAAGATTGAGAGTCCAAGAGAAGAGACTTCATTGTTGTCACTCTTCAAATGATGGTTGACTAGTACTTAGGATTAGTCTAGTAACTTCGATTGTTGTTTGACTACTTAGAATTTAGTCCTTTTGTTAGGTCTTGGGGTCACTAATTTGAGACTTCAACCAGCTTTGTCAAATTCGACCATCCTCGATAAGGAAAAGCATTACGCTGAGCATGTGTCCTAGCAAGATTCTTCTTCTAGAGACAACAAAATCATAAAGTGCCTGAATTATGCCAGGGACTTAAAACTCAAGCCACAACATCCAAGAAACACATGAACAACAAAAAATCTTTCTCCAAGCACCATGATGACAAGTGATCTTTTGATCACATATCACCTCAAGAATGGTTGAGAAAAAGATATATATTGCTAGCGAAGCATCTCAATTACTAGAGAAATTATGTTTGATTTGCATGGAGCACTTTGGTGCTGGCAAACATATTTATACTTTTCCCTAGAGTGTCTCAATGATAGGCTATCCAATTATAGATAATGCAGACAATTCCCTCAAGGATCTTCTGTGTGGTTACATCATAAACATAAACTCAGATAACAAGAATTTAGATAAAAATAACTTATAGGTGTACAGTTGTCATGGCTTAAATTTATTGGTGATAAATGCAAACTTTACAAGGCTCAAGAAGGGCTTCTAGATGCTTTAGACAAGTTCATTGATGTCATCCTCCATATATGACGTTCCTAAAACAAGCACAGCTCACTAAGAGAGGAGGATTCTGATAAAACTGATCTTCAAAATGGCACAGACCGGATCGTGCAAATCATGGATAATGAACAAACTGGATTTATTGGGTGTTTAAAGTATTAAATGCTCATAATTCTCCTGTTACAAGTTGGGCCTTAGATACGTTTTTTTTTAATAGGACAGGTTGGCCTCATAAATATTGTTTTTAGGCGCCTTCTTGTAAATATTGTTTCTTCTAAAAGTTTAACCAAATATGGCCACGTCACCTAAAATCTCTCAGGACATACTTTGTAATGGACCAATCTGGAGTTTTATCTTTTTTCTAAGAATTCTTTAAGTCCCTGGAATTCTATAAGTGGGAGACATAATCTAGTTCACAAAGTTCCTCAAGGCAGATCTATTTAATTCAACAGTGTGTATGTCATCGTGTATGTTTAAAGTTCCTGCATTGTTACGTCAACCAACACAGAGAATTATATGCAGCAAAACTACCACATGATATCATTATCCTTCTAATTGAAAAAGAAATGAGACAATAATCTCACAATATGACAAACAACATCACAATCCAGTAGGATTTCATTTGATTCAAGTATATTCATCCACCTAGCAGAGTATGGCTGGACCCTCTACAATACAGAATCTTAGCAAGACCCCACAAATCCCCAAACCTCCAGATCATAAAGACATATTGGGCTTTGATTGTATTTTTCCTACGTTACCGGATAAGCTTGCATAGGGTCCCAGATACGATACAATACAGGACAGATATGGATTTGGGTGCAATTCGCGTGGGGATATGGGCAGGGTACGCCCTGCCCCTACGGATATGCTCATATATGTTCAGCAACATATCCGTAGAGGGCAAGGCATACTCTACCCGTATCCCCTGCATATCTGGCAGGAAAAACAGATTATTTATTTATTTTACAATTTCGCTGAGCAAAAAACAATTAAACACATTCTAAACTCGCCAACGACCTGCATTCTCCCGTCAGTCTTCATTCACGGTAGGTAGTCTTCACTATTCTTCACGTCATTTCTCACCTGACTGCACACTCAAACCGTGCCGTCGCTGTTTCTGCCATTGCAATGGGCACTGGGCAGCAAGCATCCTCCTCACCTTGGGTCTGAGCAGCATCCTGTCCAAACAAGCCGTCTGTCATCCACCATCTACCTCAGCGAACTGCGAAGAAGGTATGTAACATTGTAATGTAGCTTAATATTAGATTTAGAAATAGTTTAGTTTAATATTAATTATTTAACTGTTAAAAAAATTAAATAGTTTTTTCTAAATAAGGTATTAATAATAGTTTTTTTTTTAATTAGGTTTTGATAATAGTTTTTTTTAAATGTTATTTTTTTATATTAGTTTTTTTTAATATTATATTTTTTTTAATTTGGTTTTAATAATAGTTTTTAAATTTTTTAACTGTTATTTATAAATTGTAATTAGTTTTGATTTTCATTAGTTTTAAAATTATTATTTTAGTTTTAATTTTGCTTATATGAATATATTTTTTATATTTTTAAATTTTTATATATATTTTTGTACAGCCGTATCCAAAAACGTATCCAGGACCCAAAAATACAAACCCCTATCCACGTATCTGATTCTCGTAACCATATCCATATCGGCTACTTAGCATTTTTCAGGTCATTCAAATGCAATTCATTCTGTTTCTGGAAATATTTAAAAAATCCCACCTTCTTGTTATGTTAGCAGGCCTGCACACTCAATCCTCTGAGTGCACATATCTGTAGCCATTACTCAGGTGCTTGGCTACCTGCACATGTCATTCCTAATTTTAATTGTGAATCTGGAGCGTTCATTGTTATTTGTTGATAGTTATACATCATGTAGATAATGAATCTATTGTTTGATGTGTTTATGTTATTGCTTAATTAAATTTATTTTTTATTCTTTATATATTAATTTTTTAATTTTCTGTAGATTTTTTTTTTCTCGTGTATATTGCAATTCTCCTCAACAATTTATCTGCAAACCCAGATTTCAAAAGTGCCACACGCAAATCCCAAGCCTGCACCTGCA
The DNA here is from genome assembly GCA_037957365.1 of Torreya grandis. NCBI lineage: Eukaryota > Viridiplantae > Streptophyta > Pinopsida > Cupressales > Taxaceae > Torreya > Torreya grandis. The sequence continues at coordinate 1,865,538 of JARHVA010000881.1, forward strand.
CCTGCAGACCCTGGTAGCTTAGTAAATGCTAAATGTTGTTTGTTTCTGGAAATCAGAATTTCTGCACACAGAATCTTAACGCTGGTCTCTAGTGAGCAACAGAACACACGGGGCCATAGAGATCCAAGTTCCCTAGCTGATTGATGATATTGTAGCTAGGTACACTCATCAATTGGTGTTTGCCCAAGATTGTGACAAATGTAATAAACTAATCAGTAATCGCATTTGATTGAACCCTTTCTATGTAAACTACACAGTATGATATAAATTATAGCAGCCAACCAATTCATTGTTTATATTAAGGTAAAAACATATAGGCTTTTTTTCAGGTCATGGCCAAGGCAGATGCCAATTTGACATTTGAAATTTTTCAAATTGGGTTGCAACCTTATACATTATTCAAATTTTGTGCCCATGGGTTTCGACCTCGTGACCAAGATCAGGAGTAAACTGAACCTTGCCAGTCGACCTACACCCTGAGTATACAATAGTGGCACATTGCACAAGATTCCGGAGGCATGTAGAACGAGAGTTCTCAGATCACATGGCAGTGGCAAAAAACAGGCAGTGCTAACAACCCTAGTTCTATTTCAAATGTATAATGTTGCAATCGGGAGGCAGATTATTTAGTGATTGCAACATAAAAATCATCTTAAACTTGAGGTAATGAGAAAGATATTCAGCATACAGTCTGGGGAGAATCTAAAAATATCACAAATCTAAATCTCCTGCAAGCTGGTTCACTAGAGGTCCTCATTTCTCTAAATTGTAATGCAACAACTACAAGTTAAAGCCTCATACAAAAAATAATGAAATCCCAGATAAAGACGTGTGAAGGTATTGATGTAATGTATGATAGAAATGCAACTACCTTGTATGTGGCTAAAGTGTTGGAGGTTTGTCAATGATGTCTCCAAGGTGACCAAGGATGTTGATGAGGTGTCATGTGTGCTAGAATGACAATGACAAAGTGTGTTTCAATGTGCTTCAATGTTCCTGCATAGTTCTTCAGTGTTTGACTTGGATAGGCAATTGATGGATGATATTGATGGTATGGACATGTTGCAGAGACCCTATGGGATGTTATGAGTGCTTAGAATGCTTATGGAAGTGAACGGAATTTATCAAAACAGTCATATGAATGTCTAAGCTCAAGTAGTCATCTTGATAGATAACGCTGAGTTTGCAGATTGATGACGTCATATTTCACACATGTGAAGGTTTCAGGAGCAGCTTGATATATGAATAGATTCTTTTATGTGAGGAGATCATATGGTTCAAATTTCAAGTCATGAGGTTGAGCGTAGCAAAAGTTATTAAGGTGCAAAGTTGGTTTTTCAGATAGAGTTCAACAATTTTCACTAAGTTTCTATACTTAGCCAGATTTGCAAGAGGAGATCTATGGCTAGCGTTTAATCGGATCACAAATCTAATGGTAAGCATTTAATCTGACCGGATAAGGATCCAATGACACAGTTCAAAGTCAAACAGTCAAGATTGCACGCGCGAGTGACATGTGTCACAATCACGAAGTCTAAGCAGCAGATCTAAGACGAGCGTCTAATCTGTCAGACGAAGATCCAACAGTGAGTGTATGATCATGCAATTAGAGATCAACGGTGTGCATTAAGTCAATAAGTGAAAGGATGCTCAGATTGCATGCAAAAATGCCAAGTGGCGCAAGCGCATTGACTGAAAGGTACAGGGTGCTAAGAAGGCATGCAGAACTGCTAAGCGGCACGATCACGGAAGCAAGGATCTAAGATCAACGATGAGCATTGCAAGATAAAGATCAAGCTACTTCCAAGGAGATCAACGGAGCGCTTTTGTTCAAAGTTGTCAGGGAGCACAAGATGAGGTCAAAGTGTCTGATGTTTAACATTTGCACAGTGACCATTAGAATTTGAATATTCAAATTAACAAGGGAAAACCAGTCTGCAATGTGCGAGCAATAACTTCTGATATATGCAAAATTTGATCATGGTGTAAAAGGCAAAGTTGTAAAGGACTCCAAGGTGCATCCAAAGACACTGGTTAGAAGGTTTGAATGTTCATACAATCAAAAATATTGAGCTCCAAAGTTGATTGTATTTGATCATGTTTTGCAAGTGACCCGAAAAGGATAATTGAGTTGTTCTTGATAACATTTCGATGTTTCAAGATGAACTATCTATTGGAGAGTGTTCTAGACTCCATGAGGACCATCTGTGTGGATTTTGAAAATTTGACCAATCTATCTTTAGTGAGAACAAAGGCTTAGAAGTTGACTATGTTAGTTAAATGCACTGGCAGATTGAGTGAGGTAAGTTGAAGGTGTTCTGAGCATAATTGAAGAAGTAAACGAGTATGGAGATGTTCTATAAGTCTCTAAGGCTTATGAGAAAGTATTAGATGTTATGATATCCTGATCAGATATAGAGAGTCAAAATAGTATAACTATATTTTGACTGTGTGTGACCAGTCTAAGTGGTCATTTTGAGAGAGTTCAATTGACTGCTTAAAACCTATATTGAAGTGTCTAAAGCACATGGAGGTGTAGCAAAGGTCCTGAAGGGTTCATCCATGTGATCTAATCATATGGCTATGTGACATATTTGTGTGTTTGCTTCAGAAGTGTTTGAGATTGTGTTTTCTATATATGAAAACCTGAAGAGCAAGGAGACCTAATTGGTAGGTTCGAGTGTTGAGTTGATGTTCCAAGTGGCATGGACCCATGAGGGAGTAAGGGGCTATTGGAAATAGATTTGATGCGTTCGAAGCATTGGTAAAGGGTGAAGGTGGTCCAAATAATCTCACATGTAACGTGTGAGTATGAAGGCCTAATTGTTTTAGGTCTCACCAAGACCCAATGGTGGTTTGAAGCTAATGAGATAATAATCGACCTATGAAGAGTGTGGTTCTCACATGTAATGTGTGTATGGACCTATGTTAAAGGGGGTTCAAATATGTAAAGCATTTTTGGCCGACCAAGATGGGTAAAAGGAAGAGAGTGGTATAAGTACAAGGCATAATTGAACTAATTGTGCTAGTTGTGCATGTGTGGATTCAAGCAAAGGAGAGAACCTTTGAAAAAAGAAGGTACAGGGCATTGAGGACCAACAGAGAGTGAAAAAGATCAGTCATGTTTGTCTGATCAAGGTGATGAAGGTGAACACCTAGATCATTGGACCTAATGAGCCTAGAAGAGGCAGATTGAGCGAGTAAGCCCTAGAGAATGATTGAGTGAGGGTCCTTAGAGGATGGATTGAAGAGCAGAGCAGGTTGAAGATTGTGTGTATGATCTACAAATCATGTTGTCGTTATGACAGAGTTGTTGCAAGGTTTTCTGATTAAATGTGTTAAGTGAAGAGTGATCCAAAAAGGATGTTTTGGATGCATTGCTTGTGTTTGCAAGCTTATGTGAATGTAAAAGGGAAAGAGTGCAAGTAAAAGAAGTCCATCATCAAGTGTAGAAGACATCGGATCAGAAGTAGAGATCAGATCAAGGTAGTTGGGTTGGTGTTTGGTTGCCTAGGGGGTTAGTTCCTCGTGGAATGAGTGTATCACTAAATTAAAGGATGGGTGTTCCTTCATCAGTTGGTGCTGGTCTAAATGTTGAATCTTGTTTTATAGGATTGTAGTCCATCTTGCAGGGTTCAGTGGGTTTTATCCCTTATGAGGATTTCCCACATATATGATGTGTTCATATAATGTATGCTTTGGATGTATGTGCTTTCATGTTTATGTTGCTTGATCAAGTTGATGTATGCTGAATGTTTAAGAGTTTGGAATTGAATTGGATTATCTGGCATCACTGATTCATCCCCCCCTCTCTCAGTGATTGTACCTCTAACATAAAGATGCCCACACAAAAATGGACACTACTCATAATGCAGGCATCCATTTCCTCATTCTATCTTCTTCTACAGATGTCAATTGCTTCCTGTAAACCCTCTTATCATTAACCCTAAAATTTGCAACTGCTTCTGCTGCTCCTGGGAAACTCTAAAATGCTTTTCAACTACAGCTTTATCTGAGTTTTATTCGACCCTAATCTTTTTTCTCTATCGAAAAATAAAATCAAGTATACAGGTTCTTGAATCGAGAAAAATTGGGAATGAGTCTTTTGCTGGTCCACATTTAACATTTTTTAATGTTTGTTAGTCTTCACTCTTGCCTCATCACACTCTCGATTTGATGGTGTGGCAAAGTGCCCCAGAGTAATTTTGCTCCTTTTCTTTTTTCTATGTTTTTTTTCTTTTCTATTCTTCTTCTCTCTTTTTTTTCTCTTCATAAGTATAGATTCAAAAGGTACAAGGCTTTTACAATTCATCTATATTAAAAAAATACTTTCAAATATGAGTGGGTTTTTAGAAGACAACTAGGGGAAGGGGAGAGTTGTTGAGACCTCTAACTTTAGGAGTGCGTAGCACGGTAGTGCTACATAGAATGTTATGGCGTAGTTCAAAAATAATATGTCAAGATAGTTTACGATCTTAATATTCTATATTGGTAGTTTTTATGATTTTTTAATTTTACATAACAATGTTTAATCATGTTTTTCTGTAAAGTATTGATTTTAAGCATTATTCTAACACAGTCCAAAAGTTGGAAGTGAATAAACTAATCATTAAAAATAGAATCAATATTGACAAATATGTTTGGTGGTTTAACATGCTAAAAAATATATTAACAACATTTATGCCTGCTTAAATTCAATATGCGGTGCCTTAAATGCTACTGCCAGAGCCACCTGCCAAACAACACTCTGATATCTGTCAAGACAATATACCGTAAGGTACCTGCTTTTTTTATTTTTGGCGATTTCTTCAAAACATTCATTGATTCATTCATCTTTGATCTTTCTATTTATTTATGCTTCGCTCTTTCATATGTGTGCAGCAGACAAAACATTTTGTGGGCCTGCGCCAAAGGGTAGCTCATTCCAAAGTTTAGACAGGACACTAGTAGTTAACCAACCTTGCCCGCTTCAATCATGAAATACATTTCCTTTGATGGCCATTCTAAAACTTGTTACAGATAGGAATTTAACAATTGATAGGAATAAAGCTTGTATTCCTTCTCAAGTTATACACACAAATTTGCTACTTTTCGCATTCTATTTACATCATAAAACCTAAGTTGCCGATATGGATACGGGTACGAGAATCAGATACAAGGATATGGCAATTTTTTTTTGGGGGGGGGGGTTTGGATACGGCTGTACAAAAATATATATAAAAAATTAAAAATATAAAAATAGACATATAAGCAAAATTAACCACATAATATGCATAGAAGAAACATTATAAGTTAAATAACCACAAAACATACTAATAATTCAATGCCAAATATCATAATATTCAATTGTCGAACTTAGATTAGTCTTATTTAATATTTATTATTACAAGTACATAATGCAAATGTCACAACTTACCAGTATGGACAAAAATAAAGACAAAAGAAAATCCACTCTCTGCAGTTTGGTGAAGATTACAATGAGATGCCCTGGTGTTAAATCAACTTAAGACTATGGCCTGTTCTCTTCTTTGAGCTTATTCACGGGTTGAGTTTTCGTATTACACCTGTGCAAATGATCTTACCGTGTGTACTGCACAGAAAGAGTCCTGGAGAACCATATTTTTGGGACATAAAGGATAAGCAAAAAAAGACAAAATTGATTTCAACCTCTCTCTCATCTTGATCATGTTACAGACATTTATTTTCTTTATTTTGGCAAGGCTGAAACGCAATCCAATAACTGGAAGACTTGCTGGCTTGCTGTGGCAACCTTCACAGCTGTTGTACACAGCCCTAATAAAGAAGATACAGATGAATCGACTGAGTCTCACGTTTGAAAACAGTCAAACACAGCCAGCCATTGAAACTGCAGAGAGGTTTTCATACTTTGTTTTTTGAAGTCCGTGTTTGACTTTTTATTAAGCAAAATTGGAAAAAAAAATGGCAGAAAACACCAGGATACGGCCGGATACGTCGTCACCTGGCAACCTTCACAGCTGTTGTATACAGCCCTAATAAAGAAGATACAGATGAATTGACTGAGTCTCACGTTTTGAAAACAGTCAAACACAGCCAGCCATTGAAACTGCAGAGAGGTTTTCATACTTTGTTTTGTTTTTTGAAGTCCGTGTTTGACTTTTTATTAAGCAAAATTGGAAAAAAAAAATGGCAGAAAACACCAGGATACGGCCGGATACGTCACCCAGATGTATCCGGGCGTATCCACAGCCCAGGGACGCTCCCTGGGCGTATCCCCGTGCTCCCGTATCCGGGGAGCGTTTCCCTGCGCTCCCAAGGCCTGCGGGAGGCATATCCGGTAACGTAGCATAAAACATAAAACAGTTGCAGGTATATTAGAGAATCATTTTTGTCCATTCCGCTCGAGCAGTTAGGTATGAAGCTATGGGTTAAAAGAGTAGTGATGCCATGAAAAAGAAAGAGGAGCAAAGCAATGATGCTCTGTTATGTAAGCAAATTTGTTCCAAATCAGGAAAAGGATGAGGAACAGGTTGAGGAAAAGGAAGAAGAGCAGATGCCTTGCCTTATCTTCAAGTCTTGGCACAATCTGGAACAGATGCATTCTAAACAACTAAAATCACAAATACCTTTTGTCTTTTAACACACCAAAATACATGAAATTTGCTTTCTTTCAACTTCGTATTTTTTTTTGTCCTAATTGTTTTATAATAAAATTGAGTACTTTCCTCACTTGTATTTTTCATATTTATCTTTTGTTTATTCTTTGTAGTCTTTTAATATGCAGAGTGGAGACATTAGAGGGTGGAGAAGAAAAAAGTGGAAAATACTTAAGGTGAGGTTTATAAAACTCCATTGAGCTTATGACCCATTTCCCCTTTTTATACATAATTTTTCATGCTATGTCAATGAAGAATTCAGTTTATATGCATGCTCTGTGATTTCTTTACTTGCAAAACAATAGTTATATGATACTGTGTCATCAGTAATGGTGATGCATGGCTGTGGTTTAGTTGTTAAGAAAACTAAAAAACTTGTTTTACTAGCAGTGAATTGATCAGCATAGATAAATTTCTCGTTGTTGTGGGCTTGCCAAGAACTTTTTCTGAGAAGGTCTGCACTAATGAAAAATAAATACTATATTATATATTATGCTTGTTTCATCAACTACAAAAACCATTGATCACATTACAATTTACCTTATATATGTGGTTTGTTCCATGAACAACAAAAACTCTAAGTTGAGCACATTACATTTTATATTTCACTTGTTCCATTATATATATTACATTATGTGTGACAAACTCTACCTTAAATATCACACATTATAGGTCAATACTACAGGTGCAGAACAAACCCATGTGGAATTCAAAATTTACATCATCCAAGGTAGAAATAATGAAGAACTTGGATTTGCAGCTGGTCTTGCAAGGGTATTCTCCTTACAAGGTGTTTGTTCGTTGGCTAGATTTTCTGCCATGTTCACAGAAGCATGAGGCATCTGTCCACATATGACTTGTGGGCTTAATCCTTGTACTTGATTTTTCACTAAAGGGGGACTCCCACAAGGATAGTTGCATGCAAAATTGGGCCAAGAATGTTTACCAAGTCTCTGAAAATGTGATATTGTTCGGGCAAAGGGTCAAAGGGTTGCTTAGACACCTTTGCCTCTCCAATTCCTTTCTAGCTTTCTCGAATTCCGTCTCCCTTCTATTATGCTCCTCCTTTTGCTCTCTTTCTTGTCTTTGCAATATTTTTTGTTGCTCCTCCTCCTGCCTCTTAATTTCAGTTTCAATTTTTTGTTGCTCCTCCTCCTGCCTCTGAATTAACCTGCTTGAGGGCTTTCCTCTCATCATCCTATTCTTTCTTCCTTGCCCTAATTCCTTCAATCTCCTTCTTGTGGGACTCTTTCTCTACAAATATTTGTCTATACTCCTGTAATGTGAATATTTGTGATTGCCTACCCACCCTGAGTGTATTGTTCCATGATTTCTCAGCAACCTTTTCAATTGGTAATTTAAGAAATGAGAAATGATGATAATGATGATGCTTATCGATTCCCTTCTGTTAGGCCACAATTTGGATCTTGATATCTATCTTCCACTATGTTCTCATTTACACCCAAATCTACTATTTCATCTTCTACGTACCATTCTCCACCTTCTGCATATATATGAACTATCTCAGACGGGAGAGGAGGAGACAGTAATGGCATTCACATGAACGCATCTCCTTAGCTGAAGTCACAATTATGGCCAAGGTTTGTTTCTCCTCCTTTAGCCAATCTAGAGGCCTTACTTGGGTAGGAACACTTGAACCTTCTTGGTTGAAACTGAAAGTTGCATCCCTTTCATTGGAAGGGTTAATAAATGTATCTTGGCTCAAACTAGCACGAGTTTCGTGGTTGTCATTTGATTTTTCTACAATTGTTGGTTATACACCTTCAACAACATGTGCTTCCTACATTTTATCCACTTCTTGTTGAGTGCCATTGCTAGTAGCTTGGTTATGTTCCTCATCTATATCCACCAAGCTCGTGATGTTTTCAGCACCTCTAACATCATCTTCTTCAACATGAAATGCTTGACTTGGAGTCGTGTCATTGTCTAGTGCTTCACAGTTTAGGGGCCATATACCTATCTTTCTAAATCCATATTTTATATTCTCTAGAGTGAGTGCCCTCTTGAATGCTATATTGTCCAAAGTGGTTAAGTCTTGTCTCTTGATCTCTACACCATGATGTTTATTCATCCATGATAAACTCTCACACTTGAAATAGGCCTTAAATGCACTAAACACACTTACATTCAATGGCTGTCATTTGTGGCTAGCATGTGCTGGCCATGTAAGTAGGTCAATCCCCAAAGCCCTCGCCTATTCAACTGTTTAAAGTGAACATGACTGCCATGTCTATCAAATATGAGAAGATGTTTGTTCTTAGTGAAACTCCTCCCGGTATAGATCTGAAGAAATGATGCAGCCAATTTAAAAATAATTCGGTCATCCATGCATGGAGTTGGGCAGCCATACACTCCCCTAGTTCACAACTCGAAATGAAATTTTGCAAGTGTCTTTTTGATTTGAACAGGTAGAATCCTAGGATACTCTTGCCAGATGCATTGACACATGCTAAGATTGTGATCCATTCTCTACTTTTAGACATTATTTGTGGCACCTCCTTGCCCCTTTTTGGCAATGACTTTCATGCCAAAATTCCTTCCAACCTACAGTCCCGTCTCATCGCAATTCCATATTTTATGAGGCCTACATTGGAATTTGCATACACTTTTCTCAAGTTCTCATAAAAAGCAGCAACTGTAGAGAGTTTAAGCATGATATCTTTATCTATGTCTAGTCCCTTTGTTGTTCTAATTGACAAATCAAGATGCCTCTTTTTTAAACCTATCCACCGTGACTTACCATGAACCCCACCTTTGAAAGGGTTGGATCTGGTTTAGCATGTGGAAAATTTGTGCCTTCAAATGCGTGATTTCCATCCCATGTCCCATGTCAGCTAAGTCCTTACACAACTGTACAATCTCTAGTTCCTCCTCAGCTAATAAGATTGTGGGTGACCCCCTCCTATTAGTTGTTGTAATCCCTTTAATTGGACAAAGTGCTTGTTCTTGCTCCAATGCCCCACTTGTCTACCGCAGTTTTAGTGGGGTAGCCATTATCCTCTACATCTCGTATAGCACTTTCAATATCAAACTTTGTCCACTCTCTATGGAAGGAAACCTTTTTAGTGGCAGCAACAATTCCTCTCACTTGCACATTTAGTTGATTTTTTGGTTGGTTGGCAATGGTTTGCCCCTCAACAACTTCTTCATCATCAACATTAGTAAACATCACCCCTATGTTCTTCATTTTTGCACGAGGCTTTCACCTAACAAATTGTGTCCGTTTCTTTCTGTTCCCTATGGTGAACTTCAACAACCACCAAAATCTACAAGTATAGCTAAATGATTAAAAAAATAGAAATGACTACAAATAGGAAAATTCAAAGGCGTGTCTTTGTCATCAACATTAGTAAACATCCCCCCTATGTTCTTCATTTTTGCACGAGGCTTTCACCTAACAAATTGTGTCCTCTTCATTCTGTTCCCCATGGTGAACTTCAACAACCACCAAAATCTACAAGTATAGCTAAATGATTAAAAACATAGAAATGACTACAAATAGGAAAATTCAAAGGCGTGTCTTCTTCATCAACATTAGTAAACATCCCCCCTATGTTCTTCATTTTTGCACGAGGCTTTCACCTAACAAACGTGCCCTCTTCTTTCCGTTCCCCATTGTGAACTTCAACAACCACCAAAATCTACGAGTATAGCCAAATGATTAAAATCATAGAAATAACTACAAATAGGAAAATTCAAAGGCGTGTCATATTGCATGCCATATTTTTTATAACTTTTTTCTCTTATTAATAAAACACTGTTGAACTCTTTTTAAAAAATTACTGACATAGCACCCTTAAAACAGCATTTTTATACAGAAAAATTGCATCCTAAAATTGGCAAGTTTTCAACAAAAACAATATAGTTTGTAAAAATACCTTATGTGCACTCTTCACATGCACAAGAAGACTCAACAAGCTATAATGCATAATGTCACATTTTATGATGCATGAAATTCAAGATAGGTATGATCCTAAGCTTGGATCTAGACATTTAGCTTGACCTTCTCTTCTTCAAAATTCTGCTTGTGCAGCATCAGTTATTAGCCTGGAATGACTTTTTCATCACCTGCTCGTGTTCCATCAGCCGTCTCATGGAAATGATGGCATCCCAAAAGATGTTCACAATGGTTACAAACTAGAAAACAAAATGTTAACAAAGTCATATGGGTATATTTTTGCCTATACTGCAATAATGAAATTTTATTTGTTAAACTATGCGGCTAAACTGCCGATGCGCAAATGAAGATAGGATGCTGAACATAAAAAAATACACATTTATGTTGGAGCAAGGAACAAAATTGATCTTCTCAATAGAATCAAATACCCCTCAAAAGATAACAATAACATTGGCCATGGTGAAATGAATAGTGGGTCCTAATCCAGATATTAAAAGGTTGCATGCTCTCCATGGTATACTGGATAGGTTATTCTGAAGATTTCCAAGTTTCACTAACAAATATGTCCTGAACCAGAGAAAAACTATAGAATTTGAAACTGGAGAAATGTACACATATGAATAAATTTGGAAACTCAAGTGGCTGTGATATTCTTAAAATTTTAAGCAATAGAGAAATGATGAAAGAAGTTATTGATCTAAATTTACATTGACATTTAATATCAAGCATCCTCTACCTCTACCTATTTCATTGTTCTTCCTACAGATGTACAAATATGAAGCTTGACCAGTTTTTATACGTAATTGGTTAAAGCGGTTTCTTACAAGACTTTGCAACTGCGTGTAAAACTATAACGAAAACTATTTGGAAAAAAAATCCCTTGAAATCTTACACTTTGTAATAAATATTTGTTTTTCCGTAAAACAGTATATTAATTCATGTCAATATGAATTAAAAAGACTTGTTTTTTTTGTTTAAGGGTGCATTGTAAGTAGTACCTAACACCCATATAAGGTTGATTGAGAGGGGAATCCCATTCTTATGAACAAGAATATACCAGTGAAAACAATGTTAAAACTTAAAACCGTCTAAGAGCTTCATGCAGCAATATATGGTAGTCCACAAGACCATCATGATCGATCTGAATAATCGAGCCAAGCTCCAGAGAAAAATGGAGAAAAACCTCAAATCTTGAACTCGATGCTAGCTCGGAGACTGATTTATTGTTTTAGTAGGAATCAAGGGCCAAAAAGACTACAAAGCCAAAGATGGTGATCACCAGTGAAGGTCATTATGAATATCGTTCTCCTGCAGCACATGAGAAAGCGTAGTGAGGACCCAATCTCACTACTATTTATATGTGACTGTTAGGTGAGACCTAGTCCAACCAGAGGAGCAGTTAAGGCGAGGCCCAATTAAGTATGAGCACTATAAGATCCAACTCTCACTAATGATAAGAGAGATAGCGTCGTCCAATCCCACTATTCATGTTGTTTGTTTTGATGTGAACAGTTGGGTGTTTCCATAATCACACAAGATAAAGTGTATGAACTATTGTGCGTATCTACGTTCATACTTATGTTGGTTTTTCTCGATGAACGATGTATTTTTCTTCGTTCATCAATTGTTTTTTAGTGTATCAAGGCCATTCCCACTATTGTTTGTAAGTATGTCTGACTGTGAGTATATTCCAGTTCACATACAAATATGTATTTTCTCTAGTCTTTGACCTAAGTTGTAATAAAGGAGGGGCGGAAGGGGGGGGGGGCAAGGGATGTTGGGAATTATTACACCAGAGTATAGGTTATACTGTGTTATGGTGTATTGTAGCTTAGATATAGTTAATCATAGCGCATGATATAAAAGTTTGGTTTTGGATTATTTACAGGTGAGTTGTTGAATAAGTTGTAACAACACTCGGAGAATAAAGTTGAAGATTAGAAACAGTTGAAGAATGAACGGATGATGCTATGGTTTGAATCCTAGAAAATAGGATCAAACCAATGTATAAATACCTCCCTATTTGATTAAATGAAATAAGTGGATCATCTTAAGTTGAGTATTTCAAAGTGTAGTTATTTTTTTGTTTTTGTTTATGCCAAGACCAAATCTAATAGGAGGAAGTTGAAACGGAGAGAAAAACAAAGACTCTTGTTTTGTCATTTAAATGAAAGGAAGGATATTGTAAGGAGGAGAGGGTAGAAAGTGAGATAGCAATCTAAAAACCTAGGATTTGAAAAACTTCCCAAATGATGTATTCTTCATATATTTAAGAAAATGGTGTTCAATTCTTTTTGTTTGTGTTCTGGTTTATCTGGAAATTTGAAAACTTGTGGTCATTGTGCTGCATTCTTCTGCCAATGTTTTCATTGCAGATTGCTGAAGAAGAAAGAGGGCTTCATCACAGTCAATTGCATTATTCTTGGCATAAAATCAGGTTGGTTCTGTAGGAGAGAAAAAACCAAGCCAACAACAATGGTTCTAGAGAGAAACATTGTGAGTTGAAGAATGGATGTAAGCAAAGCAGTGCAAGCTCTAAATAACAATGTTAGAAAATTGAAAATATGAAAAAACAAGCAAAGAATAAGATTGAGTGACCCAAAACCAGATAAGGAAGGAGAGCCTGATGAGCAAGGAGATCTCCAAGGACATATTGTAAGTTCACTCAAGAGGCAAGGGTTCTGCAAATCTTGAAATTTAAAGCTATAGAGGAAGCCTGAATCCAGAAGACCTAATATATTGGATTAGCAAAATGGAACTATTTTTCTAGTTTGAACAAATGGAAGATACCATACGGATGAAGTTTGCATTACAAATTTGAAGCAGGAGCAAAGTGTAATCGAGTATACCCAAGAATTGTACAAACTGTCCATTAAAGCAGTGCATGAAGAAGACGAAGATCAGGGGAAATAGCAAGGTGTGTAAAAGGTTTGCATTGACATTCAAGATGAAATTAGTGCACATAATTTATGTACTACTGAGAAAGCATACTATCTTACACTAAAATCAGAAGAAAAGTTATCCTGGGATTTGATTTGAATTTTTTTTGAAAAAAGGAAGAATCGCAGTTCCATCAAACTGAGCTAGAGTTAGAGCAAAACACAATGGAAGAAAAGACTGAGAATCCAAGAGAAGAGACTTCTTTGTTGTCACTCTTCAAATGATGGTTGACTAGTACTTAGCATTTAGTCTGGTAGCTTCGATTGTTGTTTGACTACTTAAAATTTAGTCCTCTTGTAAGACCTTGGGGTCACTAGTTTGAGACTTCAACCAACTTTGTCATATTCAACAATCTTTCATAAGGAAAAGCATAACAATGGGCATGCATCCTAGCAAGGTGCTTCTTCTAAAGACAACAAAATCGTAAAGTGCCTGAATGATGGCAGGGACTTGTACCTCGAGCCGCAACATCCAAGAAACACATGAATGACAAAACATCTCTCTTGAAGCACCATAATGATAAGTGATCTTTAGATCACATAGCACTTCAACAATGGTTGAGAAAAAGATATATATTGCTTGCCGAGCATCTCAACTACTAAAGCAATTATGTTTGATTTGCATGGAGCACCTTGGCGCTGGCAAACATATTTATACTTTTCCCTAGCATGTCTCAATGATAGGCTATCCATATATAAATAATGCAGACCATTCCTTCAAGGATCTTCTGCATGGTTAAGTCGTAAACATAAACTCAGAGATAGCACAAATTTAAATAAAAAAACTTACAGGTGTATAGCTGTCGTGGCTAAAATGTATCGGTGATGAATGCAACCCTTAGGAGGCTCAAGAAGACCTTCCAGATGCTTTGGCCAAGTTCATTGATGTGATCCTCCATAAATGACGTTCCTAAAACAAGCACAGCTCTCAAAAAGAGAAGGATTCTGATGGAACTGATCTTCAAATAGGCACAGAAGGGATCGTGTAAATCATGGATAAGAAACAAACTGGATTTACTGGGTGTTTAAAGTATTAAACACTCCTAATTTTCCTGGTACAAGTTGGGCCTCAGATATATATATATATATATATATATTTTCAATAGGACAGGTTGGCCTCGTAAATATTGTTTTTAGGTACCTTGTAAATATTGTTTTCTTCTCAAAGTTTTACCAAAAATGACCACATCATCTAAAATCTCTCAGGACATACTTTGTAATGGACCAATCTGGAATATTATCTTTTCTCTAAGTATTCTTTAAGTCCTTGGACTTCTATAGTGGGAAGCATATTCTAGTTCACAAAGCTCCTCAAGGAAAATCTATTTAATTCAATGGCGTGTATGTCATCATGTATTTTTAAAGTTCCTGCAATGTTACATCAACCAGCACAAAGTATTATATGCAGCAAAACTACCAAATGATATCATAATCCTTCTAATTGTAAAAGGAATGAGACAATAATCTACCAATATGACAAACAATATCACAATCCAGTAGAATTTCAATTGATTCAAGTATATTCATCCACCTCGCAGACTAGCAGAGTATGGCTGGACCCTCTACAATACAGGAGATTAGCAAGACCCAGCAAATCCCCAAACCTCCAGATCATAAAGACATTTTGGCTTTGATTGCATTTTTCAGGTCATTCAAAAGCAATTCAGGTTGTTTCTGGAAATTTTCAAAAAAGTCCACCTTCTCGCTATGTTAGCAAGCTTGCACACTCAATCCTCTGAGTGCACATACCTGTACCCATTACTCCGGTGCTCCACTACCTGCACCTGTCATTCCTAATTTTAATTGCAACTCTGGATGGCCAACGTTCATTGTTATTTCTTGATAGTTATACATTATGTATATGATGAATCTATTATTTGATGTGTTTAGGTTATTGCTTAATCAAATTAATTTGTTATCTTTGTATATTTAATTTTTAAATTTTCTGTAGAATTTATTTTTATATATATATATATAGCAATTCTCTACATCAATGTATCTGCAAACCCAGATTTTAAAAGTGCCACAAGCAAAGCTCGAGCCTGCAACCACAGCTGCAAACCCTGTTAACTTTGTAAATGCTAAATGCTGTCTGATTTTGGAAATCAGAATTTCTAGACGCAGAATCTTAACCCTAGTCTCTAGTGAGCAACAGAATACACAAATTCAAGTTGTCTAGCTGAATGATGATACTGTAGCTAGGTACAATCATCAATTGGTGTTTGCCCAAGATTGTGACAAATTCCATAAACTAACCAGTAAACACGTTTGACTGAACCCTCTCTGTGTAAACTACGCAGTGTGATATAAATTCTCGCAGCCAACCAGTTCACTGTTTATATAAAGGCAAAAAGATACAGGTTAGCCAGACTGCCAATTTGACGTTTAAAATTTGTCAAATTGGGTTGCAACATTATTCAAATTTTGTGCCCGTGATCAGTTTACTACTAATCTCGTGACCGAGATCAGTAGTAAACCGAACCATGCCAATCGACCTACACCCCGAGTATACAGTAGTGGCATATTGCACAGAATTTTGGAGGTATGTAGAACGAGAGTTTTCAGATCACATGCCGGCGGCAAAAAAACAGGCACGGCTAACAACCCTAATTCTATTTCAAATGTATGATGTCTCAAATACAAAATCGCGAGGCATATTATTTAGCAATTACAGCGTAAAAAGCATCTTAAGCTTGAGGTAATGATCAGCATACAGTCTAGGGAGAAACTAAAAATATTATAAAACTTAATCTTCTGTAGGCCGGTTCACCACAGTTCCTCGTTTCTCTAAATTGTTATGCAACAATTACACCAAAAAAAATATGAAAGCCCAAATATAGATGTCTGAAGGTATTCATGAAAAGTATAATAGAAATGCAAATACCTTGTGCGTGGCTAAAGACGCCCACACAAAAATGGCGACCCCACATAATGCAAGCATCCATTTCCTCATTTTATCTTCTTCTTCTGCGAATGTCGATTGCTTGCTGTCAACCCTCGTATCATTAACCCTACTACTTGCAACTCCTGCTACTGCTCCCGGGAAACTCTAAAAATGCACCTGTTTTTTAATATTTTGGGGATTTCTTTAAAGAAAAAAAACATTGATTGATTCATTCATCCTTTGATCTTTCTGCTTCGCTTTTTCATATGCGTGCAGTAGACAACGTAAGAACTTCATTTTCTAAGAAGTTCTGCTCTAATGAAAAATAAATATTATATCATTTATTATGTTTGTTTTGTCGATTGCAAAAACTATTGATCGCATTTATTATATATCTAGTTGTTTCATGAACAACAAAAAAATTTAACTTAAACACATATTATATATTCGTTTACTTCATTAATTGCAAAAACTCTATTTTAGTATCCTAATTTTTTGTGTGACAAATTTGACCTTAAATATGACGCATTATAGGTCAATACACTATAGAGGTAAAATAAACCTACGTGAAATTCAAAACTTACAT